>CM071643.1:9201080-9886969 GCA_036419045.1 Scirpophaga incertulas
GCGATAAATGTATTTGCAATGGAATTTACATAGAACGTCGTGTAATACTCGACGATCTTGATAGCGCGTTGAGAACGGATGAGTCGTTTCAATTGCAGTCTGATGAAGACCATCACCTTGGTATTTCTCCCTTAATCGAACTAAATATTGGCTTGGTCACCTGTTTTCCCACAGATTACATGCACAGTATTTGTCTTGGTGTTATGAGAAAACTGTTACATTCATGGGTCAAGCCTACTAAAGGAGATGCTAAGCATGTAAAGTTTGATTCTAGATCCATAAAATCTCTTAATGATAGGTTAAACCATGTGCGGAATTTCATTCCCATTGAATTTAATCGAAAACCCAGAGGAGTAAATGAAATAGATCATTGGAAAGCTACTGAATTTAGAACATTTCTTCTATATGTTGGGCCAATCGTTCTGTTTAAACTACTAAAGAAAAATGTTTATGATCATTTCATGTTGTTGCACAGTGCTATATATATATTAGTGTCAAAGAATCTAAGTTCGCGATTCTCCAATTATTCCCGAAATGTTTTGAAACAATTTGTTGAGCAGTGCATAACAATTTATGGTAGACAGTATTTAATCTATAATGTGCATTCGTTGATACATATGGTTGATGATGTGGAGAGGTTTGGTACATTAGACACGTTTGCGGCATTCAAATTTGAAAATTATTTGGGTTCACTGAAAAGAACATTAAGATCTCCATACAAACCTTTACAACAAGTAGGTAACCGATTGTCAGAGAAAGAGAACCACCCAATGCTTGCGGATAATGATATATCCTATGATTGTATTAAACGAGAACATTTAGATGGCCCTGTGCCACCGCAGTATGTGGGTAAACAGTTTCGTAATTTGACATTGGGCGAGTGCAAATTTATTTGTAGATCTAAAGCTGATAGTTATTGTATGATCCAAAACAAGACTGTTATTTTTATAGAAAATTTCATAAAAATTGCGGGTAACATTATGTTGTATGGTAAAGCTTTTAAAAAATATGAGGATTTTTATAAAAAGCCTTGCCCTTCCTCAAATTTTGATATATTTTTGGTAGACGAACTCTCACAATGTTTTTGCATAGTTCCGGTTCAAGAAATTTACTGTAAATGTGTGTGCATACCCTTCTATAAAAAAATGGTTATTTTACCGTTAGCTCACGTGTTGTGATTTTGTAAGCGATTTTAGGGTTTACTATCATTCCGAAAAAAAATTTTCATAAATTATCATTTAACAAATAACGATTCACAAAATATTCATTTCGCATAAATGTCATTATTCGAAATGCTCATTGTATACATCTTTGTTTAATATACATTTATCAAGGCTATAATTTTAAAAATAACTTAGTTTGCGAAACGTCGATTCCTAAATTATTGTTTCATAAAAAAAGCGGGACATTGAGTTAAAGTCGCATGAAGACACTTGAGCGAATTAAGGTACCAAATTCTACTTATAAAAACTTCTAATTACTTCTAGTTGGACAGTGCAAATATAGTTAACTTGGTCACCAAAGATGAATCTGAATTAGAATTTTGATATGAAAGCAAGATCTTCCAGGTTGTTATAAAAAAATAAGCAAATCATTTGTTAAATGATGTTATAATAATAATAGTTTTTCAATCAAATACTTTATGTATCTATTTGTAAAAAAAAATTGTTTAAAGTCTAATTTAACAAACGTTAATTTGCCATACGTTGTTTTTAAAATGAACAATTTACGTTGTTTTTTAAAATAAACGTATTTTTTTTTTCTAAGTGATTGAATATTCTAAATTGTGCGGTATTTAATCATTTCCAAAAAAAACGTACAAATTGTTAATTTTAAAAACAACGTTTGGCAAGTTCACGTTTGATAAATGAGACTTTATAAAATTTCATTTTACAAACAGATCATTACACAAAATATTTGATTGAAAAAAAAAATCATTTTATAAAACATCACTTGACTAACGATTAAGTTGATAAATTTAATAATAGGCAAAATGTCATTTTTGCGAAATGAATATTTTATTAATATAAATAATAATTAATCAAACGTATTTTTTTCTAAATTATAGCAAACCAATTGTTTGTTTGTGCATTAAACATAGATTTAGTTTGACCGTTCATTTGTAACATCGATTTTAGATTAAGGGGCTTAACAATCAATAAATCTTTTTATGTATATACTTTGTTTGGTTTCAGATACAATTATGTCCATTAATGACGTTATCGCAACGTCAACCCAATGACGTCATACGACGTGAACTAGCGACGTCGTGTGACGTGCATGAAGACGTTATACCAACGTCAATCCAATGACGTCATACAACGTGAACATAAGACGTCGTACGACGTCATTATTGACGTTATCCCAACGTTAACGCAATGACGTCATACAACGTGAACTAGCGACGTCGTGTGACGTCCATTATTGACGTTATTTCAACGTCAATCCAATGACGTCATCCAACGTGAACATAAGACGTCGTACGACGTCATTATTGACGTTATCCCAACGTTAACGCAATGACGTCATACAACGTGAACTAGCGACGTCGTGTGACGTCCATTATTGACGTTATTTCAACGTCAATCCAATGACGTCATCCAACGTGAACAAACGACGTCGTGTGACGTCCATTAATGACGTTATTCCAGCGTCATTCCAAAGACGTCATGCGACGTGAACTAATGACGTCGCGTGACGTCCCTTAATGACTTTCTCCCAGCGTCACCCTAACGACGTCAATAATGACGATAAATTTGTGACATCGTCACGTGAAACATGACGCCAGTACGAATGTCTTAAATCACGTCAAAATAAGTGTTAAAATGACGTCAAGTGGTGACGTCAATAATGACGATAAATTTGTGACATCGTCACGTGAAACATGACGCCAGTACGAACGTCTTAAATCACGTCAAAATAAGTGTTAAAATGACGTCAATAATGACGATAAATTTGTGACATCGTCACGTGAAACATGACGTCTGAAATCACGTGATGCGACGTCAAAAATGCCCGATAATTCACGTCAATAATGACGTGACCTTGCTGTCTGGGGTGCTTAGTGCTACTGTACGCTGTTTTGTACTTTGCCAAGATATAGCTCCTCCTTGAGCGAGGAATACTGTACCCGAATACGATCGACGATCACTGTCAGTAGCGTAGTCAGCATCAGAGTACCCTACAATCAAGTCACCATGATTCTTCTTGGAGTACTTGATTCCAAGATTCATAGTACCTTTCAAGTACCTTACGACTCTCTTCGCTGCAGTCCAGTGCTGTTCCTCATAGCATTCATTAAACTGACTTAAATAATTTATGACATGACTAATGTCAGGTCGTGTGCAGACTGATAAGTACATTAACGAGCCAATCAGTGCTCGAAACGGAATCTTTGCAACTGGTGCTCGACCATGTGTTGGTTTCTCCAACCTTTGCCCTGGAACAGCTGGTGTTGTAACTGGTTTACAGTCCTCCATACTGTATGTCTTTAACAATTTCTTTATATATTTTTCTTGATGAAGTTTAATACCATCAGAATGCTGTCCTATGTTAATCCCCAACATTAATTCAGCCTTCCCTAGGTCTTTCATTTCAAAATTGGCCTTCAAATCTTTCTTGACCTTTAGCAGCTCTCTTCTGTCATTCCATAAAAGTAAAATGTCATCTACGTACACTACAATTATAATAATGTTACCGTTCTGTGACCTAGAGTAGACACAAGGCTCATTCTCAGATTTCTTGAACTCGAGTCTCAACAACACTGTATGTAGTTTTGTGTTCCAAGCTCTAGACGCTTGTTTGAGCCCATACAATGATTTTTGTAAGAGACAAACATAGTTCTCCTTGCCTTTTTCCTCAAATCCATCAGGTTGCCTCATGTATACAGTCTCTGACAGGTCTCCATTCAGAAATGCAGTTTTGACGTCCATCTGATCGATATTCAGGTTCATGTTAACTGCTAATGCTATCAAAACTCTTAGAGAGCTATGCCTTACTACTGGAGAAAATGTGTCAAAATAATCCACACCTCTCTTTTGACTGAAGCCTCTTGCTACTAGTCGTGCCTTGTATCTAGTCTTACCTCCCGCCTCTTCTTTGACTTTAAATATCCATTTAGAGTCAACGATGTTACACGACTTGGGAGCCTCTACTAGTATCCATGTCTTATTTTTCTTAATAGCTGCAAGCTCCTCCTCTATTGCTGCTTTCCACATATCTTTATCGTCTCTAGATAGTGCTTCCTGGACAGTTATAGGGTCGTCGGAAATTGAAGTAGCTTTATAGGTTATAAAATCTGGAAACTGCTTCTGTCTCCTTTCTCTTCTCGAATATCTGTTTTCGCTTTCAAGGTCTTCAGGTTCTTCTCTTTCCGATAGTACCTCTTCATCTAAATCATCTCTCTCATTAAATGTCATCCTAGTATCCTTTCCAGCTTCATCATTCTCACTTTCTGCACTTAATCTCTGAGTCTGATCCTGAACATCCAATTCAATTTCTGTTGAGATTTGCTGCGACTTTAAATCTCCTCCAAGATCAATCACAATTGCATCAGTTGGTGCAACATCTGATTGCTTTTTAATAATGTTATATTTCATGTTTTCAAAAAATATAACATTTCTTCCTTTATAGATTTTTCCATTCTCAGGATCCACTAACCTGTACCCTTTACTCTCTGTACAGTAACCTACCATTATCAGTGGTTTACTCTTAGCGTCCCATTTCTTACGCTTTTGATCTGGCACATGAAGGTATGCTCTATACCCGAATACTCTTATTAGGCTTAAGTCCAACTTTTCTCCAGACCATGCCTCTTCCGGCGTCATGGTTTTCAAAGCTTTGGTAGGCGATCTATTTTTTAAATATACCGCTGTGTTTACTGCTTCAGCCCATAGCCATTTAAATTCTTTTAGGCCACTCTCTTCTAACATAGTTCTGGCTTTTTCGCAAATAGTTCTATTTGCCCTCTCGGCAACTCCATTTTGCTCTGGAGTGTATTCGACAGTGAGCTGATGACGGATACCTCTAGCTTTACAAAAATCGTTCATTCGACTATTCACAAATTCTTTTCCGTTGTCTGATCTTAGTATTTTTATCTTCTTGCCTGTTTGTCTCTCGGCTAGTGAGACAAAGTCGGAAAATTTCTCAAATACTTGTCCCTTGTGCTTTAAAAAAATAAACAAAGGTCTTTCTTGTGAAGTCGTCTATGAATGTCAAAAAATATTTACATCCTTCAAACGATTCATTACTCATGGGTCCACAAACATCACTGTGTATTAACTCTAGTATTTCTTTTGCTCTCTGACCTCTTGATTTCGTAAATGGTAACTTAGTTTGCTTTCCCATGACGCATGTTTCGCACTCTAGCTTAACTACATTATCGGAAAAACTTACCCCGAGTGACATTTTATCTTTCAATAGCTTAAGGTTCCTTGCTCCAAGGTGACCCATCCTCCTATGCCACAATACCATCTCGTCAGAAATTACTGAAGTAAGAGCCTGTGAATTCTGTGAAAGATGTTTCATTTTATATACACCATTCTTAGAAATACCTGAATGTGAGACCACACCCTCAACTTTACATTCGTCATCATTCATGATTTTAAAGCCTAATTTATCAAACACTACGATTTATTTTTGCTAATGATGCTACTTACACTTAAAAGGTTAGTTTTTAATTCAGGTACATATAAAACTCTATTTATATTCATACCCATTACATTCACTACATCACCCTGTCCTCAGAGATGTGAAAAATAGTTTAGTAAAAGTATTTAAATACAAAATGCAAATGCATAGTTGCTAGCACTATTTCAAATAGAAATACAAAATAGTTTTGAATAAAAGTATTTAAATACAAAATGCAAAAATACGTATTTTTAAAATAGGTTTTGAAAATAAAATACATTGTTAAGCATAACCACTTTTATTTATTGAACTGATTTTAAAACTAGTATTTGTTCAAAGAGTTCTACTTTCATGTTCCGCCTATGGGGCCTAAATGTTGGCATTATTGTTCTAGTTGACAAATGACAATGACAACACTACGATCACGATCAGTGCGTTCATAAATAAGGAAATCATGGATTTAAGAATGAAAAATTGTAAAAATTAATTAAAAATGCAACGAAACTATTTTGTATTTTATAAATACTAAATATTTATATAGAGTATTTCAAATAAAATACAAAATACATTTAGAAAAAGTATTTCAAATATAAAATAAAAAATGGGTATTTTGCATTTTGTATTTGCATTTGAAATATATGTATTTCAAATAATTCACATCTCTGCCTGTCCTTCACTATACACTTCTCCCCATTCGCACATACTATCTGTATTCTCTTCTCACACTGCTTAAAATTAGAAAGCCAATCTCTTCGAAAAGTCATATGATACGACGCGCCCGAATCTAAGATCCAATCTTCCTCTACTCCAGGTGTCGCCATTGCATACGACGTCAAAGCATTCTTCTTTTGCTTCGGATTCAAACTGCATGCCTTGGCTTTATGGGGTCCGCCACATATGAAACATTTGATCTTGTTAGACGCCTTTTGTACGTATTTCTTGGTTCGTCGATAGTTGTCAGATGAAAGCAACGCAGTGTCATTGGAACTTGTGCTAGGACCGGAGCTATACGAGTCCTCCATTTGTAGCAGTTTAGTTTTAATATAATCAGTCGTCAAATTAACGCCCGAATTCTCTATAGCTAACCTCATAGGCTGAAATGTTTCCGTTAAACCTTGAAGCATCAGCGCCGCTAGCATTTCGTCATCTACTTCTTTACCGATGTCTCTGAGCTGTTGGGCTATTGACATCATTTCGGTTACGTAGTTGCGAACAGTTTCAAATTGCTGTAGCTTCAGGCTGACCAACTTCGATAGCAACCTGCATCTATTATTCAGCCCTTTGTCCTCAAATGCCGTCCTTAAGGCATTCCACGCCTCTTTGGCTGATTTAGCTTGCCGCACATGAACTAAACAATGGGGCTTTACCATCAGGCAGATTCTCGCTCTGGCCTTTTGATCTCGTTTACAGCCTAGTGTGTCACTTGCATCAGGTGTGTTTATCGTATACTCCCATAGATCGTCATGGATTAGATATAACTCCATCATAAATTTCCAAGTATTATAATCTGAACTACCATCAAGTTTCTCTATTGCTGGTGTGTTCGTGCTCATGTTACCTGTCTCCCGAGAACTCTGCAATCTCTCGTATGCATTAGTTTTAGTATTCTCGCCTTCGGTACTCATTGTGCATTACTGACGTGCTACGCCCATAACCTATTAGAGGGTTGGATCATAGGTAGAATAGTCAACACTATTGAGTAACCAATTAATGTTTATTTGAGACAAGAGCCATATAATACATTTAAATAACACACGTTCTACATATTATAATGTTAGTATAATGACAAGTATCTACACATCAATCAGAGATGTCAGTTCTAGCATAGTGCATAAAGATTACTTTATAAGCAAATACCTCTTTGCTCTAATATTCTGGTAAATTTTAAACAAAAACCTGTCACTTAAATATTGCCTTCTAATGTTGAGAGGTGGTTCTGAACATTCCACTTGCATAGCATTAGTTGGAGAAGAGTTCATGGCTCCTAAGATTAACCTTAATGATTTATATTGAACTATGTCGAGCTTTTTAAATGCAGTAATATTACCGCCCTGCAATAAAAACGATCCATAGTCAAATAAACTTCGGATGAGCGCATTATAGATTAATTTGAGAGATGCTGGATGAGCACCCCACCAAACGCCTGACAAACATCGCATCATATTAAAAACTTTTTCCGATTTTTCAACAATATAGTCACAATGTTGAGCTCCGGAGAGTTTTGAGTCTAAAATAACTCCTAGAAACTTAACACTACTAGTAAATGGTATTGGAGTATGTTTATAAATAATATTTACAGTAGAAACGGAACGTTTGCGTGAGAATAAAACAACTGAACTTTTAGGAGCCGATAATTCCAATCCATTTTGATCCAACCAATTATTCAATGATATTAATGAATTATTTAAAGTTAGGCTGGCATTATCAATTGAATCATCAATAGTGTAAACAAGTAAGTCGTCTGCATATTGAAGTACATTTACATTGTTTAAAAGTTTCTCTAAATCATAGGTATATACATTATACAAAAGAGGACTCATCACAGAACCCTGAGGTAAGCCTTTTCTTACCGTCCTACTAATTCTGTTACCATCAGGAAGATCCAAATGTATAAATCTTTCATACAACATATATTCAATAAATTTAATTAATTTATAAGGTACATGTAACAGAAATAATTTTTCAACTAGTTTCGAAATTATGACATTGTCATAAGCGGCATGAATGTCTAGAAATGCAGCCAATACTGATTTATTATTTGAAAAAAGCTAATCGTATATCTGTGACTAAAATACTAATACTATCTATTGTACTCCTATCCCTTCGGAATCCATATTGACTATTCGCTAACATACATTTATTTTCTAAGTACCACTCCAACCGGTTTTTGACTAGGTGTTCCGCTAGCTTTGCTAAAATAGAACTTAGAGCAATTTGTCAAAATGAAGAAGAGTCACTAGGATCTTTGCCAGGTTTTAAAATAGGAACAATAATTTGTGATCTCCAAGAAACAGGGATTTCTCCTGATTCTACTGTTTTATTTACTAGGTTTAAATAGTATAATAAAGTACTGTCAGAAGAATTTACTAGAAATGAGTACGGAATACCATCCTCACCGGGTGAACTATCATGGACGCTACTTAGGATTCCTTTCAACTCTTCAAGAGAGAAAGGCGTGTTAAGGAAATTATCATTGTTAGAAGGAAATTGATCATATAATTCTACATTAGGTTCTTCACAAACTGATGGAGAGCCAATTTATCCATAAAGTTATTAGCCAATGATGTAGGTAAACTATTACAGGTTAAAGAATTAAAAGCTGATCGAAAACGTTTAATATTTCGCCATACTATTGTAGGACATGTTGTTAGTGAAAGGGAAGCACAAAAAGATCTCCAGCCATCTCGTTTCTTTTGTTTTAACAATTTACGAGTAGTTTTTATGGCATTGCAAAGACTGTCATAGTTTTCAATTGTCAGCTTTTCTGCCATTTTTCTGTTTTTAACTGCTTCAGTGCATTCATAATCCCACCAAGGTGGAGAAGGAATTTTCTCAGAAGATCTATTTTTGCTGGAAAAGTTTCATTTGCAGCTTCTAAAAGACATGTCGTCAATGCCTCAGAACAATCTGTAGTTCCGTTTTGAAGAATGTTAGGCAAATGAGATATTTTTGAATTAACAATTGAGGAGAACTTTTCCCAATCAGCATTGGATAATTTATATTTAAGACGGGAGTTATAAACTTGTTTAGGCTGGTTTTTGATGGTGTTGATAAAATCAATGGAAAATGATCACTTCCGTATGACGATTTTAGTAAAGACCATGTCATTAAAGATGCCAGTGATGGAGTACATATGGAGAGGTCTACGGCGCTGATGTTCTCATTGGGATTAGTACGACGCGTGGGTTCACCTGTATTGAGCAAACATAAATTGTGAGAGTCTAAAATATCTAACAGCTGTTCACCGTTAGAATTTGTTACTCCGCAACTCCAAATACGGTGATGAGAATTAAAGTCACCAAGAACAATATAAGAACCAGTCAGTGAAGTAAACATAGGATCTATATTATTATTTAATATATCGGGAGAAGCATGTGGGAAATAAACGGAAACAATTGTGATATTATTATCTAATCTAATACCTACTGCATTATAAATATCTGTATTATGAGATGGTAGTAAAATTGGAGAATAAGTAATATTTTTTTTAACCAGTATAGCAACACCGCCATACCCATCTAACCTATCTTCTCTAATACAATTAAAACCAGGAATATTAAAAATAAATCCAGGTTTCAACTAAGTTTCAGATAAGGCAATAAAAGCTGGATTATAATTGTTTATAATATGTATAAGATCACCTTTTTTAGAAGTAACACTCCTACAATTCCACTGCAGGATTTTTATATCCATTGTTTTTAATTAAATTATTTATCATTTCAAGTATAATTGCAACGTTGGACGGTTTCAAGTTATTGTTACTAGAAAGAAAAGTATTTAAAAGAGATACAATAGTATTAATGATTTTAAACTCTTCTGGATGTTCATCAAGTTTGGTATTAAGAGCACAACCATTATCAGGAACAGGCATTTCCACTCCTTGAGTATATTTTTATGAGCTATTTGATCATAGCCCCTAGAGAATTTAGGCAGTGATCGAGAATTTAAAGTTACTGTCTTTTTATATGAGGTTTTTTGAGGATCGTTTGGAGCCTGATGAACAGTTTGTTTGTGACTGACTACATCAGCATATGGTTTACAAATTGGAGGGTGTAGTTTGCTTGCTTCTAAATATGAAATACAGCTATGAGACATTGACAATTTTATTTCTTTTTGTCTATTAAATTCAGGACAGCTTTTGTTAATAGCAAAATGATACCCTGAGCACATAACACATACTGCACAAGACTCATCAGTATTGCAGTCTTCGCCTTTGTGAGGCTGAGCACATTTATAACATCTGGGACTTGAACGACATAATGTTTTTGTGTGATGATATCTACAGCAGTTATAACACTGTATAGTAGGGTAGGTGTATAGTTCAACAGGTAGCGCATTATAACAAATGTATATACGTTTAGGTAATGTTTGGCCATCAAAGGTGAACACAACTGATTGAGATGGTTTCCAAACGATGGAGCCATTTTCATTAGATTTGTAATTGAGTCGCCTCAATTTTAAAATTTGCCCACAGCCAAATGGAAGAGTCACATTTTGTTTAATATCCTCAGGTGTCCAATCTGAAGGAATGCCCTTTACCAGACCTATGCGTGTAACATTGAAAGTTGGGATAAAGGCACGAAGCTTATTGAGTGTCAATTTGTCGTTATTAATAAAATTATTTGCATCATCAGGAGTAGAAAATGAAACTGTACATCTATTTCTTCCAATTCGTTTAACACTACCGGATATAATATTTTTAAATTCATTCTTTTTCAGAAAGCTGCCAAAAGTCATAGGATGAAGTGTGGTACCATCGTTAGGAGCAGTGTCAATTCTTTGTACATGTACAATATAGGGAGACAAATCAGTGGATACATATTCTTTTCTGCTAACTTGTGAAACTGATGTTGGTATATTTTGAGGAACAGATTGGATATGATTAGAAGGAAGAGGTTGTTTGAAATTTTCCTCATTATTAATCTTACATTATGTTATATGGCAATTGCATTCCTGCTCATTTTCAATTAAAGTGCATATAGAAGAAGTCCTCTTACGTTTTTTATTACAATGTCTACAAATTCTATGTAATCTAGACCGCTTACTAGAACTTAATTGGCTACCCGATGAAGCATCCGTGTCCATTTCACTTACATTTCCCGATATTTCAACATTGCATCCTACCGGGGGACTTAAGCCTGCGCTTAAGTCCCCCATGCCTTCATCTGGTGGTTTGTTCATACGCTACCACGGCATTTGAAAAAAATATGTAATAAAAACTTACCGAAAACCGCTACAAATACACACAGATATTAAAGAATACTAAATAAAATAATATATACACATATAAGACTCAACTGATCCAAAATAATAATCAAATTTAATTAATACGAAAAATCACGTCCGATGCCCGACAAATTTCCCGCGCTTTTTTCTTATGTAAACTTGATATTAGAATGTCAATCAAATATAAGGTTTTTTTTTAAGGCTAAGGTCTTGGAACCATGCTGTCTTAACGTTGTTTTTTTCCTCAGGAGAGGAAGGCTATAGAGATGTGTCAATCTTTACAGAAACGACTCAGTGAGTCATTTCTTCCAAGTGATTCAAATCTCTAACAGCGCTTCAAATGAATCATTCGCTCAATTGCATCTCAGTTTCAATCGGCACGCGGCGCTCACACGGTTGAGATAAGTAAATAGTTCTCATAAATAGGTCCTATTGACCCTATGGCTTGATATGTGATAGGGGAAATATAACGACAGCTACATTATATAGATGAGTATTATGTACCTATATATATATATATATATATATAAATGAAACTGAAGGTATTATTATTTTTCAATTTACCCTCCACAAGAAACAGATAATACAAAAAATCACATTATACAGCCTCTTTTGTTAATTAATCTGCTTGGGTATTTCCTAAAATGCAACTGTAGCTAGGTATGCAAATAAATTGGATTTTTTACAATTATACAAAAATTTCCGCAATTTTTCTATAGCTTGATGTGCTACTTTGGGAGTCACAAAAATTAACAGTTTTTTTTTAAGTTGAATAATTAGGATGCATTCAATACATTTTAAAACTCAAAAGCATTCATCAGTAAAAACTGAAATATTAGGCGTGTGCAGGATTGCAAACCTTTTTTATATATATTTATGTTTTTATATTTTATTTTACTACTGACATGTTATTTTATGACGTTTTGTTTGATATATCTCTAAAGCTTGTCACTGCCTTATCCTTTTTCTAGTTTTCCTTATTTTTTATAATTTAAATTCATTTAACAGTCCTATCCCCTACATTTTGGTCCTCCCCTTTTTCTGAACTCAGCAATATAAATTTCGTAAAATTTTTACGCAAATAGAGACTTATGGCTGAAACCCGAAGTCAGAGTAAAACTACCAAAGGGGAAGGTCGTGGCAATATGAGTGAATCAGTGGCTATAACATCGAGGCTAATCAAGCCCCGAACGTTCGTTCTACCGGTTCTGCGGGTTCCACGTCGTCTCATTCTTCCGCGACGATTCGCGCTCGGAAGCTGACTCTACAAGCAGCACACCTCCGGAAAGTCGCAGAAGTGAACCGAACAGCCGCAGCAGCCGAGGCTGAACGAAAAGCCGCTGATCTAGAGTTACAAGCGCAACTAGCTGCCTTAGAAGTTGAAAGTGGTGGAAGCAGGAGAAACTCTCGATCCAGATCGTCACTGGAAAAATGGTTAGATTCAGTAGATAGCAATCCTCAACAACACGTTATGTTAGAACCACATATTTTCTAGGTTCTAACGCACTGAATGAACGTCGTTGTCAGGACTTAGAGTGTAGTCAAAATCTTTATAATTGTGGTGGAAGAGGCTTTGTTAAATTAAACCTTTTCAATCTACCGCCACAACTAACATTCCGCACCCTATTGATAGGTTACAAAATTCTAGTAAAGACAAAAGCAAAAAACTACTGATATAACTTTATTAGCGCAGGCTATAACTTCATTCGCGAGCAGTGCTACTACTAAGCCAAAGGTAGGTGATGGACGTCTGCCTGTCTTCGATGGCAAGCCTTGGACTGGCTTGCTTTCAAACGCGTGTTCGTCGTCACTATGGCAGCTTTCACTCCTTCCGAAAACATAGCACGCATTGGGTTGAAACTACGTGGAGCGGCACGAGAGGCGGTCACCGTCCTTCTGGTGTCAGCGAGAGACCCTGCCGAAGTGATGGATGCGTTGGCATCTCAGATAGATAGAAGCCAAAGGGCCGGTTTCACAGCTGCAGGTTAGTTGTATTGGTGGCCTTACTAAACCCACTCAAGTTGAGTATATAGATTTCGATATAAAGGGTCGTCATAGTGACATCGTACATACCGTCAAAAGGGCTCGTTTCTTTTTATTCTATTAAAATCTTTAGATTTAGGACACCAAACAGCATGTTACAAAATTTTCGAAATTTTCTCATTTATCTAAATTAGCTTCAATTTTATGTTATGACAATATGTAACCTAAGATTATTATAGGCATCGATAACTTACATACCCGCAGGACGTTCGTAAAGGTTCAAAACATGATCCTGTCGCTATAAAAACTGCTCTTGGATGGGTGCTCTTTGGTTTTAGTAGCAGTCGAACAAAGCCCGTCGAGTTTATAAATCATAATTTAGTTTCTGATCATTCGAACAACAATTTAGAAAATTTAATCAAAAGTCAGTATATGCTGGATTCCATAGGAATAACAAAACGAGAGCCGCGTAGTGCAGAGGATGAGCGAGCTGTCAATAATTTAGAGAGCACTGCTAATCGTCTGCCTGATGATAGTTTCGAAATCTGTCTTTTGTGGAAGTCAGACAATTTTGTTATTCCTAATAGCTATCCTCTTGCCCTTTCGCGTTTTTTAGGATTAGAAAAAATTCTTGAAAGATCCCGTCTATGCGGAGCGCTACAAACAAAATATTTATGACGCTCTGGCGAAAGGGTATGCAGAAAAATGCAGTAGTGAACCATTTCCTAATTCGGTTTGTTGGTATTTGCCACATTTTGGAGTGGTGAATCCCAACAAACCACATAAGTTACACGTCGTTCATGACGCTGCAGCGAAGACCAATAACACCACTAGCTTGAATAGTCTTTTACTTACCGACCCTGACTTATTACAGTCGCTTTTTGATATTTTGTTGCGATTCACGGAAGGTAGGGTAGCAATGACGGCGGACATTAAGGAGATGTTCCCAAGATTTAAAATAATTAAACGTGACAGAGACGCGCAACGTTCTTTGTGGAGGGACAGGGACTCGCATGATTCCCTAGTCCTTCTCCTAGTCCCTTCTCTGCTATATATATGAAAAATAAGAATGCATTGGAAGTAGAAGACCGGTACCCCGAAGCAGCGCGTGCCATAATAAATGACGTGTATATGGACGATTACATTAGATCTGTGGATTTAGCTGATCATGCTGCAGTTCTCTCTTTTGACATTGTTAAAATTAACTCACGCGCTAGCTTAGAGATGCGAGGTTGGATCTCTAACAATCCCACAGCTCTTTAACTACTACCCGGCAGCCTTGTCGAGGAGCGTATGGAAACAGAATCCATAGACCTAAGTAATTTATCCAATATTTTGCCTCCTGTCAGAACACTTGGCGTAATATGGCATCCATTTACTGATACGATCGTTTTAATACGCCAGTAAAGGAAACACTTTCCAATCGCCTTACTAAACGTGACGTTCTATCACTTTTAATGCGCGTATTCGATCCCCTGGGCATTCTGGCTTCTGTAGTCATCAAAGGACGCATCATGTTCCAGAATGTTTGGCGGAAGAATATTGATTGGGACGATGAACTTCCCCAACCAGATGTAGCAGCATGGAAAAATTGGTTTCAAGATCTCATTGACACTTCTCAGTTGCGAATTCCACGCTGCTATAAGCTAGAACAATTGGAACCTCTTTCAGTCGAGTTGCATGTGTTCGCAGACGCGAGCGAACAAGCGTATACAGCGGTTGTTTACTATCGTTTTATCTATGCCAACGAACACATAGAACTTGCTTTAGTGTGTAGTAAGTCACGTGTAGCCTCTTTAAAGCCGACCAGTATTCCTAGGTTAGAGCTTCAGGCGGCTTTAATAGCAGCTCGTTTAGCCAGTACTGCAGAAAAAGCTTGCAGATTTAAGTTTGTAAAAAGAGTCTTTTGGTGCGATTCCATGAATGTGCTCGGCTGGCTCCGTAATATGATGCGCGATGCTACAAACCTTTTGTGGCACATAGAGTAGGTGAAATTATCGAGCTCACCAACACCTCTGAATAGCGATGGGTTCCCTCTGAACTCAATGTCGCCGACGATGCAACGCGCCTCAAGTTAGGAACCCTCAGGCAAAGATTCTCGTTGGTTCAAAGGTCCAGATTTTTTACTATTATCTGATTGGCCCAATGACCCAAAGACTATCTTACCTGTTTTAGAGCTCAAGCCGAAACTGCAGATTTTTAACCACCTCATCACAGACAGTAAAATGTAAATAAAAAGAATATTAAATATCATTTAAAGAATTACTTTCTATCTACACTCAAAGTTTAGTTATATAATTAAGCATATAAAAATATGTAAAGTTAAAAAAGAACATGCTGTATCGGAAGACCGATCATGGGACCCGTATTCGTGAAATCAGTGTACGGTGTATCATTGTCGCTTCGCCACATGTCGCGCTGGCAGCAATAGTAACTGTATGTAAGTTGGAATAGCATGTTGCGTCCGCGGAGACGATGTACGATGAGACGATCGGGTTTGTGCGCTCGAAGTGCGGGGCCAAGAGACCTATTTTTGAATTACGAATGCGATTTCGAAATCACCGCTGACTAGATAGTCAGCGGTGACTTTGAGGTCACGGATTCCTAAACATCCAATTTTTGAGTCGTAGAGCTGCCAACATAGATAAAGTACACACATAAATGTAAGTTCGGTTCCACGCAGAATGTAGTCGCTGCCGGTTATTGCCGGCTGAACCATTATGGTTATTATATATATTATATATGTGCTACATTCATATATGTATATTGTATATATAGAGTGCAAAATCTAACAAAACACAGATAGCATTTCCACAAGTATGACTTGATTACGAGTGGGTGAGGGCACTCGTAATGAAATCACACCTGTGACTAAGGTAGTCACATCAGTGATATTCAAAAATAAGAATTATTGAAAATCGGTGATTATTAGTCACATCGGTGATTTCGAAGTCGCATTCGTAATTCAAAAATAGGTCTCCTGTTCTTCAGCTATCGCATTGTTATTATAAATTTGCCACTACCGACCTGTTTGATATGTTTTTTGTACCTACCTACTGTGTTTATTGTATTGTGTCAATGCGAATCGGCATCATCGGAAAAACTAGAATTAGTTTATGTATTTAACAAGTTATTGTTAATAATAAATAAATAAATTTCTCTACTCATGTGACCCAACGCTCAGGCCTACATACTGTAATACAAGGTCAACAGTGAATCTACTGTTTATTCACTTCTTTTTAGTAGGTATATAAAATCTTGATTTCTGATTACTCCCATAATCTTAGTACATGTTACATCATTTATTTTATCAACGTGTTGCTAAAATTATATTGTTTATATTTGTATACATTAAAGTAGATAAAATGTACGATTTAGTTGGATTTAGTGTTTCACGTTTATCCCCCTAACCTCTTGTGATAATCAAACGATTTTAATACCCAGCATTGCAGTCTTGGATTGCCTCTAATTCATATTCTTATGCTAATAGAATTTTGGACATGCATGATAATAACAATTTAGGTTTAAATTGGCTGATGTGGAGTGAAATATTTAGACATGGGATTTAACAAAAAATAAGGACTCTTCCTTTCATTAATAATACTAATATATTTCATTGTAACAAAGATTTTTCACATGTAGATTGACACAGTTGATAAATTATTCCCTATTAAAGTAGAAAAATCTAAAAAAAATCCCAACACCACCTTGGTGGGACAAAGTATGTTTCGAAGCAAAAGTACTGAAGAAAATACGAATAAAAAATTTTGTGCATATTACATATCTTTTATTTTGTCAAATAATAATATCTCCTAGCAACCAAAAAACAACATAGAGTAAAAAAAGAAAACCAAAATATTCTTAGAATAATTGACTTGCTATTTTACTGTTAGGTTGCAGTAATAAAACACAATCTGAATGTGATCGGAGAGAATGAATCTAATATTTCCTTACATGCTATATATACATTTTTCTTAAAGTTATAAACCAATCAAGATCTTTGATTATTGACCAATCATAATGAGTGGGAGATAATAGGAGTTATGTTTTGGCGCGAAACTCAGTTTTAGCGGGAGTTTGATTACGCATGCGCATTTCGCCGGATCGCTTGCGGGGTGAAGAGCGGGGAGGCGCTTGCGAGGTCAGCGCGTGTGGCCTCGATCCTTTGCCCCGATGGCAGCGGCGCGTGCGGACGTTCGAGCCGGGAGCATTGACTTCGTGATGGAATGCGTCGTTGGGATCGCGACTCGAAGATGTGCTGAAAGATGCTTCTCCAGAAATTGTGACTCGAAGTTATTGTGTGCTTCAACTTCTTACAATGCTGTGATTATAGTGTGCTTCAAAGTGCACCTCTATTCTGAGCTATTTCATATTATTTCAAACGACGAATGTATATATTTCATATTACAAACGACAAGAAACAACAGCTCTTGTCAGAGCTATTTCTTATTATTTCAAACGACGAATATGTGTAGGCTACACTATTATAATTTTGCAGTTATTCTTCCAACTCAAGAAGAAAATATCGCACCGGCCGAATGATTACTCCTCCATCTTTTGTTTTTACCTCCGCAACTCTAGGCCATCCTCCTCCCCTTTAATTAAATGCACAATTCTTCCAAAAGGCCATATTGTGCGTTTTGCTCTAATAGAACAAGATCACCTTGCTTCAGCATGCGGTGTCCTCCGACCACGATGGACCAGATTATCCAAACACTCCTTTCGAAAACGATATTTCAAGTCTTCTCGCACCTTTTGCATTTAATTGAGTCTTTCTTTCTTAAGTCTTTCGCTTCAATTTAATCTAGTACGGCCATTCCTTGAGATGGTAATTCTTGTAAATACAACGCCGGTGTCAACGGAACTAACGAGTCCGCTTCTTCAACGTATGTCAATGGGCGAGCATTTATAACGGCCTCAGTATCGTACAGAACGGTTAACAATTCAATGTAGTTCAATTTTGCTCTGCCTAAACACGCCATCAAATATTATTTATCATCCGTATGATCCTTTCCCACCATGCTGCTGATGGCGGATTGAAAATCCATTTTATCTGTTTTGTCGCCGTCTCGGCTTCTATTTTCTTCCAATCCAATTTCTTAAAAAGATTATTGGCCCCAATAAAGTTGTTATAAAAGTATGATATAATCTACCATACGTGTGTTGTTACTCTGTGCAATGAGTTGTCGAAAATGATCTGTCATTCTCTCTTCCACTTTGTGTATTTGTGTGATTGTGACTGCAATAAAGTCTTCAATACTGATTACGGTTTAATTCATTACGATAACTCCTGATTAGTTACGTTTCTAACATCTGCGCATAACTTAGCAAATTATGCGACATTGGCGACGAGGATTAAAACAGTGAAACATAAATTGCATTGCACAAGGAGGCGAAATCATTAGCGCGAGTCTAATTTTTAATTAAAAAATTATTAGTAAGTGTTGGTATGTATACACATTACAATGGAAAACACAAGCGATAGCACGCAGATTTTACAATTAGTGGCACCTGGAGCGCCCGTGGCCATGCCGCCATTCGAAAGCAACACATGTCCGTGGAAAGTTTATGTGAAGGTTTTCCAAAGTAAAATGATGGTAATGAATATTAGTAAGGAAAACTGGACACAGTATCTATTAACGGTGGTTGGGTTTGATGTCGTAACGTTATTAACAGAACTCTGTTATCCAGAGGAAATTGAAAAGAAAAGATTCGACGAATTAAATAACATAATAAGCTCGCATTTGAATCCCGAACCATCTGAAATGGCGGAAACGTATAAATTTAGGAAGAGAGTCCAGGATGCAAATGAAAGTATCAGTGAATTTGTAACAGCTTTGAAAAGTCTGGCCAAAACTTGCAACTTTGGCACTCACTTGGAAAGAGCGTTGCGAGATCAGTTCGTTCAAGGTTTGAAAAATGAGAGCATAGTGAAAAGATTATTTTTAGAAAATCTTTGACATTTCAATCGGCAGTGCGGCTAGCTATTACAATGGAAGCAGCCGATAGAGACACTAAGCTGGTTACATTAGACAGAGATGTTCGTAAAATTAATACATTTATAACTCATAGTAGCAATACTAAGCAGGGCAAGGTCAGCGTACTTAAATGTCATTGTTGTGGAAAACCTGGCCATGCAAAACCAGTTTGCAAATTTAAGGGAGAAGAGTGTTTTAAGTGTCATAAGAAGGGGCACCTAGCAAGTATTTGCAGGGCACCAGTGCAAAAAGCGGTAAAGAAGAAAGTGAAGGAAGTAAAAAGTAGTGAAAGTGAGTTTTCTGTGATGAAAGTCAGTTATGAAAAAGAAAATGTTCATGATAGTGATTTAGGGTTGCAACGGTTATTTACAGAAGGGAAGTGTAATTATATTATGGATATAAATAAAGTAGAAATAATAAAAGAAGAGACCGCAACATTGGAATGTCAAATTGATGGTAAACAACTTAAATATAATATTTGATATTGATTGTGGTGCTGATTTTGGTGATGATTCCAGAACATATGTATAAAACATTATTATCAAAAAGTAAATTAGAACCCTGTGATATAAAATTGTCAGGTTATACTGGTAACCAAATAACAGTGGTAGGTAAGTTAAATGTCAATATATTAAGTGAAGGTAAAGAGTACATAGCGCCTTTGATAGTTGTCAAGGAAGGAAAAAGACCATTATTAGGTAGAGATTGGCTCAATGTAATAAAAATAGATTGGAAAGAATGCATTAGGAGATGTAATTTGATTGAAAGTGCAACTATAGATTTAAAAGTTAGTAAGTTAATAAATAAATATTATGATGTTTTTTCTGGTAAAGCAGGAGAAATAAAAGGAACTTTAGGTAAATTAAAATGAAAAGAGACAGTCACACCAAGAGCTTTTAATTTAAACCTAGAAGAATTCCATACTCATTAGAAAATATTGTTAAAAAGGAAATAGATTCATTAGAAAAAGAGGGTAAATTATGTAAAGTAATGGGTAAAGATAATGTTACATGGGCTACACCAATAGTACCTATAGTAAAGGGACCACACAATGTACGAATTTGTGGTGATTGTGACTGCAATAAAGTCTTTAATAATGATTACGGTTTAATTCATTGCGATAACTCCTGATTAGTTAGTTTCTAACATCTGCGCATAACTTAGCAAATTATGCGACAAAAGTTATGCCCATTATCCGTGTATATAGTGCGCATACGACCACGTCGTGCAACGAATCGCCTAAGAGCTAAAAAGAAGAAAAACCGAAAGAAAAGCACCTGTGCTTAAGGATTCAGCGAGCTCTAAATGAACAGCTCGGAACACAGCGCATGTAAATAAAACGATGTATACTTTTTCACCCGAATTTAAATATAACGGTCCAGCTAAATCTATACCAGTAGTTTCAAACACAGCTATATAATTAACATCTTAAATATTAAATTTGTATTGAGTAATACTAGACTTGTCTGGAAAACTAGTCCGTAATATAAACATATTATTTACTTCCGGAGTAGAATTTAAAGTCTCGAGGTATCCAAACCAATATATAACTAAGCCAGGTCCAAATCGATTATAATAGCATAATAGTTGTTCTTTCAAATAACCAGAATGATTCTCGTCATCACCAAACAGCGCTTTACTTTCAACCCAGTTAACAATAAAGCCATCAACTGCTATAGGTACGTCCAATTTATAATCTGGAGTTTTGTCGTATCCTCTAGATCTCAGAATATTTTCATCGGAAAAAGTAATGTTCATTAATCTTAACTCTCTTTCTAGTCTGAGTTCATATTCCAACCCGATAGACCTGGAAATATAATAATTATAATAACTATAAATAACAATATATTTGTAGTTTATTGCAAAATTATATTTACTAACTGCTTTATTATATCTGCATAGTGTCCATACTGGTTATCGTTCATGACGCCCTGTGAAAACCAAAAAATATACAGTGACTTGTTTAGGGTCAAAAACGCTTTATAAGTACTAAATAAACTACAATCGTGACATCAAGGTGCAACTACGGCGCCCACATTCCAGCCGCTGAGGCTTCATTATTTTTGAATTATCTTACACATGATTCTCGAAAATGAAATTTGATTGCGTAATGCAGTCATAACACTGACATGACCAGTTAAAAATGCATAGCTACTCGGTGTTTAAGCTGAAATTTGCTAAATTTTCTCATGGTTTGTGGTTTATGATTTTATGGAAGTAAGCTGTTAATATTTTGCGTTATTTTTATAGTTGACAATTTCTGATATTTTTTATTATAACATTATTATAGTTTACCTTATGTAGTTACATAACTTACAATTATTTACATTGAATTGAGAGCTTTCCTCTGGAATAAAACCTGCTACAAACGAGTACCTGATCAACAAACATAACATACATTCCTAATACATACTCAGATACTCTAAATACGCTATTAGTTACAAATATCAAAAAATGTCTTAAAATTACACAACGTACCTTACACAAAGTTATACAATTTATCTATGATTATATATAATTATATAAATACTAGCGACCCGCCCCGGCTACGCACGGGTGCAATAAAAAAATAGTTATGGTGGGTTATCCCTGAGAGATAGACATATACCGTCGTGGCCTTTTTTTTTAAAATTTCAAGGTACAATACTGTGGTACATTGGTTCAGCCAGCGTTTTTGCAATATAAGCGCATAAAAACGTGCTTATTTACAACATCACATTAGAAACCTGTAAATTTAACAGTGTTTCTCTACTATATTATACATGTATTATCATATAAACCTTCCTTGAGAATCACTTTATCTATTATAATAAACCGCATCAAAATCCGTTGCGTAGTTTTAAAGATCTAAGGATACATAGGGACAGATACGATTAATAAGATCGGGGAACCCAATGTTGGGCAAAGGCCTCCTCCAACCTATGCCAACTCTTTCTGTCACTAGCCAGTCTGGTCCAAAGCCCACCAGCAACTTGTTGGATGTCATCGCTCCAGCGGCGGCGAGGTCTTCCTCGTGACCTTTTAGCATCTCGTGGCCACCAATGTAGCACACGCTCACTCCAGCGCCCATCACTCGCTCTCGCAACATGACCTGCCCATTGCCACTTGAGTTTACACGCTATCTCGGCAGCGTCTTTGAATTTAGTTTTATTTCGGATTGATGAGTTACTTATTTTCTGTGATAATTTTATGCCTAGCATACTTCTCTCCATTTTCCTCTGGGTGATTTGAATTTTCTGAATTATTCTTTTTGTTAGAGACCAACATTGGCATGCATATAGTAGTATTGGTATGATAGTGTTCTCAAAAGCTTTTTTCTTGAGTTTTATTGGAATTTTTGATTTAAAAATGTGTTTTAGAGCCCAATATTTATTCCATGCTTTTTTAATACGCCTTTCTACCTCTTTTAGAGTTTGATCTTCAAAACACACATTTTGACCCAGGTAAGTATAGGTGTCTACATAGTTTAAAGTATGCTGTTCTAACATTATCGGTTTTCTGTCTGCGTTAGTAAGTACACAGGTTTTGGTAGGATTCATGTGCAGTCCACATTTCTTGCTTTCCGAGTTTAAAGTTTGCAACATGACTTCAAGATCTGTGTAACTTTCACTAAATATAACAATGTCATCAGCAAATCGTAGGTGACTCAATTTTTCTCCATTTATATTTATGCCAAAATTTTCCCATTTTAATTTTCTAAATATTTCTTCCAGTAGTGATGTAAATAAGTTAGGTGATATAGGACCGCCCTGCCAAACGCCTCTTTCAATATTAAATAGTCTACCCTTTCTTTCTGTTTTGACAAGAGCTTTGCTGTCTTCATATATTGTTTTTAGTATGCTTACATATTTTATGTGTATTCCTTGTTTTAGTAGTGCATCCCATAGTGCTTCATGTGATATGCAGTCAAAGGCCTTGGCATAATCTATGAAAGCTATATATAATTGTTTATTAAATTCTGTATATTTTTCAATAATTTGGCATAGTACAAAGATATGGTCTGTTGTCGAAAATTTTGGCCGGAAACCCGCTTGTTTCTAGGTTGGTTACTTTCAAGAATAGGTAGAATCCTTCGTAATATTGTTTTGGTGAATACTTTATATAATGCTGGCAGAAGACTTATTGGTCTATAGTTTGCCATTTCTAGAGGAAGGCCTTTTTTTATATAAGCAGTATTATTATTGATGTGTTCCATTCCTCAGGTAATACTTCTTTTTGTAGTATTTTTAAACAGTGTAGTTATTAACGGTGTGATGGGTTCTATTATAGCCTTTAAGGTATCGTTGGAGATGCAGTCGTCGCCAGGACTTTTCAATGATTTTAGAGACTTCAGGATTCTCTGATTTCAGATTCAAGGAAGGGTGGAATTTCGTCTGTATATTGCAGTTCCTTGTTGTTAGATTTGTTGACATTTATGTTCATATCCTCATTTCTATATAGCTGCTCAAAGAAATCTGATGCAACATTATTAATACTTCTTCTATTTGTCGTTTTGGTATTGACATTGTTATCAAGTTGAACTATCCATTCTTTAGAAGATTGAAGCTTTTTGAATGCTCTTTTTACTGAGCTTGTTTTATCTAGTTCTTCCTCAATTACTTTTTGTTGGTGTTTTTTTATGTTCTTTTTAATTGATTTATTTATTTGCCAATATAACCTACTAAATATTTTTTTCTCGTTTTTAGTTTTATGTACTTTATTTTTTAGTTTTTCCCTTTCTGATATCATATCTCATCATAATCATCCGAATCATCCGATTGGTTTATGTTATTTTCTTTTTCCTTTTGTGATTTTTTTGTAATACTGTAATATGTGTGACTGTGTATATTTTGGTGTATGTTGTGATTGCCTTAAAAAAATTGTTATATTCAATATGTTAAGGATTTGTAATATTTTGGATGTAATATTATAACAATTGCTGGTAGTCCTACTTACAATAAATAAATAAATAAATAAATATTAGATACTTCTGGTACACCAGAATATTAAAAAACAATAAACATTTCGTTTATTGTTTTTTAATATTTGCATTTTTCTCCAGTACAGAGTTAGTGTTATTAGAATTGGTCGCGGTTTTTTGCTATTTGCTTTTCCCAATCTCTGAACTTTGCTGACTTCCCATTTGTCCCAGTTATCCATAGTGTCTACTTTACAAGAGTTTAAAGTCTGTAGCACCAGTTCAAGGAGTTCAGTGTTGTGTTTCTCGGTTTCTATAACTCCATGAAGAATTAGGTTATTTTTCCTCACTTCTCTTTCCAAATTCTTAGTTTTGGTTCTCAATTCTTCTACTTCATTCCTTAATACTTGATTTTCTTCTACTAATGGTTTAAGCTTTTCATCTATACTGCTGCTCAATTTTTCAGTCAGTTTTTTGGTTAGTTCTGCTGTTTGTTTATCAAGTTCTAATTTTAATTTATCAAATAGTTTTTCAAACAGTATTCCCATTTCTTGATCCATTGTTCTTATTATGTATAAATTACTACCGTTTTTAGTAGTAATTCTATATTGGCAACACTTTTTTTTTTTCTTAAGCAACTGTCGCTGTCACTAGACCCACTAGTCTGAAGTTAGTTAATATAACAATGTCATGCATGTGTCAACTGTCAAGTCTGCCCCAGTAAAATTTAAAATCTTATCCTACCTCCAAGTTGTTTCAAAATATATTTCTACAATTTCGTTGTGAAAAATTTGCCACAAAAATAGGTTTTTCGATATGGATTCACAAGTTTTTGTTGGAATTAGATGTGCTTCACAGTGATCTAGTGTTGTGACAGGAATTCTTGATAAAACACTTAGATTTTACCACCAAACTTATTAATTTTCACAGAGCCACTGACAATACGTGTTTACTTTGACAAGTACCAACATTTCCATGGTATTAGTAGTATTCCATATATATATATATATATATATATATATATATATATATATTATATATATATATTATATATATATATACTACTATAAGTAGTATATATAGTTAAGTTCCACCTGTACCTACATTATGGACGCGTTATAGTTATTAATTTAATGCGTTAATAAGTTTAAAGTAATTAAAAATAATTTTTATCAGTTTGTCAATACGCTTACTAACTAAGCCGCTAAAAATCATCATGTTATTGTTTGGGTACGGAGTCCGATTGTATAAATTTGTGAGGAGTATTTCGAGTGAGTATTCATATATTAATTATTATTTGATAATTACCAGAAATACTTCATATGCCAACTCCTTATCCTCAATCAGTGTGGTGTCTTTCATACATTTTTTGGTCATAGTAGAATCACTTGTATTTTGCAGAAGTGATCTGGCAAAAAGTGCTGGACTAATCCCTTGCGATTGTGATAACCTATTAAAATATAAAATTAAAAGTCAGTATACAAAAATAATCTCTATCCAAAACTTCGAAATACACAACCACTGTGTTAAGACATACAGTAGGGCTTTTTAAGTAAATACCGGCAATGTCTAGCTAGGCAGTAGTGACATTCCTTCTGCGAGGATTTAATAGGGCAGGAGACATCGGAACAAGTGCGGGATAATGATCGCCGATCACGCCGAACACCGATCTCCATCGATGCGGATAGTTGAGAGGTAGCAAATGGGCTTATACTGCCCATCTTCTATGACCGCCCTAGGTATGGCTTATTCGCTAATAGTAATGGTCGTTATTTCAAAAACAGATATTATAATGAATTATTTTCCCGTAATGAATAACACGTGAATGGCACATTGCTCGCAGGACTGACGGCCATTGGGGCGGAAAGGTTCTGGAGTGGCAGGCATATGCTGGACATCGCAACGTTGGTAGACCTCCCACAAGGTGGACCGACGATTTGGTGAAGATCGCGGGAAGGCGCTGGACGCTTGCAGCGCAGGACCGATCTGTGTGGAGATCCTTGGGGGAGGCCTATGTCCAACAGTGGGCGTCTATTGGCTGAAATGATGAATAACACGTTATTTAACAACGGCTTATACTGTTATCCTGCTATTGCTGTTGACAAAATTATCGCCTAGTCACATTGTTGTTGTTGCCACTTGCGTGTGTACGGCACGAAGCGAGCGAGTACGACTGTGCTACAAGCTACAAATATGAGCGAGAGAAAGGAAACCGTTGTGTAGGCGTAGGCGCTCGCTCTGTTGCCTGACTGCCTATTCTTATAATATTAATATTAATCTTTCTCACAAGGAAATAAAGTTCCTATTTGTTTATTTCTTACAGTAATTTTACTAATCCCAAATTCACAATTTTGTACCTTCGCTCGTATGAATTCTTCAATTCAATTTCAATTAGACTCATTTTTATTTCCAGTGTAATAACAATTAGGTAAACTGTTACTGGCTTGCTGGTGGCTAAACTGTTGTCATTTTTTTAGTCACGCATTATTTGCTGTTGTGCGATCGCGCGTATGCAAATTAAATTATTCGTTGCAATAAGTAAATAATGTAAATATTGAATGTAAATTACAAATTATGTACAGATCAATGAACTTTTAAATACACCAGAAAATTATATTGATTAGGTAATTAGTTTTAAATTATTTAAATTACTGCCTAATATTCTGACAGTCCTAAGCCATATATATATCATTGTTAAGAATAACTTAGCTAGCTATAATAACAATAACAATCGTACTCAACAACATTTGTCAAAACAGCAATATAACAGGATATCAGACAACAGTTTACAATAAAAGTTACAGGAAAATAACATAACAATGTTATTCATTATTACAAAACAGTCGGTAGTGCCATCACTGTTCACTAAGATGGCTCCAAAGGCGTGCTGTTATAGCCCCATAGCAACTAAGACCCGACCCGTAGCTAATCAGGTCACCCAGGGGTAAACCGCAGTATGTAGATTTTCTCTAGTTCCTAGATGACCCCTCTAAGAGCAAGAAGGGCATTGAGATGTTTTCCTGTTTGTTGATGTTTTGTTTAGGTGTATGTTAATTTGTTAATAAATGATGTTAACATTACCATTAATAGAGTAACTTTCAAGTTAACTTAAAAAATGTTAATATACGAATGAACTTCTGTTAATTTTCCTCAGGCTGTTCATCCAGTACTTACAATTTGCTAAAAAATTCAGCCGGTTGACCAATACAGTGCAAGGTAAACCACGTATGTTAGTACATAGGCACAAAAATAATAGGTGCTGGATGAGGAGCAGGCGTTGTAACAGACCGTCACCACTCTATACAAATAAAGGTTTAGGGCATATTTTGTACTAACATTAAGCAATCATAAAATACTACAAAAACAAGAAGAAAGCAAAGTTGCAGTAAATTGTGCTTATATACAAGCAAAAAAATAATATAGGTTTGGTGGTGTTATACAAATAATCAAGTTTTTAATGTTGGTATTTCCAATAACTTCAATGGGGTTCATTTTGATATTGTTATTCTGGTTGCTGATTTTCAAAGCTTTTATTGACATTTATTTATCTACAATTCAAAATATGGGAGGTAAAGTATTAAGCGAATGTAAATTTTGTGTATGTTAGTAAACCCTCAGCCATATTTTTAGCCAATTTTTTTCTGAAGCTTAAACAGTTATCATAATTAAAATAATCTGTATATTTAAATAATTTTTTTTTATTGTCACATTATTTTAATATAGGTTTTTAATATTACTTCACATATCACTAGACCTGTATATTCCGGAAACAGAAGTTCAGAATTACAAAAAGTAGGGTTCAGAATTACAAAAACCTTGGCCATAAGGGCCCCATGGTAGCATATCAATCCATCTTCTCAAATTTATAGACATTATAAAATAATATACATGCTATTACTTAATAGACTGTCATGTATTAAGTGTGGGTACTTGTCACTTTATTAGTAAATAATAATGCTGATATAGTGGGTAGTCATGGATGTGCTGTAACTTCACTTATTAACAAGCTACTGAGCTGAATAGATGTTGTAATACCTATTACTAGTTTTAATTACATTCCTTGAACATAATATTGGCGACGAAAGGTGAAATTGAATAAAATGGCCGTAAATGCAGTGAAATTTAGTGAATTTAACCCACAAACAGATAATTGGGACATTTACCTGGACAGACTTAATTTTTGTTTTGAAGCTAATGGCATTGTTGAAGAACATGTTAAAAGAGCTAATTTTGTGACAGTGTGTGGTGTGCGTGTATATGAAACTTTATTGGCATTAATTACGCCAAGAAGAGCTAGTGATGTGACATTTTCAGAAATAGTGAAAATATTAAGTAAACATTACAGTCCAAAACCGAATGAAATATCTGTGTCATTTCAGTTTTATAAGCGCGATCAAAATAATGGTGAATCGGCAGCGGAATATATCGCACAATTACGAAAATTAAGCTCAGGGTGTAACTTCCAAGATTTAGAAAGAATGTTAAGAGACAGACTGGTTTGCGGAATGTGTGATGACAAACTACAGTATGAATTATTAAAAAAAGATAATTTAACTTATCAAAATGTTGTTGATGCCATGTTATCGTCTGAAAGTGCGGGGCGAGACACCCGAATGATACAAAATGCTACACATTCGTCTTTTTCGAACACACCCACTACTTCTATGCCGCAGAGTACATTGACACCTCGCGAATCAACTTATGAGCCGATGGATGTCAATGCAATGCAGATGAAACCATACATACGATTTTGTTACCGTTGTGGGGACCGGCACCAAGGAGAATGCCGATTTGTAAACACAGTGTGTCGATATTGCAAGAAGAAGGGACACATTGAGAAAGTTTGCATAAGTAAAAAGAAAAATGTTTAAAAGTGTTAATTTCACTGTGGAGGAAGATGATCATTTAAATGGTATTTATTGCGTGCAGGGTAAAAGCCGCACACCACCTTTTGAAATTGAAGTATTTCTTGCAAATAATAAGGTAAAAATGCAAATTGACACGGGAGCCAGTCTATCGATAATGAATGAAAATACTTGGCACAAAGTATGTGGTGGTCTACCTAGGGATGCCTTACAGCCAGTGTCATTATCACTACGTACATGGACAGAAACACCAGTAAAATTGTTAGGACAAGTGACATTACCCGTATCATATAAGGGAGTTTCACATGATATGAAGATGATGGTGGCTAAGGGTAGTGGACCAAATTTATTAGGCCGTGACTGGTTTGGCCCGCTCAACATATCTTTAAACTTTAATTTCATAACAGATTCTGATTTATGTGATTTGAATAATATATTGCAGAAACACCAGTCGGTGTTTAAGGAAGGTTTAGGTACATACCATGGAAAACCAGTTACAATTCATGTTAGGAACGGAGCGACACCAAAATTTCTTAAAGCTCGACCAGTGCCATATGCTATTAAACATAGAATTGAGGCAGAAATAGATCGATTGGAAAGAGAAGGCGTTTTACGCCCTATAAGTTATTCAGAATGGGCTACACCAGTAGTACCCATAGTGAAAAAATCAGGAGAAATTAGACTTTGTGGTGACTACCGTAGCACAGTCAATGAAGCTACAGAATCAGACACATACCCCATGCCCACAGCAAACGAAATATTTGCAACTGTAGCTGGTGGGATTTATTTTACGACCTTGGATTTGGAACGAGCATATACACAGGTGGTCGTGGATGAAAGCACTTCACGGCTCCTAACATTGAATACGTGCAAAGGATTGTATACTGTACACCGATTAGCCTTTGGTGTGAAGGCATGTCCTGGCATATTCCAGCGTTTAATGACTTCATTGATTTCTGGAATACCAGGTGTAGCAGTGCTAATCGACGATATTATCATTAGTGGCCGTACCATGCAGGAAATGCTAGAAAGACTCAATGAAACTTTAAGAAGAATTGAACAATCTGGACTACGACTTAATAAAAAGAAATGTAATTTTGCAAAGGATTCTGTGGAATTTCTTGGATTTGTAATAGATGCGAAGGGTATACATCCAGCATCTAGTAAAGTCGAATCGATAGTCAACACACCGGAACCAAGAAATAAACGAGAGTTACAAGCTTTCCTCGGGTTATATAATTTTTATGAGAGATTTATACCAAACAAGGCTACAATCTTGGAACCACTACACCGTTTACTAGATGCGGCACAGCCATGGAGATGGACAGATAAAAAACAAAATTCTTTTGACACAGCTAAACGGATGCTTACATTTGATTTAACTCTTATACATTATGATGTAAATAAACCATTGATTATCACTTGTGACAGTTCAGAATATGGGGTAGGAGCAGTATGTCACATAAATTAAATGACGGGAAAGAACAACCAATAGCTATGGCTTCAAGGACACTGCATTCGCATGAACGTCGTTATTCCCAATTGGATAAAGAGGCTACTGCTATAATGTTTGGTATTACAAAATTTCACAACTACATAATGGGAAGGCATTTTTGTATAGTGACAGACCACAAACCTTTGCTTGGAATATTTGACCCAAAGAAGCCAATGCCAAACATGCTATCACCGAGATTAACTAGAATTGCGATAGCGTTAACCTCTCATGACTATGAGATAACATATAAACCAGGCCCTCAGATTGGAAGTGCTGACAGTTTTAAGTCGCTGGCCTCTACCAGTACCGGAAACACCAGAAGAACAACCAGGTGAAATATTATTAATGGCAGAGGCACCCGATGATTTCCCATAGATGATGTGGAACAGATAGCTAAAGAGACAAAGCGAGACCGGTTATTAACCAAAGTTTTTTATTACATACAAATGGTTGGCCCATTAAGGAGAATAATGTTGAGATGCGACCGTTTTGGTTACAGCGCACAGATCTATCCATACAGAATGATTGTATATGCTAGGTAACCGTGTAGTAATACCCGTAACTCTCCGTCAGCCTACATTAAAAGTGTTACTACAGATACACTCAGGAATTGGGGGGTGAAGTTGCTCGCGTCCGTAGGATTTACCATCTTTTCCTAGACCCACCCTACACGTGCCCCTGGGTGGTGCCAAACGAGCGACAACGCCGAACAACAGGCGGCGGTCAACTAACCTGACAATAGGTAATCACAAGCCTTGAGGGACTAAATCCCCTCTAAAAGAGTGACGGCAGTGCCTTGGGAAAGCACTGTTAGTATTATCCCACCTTTTCTTTTAATAAGCCCTATAGTAGGTATGTAATAGCATCCTTATAAACGCATATCATATGTAATAGTATCTACACAATTTTATAAACCTAATATCTATCTCCCCAACCACAGAACTGTAGGCGGTTCTGCTGGTCTCATATGTAATTATATCTACATTTACAGTCTATGTATTAGCGTCATACTCTTCATTATGTATATGTGCCTGGGCAAGCACCGAATATCCCCTTCAACTATAAGCCCAATTATTTATGTAAGTTTTCATTAAATATACATAAAAATAAATCACCTACCTGCGCTCGGACCTGCGCAGTAGAGCCGTACGCAGGGAAGAAGGAGTCCTGGGCAGTTGAGTCGAGGCAGACCACCGGCAACACGCTGCCTTCGGTCCCTATTTCAGGCTAAACGGTAGCCCTTGTGTCTAGCCAACATGAGGGAAATGGCCATCGTGTCCCGTCAGAGGGCCACAGGCGAGGTGGGGAGGGGGAAGCGGCGGGGTCATGCTGATGGGGTAAGGGTGCGCTGGACCAACTGGAGTGTCTGAAATCCGGCCCTCCAGCCTCGCATAGTGACGGTCCTAGACCTGACACGTCCGAACCCCTGATGTCGCACCACAACGCCAACCCTGTCCACCTATATTCGTGTGTAATCCTAGTGACCGTAAGGTGCACTCCCAGTTGCGGGCTCCATGGAGGGTGGGAAGCACACGAACGAAACTTTAACACTTTCTATATGGATAAGAAAGGATTTCAACAAAAAACTCCACTCATGTCTGAAGGGAAACCGGAAGACAAAACAAACAATACAACCAGCGCTGGTGGGTCAGAAGCGGGCACATCCGCATCAGAACCCCGCGCAGCACCAACACTCATCCAACCCAAAGGGAAAGGGGGAAAAGGGCCCAAGGGACCAATTCCGACCCGCCCACCTAAACAAACCATGATGGTTAGGGTACAAGGAGAGTCGACCACGGCTACTGGAATGGTTAAGCCGGTGCGGGAGGTGTCGGACTCGGCCAGGGTACGGACATCGGCACCCAGCTCGCTGGAGCCGAAGGTCACGCGCTCGGTCGGGCCCGAGAACTCCCGCGCGACGGTAGGGAAGGCATCAGGGAACAACGGTTCTGCCCCCGCGATGTCGGTTGGCGGGGACGGCCCAACTGTCTTGACCGGGAAACCGGCGGACGTTCGGGTGGTCACCACAATCGGCGGCGAGAGGGCGGGTACTACGGGGTACTCAAATGCCGACCCTGTTACACCATCGACCAGCAAAGAGGCGGGCGACTCTTGGATCTTGGTGGAACCAAGGCACAAAAAACGGCCCGCTAACAATGATGTCGACCGCCCCCCGCAACCAGATGGCAAGGGGAAGAGGCCCAGACACCGACCAAGCGCTGCCTATCGCAGGAAGATGCGAAACAGACAGCTCACCCAACAGGCAGGGACCTCAACATCGGCCCCGGCTCAAAACCCTCCCCGACTTGCGAGAGACGAGCCCGCAGGAACGCTGCCGAGACGATTAAGTTCGAGACGGTAACGAGCGATGGCACGTCAAACCAAGCCGGGTCGACGGGTTCTGAGGACCACACAAAGGCGTCGAAGAGGTCGCTGGACGAGACGAGCACACCAAGAGGGGAGCACAAAAAGATGCGTACGGTGACCCCTCTCAGGAACTATGCCGCAGCCACGAAGTCGGAGATTATAGCGGCGATCACCACAGCGAACGTGGGACATCTATCACGTTCCCAAGCGGACGAGGTCAGGAGCTCCTTATGAACAAGCTCCGGATGTTCATAAGAACATAAACCACCTCCGGAAGAGAGGCCAGTGTTCCAGGGCAAACCAACCTACATCGATGGGTCACTGCAGGTTGGCTGCACCAACATGGAGGCCATGAAGTGGCTCAAGACCGCAGTCGATGGCGTAAAGCTGTCCTCGGACGTCTGCCTGAAGGTTTGCAAACCATCGGAGATGGTCCGAAGGACAAGGTGCGGTATCCTTATACCAGAACAGGCTTCGGCCAGGGATATCGGAGAGAGCCTCCAATATTTTAACTCTTGGGCAGCAGTCGAGAGGTGGACTGTTTACGCCACCCACCCCAAGAAGCAGGAACCTTCGCCATCGTCGGTATCCCCGACGATATCATACCAGCCCTCCTAGAAAGAGGTAGGAAGATGGCATACATGTTGGGGACAGTGTATGTCAGATTTGAGGTACGCAAGGGCAGATTCTCCATCACCCCACCCCAGCACCTGCGGCAGAGCACGCCAGAGGGTAACCCCGGATGGACACAGAGGCGCCAACCCCGGTAGCTAACACAGTGCAGGAACCCTCTTCCCCCGCCAGTACTCTCCTCGACGAGTCTGAGGACGCTCTCCTGGACAGTCAACCGACTGCCGAGGGGGACGCCCGGGAATTCGTCGCGGGGTGGACAGGTGGGCTGGAGGAGCTCAACCTGAGCACCGGGGAGGACGGCGAAGAGTCCCCACTCATTTAAGGGCCAGGCCCTTCAAACTAACCTCCACCACAGTCTTACGGCAACTGCACAACTGCGGAAGTGGATGGAGGGAAACAACAGTGCCGTTGCCCTGCTTCAGGAACCATGGCTCTCCAGGGCAGGAACAATCCAGGCCTAAGCAACTTAAATGGTAAGCTGATTACTTCATCAGAACCCTACCCCAGGGCCGCCATATTTGTGACTAACAACATTGAAACATATGTATTAACAGACTTCTGTTCCAGAGATATAACATCAATTGTGATCGGTTCTGGCACAAATAAAACAGTCCTGTCCTCAGTATACATGCCGGAGGGGGAGGAACCGCCACCGCATGACATGGTGCGGCTGGTCCACCACTGCGAGGCGGAAGGGCTGAACCTCGTCATCGCAACAGACTCCAACTGCCACCATACCATCTGGGGCAACAAAGAAACCAACAGCAGGGGTAAGGTACTTTTAAATTATCTCTCCACCACTAACCTAGACATACTGAACAAGGGCAACAAACCTACCTTTGTCAATAGACGCGCCCAAACTATCATTGATTTAACACTAGCCAACGAAGGGGGAGCTAATATGATCACCAATTGGCACGTGTCGGATGAGGCCTCATGCTCGGACCACAGATGGATTCGATTCGAACTGGGGCTAAACACGATCACCAACGAACCACACCGCAATCCACGGAAGACCAACTGGCTGGCCTACCAGTCTGATGAGAGAAAAGCTCAAAGATCGTCTCGTCCTACCCTCAAAGATGCAAGATGACGGGAACTGGAAGATCTTGTTATGCACAACAAACTAAACTAACCTAGCAATAACAAATTGCTACAAAACTACCTGCCCTCTCGTGGACCCCAATAAATCTAACAGGAACAACTGCCAATCATGGTGGGGTCCCGAGCTAAATAGGCTGAGGAAAAATGTCAGGAAAACTTTCAACAGAGCTATGAACACGTCCAACAACCATGACTGGGACAAATACTACGAGGTAAAATCCTTGTACAAGAAACGCATACGATACCGAAAATCGGAAGCCTGGAAGAAGTTCTGTGGAGACATAGAATCCTTTCAACAAGCCAACAGGGTCAGGAAATTATTAAGCAGTGGCCCGTCGCTGAGAATGGGATCACTGCTGAAACCTGACAACACCCACACCAAATCACCAGAGGAAGCGGATAGAGTACTACTAGAGACCCACTTCCCGGACTGCATAATCACAAAGGACCTAAAATGGCCCGTAGCAGACTACACCACAAATAATGAACACTGGGAGTTAGCAAAACAGGTCGTCACCCCAGATAGAATCAAATGGGCTATAAAAAGCTTCCAACCCTACAAAGCGGCTGGCTATGATGAAATCTTTCCAGCTCTTTTACAAAATGGAGGACCAAAACTATTGATGTTAATCCACACCATACTAATATCAAGCTTGGCTCAAGGATATATCCCAGAACACTGGAGAGAAGTCAGAGCCATCTTCATCCCAAAACCCGGTAAATCAAGTTACTCCGAGGCAAAATCGTACAGACCTATAAGCTTAACGTCTTTCCTCCTAAAAACTTTGGAAAGACTATGTGATAGATACTTAAGGGACGGAGCGCTGAGACACCTCCCGCTTCATCACAATCAACATGCCTACAGCTCAGGCAAATCAACTGAAACAGCTCTCCATGCCGTAGTCACCAGGATAGAATCGGCAATAGAGAACAAAGACGTATGCTTGGGTGCCTTTATAGACATTGAAGGTGCCTTCGATAAAACGAACTTTAACAGTATAAATACAGCCCTCGAAAGACACAAGGTAAATCACACCATAATAAGATGGATTCAGAACATGCTTAGATTCAGAGTAGTTAGATTAGACAACAACCAAACACAGGGGGCAATAGTGGCCAGAGGTTGCCCACAGGGGGAGTACTTTCACCACTACTCTGGAACTTGGTTGCCAACGAACTCATAGAAAAGCTAAACAGGAAAAGTTACTTCACAATAGGTTATGCTGACGACCTGGCTATACTGATTTACAGCAAATCGACAAACATGCCTGCGACCTGATGCGAAGAGCCTTCCTCATAGTAGAAAACTGTGTGCGCTGAATATAAATTAAATGTCAACCCATCGAAAACAGAACTCGTATTGTTCACAAAAAAACGTGTATTCGGAAACTACAGACTACCGAAACTCCTTAACACCGAACTCCCACTCAAAACGGAAGTTAAATATCTCGGTATAATACTTGATAATAAATTATCATGGTCAAAACACATAGACTCCAAACTTGAAAAGGCCAGCAACACCTTCTGGCAATGCAGAAGGATGCTAGGCAAAAGATGGGGTCTGAACCCCAAGCTCACGCTCTGGCTGTATACCGCCATCATCCGACCAATGATAAGCTACGGAGCACTGGTCTGGTGGCGTAGAACAGAACTGTCCACCGTAAAAACAGAAACTACAAAGTTGGCAAAGATTGATAAGCATGGCAATCACGGGTTGTATGAGAACAACCCCCTCTACTGCACTAGAAGCCTTACTCAATCTAACACCACTTCACCTCTTCATACAACAGGAAGCCACACTCACAATGATTAGGCTAAAGGAACTAGATCTTCTCAGCAAGACCCCTACCCCACACACGCGCTCCCTGAAGGAAGCCATGATTGAACTCCCTTTGATGAAGCCCCAAACGACGGAATGTACATCCGATACTTCTTTGACAAGAAGTACAAAATCCAGCTCCGTGATGACGGAAAGGAAGGCCTCAACATAAAAGATCTGAGAATCTTCACAGACGGATCCAAAACAGATTCGGGATCAGGATGTGGTGTTTTCTCATATGACTTTAACATGAACATCTCCATACCCATGGGAATTCATAACACCGTATATCAGGCTGAATGCGTGGGAATCATTACCGCCGCCAAAGAAATACTGAGAAGGAACATAAAAGGACAACACATAAGAATCTTAACGGACAGTAAATCTGTATTACAATCACTGTCAAACAACCAATGCTACTCTACATTAATCCACGAATGTCACCACGCCTTGATGATGGCAGGGAGGGATAACCGCATCACCCTACAATGGATAAAAGGTCACAGCAACTCGTGCGGCAACGACAAAGCGGACGAGTTAGCTCGAAGAGGATCAGGAATGAAGGTCTACGGACCGGAACCAATAGTGCCTCTCCCCAAACAATGGTCTAAAAACCAAATAAGAAACAAAACTAAGCAGCTCCATAGCGAGACCTGGAGAAACACTGAAGACTGCAAGCAAACAAAGGCTGCATTACCAGAAATAAACACAAAACTGTCAAAGAACATCCTTAAACTAAACAGGAAACAACTCAATCAGGTAACCGCGGCAATAACTGGCCACGGACCTTTTAACAAACACCTCTTCAACCTAGGTTTCACTGACAGCCCCATATGCAGAGCATGTTTGGAGGCAGAAGAAACGGCCGCACATGTGATCATGGAGTGTCCAGGTGTGGTGGACTACCGGGTAAGACATCTCGGACAGCCGAGCTCACTGCCGGAGGTTTTCGGTAAGTTAAAAAACTTATTGAAATTTCTGAACGAGCTAGGCTGGCGAGAATAGTAACATCATTCCCACACACGCAAAATAGGCGCTTAGACGTCGAGTTGCGGAAACCAGCCCGTTTGACCTTATACCTTATACCTTATACACTCAGGAATTGTGCAAACTAGAAGTTACGTCTGGTGGCCAAGGCTTAATGATGACATCGAAGTACTGTGGGATCTTGTACCAAGTGCTTGGAAAATCGACACATGCCGCCAAGTCGACTCATGATTGGATTACACCCACTAGACCTTGGTCCAGAGTACATGTAGACTTTGCAGGTCCATTTCATAACAGATATTTTTTTATCATGGTTGATGCATACTCCAAATGGCCAGAAATATTTGTGGTGAATAATATGACTTCGGCCACTGTGATAAGATTATTGAGAACAACATTTTCTACACATGGCTTGTGTGAAATATTGGTTTCGGACAATGGGACATCTTTTGTTTCGCAGGAGACTGAACAATTTTTAAGAGCAAATAAGATACGGCATATAACTACAGCACCTTACCATCCAGCAACAAATGGGTTAGCTGAACGTATGGTGCAGACAATTAAGGAAAAATTGCAAAAAATGGATGGCTTGTCATGGGACATTAGAGTTCCAAACCTCCTACTTGGTCTCCGAGCTACACCATGTACAGTCACAAATAAAAGTCCCGCTGAACTTATGATGAATAGGAGATTAAGAACCCTGTTGGATACATTACACCCAAATAATTTGGATAATAAAAGATTAGAGAATGAAATAAGAAACAATAGTCAGCAAAATCATCGCGAGACAAATATAGGTCAAAAAATTATGTACAGAAATTATTCAATGGGAGGACCGAAGTGGTTAGCAGGTACAGTCTTAGGAAAATGTGGTCCATCAAATTATAAGATTGAAACTGAGAGTGGAGTAATAATCAAGAGACACATAGACCAATTAATAAAAATTACACCTTCTAGTACTCAAGAAAAAGATGATCGAAGCTTTCCACTATATTTGCCTGATACAGTTACAGCTGATGCACATACAGAGGGGAATACCAACAGGGATGAAACTGATAATATTGAAAATAGTCAAGATCAAGACATAATAATAGAAATTCCGGATACAGAGAAATGGGCCGATATGCTCGGAATTCCAGTGCCTACAAATTCTACAGATGGGACTGTAGGGAAAATAAAAAATAAATTAAACATCCATTCTAAAAGTCCATATTCGAGACCCAAAAGGCATGATGATAATAATTACTTAAATTAATAGTATTTCAATGGGATTGATTAATATTTTAGATTTTTTTTTTGTGTAATTTTTGTTTGTTTTTGTGAGATTAAAAAAATTAAGAGGGAGGATATACCTAAGACTAATTGTCCTAAAAATGATTAAGAAAAGTTTACAGTGTATTCTTATTATTTAAGTGGTTCAGAGATAGCTTAATAGTTAATATTGTGATTTTTACATAGGGGGAAGGTATGTCATGTATTAAGTGTGGGTACTTGTCACTTTATTAGTAAATAATAATGCTGATATAGTGGGTAGTCATGGATGTGCTGTAACTTCACTTATTAACAAGCTACTGAGCTGAATAGATGTTGTAATACCTATTACTAGTTTTAATTACATTCCTTGAACATAATAAGACAATATGCATTAATATACAACATATTATACATCCTATGTAGTTTTCATTAATTTCTGTCTGCCTTTTGGAGAATTGAAGTCATTCCTTTATATCAAAATTATTGAACATATTGCCACTTTCTAAATTTATTAATTTTAGATATTATTATGATTTCACCTGATGGATGCCCATTATTGTATATAGACAAACACAAGGTGCTTTACGATTTGTAATTATATTGATTTAAGTGCCGTAAAAGTTGTTTTGAATCACTGTTAGTGCAACATTGGCAACATCCATTAATGTCGTCATCTTGCGTTTACAGTGACTATTCTTCGGACCAATATGCCAAATGACTATTATTGTCAATGTAATCTCTAATTATCATTAAATAATTATCAGAGATAACGAAAATAATACAGAAGTAAAGCCTTCATTCCACATGAGATGGAAAGAGTGAAAAATGGTTGGTTTATTACTGATACCATAGTAATAGGTTTATTATTATCATATGTTCATTTAATATAATGAACATGAACATTGTTGTTAGCAACATAAGCACAATAACTAGCATTCTGAATAAGTAACTGTCACTTATAGATTTTAGTGCAATATCCCATACAGAACTGTTGAGCACTCAGGATACTATGACCACTGACAGCACCCTCAAAGATGTATTTTTCAATTGAAGTGATGGACCATTTAGATACTCAGTAGAGTATCTATTTTTTTTTAATAATAGGCATAATTTCTACTTACTGTAAAATAACATTCCTGGCGGGTTTATCTTTCATTAGTTCTTCATATAGATCATGGTATCTATTTGATATAACTGGAGATTTTCTATAATTCATTTTCATAGATCTTTGAACTAATAGAGATATAATACTACCCAGCATGAATGGTGGTAAACTGAAACAAATATTTGACTACCTTGACAAAATCAATCAGGTTTTGCAGATAAAGTGGCGAAATTATCTGAATGACAATATACAAAATAAACGTCTAATTTTAAACAAAGTATTCTATAATTATATAAGGCCTGATACTTAATAGTCAGTTCATTATGAGAACTAAATGTAAAAAAAATGATAGTGGTACCATAATTATAAAATGTGAAAAATAACATACTTTTTATATTTCTTCTTCAGCTCATTTTCAGATTTTCGGCTAAACGAACCTAGCTTATTAAAATCGTCAACTATAGCATTATAAATTTCAATACTTAAAGGTTTTATTTCTGCCATTAAACTCGGTCAAAAAAATATATTTTATTAATTAAATCACAGATAATTAAATTAGACTCACAGACTACCTACTTAGTAGACTAGAAATTCTTCTTCTTTTGGGTTTGACGGCGGTGCTCATCACAGATTTCGCCAACCTCGAGTTTTTTTGCTTAGAATACTTTTTTTAATTAAAGTATGCGCGACTCATGTTATTATCCAGGCCGTGAAAGTACAAGTGAATGCAAAATTAAAATTAAACAAGACAAATAAAATACAATATACCCTGTTCGCTGTCTATAAAGAAATATATAAAAAAGTTAAAGAGCGGAAACCAAATCAGAGAATAAAAATATACCAATTAAAATTAGACTAGAAATTAGATGAGTATTTATATATATTTTTTCCTTATGGAAAGATGAGAATACTATACACCACAGACTAATTAGAATACATACTACGAGGGCTGCTACTTAAGTATCCGGAATCTGGGATTTCAAAATTTTGATAAAATTCGTTCTTTTTTTGAAATCTTCTGGCCGCTATTTTTTTTTCCTTATGTACGCTAGTGTTTGGTTTCTGATGGGCTTAAAATGTCATATCGCTGAAATGATGGAACTCACATGTGAAAATATTCGTGCTATGATTTATTACGATTTTCGACGTGGTTTAACGCAACAACAGTGTGTAGATCAATTAACTTCAACTTTTGGTGTTGAAGCTCCATCAAAAACCACTGTGTATCACTGGTTTAGTGAGTTCAATCGTGGACGAAGTAAGCTCACGGATGAAGTTAAGGAAGGTCTGATAAATTCTATTTCGTATACCGTGAGAGTAGGCAGTGTACACCAAAACAAATGGATAGATCCAAAATACTGTATTCACAAATCTTTTAATAATAAATCATTATACAAAAATAGTTATAAGTTTATACATAGTAGACCTAAATTAATGGTATTCTTTAAGTATCTTAATATTCTCTTAGCACTACTCCAATGACTATCTTCATAGCAATTACAAAACTGACTCATATAATTAACTGAGTGAGCAATGTCTGGTCTCGTGCATACAGAAAGATACATAAGACTACCTATTAGCTCTCGGAATGGAATCTTCTTATCTGGCTTGTGAATATCATTTGGTTTCACAAATCGTTGCCTAGGTACTGCTGGAGTCGTGACTGGCTTACAGTCTTCCATGTTAAATTTTCGCAGTAATTTTTGTATATACTCAGATTGGTCAATCTTTAAGTATCCAGATTTTTGGTTCAACCTCATACCAAGAAATAGTTCAACTTTACCCAAGTCCTTCATTTCGAACTTTGACATTAGTTCATTCTTCACCTTTTTCATCTCAATATTATTATTGTAGAGAATCAGGATATCATCAACATATACTGCCAGGATGATCAGGTCTTTGTCTCTAACTCTGAAGTAAACACAAGACTCATACAATGATCTTTTGAAGTTTAAATTTTCAAGTTCATTATTCAGTTTCAAATTCCATGAACGTGGAGCTTGCTTGAGTCCATATAACGATCTTTTCAACAGGCATACGTGATCTTCTTTACCTTCCTCTTCAAACCCAGGTGGCTGTCTCATATAAACTATTTCTTCCAAGTTCCCATTTAAAAATGCTGTCTTAACATCCATATGATCTACTCTTAGATCATGTTGTACTGCAAAAGCTAGTAAAAATCTTAACGAACTGTGGCGAATCACTGGTGAAAACGTCTCATAATAGTCAATACCTTTTCTCTGACTAAAGCCTCTTGCAACTAGTCGAGCTTTGTATCTGACTCTATTAACCTGATAAATTCTATATCGTATACCGTGAGAGTAGGCAGTGTACACCAAAACAAATGGATATCTCCTTTCGGATTCTGCTGGTAAGTCTACATGCTCTGATCCGGTTGGTTGCAATTGAGAAGCTTCTTCATCAACGTATGCAGTATTATCTTCAAGACAGGCAGAAGTATTGGTTGTTTGATTTATCTCCACTGATAAATCATTTTCACTGACCTCACTTTGTACAGTCTCTTTTGTACATTAATCAGCTTATTATCCTCTAAATTTATGGTTACCATATCTTTTCTTTTTTGACCCACTGGTGGTTTTTGATAGAAGTTATTTTCCATAAATACCACATCTCGTGCAATATAAAATTTGTTGTCAGAGGGGTCAATTAATCTATACCCCTTTGATTCCTCCGAATAACCGACAAAAACTAACTCTTTGCTCTTTGGTTCCCATTTAGTTCTCTTTTGGTCAGGAATGTGCATGTAACATAAACACCAAAAACTCTTAGATTACTCAAATCTATTTTACGTCCAGTCCATGCTTCTTCTGGAGTCACATTTTTCAAAGCTAAAGTCGGACTTCTGTTCTTTAGATAGACTGCTGTATTAACAGCTTCAGCCCAGAAACTAACAGGTAATCCTGCTTCTTGTAGCATTGATCTCGCTTTGTCAGCAATAGTACGATTTGCCCTCTCAGCAACTCCATTCTGTTGAGGTGTATAAGCAATAGTTAACTGACGTTTAATTCCATGAGCCTTAAGGTACTCATCAAACCTCCGTTAACGTACTCTCGACCATTGTCCGTTCTAAATACCTTAATTTTCTTTCCTGTTTGAGTTTCTACCAAAACTTAAACTCTTTAAATTTTTTCAAAAGCTTCACTCTTCTCTTTTAAAAAAATAAAATAAAAGTTTTTCCTCGAATAATCGTCAATAAACGTAATAAAATATCTAAAACCTCCTAATGAGTAATCACTCATAGGTCCACTATTGAGAATGACAATGAAAACCCGCTTTAGATATTTGAATGTTTTATAACCTATAATAGTAGAACCTTTTATTATCTGTGTTCCCGCTAAAAATTATGTCTAACAGAGACTTTTGTGTTCCACATGTTTAATTAATTGTTACAGTTGTATTACAGAAGACTTTACTAATCAATAAACCAAATTCACCATAATCGTCCGGACTTTAATTGTATTTGGTTATGGGCCCAGACACGAGAAGATAGAAACAGAAGATTTGACAAAAACATACATACAAATTAGTGTCGGCGTGGTCCTGGACTGATTTTTGGTGAAAAGGTACAGACGAAGTGTTAAGTTTAAAAAGATGGACAGAAAAGAAGGTGGTACCATAATTTTAAATAATCATAACTGGGAATCTTGGAAATTCCAAATGACTGTAATACTGCGGTCAAAGAATCTTTTGGAGGTTATACAGAAACCCGTTAATGCCGATGATAATCAAACTTAGAAAAAGATAATCATGCTCAAGAATATATCGTTACCAGAATTGACGAAAATTTACTGTCCTACCTGGTGTCATGTTCTACTGCATTTGACATGTGGGAAAAATTAACAACAATTTTTGAAGCAAAGTCGAAAGTTGGTGTGCATTTATTGCAACAGATGTTCTATAATATTCAATACGAATCGCCAATGGTCAATTTCATCACCAAAGTTGAAGATATTGTGAATAAATTAAAATTGCATAATGAAAATATATCTGAAAAAATGATTATCACAAAAATATTATTATGCCTGCCTGACAAATTCAAACATTTTACTTCAGCGTGGGAATCAGTCCCAAGCTCGGAACAGACGCTTAAAAACTTGACAGCAAGGCTCTTAATTGAAGAAGAACGTTTAAAACAGAGAGAGGCTCCAACAGAAGCAGCTTTGGTTGCTAAAGGAAATAATGTAAAGAAGAACTATAGTGACATGAAGAACAACAAAGGGTCAAAGTGTAATAGTGCAAGTGAACAAAATAAAAAGTGCTTTGTTTGTGGAAAGATTGGTCATCTTAAAAGTGAATGCTATGCTCGCAAATGTAATAATTGTGGTAAGACAGGTCATATTTATAAAAACTGTAGGTTAAGACAACATCAAAATAATAGGGCTCCAAGAGCATATATTATGCAAAGTCAATGTCAAAGTAAATGGGTTATGGATACGGGTGCTAGTGAACACATGTGTTGTAATAAAGATCTGTTTACTGATTTTAAGGAAATTCAAAATAAGTTTGTCACTATTGGTAATGGCAATAAATTAAAAGTAATGGGCATAGGAAAGATAGAAGTAGACGCCTACAATGGAAATGAATATGAACCCTCAGTATTATTAAATGTATTGTTTGTACCTGAACTCCAAGTTAATTTATTTTCTGTTGTATGTGCAATTGATAAAGGATATAGTATTGTGTCTGACAGTAAAACATGTAAGTTTTATAAAAATGGTATTGTAACCTGTACTTCCTCAAGACATGAAAATTTATTTATTATGAATTTTAAAATAAAAGAAAGTACTGCATTAATTTCAACATTAACAGAGTGGCATAATAAACTTTGTCATCAGAATTACTCGTATGTAAAAGATGTGTTACATAAATATAATAAGACATATGTAGACCATAATGAACAGTGTATTGCATGTATTAATGGAAAGCAGCATAGGCTACCATTTAAAAGAAGCTTTCATAGGGCGACTAAAGTAGGAGAATTAATTCATATGGACTTAAGTGGGATTATAGAGTGTAGCTCTTTAGGTGGTGCCAAGTACTTTTTACTGCTAAAAGATGATTATAGTAATTATAGATGGGTTTATTTTATTAAAAAAAATGGGAAACTAAAGAGTGCATAGAAGAATTTTTAGTATTTTTTAAAAATCTTACAGGTAATCAGGTTCAGCAGTTTAGGTCTGACAATGGTACTGAATTTATAAATAGACACATAACTGAGTTGTTTAAGTCACAGGGCATAGTACATCAGACTACAATTGCATACACACCTGAACAGAATGCTCGTATCGAACGTGAAATGAGGACTGTAGTGGAAGCAGGACGGACAATGTTGTTGGCAAAAAATCTTCCGAAGAAACTGTGGGCTGAGGCTTTAAGCACTGCCATTTTCACAATTAACAGAACAGGTAAGTCACCAATACCTAATAAAACACCCTATGAATTATTATTTAATAAACAGTTTGATATAGACACACTAAGAGTTTTTGGTACAGAAGTATTTGTACACATTCCTAAACATAACCGGCAAAAATGGGATGCCAAAAGTAAAAAAGTATATTTGTTGGTTACGGTATAAACACTAAAGGTTATAGAATATGGACGCCTGAAAATAAAGAAGTAAATATATATAGAGATGTGATATTTATTAAAGAAGACACTATTAATAGAGTGGAGGATAGTTTTGAATAAGGATAGTTCATATAAAGTCAGAAGCGGTGGCAGTTTTCATATTATACAGGACAGAGATGTGGAGCAACAACAAAAACAGAGTACGGAGCATATAGAAATAATAGAAAATGACTCAACAGAACTACCTACTATCAATGAAACAGATAAAAATAATAGTATTGAAAGCGAAAAGGAGCATCATAGTAAGACAAATAAAGAAATAGGATATATGAATCAAGAAGATAAGGTCACAAACAGAAGAAGTGAAGAAAGTCAGAACATAAATAGAGAAGAAATGAGTGATACGCAATGTGAAGATGAGATGATAGAAGAATATCTAGAAGAAGAGCTTTTTGATACAGAAGAGAGTAAGGAAACAGAAGAAAGAAGAACTAAAACAGGCAGAAAGATCAAGCAACCATATTGGTTAAAGGATTATGATACAGCTTTGATAACACAAGGAGAAGAAAATTTAACTTACAGAGATGCAATTATGGGAAAAGATAAAGACAAATGGCTCAAGGCAATCAGCGCAGAGATAGAAGCATTAGAACGGAATCAAACCTGGGTTGAGACTGACTTGCCAGTTGGAAGAAGAAAAATAGATACAAAGTGGGTGTTTAAAATAAAAAGAGACGACAATGGTAAAACACAGTATAAGGCCAGACTTGTTGCGAGAGGCTATCAACAAAAAGATGATTTCGACCCCACTGAAATATATGCACCAGTTGCAAAACTTCCAACACTCAGAATTTTACTTGCCATAGCAGTTAAATACAATTTGAGCATTTCACAAATGGATGTCAAGAGTGCATTCCTAAATGGTGATATTATGGAGGATGTATATATAAAAAGACCACAAGGATTTAAAGAAGGAAAGAAAGTACTGAAACTAAAACGAGCATTATATGGTTTGAAACGATCACCGAAAATGTGGAATGATAAATTCAATGACTTTATGATTAAGGAAGGGTTTAACAGGAGTAAAGCCGATTATTGTCTCTATTATAAAAATGAAGAAAAGTTTTATTTACTATTGTATGTCGACGATTTAATTTTGATTTCAGAAAATATCAATAATTTAAACAAATTAAAGAATTCTTTAAAAGCAGAATTTGAAATGAAAGATATGGGGAATAATAATTTGAAATATTTAGGCATAAACATATATAAAAAGGAAGGTTGCATAGAACTGAGTCAAAAGCAATATATAGAAGAATTACTATTAAATTACAAAATGAATGAATGTAAGTCTGCAGAAACACCTATAGAGTTAGGACTTGATCTTAGTTTACAACCTGCAAAGGATGAAGAATTGGTAAAAAGATGTAGAAGACTCATTGGCAGCCTGATGTATGTGATGTTAGGTACCCGCCCGACATATGTTTTGCTCTCAACTATTTGGCTAGATTTCAAACATATGCTAATGAAAGCTTATGGAAAGGACTAAAGCGCATATTAAGATATTTACAAGGAACAAAGGACTGGAAGTTAATTTATAGAGCAGAAGAGGATATACCTTTGTTGGGTTATACAGATGCTGACTGGGGAGGTGACAAGCTGGACAGAAAATCTACATCTGGTTTTGTGATGCAAGTATTTGGATGTACTGTGTCCTGGGGGTGCAATAAACAACAATGTGTAGCATTGTCATCTACTGAGTCAGAATTTATAGCTTTAGGTAAAGCAGTTACAGAGGGTTTGTGGGTACAAAATTTAATGTGTGAACTAAAATTAAACAACAGATGTTTTAAAATTTTTATTGATAACCAATCAGCAATACATTTTTCTAAAAATTGTGATAATAAGCGACTTAAGCATATTGATCTTAGATATCATTTTGTTAAACATAAGATTGCAGAAGGTTTGTTACTCTTAGAATATATTCCAACAGATAAACAATTAGCAGATATGTTCACAAAAAGGTTAGGCAAAGTTGTATTTAAAGTTTTTTGTTTAAAGTTAGGATTAATGTAATAAATGATTGTTTAACTGAAAGAAACATTGTAATAATGTATGTTAGAGTTGTGAAGAGTTTTATTTTAATCTTAATGATGGTTTTCATTGAGGAAGGTGTTTGAGTATGACATAATTTGTAATAGATATTACTATTTTAATTAGTAATATAGTGATAATAATAAAACACGCAATTATTTGATTGTTCGAGAAAGAAGAAGAGAGACATTTTTATTTTAGTATTATAAATTGGTACAAAATTAAGGAATCGAAGCTATACAGCCATAGTAATTTTGTTTATATTACAATTCTCCGCCGCTTAATTGAAAAGTTAACAATATTATATAGAAATGAACATAATAACAACAAAAATAATTGAAAGTAAATAATTATCATACATTACTTGAAATCTTCATAAATTAAGTTTTTCAACAGGTTTTCTAATTCTCTGTGATCTCCGAATCGTCTCAGGTGCTACAGTAGTTTCAGAAGTTCCACTCACTCTCTGTGCTGGTGGCTGCGTTACTGAAGAAGTTCTTGGCAGTTGATTAGCTTTTTGTTGGTAACCTGTTTCTGTAATATATTACTTTTATTGCCATCTTGTTTTGGATATTGATTTGTAGGATTATTAAATAAATTGTTGAATCATAACTCTGTCTTTGATTTTCTTTGCTATTTACAGGTATAAAATTTTTCCAAATATATGGTTTTGTTGCTGGAGGTGATTTTTCTTAACTGGTTAATATGCCTCTTAATAATATAACCATGATCCAGTTCAACTAAGTAATGTAGTTTTCCTAATTTCTCAACTACAGTGCCATATTTCCCTAAACTTGATGAAGTATAATTTCTTGATTGTACTCTGTCACCTGGGTTTAATGATCTTACATTAGGTGAACACTCTGTAGATGTTGATAGTTCTGTATAAGGTTGCATTAAATGTAATCTTGTACGTAGCTGTCTCTGTAAATGTTGTTCAGCTGGAGTTTTGCCATTTATTAATGGTGTTGTTCGATATTTAAACAGAAATGAATTTAATTTATGTTGAAGTGTACCTCGCTCATTAGTCATAGCTTTCAATTTTTGTTTTAGATTTTGGACAGCTCTTTCAGCGAGTCCGTTTGTTGCTGGGTGATTAGGTGCACTAAACCTTTGTTGTATTCCATTTGTGTTACAAAATTAATAAATTCTTGTGACTTGAAAATAGTGGCATTATCTGTTACAAGTAAGCATGGTAACCCGTTCCTTGAAAACATTTCTTCTAAGGATGCAATAGTAGAATGTGATGTGGGTGGTATCGATGACATTGTAATTTCAACCCACTTTGTTTTAGCATCTACTACAATGAAAAAATAATTATTCTTGAATGGTCCGGCGTAATCGGCATGTATTCTCTGCCAGGGTTTATCAGGTTCTTGCCAGTTATGTACTGGTGCTTTATTTGGGATTTTCTTAATATCGGCACAACTTTTACATTCTTTTACTATATGTTCGATTTCACTGTCGATTCCAGGCCAATAACATAAAGCTCTTGCGATACCTTTCATTTTTACCATTCCAATATGTGTACTATGTAGTTCTTTGAGTACTGCTGGTCGAAGAGCAGTAGGAATGTAAACTCTTGTTCCTCTCATGATTATTCCTGAATGAATAGTAAACTCTGGATTTTTTATTTTTCCATTTAATAATTTATTTTTTGCTCTTGAAGTTCTACATCATTATTAGTATATTGTCTGATTATTTCTGAAGTGATTGGTGTTGCATCAGAAATTGTAGATAATGTGATTTCATTTACTCTATATGAATCTTCTATGTAATTGATTAATTTTATATTAATTTTAATGGATTTCTTGAGAGATAATCGACATTAGAATGATATTTTGCAGGTTTATGTTGAATTTCATAGTCAAATCCACTAATGAATTGTGCGTACCTAATTAGTCGATGAGCAGACATATCGGCATTGATTTTGCAGGATGAAATATTCTCTCTAATGGCTTGTTGTCTATTTGCAGAATAAATTTTCTGCCATACAAATAATGGTAGAATCTCTTGAAAGCCCAATATACAGCTGTTGCTTCACGATCGAGTTGACTATAAGCTGCTTCACTATGTGTCAGGGATCTTGTAATCGGCACATATTCGAATTGACTTGTCTGTTTTTGGTACAATCACAATAGGTGTTCCCCACTCTGAGTATTCTGTCTTTTCAATAATTCCTTGTGACACCAATAAATCAATTTCTTCCTTAGTTTTATTATATATTGAATATGGTACTGGTCTGGGCTTGAAAAATATTGGTTTTGCATTGTCTTTCATTGTTAAACAACACTCATAATCAGGAATCAGTCCTATTGATTGATCAAATACATCTGCATAATTTTGAAAAAATTTTATTGATCATATTCTCCATGGTGTTATTGGTTTGAATAGAATGTATATTTTCTGTAATCTTTCTGGTTTGCATTACTTGTTGAAAATTTATTTTCAGTAGTTCAATCCATTCTCTGCCTAAAATAGGTGTGAATTGTTGTTCAATTATATATAATTTGCCAACACATTGTGTATCTTGATATTCAATAGGGACACTCACTACTCCCAGAGGTTTGAAAATTTCCTTTGTATAGGTGCGGAACTGAACTTTAGTGTTTTCTTAATTTCATCTCTTTGCAAATTCTCAAAAAGTCAGATTTAGACATTATTGTCATTCTACTTCCTGTGTCTAATTCAAATTCTTGCATTTTGTCATTTACTTTTATTTTGATGAGGTATGGTTGATTCAGTTTTTCAGTTATTTTATTTATTTCATATATTTCACTATCCTCTAATTCTTCGATGCTCTTTATATTTTTGAATTTTGATGATATGCATACTTTTGATATATGTCCTTTTCTCCCACAGGTATTACATATAAGTTTTTTCTTTGATCTACACTCTCTAGATTTATGATTTTTATTGCCACAGCACAGACATATATTTGTTAACTTTAACTCATCTAATATATTATTCTTATATTTAAAGATAGTATTTTGATTATAGTTTTTATTATATTTTCTTGTATTCGATCTGTGTTTGCTTTCTTGAGAAGATGAATTGTTTTGTTGATTTTGTACTTTATGTAATGGTTGAGATATATTCTGGTTATACATCTGATTTTGTTTCTTTGCTGTTTCAATGGCTAAAGCTATTTCTATTGCTTTGTCCAATGTAATACTATCACTTTGCTGCAGTATCTGTTCCCGGATTTCAGAATCTGATATTCCTCGAATGAATTGTGCTTGCAGAATAGAATAGTTTTGTTTATTGCAGTTTTCATCTTGACATACCCAATTGGCAGTTTTTGATAAATGTTTTAATGATGCTAGGTATTCTGATATTGATTCATGACTCTGTTGAACTCTTGATAAAAATTTATGACGTTCAGTATGTAAATTTGATTGTGGTGATAAATGTTTTTCTAGTAAATTGATTAATTCTTCATAATTTTTAGTAGAAGGTAGATCAGGTGCAGTCAAACTTGACAATAATTGATAGTATTTGGATCCCAATGCATTTATGAGTATTTTTGCTTTGACGTGTGAGTCTTTTGACAATTTCTTCAATTCAAAGTAATTTTCGAGACGTTCTCGATATGATTTAAATGTTTCTCTATCGCAATCATATGTCTCAAAATTAATGACACCTTTGATCGAATCATTTTCATTATCAGATCGATTGAAGTTTTCCATTAAACTTTTTATGGCTTGAGATTGAATGGAAAGTGTTTGTAAAATGGTCTGGTTTTGTTCCAATAACAATTGCACAGCGTCAGCCATCTTTATAGCAAATGGTATATTATTTCGATTGATGTAGATTACTTACAAATTACAATCCAACTGCAATAATACTGTGATTTTTAATCCTCGTCGCCATTCTATTTGTTGTGTATTACATAATTTGTAATAGATATTACTATTTTAATTAGTAATATAGTGATTAATAAAAACCGCAATTATTTGATTGTTCGAGAAAGAAGAAGAGAGACATTTTTATTTTAGTATTATAAATTGGTACAAGAATTAAGGAATCGAAGCTATACAGCCATAGTATTTGTTTATATTACAGAAGGGTATTGAGAATGACAATGAAAACCCGCTTTAGATATTTGAATGTTTTATAACCTATAATAGTAGAACCTTTTATTATCTGTGTTCCCGCTAAAAATTATGTCTAGCAGAGACTTTTGTGTTCCACATGTTTAATTAATTGTTACAGTTGTATTACAGAAGACTTTACTAATCAATAAACCAAATTCACCATAATCGTCCGGACTTTAATTGTATTTTCCACTAATATCAGAATGTACTAATTCTAATAAATCTGTAGCTCTTGTAGCTTTATTTCGTTCAAAAGATTGTCTTGTCTGTATGCCCATCAGACATGCTACGCAGTTTAATTTGCAAGTAGTAAATTTAGGAAAACTCACCCCAACAGCCAATTTATCTCTTAATAGTAAAAGGTTACGTACTCCCAGATGTGCCAATCGTTTATGCCACAAATCAATTTCATCATTGGTTCTAGATATCAAAACCGTCTCCTGTAAAGATGATTTGAGTTTATAAACACCCTTTTCAAGCATACCTTTTATACACGATTTACCCTTTACAACAAAATTAGCTGCTTCATAAATATCAAAACCTTTATTAGAAAATACAACTGTTTTACCTCTATTTACAATTGCAGACTGTGCAGTACTAGATTGCTTCCTACTCTTAGGATTATCTGGACAGTCATACGCCTTATGTGGACCTCCACAAATAAAGCACTTGATCTTTGCTTTGTTCCGTTTCTGAACATATTTCACATTATTATGATGCTTAGATTTTACTTGGAGTGCAGAATTGGTTCGATCTGAATCCCTCGTACCGACTTTGTCATCTTCTCTTTGAAACAATTTCGACTTCACATAATCTGTTGTTAACATTACATTTGCCGTTTCCATGGCCAATCTCATAGGTGCATACTCATCTGGCAAACCTTGTAACATCAGTGCTGCTAACATTTCGTCGTCAACGTCCTTACCGAGATCGCTCAGTTGATTAGCTACTCGCATTAATTCAGTCACATACTCCGTTATTGATGTGAATTGTGATAGTTTCAAACCGACTAGCTTCGAAAGCAATCTACACCGATTATTTACACCTTTGTCTTCAAAAGCTGCTTTTAAATTATGCCATGCTTCATATGCCGTTTTTGCTTTACGCACATGCACCTTACAGTGTTTATTTATCAATAAGCATATCTTAACTCTAGCTTTTTGATCTCCTCTAATAGCTGCTACATTATCCGGGTTAGGTGGATTCTCTACATACTGCCATAGATCATCATGGATTAATATGCATTCCATATCAAACTTCCACGTATCGTAGTTACTACTTCCGTCTAACTTTTCGATTATAGGAAGTGAACCTGAACCCATACTCATATTTAATAATGAATTATTATTAGTTACCTCTCTTTGTGTACTCTCTAATAGTATTGGGGTGCTCTCACCACTATCCATTGTTCTTCTGTGGTCTACGCTACTGGGCCCATAACCTGATAAATTCTATTTCGTATACCGTGAGAGTAGGCAGTGTACACCAAAACAAATGGATAGATCCAAAATACTGTATTCACAAATCTTTTAATAATAAATCATTATACAAAAATAGTTATAAGTTATACATAGTAGACAGCCAACACAAGATATAGAGTAAACAAACAATATGATTCCTAACCACTCAATTTAAAAACACATCAATCATGCTTACATCATCTGTCACACCAGCCAGTCAATGACACGATTGCAAACCTCTTTCTAACAAGGTCGCCCGAAATCAGTCGTACCACAAAACATTGAAGCTGTACGAAAACGAATTATGCAAGACCGTCATGTTACGTATCGCGAGATAGAGGCTACTCTGGGCATATGTATGACAAGCATTAATAAAATATTACATGAACATTTGTTCGTTAAAAAAAATTGTTCGCGTTGGATACCGCACAACTTAACTCAGCATCAAAAAGAAGCTCGCGTCGAATGGTGCAAGAATATGTTCAAAAAAATTAACGGAGGTGACTCAAAATATGTTTATAACATCTACACAGGTGATGAATCTTGGATCTATGCGTACGATCCCGATACTAAACCACTATCGACAGTTTGGGTGTTTCAAAATGAGCCGAACCCTACGAAAGTGACTCGTGCAAAAAGCACTTTAAATCAAATGGTGTTTGCCCTGGGCACACATGGGCCTGTTTTTTTGGTATTAATAGTCATGTGGTATTGTAGCCACTGGAGAATCGTAAAACGGTCAATTCGGAATGGTACACGACCATTTGTTTGCCGGAAGTATTTGAAGAAATACGTAAAAACAACAAGCGACGCAGAATCATTCTACACCACGATAATGCCAGCTGTCACACATCATGCGAAACAAATACATTTTTCGAGGGTCATTAAATGGAATTGATGGGTCATCCACCGTATAGCTCAGACTTGGCACCTAATGATTTCTATTTATTCCCAAATGTAAAGAATAAATTAAGTGGTCAACGATCTTCGACCCGTGAAGATGCCGTCGACGCGTTCAAACAGCACGTTTCAGAGATACCGCAATCAGAGTGGAAAAAATGCAATAAAAATTGGTTTCAATTAAAAGTGGAATATCTCGAAATGGTTTAAGTTTAGGGTAGGGTGTTTCATAGTGAAATAAGTCACAAATGATGGGTACTCCACGCCTTTAACGGATCTAGCACGACTTTTCCTGTAACCCTGTATAATGCCTTAATTACGATACGTAACGTAACGTAAAATGCGTCCTGAAAGTGTTGATAGTTATCTTCCAATTGTCTTCGATCCTTAGCAAAGTTATCGAGCACCTTGTCAAGAAAAGTTTAGAATTCATGGTTAAAAGTGAAGGAATATTACTGTTCGGAGTTAGGTCGATTCTGAACCCTGAACCACCGAATCCTAAACAATTAGTAAGAAGTTAAGCAAGCTAGCTATTATTATAAAAATAAGAAATGATGTTTGCACTGCTTCCTACTTTGTTGTGTATTACATAATTTGTAATAGATATTACTATTTTAATTAGTACCTAATATAGTGATAAATAAAACACGCAATTATTTGATTGTTCGAGAAAGAAGAAGAGAGACATTTTTTATTTTAGTTTTATAAATTGGTACAAGAATTAAGGGATCGAAGCTATACAGCTATAGAATTTGTTTATATTACAATTCTCCGCCGCTTAATTGAAAAGTTATACAATATTATATTGAAATGAACATAATAACAACAAAAATAATTGAAAGTAAATAATTATCATACATTACTTGAAATCTTCATAAATTAAGTTTTTCAACAGGTTTTCTAATTCTCTGTGATCTCCGAATCGTCTCAGGTGCTACAGTAGTTTCAGAAGTTCCACTCACTCTCTGTGCTGGTGGCTGCGTTACTGACGAAGTTCTTGGCAGTTGATTAGCTTTTTGTTGGTGACCTGTTTCATGTAATATATTACTTTTATTGCCATCTTGTTTTGGATATTGATTTGTAGGATTATTAAATAAATTTGTTGAATCATAACTCTGTCTTTGATTTTCTTTGCTATTTACAGGTATAAAATTTCTCCAAATATATGGTTTTGTTGCTGGAGGTGATATTTCTACATCAGTTTTTCTTAACTGGTTAATATGCCTCTTAATAATATAACCATGATCCAGTTCAACTAAGTAATGTAGTTTTCCTAATTTCTCAATTACAGTGCCATATTTCCATAAACTTGATGCAGTATAATTTCTTGATTGTACTCTGTCACCTGGGTTTAATGATCTTACATTAGGTGAACACTCTGTAGATGTTGATAGTTCTGTATAAGGTTGCATTAAATGTAATCTTGTACGTAGCTGTCTCTGTAAATGTTGTTCAGCTGGAGTTTTGCCATTTATTAATGGTGTTGTTCGATATTTAAACAGAAATGAATTTAATTTATGTTGAAGTGTACCTCGCTCATTAGTCATAGCTTTCAATTTTTGTTTTAGATTTTGGACAGCTCTTTCAGCGAGTCCGTTTGTTGCTGGGTGATTAGGTGCACTAAACCTTTGTTGTATTCCATTTGTGTTACAAAAATTAATAAATTCTTGTGACTTGAAAATAGTGGCATTATCTGTTACAAGTAAGCATGGTAACCCGTTCCTTGAAAACATTTCTTCTAAGGATGCAATAGTAGAATGTGATGTGGGTGGTATCGATGACATTGTAATTTCAACCCACTTTGTTTTAGCATCTACTACAATGAAAAAATAATTATTCTTGAATGGTCCGGCGTAATCGGCATGTATTCTCTGCCAGGGTTTATCAGGTTCTTGCCAGTTATGTACTGGTGCTTTATTTGGATTTTTTTTAATATCGGCACAACTTTTACATTCTTTTACTATATGTTCGATTTCACTGTCGATTCCAGGCCAATAACATAAAGCTCTTGCGATACCTTTCATTTTTACCATTCCAATATGTGTACTATGTAGTTCTTTGAGTACTGCTGGTCGAAGAGCAGTAGGAATGTAAACTCTTGTTCCTCTCATGATTATTCCTGAATGAATAGTAAACTCTGGATTTTTTATTTTTCCATTTAATAATTTATTTTTTAGCTCTTGAAGTTCTACATCATTATTAGTATATTGTCTGATTATTTCTGAAGTGATTGGTGTTGCATCAGAAATTGTAGATAATGTGATTTCATTTACTCTATATGAATCTTCTATGTAATTGATTAATTTTATATTTAATTTTAATGGATTTCTTGAGAGATAATCGACATTAGAATGATATTTTGCAGGTTTATGTTGAATTTCATAGTCAAATCCACTAATGAATTGTGCGTACCTAATTAGTCGATGAGCAGACATAATCGGCATTGATTTTGCAGGATGAAATATTCTCTCTAATGGCTTGTTGTCTATTTGCAGAATAAATTTTCTGCCATACAAATAATGGTAGAATCTCTTGAAAGCCCAATATACAGCTGTTGCTTCACGATCGAGTTGACTATAAGCTGCTTCACTATGTGTCAGGGATCTAGAAGCAAAACATATTGGCTTCTCTTCTCCGTTCACAATATGAGATATCACAGCTCCTAATCCATATGGGCTGGCATCTGTTGCTAATATTAGTGATAGATCTGGGTTGTATGGTATGAGTACTTTGTCACTTGATATTTCATTTTGAATTGTTCTAAATGCTTTTTCACATGTATGATCCCATTTGAATTTTGCATTTTTCTTAAGTAGTTGATTGAGTGGATATAGAATGGTAGATATATTGGGAATAAATTTTGCATAATATTGTGCTAATCCTAAAAATGATTTTACCTCATTTATATTGTTGGTCTTGGAGCTTGAAGTATAGATTCAATTTTGTCTTCACATTTTTCTAACCCACTTTCAGAAATTTGATGTCCCAAGTATTTAATAGATTTTGCAAAAAATTTACATTTGTTTTTATTGACATGAAGGTTGTATTTTCTGAGTTCATCTAGACAGGCAATCAATCTCTTATGACATTCTTCTATAGAGTTCCCTTGAATTAATATGTCATCGTAGTATGCTACAGTGCCTTCCAACTTATTGAAAATTTGATCGATTACTTTGTGAAATAAATTTGGTGCAGTTTTGATTCCCATGAATAGTCTCTTTACCAAGTATGTACCCCATGGTGTAGAAATTGTAGCAATTTTTTGACTTGCTGAATCCAACTTCAGATGTAGGTAAGCCTTGTACAAATCAAGTACACAAAAGTATTTGCCGTTATTGAGTTTATTAAAAATATCTTCAATACGTGGTATTGGGTATCGAGAATCATGTAGTTGAGGATTGAGACTCACCTTGTAATCGGCACATATTCGAATTGACTTGTCTGTTTTTGGTACAATCACAATAGGTGTTCCCCACTCTGAGTATTCTGTCTTTTCAATAATTCCTTGTGACACCAATAAATCAATTTCTTCCTTAGTTTTATTATATATTGAATATGGTACTGGTCTGGGCTTGAAAAATATTGGTTTTGCATTGTCTTTCATTGTTAAACAACACTCATAATCAGGAATCAGTCCTATCGATTGATCAAATACATCTGCATAATTTTGAAAAATTTTATTGATCATATTCTCCATGGTGTTATGGGTTTGAATAGAATGTATATTTTCTGTAATCTTTCTGGCTTGCATTACTTGTTGAAAATTTATTTTCAGTAGTTCAATCCATTCTCTGCCTAAAATAGGTGTGAATTGTTGTTCAATTATATATAATTTGCCAACACATTGTGTATCTTGATATTCAATAGGGACACTCACTACTCCCAGAGGTTTGAAAATTTCCTTTGTATAGGTGCGGAACTGAACTTTAGTGTTTTCTAATTTCATCTCTTTGCAAATTCTCAAAAAGTCAGATTTAGACATTATTGTCATTCTACTTCCTGTGTCTAATTCAAATTCTTGCATTTTGTCATGTACTTTTATTTTGATGAGGTATGGTTGATTCAGTTTTTCAGTTATTTTATTTATTTCATATATTTCACTATCCTCTAATTCTTCGATGCTCTTTATATTTTTGAATTTTGATGATATGCATACTTTTGATATATGTCCTTTTCTCCCACAGGTATTACATATAAGTTTTTTCTTTGATCTACACTCTCTAGATTTATGATTTTTATTGCCACAGCACAGACATATATTTGTTAACTTTAACTCATCTAATATATTATTCTTATATTTAAAGATAGTATTTTGATTATAGTTTTTATTATATTTTCTTGTATTCGATCTGTGTTTGCTTTCTTGAGAAGATGAATTGTTTTGTTGATTTTGTACTTTATGTAATGGTTGAGATATATTCTGGTTATACATCTGATTTTGTTTCTTTGCTGTTTCAATGGCTAAAGCTATTTCTATTGCTTTGTCCAATGTAATACTATCACTTTGCTGCAGTATCTGTTCCCGGATTTCAGAATCTGATATTCCTCGAATGAATTGTGCTTGCAGAATAGAATAGTTTTGTTTATTGCAGTTTTCATCTTGACATACCCAATTGGCAGTTTTTGATAAATGTTTTAATGATGCTAGGTATTCTGATATTGATTCATGACTCTGTTGAACTCTTGATAAAAATTTATGACGTTCAGTATGTAAATTTGATTGTGGTGATAAATGTTTTTCTAGTAAATTGATTAATTCTTCATAATTTTTAGTAGAAGGTAGATCAGGTGCAGTCAAACTTGACAATAATTGATAGTATTTGGATCCCAATGCATTTATGAGTATTTTTGCTTTGACGTGTGAGTCTTTTGACAATTTCTTCAATTCAAAGTAATTTTCGAGACGTTCTCGATATGATTTAAATGTTTCTCTATCGCAATCATATGTCTCAAAATTAATGACACCTTTGATCGAATCATTTTCATTATCAGATCGATTGAAGTTTTCCATTAAACTTTTTATGGCTTGAGATTGAATGGAAAGTGTTTGTAAAATGGTCTGGTTTTGTTCCAATAACAATTGCACAGCGTCAGCCATCTTTATAGCAAATGGTATATTATTTCGATTGATAGATTACTTACAAATTACAATCCAACTGCAATAATACTGTGATTTTTAATCCTCGTCGCCATTCTATTTGTTGTGTATTACATAATTTGTAATAGATATTACTATTTTAATTAGTAATATAGTGATAAATAAAACACGCAATTATTTGATTGTTCGAGAAAGAAGAAGAGAGACATTTTTTATTTTAGTTTTATAAATTGGTACAAGAATTAAGGGATCGAAGCTATACAGCTATAGAATTTGTTTATATTACATACTTATTGAGATTTCATATAGTTTGTATTTCGTGTGAGTGTCGTGAGGATGTTGAACACAGACGAATTAGGGATATTACGTATATGTTGAAGATATTAAACGCATATATTTTGTTTGTTGTTTATATAATCACTCTTTTTTTATTTCCTCGTTGTTGTCTCTTTATCTTTCTAATGTATTTTAATTCCTTATTACGTATTTTTATTATGATGACTAACTACTTTTTCTATGTATATTTTCATAACCAAAATGATATTATGATATTTCCTTTCCTTTTCTATAGTATATTTTCCTATTTATTTTTCATCCTTCCATTTCAAACAAGTTTTGCAAGCCAGAGGAAAGATAAAAATTTGTATACTCATTTGTGGTCCTAAATTCGCTGTCATTATGTAAAATGACATTAGTATAGGTAGTCATCTTCCAGCCAGTAAAGCATCTCAAAAAAAAAGGTAATTATCTGTGGTATTATTTATAGTTTTTAAATCAAAGAATTGGATTTTTTCCTTGAATTTGTTTTCAATGAATACTGACTTAATAAGATTTTTTAGGTAGTCATCTTCCAGCCAGTAAAGCATCTCAAAAAAAAAAGGTAATTATCTGTGGTATTATTTATAGTTTTTAAATCAAAGAATTGGATTTTTTCCTTGAATTTGTTTTCAATGAATACTGACTTAATAAGATCTGTGATCTTCGATACAACCGACTTGGCGACAGCCTAAACTAAATACATATATCAAAGAAGAAAATTAAGAAAAGTGAAAAAATGAAGAATAAAGCGAAGAATTGGCTGTATGGGCATCGTTCCCTTTGCCTTCCCAGAATGGGAAAATTTACCAAATAAAATGTGGTATTATTTACGAAGTGAATACATCTGTGGTGACTACCTACTAAAATACTTTTATTTAATACGTAGTGAAGTTGTTCATTGGTTGGTTCAGTATCAAAGAAAATATTCAGTATACTCGTCTGTGGTTCGTATCTACGTAAACTACTACTTTTAACATGACTGAGGATGAATTAAAAGAGAAAATTCTTAGCCTAGCTAAGAAAAACCCGAAAGGCATAACTGTTAACGACATAACAGCTGCTCATCCAGATCTTACATCTGCTGAACTCGTTAACACAATTAATAAACTTCTCCAGCAAGGCTCCTTTGATATATTTAATCAAGGAGGCACCCTTTTGTATAGGTATGTAGGTTTTAACCCTTAAATACACTGTATTAGTGTAAACAAGTTTCACAGAATAATTTCTAAGCTAACTTCTGTTCTTATATTCTTTTTAAAATCCATATCTATTAAATATTTCTATTAAGTTATAAAAAACTTATTTAAAATGAAACTATCATAAATTTCATATATTCCCTTATAAAATTAATCATACTAAACAATATTTTATGTATTCAAGATTTAAGAACCAAGCCAATAAACAAGCTGTAAAAGGTGCTGACAATGAAGAGAAAGTTGTTTTCAATCTAATATCTGAAGCTGGTAATAAAGGCATTTGGATTCGAGATATCAGAGTACGGTCAAATCTTGCTAACACACAGTTAACTAAAGTTTTAAAAAATCTCGAAAGTAAGAAGTTGATTAAGGCTGTCAAATGTGTGAATGTAAGTTTGTCAATAGATAAATCAGAATTTGATACATACCTATTTATTTTCTATATTCTAATTCTTAATATTGCAGGCTTCAAAGAAGAAAGTATACATGTTATATAATCTGGAGCCAGATCGCTCAATATCAGGTGGAGCATGGTACCAAGATCAAGATTTTGAATCTGAATTTGTAGATATATTAAATCGACAATGTCTTAAATTCTTACAACAACGAGCTGATAAAATAAAATGTAATCCTCGGGGGCCGATAATAGGTAGAACACAATCTTATGCAGCTGCTGCAGAAGTTCAGAAATATATAACAGATTTAGGAATAAGTAATGTAGGTAATTTATTATGTTAAAATCATTAATTTGAATTGGGGTAGGCCTGTCTCCAACAGTGAAAGTAAACAATTACACAATCCATTTCACCACTGAAATGATTGATGTCACCAATTATGGAAGATTTTTTAGTTTGTACAATGGTTACTGAAAGGTCTTAGAAATTCAAACTAGCAAGTTATTTGTTATTATTATTATTAAATCTTTTCAAAATAATGTTCATTCACATCAATGTATTTCTGCATCTGATGGGAATCACTGAGAAAAGTATTTTACCTACTTATCGTTAGATTGTTAGGGGTCTGACTCTCAACAATGATCTTTTGCTGTCATTGTTTCTCCTGGCATCCATAAATCTTTTTCACACTACAGTACAGTACAGTAGTACACTACAGCTGGTAAATATCTCACATTGTCAAATAGTTAATCATTCATCTCATGGTCTGCAGTGTTATATATGCAATTTCTCCCAAATCTTTTCTAAGTGGCAAACAGTTGTTAGTGTATTGCTCTGCTGTAACTATTTTGATTCACCAAATACTGTCACAAAATGGCGTTCTAAAAGATCCATTCTTCAAAATGGTAGTGTGTTGCTCTATTGGGACTGCTCTATTGTCATGAATAGGTCTCTTGTTTGCAATAAGCCTGATATTGTGGTGATCGACCAGTCACAGCGCCAAGCAATGCTTGTAGACATTATATTCTCATGACGAGAATCTCATGAAAGAAGAGTAATTTATTATGTTGTTTGTTATAACACACGTATAAGGTGCACAGACATAGATCCATCACCTTTTACAGAATTTTAATTGTCTGTGGATTGTACCAATTGGGTCTACTGTCTAATTGGGTTATCTTTAGAAAGAGATATAGAGCTAGTACTATCAGTACAGTGTCCAGTAACTACCGACTGTAATTAGACATTTAAATGTTTATGGTTATTCTGTTTGTAATTCAATGGTTATACAAAGAGACTCTTGTCACATGCTTTTTCAAAGTTTTTTACTGATTTTATTTCAGGTAAAATTAGAAGTTGAAGATTTTATCACCATCTTGAATACTTTGGTTTATGATGGTAAAGCTGAAAGTACTGTCTATCCTGATGGAAGTAAAGTATACCGTGCAATTGAAGCTCTTATACCAGCCCCAGGCATTGTGCAAGTACCTTGTGGAGTATGTCCATTGATAAACAAATGTTATTCATCTGGACTAATAACACCACAGCAATGTGTTTATATGGCAGAATGGCTTGAGTGAGTTATTTATATTAAAAAACTTGTAATAATGATTCCATTTTCCACTATTATAATATACCTAAAATAGTGGTTAATTTTTTTGTCAGTAAGTATAAAATTATTATATAATAACAGAATATTATATTTTAAATATAATTCATACCATGTCTTGTTTGCAATATCATTGTTTTATTTCTTCTATCTATTTCTGCATTAGTTAATAACTCTTCCAGTACTATTAAACAAAATAGACAAAAGAAATCATTGTTCTTACTTTTTTAACTACACCATAAAATAACCCATTCATTGCAGCTAATAGAAGTTTTGTGTCAAAAGAGACATAGTACACAGCAACATCAATGTAGTATTTGAAACTAGCTGTGCTCGTGACTTCGTCCGCGTGGAATAATTATTTTGAGCATCATATTTATTTAGCAAACAACCACCTCAGCTGTTACCCACAATTTTGTCTGCAATTTCTGTTATTATCTTAGACAATTTAGTTTTAAGTTTTTAAAAGAACATAATTATTTTAAAGCACTTGTGCGACCTAAAAATTATATTTTTAGTTTTACTTGTGGCAGAAGAACATTTTGGTTTTCTCCGTAATCCGATCTTGACAACGCGACATATCCAAATTTGATTACCATACAAACGATTCTAGCGAGTTAACCTTAAAAGATAGACATATACTACCGCAGACATTTTTTTTTATAATTTCAAGAGGAATAATTCTTTCATACATACTTTTTTGGGTATCTTGAACCATTTTTGCAGCGCACGCAACGGAAGCCTTTTTACATTTTACATTTTCCATTATTTCTTCACTCTTAGTAGTCGCAGCGTGATGTTATGTAGCCTAAAAGCCTACCTCGATAAATGGTCTATTCAATAAAAAAAGAATTTTTCATTTCAAACCAGGAGTTCCCGAGATTAGCGCGTTCAAACAAACTCTTCAGCTTTATAATATTAGTATAGATTATTATACTGGTCTAAAGATTTATTCTTTGACATTTGTAAAAATAATATCTTATTCAAAAGTTTAATCAAATCTATTGTCTATAATAATTAACAAAAATAACAAGTGGAACCAGGGTAATGTCTTTAGAAATGCAATTATAATGTCTGGGTTAATGATATAAAAACTACTTAATGCTTTGTTCTCACTTACAGTATTAGGCATAAATAGTGAATATGATAAAAAATGAAAAATATGATTTAAAATAATATAATTTGATTTATGATTTTTAATTAATTATAAATAAAACAGACAAATATACAAGTTGAACAATCCTATAAGCTATACTTAATATCATATGAAATGTTACAGTGTTGTTCTAAATAAAATATACATACGAATAGGTACATTATGATCAATTGTCATACACTGCATAACTTTTCACAGCTAGTAGTAGAAACTACAACCATCTTCTGTTTGACTAAAACAAACTTCTAAAATTTTTTTCCAGTGAATGTAAAGTTTCAGATAGAAGAGCATGTTTATGGCTATGCTGTTGATGTTTTGTATCTTGCCTTTTTTTTGGTATATTTATATTTTCATTTGGGAAAAATGAACTAAAGACATCCATTTGAATATAATTTAAGGATTGGAGAATTATGCCATTGTTAGGATATGGTGTATGGGAAGAATCATTAAGGTTACAATTAATACAGTAGTTAATTTGTTGAGGTTTGGGTGGTGATTGTATTGGTTTTGGTAGACTTTCTCCTGAGGTGGGTGGGTTCCCTCCTGGGCTTTTTCCGCCTGCAACAATAAAAGTATACAATAAAATCAATAAAGAACAATAAAATCCAATGCATTGAATGTATTTTGTCAAGGTTTAACTACGACCACAGCACACTTAATTTCTATTTTCTTATATAATCTGTGTTTTAATTAATACTACAAAACAATATCTTTACTGAAGACAGATTACGGCTGTCTGTTTGGGTTCCTCTGTTTTTGGTATTTCTGCTGCAATAAAACAGTTACAGTAGTGTTTTCAGAATGAAGGATAAGATTGGCAGTGAAATTACTCACTACTGTGCCTTTTACCTTACCTACATGTTGGAAATATGCACTATGGTTTTGTAGGGATTACAGATTTGCTGCAAATCTCTGTTGTTACATGTATTATTATAAGTACAAGCAACTCTAACCAGTTACCAACAGGTGGTCAGTCTGGTTATTTGTTAATATACTGTTATGAAAAAATAAGATACTAATTAATTTTTCTATAATTAAATGTTTAAGAGATATACATACTGATAGAGTGAATCATTCTTTCCATTTCTCTTAGTTGTGTTTGTTGTTGTTGAACTGTAAAGTATAGATCAGTTATTGTACTTGTGATGTGGTTCATTTCTTCAATTCGTTTTTCTTCTTTGGCACTTTCTTTCTTGCTCTGCCTGAAAATAAAATCTGTATTTATGGCATCTGTATGTAGGCTTTAATGACCTATTAGGTCATTATCTACTCATACTCATAATAATACATTAGTATTATTATCTATCATCATTAGGTCATACTCTATAATAATACATTAGTATTATTATAGAGTCTATATATCTAGAAGTAGATGTTGTGATTTAGTACAAAGGTTACCCATTAAGGAAGGATTTTAAAGACCTCCCACAGGCAGCTTGTAAACCAATAAAATTTTAAAAAGGAGAAATTAATGTCATGGGATACATCTAATTTAATAAAATTAAATAAAATGAAAACTACTCTAAAATGGGAATATTTAAATTAAAAATTATACCTATTATATTCAATAACTAGTAATCCTGCACCAATGATAAATATTAGAGATTCACCAAGTAAGTTGGCTCCAAGTTCTATAGCCATTTCTTGACTTAAAACGGGGATATTAACGGGTTTTCCTAAATTTAAAATCCACATTTTTGCCTTTACTTCACACCAATTATAAACTGAAAAAATTAATATTTAGAATGTTATCGAAAAAATGTTATTTAATAACTTATGTAATAATCGCAAAGAATGTTGAGAACTTACATTGCGCTGGAGGCATACAAACATAGGTCCTAAAAAAAGGGCTATTTTTGGCCCTTTCCTTGCACATATTTGCTATTGGTTTACTTATCTGTTTTATCAATAAAACAGACAATTTTGCAATCGGAAACGCCCCAACAACCATTTTGATTAATAAAGAAAAACTTGTTTTAATTACCGCATAAATCGAAATAATTTTCGATCAAATATACTTTAGAATAGTCAAATTAACGCAAGAAAAATAAACTTTACAATATGTATATGTACCAAATTTTTCTCGTTGATTACGTCAATGTCATATTGATGTATTTTTTTTTTTTTAGATGCTTTACTGGCCTGGATTCTAGTCCTTTAGGCCATATCTTGTATGGGTTTCTTCCATTATATTCATTATTTAAATTCTTACTCTATCTTCGTCTTTGTTTTCCTTTTTCTTTTACTTAATAAATCAGATATTACCAACTGTTTTCTTTATATAATTGTATAATGTAAAGTAATATTTTTTGTTCCGTAGATAATCTTGTAAGCGGCGGGGGACAGGGTTTTGTGCTAGTGAGTCTTATTTTTTGTATGTTTGGCTTATACGGCTTATGTATTAGCCACAGTCAAGTATTAAAGGTAGGGAAACGAACAATTTGTCAAATCAGTTATTTATAATAAAAAAGAAGTATATAATTAATAAATTTAAATATAATATATGTTATCTTTAATTCTCGTCAATCCAGAGAGGAAAAAAAATAGTATAAATAGCTAAAACCGACTTTCTTTGATTAAAGTTGGGGCGCTTTAATGTGAAGCGCAGTGAAGCTTTAGGTAAGAAGCCGATAACAGGCGGGATGTTCCTATAAAGACTACAGCGACTCGGCTCGACTAGCGACCTCGGCAGGAATAAATAATAATTTATAAAATTATTTATTTATTTAAACCCTAAAGACAGATTACAATATTTAAATCAGTTATATGACGATAAAAAAGTTTGACTATTATGCTAGGTCAAATTTGTATTACAAAAATCTGTGGTTCGGAATCAAGTAGCATTTATAAACTCATGTACGGTGAGATAGTCATGACACGGAACATCTGAGACTTAAGAGTAAATTAAATAATAGAAAAAATTGTAATAGAAAATACTGTTAATTGACATTCTTGTCATTTACAGAATGTCTCTGTGTTAGATATGTAGATCTTAGGGGGCGTCCATAAATTACTTGATATGTTTAAGGGGGGAGGGGGCCGTGTCCAATGCCATCTAATCTTACGTTGGAGAGAGGGAGAGTCTTGGCAACTATCACGCAGTTGTTTTTGTGCATTTAATCCAGATAGTATATGCTTAAGATTTGTTGTGAAGTGCGCCGACCAGAAGTTCTGCAGCCCATGCCTGAGTTATTTGCATATGATTCTTCATGACCATTTTCTACCATATCCATACTCTATTACTCAGGATGATGGACATTTGACAATTCCGGACTTTTAAAGTCCAGAAATGCAGCATGACGGAAAGTAATTTGCTCCATTTTTAATACGCCACTGCCTACCGATTCAACCGCTGAATGCCTTCATCAGCACGCCTTATGATCTCAATTGCTCAAGTGTATGTTATGATTTAAAGTTAAGTTGCTGCAATACATGTGGTATTTACTTTGCATTTATCACTAGAGTTGCAGAGCATAGGCAAGCAGCCCATTCACCGGCGGACGCGAGGAAGTCGCGCCCGCGGATATGGTGAACCGGGAGGGACCACGCCCCTTTCGTGGCCGGAGGGTGTCGTCGGTGGAGGAGATCGGGGGAGCCTCCCCCGAGGAGGGCTCCCCTGTAGGCAGAAGAGCGGAGGCTGGGGGTTCCCGGAAGTCGCTTCGCGTTCCCGGGGGCTCCCTACATGTCTGAGGGAGGCCATCCCTGAGGTTTTTAGTGGGTAGGCCTTCCCCTTCTGGGGAGGACAGCCCCACATAACCGTCGGTTCGCTACAGCCGGGGTATGCAATTTAATACATTTTCTTCAGGGAAACAAAAAAAAAAGGCAAGCACCAGCTAAGCAAACGCATATATTCCCCAGCGTGCGACTTTGACGGATTATCACAAGATGTAAATCTACATTTTGAAAAATCTCACGTGTAATTGGGGGTTGGGGGAGAGAGTTAAATAATAATATTTTTATGTAATATTTATGTATGTTTTTAATGTTTTATTTAAATTAGTGTATTATACGTATACCTAGTTGTACAACCGAGACACACAGCACGTAGTGCGTCCCTACTGCCCAGTCGTTTCCCGAAAATAAAACAACCTTTCGACAGTAGAATATCTATTATAGCCAGATAGCCAAGAAGGTGATTATTTTTATAATTCCTCACATTCGCTTACAATTTTTAAGTTTTTATATTAGTCACGTAACCGCAACGTTACCGAGATCTACAATTCAAATAGCGCCATCTATAGAACTATGAATGTACTAGATCCGCAAGCAATTACAAAAGTCGCATTATTTAATGATGTATAATACTAGATGGCGTGTACATATCGCCCACCAAGGACAAACTTAACTTTGTCCTTATATAGGGTTACAAATATAAAAGATTAATTTAATTAAACAATGAAACAAACATAACAAGTAAAAGACTACATTAACGTCGCCCACCGTGCAAATACAATGAATTTACTCACTATATTACTATTATAATATAAACTAACATATAAATTACCTTTAACTGTTCATCCTTTACATTAAATCATTACTTACTACTATACAAAACTTATTCAGAAGCTACAGGAAGGATACATATTTTTGATATTGGTCTCTTTAGGATCCCATTTTTAATCTTTACACTAACAACTCTAACTAGATTATCAGTACCTGGATGAGTAGCAACAACTCTACCGTAAAGCCAACGCGTGGCAGGTAAATTATCTTCTCTGATAATAACTACATCGCCAATTTTAGGTTGTGAGTTTTGTGACGACCATCGATAACGCTTATAAAATTGTGTCAAATACTGACGAGACCATTGACGCCAAAAATGTTGAAACATTTTTTGGGTGTATTGCCATCGGCGCAAAGAACTCAAATTACTTGACTCGTAGTTGATGTCAGGTGGTGTTATCAGAGCTTCGCCGATAGTCAGATGCCCAGGAGTTAGTACATTAAAATCGTCATTACTATTGATGGTAAATAGAGGTCTGGAATTTAAGCAAGCTTCTATTTGTGCCAATACCGTCGTCATCTCTTCAAAAGTTAATGTTGATTGCCCAATAACCCTTTTTAGGTGATACTTGACAGATTTAACTCCCGCTTCCCACAAACCACCGAAGTTGGGAGCGCGAGATGGAATGAAGTGCCAGGTACACCCATTATTAGCCAGACTTTCCGCGATTTCCTGTAGTAATGTACTGCGTTCATTTTGAAATAATCTTTGCAATTCGTTTGCTGCCCCAATAAAATTTGTTGCGTTATCGCTCCAAATGTCAGTGCAATATCCTCGCCTTGACACTAATCTTTTAAAGGCCTGTAAGAACCCTTCCGTAGTCAGATCTGAAACAACTTCCAAGTGTATGGCACGCGTGACCATACAAACAAATATACATATATATCCTTTGGATGACCTTTGACCACGACCTTTAGATAATCTTAGACTGATGGGACCAGCGTAATCCACTCCACAGGATTTAAAAGCACGTGCAGGGGTGACTCTAACTTCTGGTAGCTGTCCCATCAATTGGTTATGTGTATTACTAGTATTTTTTAAGCAAGTTACACATTTACGATAATAATATTTAACAACCTGTTTAATAGATAAAATATAATATTTTGATTGCAAATAACACATCATAAGCTGTGGACCACCATGAAGAGTTTGCTTATGCGCATTTGACACAAGAAGAGTAGTAAAATGTGAATTTTTTGGTATTAATATAGGATGTTTACGACATTCGTTCATCTGCGAATTTTCCAATCTACCACTCACTCTCAAAATACCGTCTGCATCAATAAATGGACACAAGCTTTTCAAACTGTTACGTTTGGGTAAGTTTTCTTTTTTCTTTAATGTAGCAAGTTCTTCTTTAAAATTCTCAGCTTGACATTTTTTTATACATATTTTTAATGCTTCGCTTAACTCCCCAGTTTTTAAAAATCCACTTTCCTTATTTACTTTATCTTTTCTAGCATTGTGTGCAAATCGCTTACAATATGCTATAACTCTTATTAATTTCATTAAAGATGAATATTTTGACCACATAAATTCATCTATTACTGTACAATAAGATTTAACTTTCACAATCTCCAAATTAGTTGTTATATCTTTTGGTTTTGTATAATCAATATTTTTTGTGTACAGAAAGTCAGGACCACGGAACCACATTTCATTTGGTATTAGGTCCGATGGATATAATCCTCTAGAAGATACATCAGCTGGATTGCATTTAGATGCAACATGTGACCAATGGTGAGAATCTAACTGATTTATAATTTCAGAGATGCGATTGGCCACGAAAACTTTCCATCGATTAGGGCTACCGTTCAACCAAGCTAGGACTACTTTCGAATCCGTCCACGCATGTAAGTTACTTTTATCTATTTGCATTACATTAGCTAATTCGGTCATTAATCTAGTTAATAATACAGCACCACATAATTCAAGTCTTGGTACAGAAACTTGTTTTATGGGTGCGACCTTTGTTTTTGCTTCTACCAATCTCACGCTTATATTTCCTGATGCATCTGTTATTCTAGCATAAACAGCAGCGGCATAGGCATCTTTCGAAGCGTCACAAAATCCGTGCAGCTCAATTGTGTCTCCAGTTCTACAACCAATCCAGCGAGGTATTTTAATATTACATAAGTTTACGAGTTCCTGACGGTAAGTAAGCCATTCCTTTAACAATTCATTTGGTAATGCTTCATCCCATTGAATGCCTGCTAACCATAGCTTTTGGATTAGAATTTTTGCTATTATTATAGTAGGCCCAACCCATCCTAATGGGTCATATAAGCGTGAAATATCCGATAACACTTTTCTTTTTGTTACAGGTTCATCGTAGGTTGGAACATCTACCTTGTAGCTGAAGGAGTCATCTTTGCGGTTCCAGGTAAGTCCGACTATTTTTATTACTTCATCCGTTTTAATCTTTATATTAATTATATTTTCTGACAATTCAATATTATCCTTTTTTTGTTCTCTTTCCTTATGCTCCATGGCCTTTAGTAATTCTTTATTATTTGTAGTCCACTTTTGTAACTGAAATCCACCATTCTCTAATAATGCATTCATTTCTTTAAAAATATTCAACCCATCTTCTACATTATCACACCCTGACATGAAATCATCCATATAAAAATCAGTTAGAACCTTTTCAGATGCATTTGGATAATTATGACCCTCGTCCTTAGCTATTTGCTGCAAACACTTCACTGCCAGGTAAGGAGCAGATGCAACGCCAAATGTTACTCGTGTAAGTCTATAATGTTTGATTTCACTACTTACTTCATCTCTCCATAAGATCCTTTGAAAATCGACATCTCCACGATCCACTTTAACCTGCCGATACATTTTTATGATATCAGCTGATAAGCAAATATATTTCATTCGCCATCTTATAATAACATGCCTTAAATCCGATTGCAGAGTGGGTCCAACTAACAAGTTATCATTTAACGATTGATTATTTGAACCTTTACAAGAAGCGTCAAATACTACTCTAATCTTAGTAGTATCTTTATCGTCTCGTATGACCACATGATGTGGTAAGTAAATTGCATTTGGATTATTTATTTCACCTTTAGGAACTAATTCCATATGATCCATATCTATATATTCTTTGATTACTTCTGCATACTTATCTTTTAAATCTTCTTTCTTTAATCTTTTCTCTAACGATACTAATCTCTTTTCAGCTATCTCTAATGAATTTGATACATTTATAGTTTCAGATTTACGTGGGAGTCTTACAATGAATCTGCCAGTTTTATCTCTGCGTGTTGAGTCATCAAAGATCTCTTCGCAGCGTTTTTCGTCGGCCGTGTACAAGCGTTCTTTCGCCAATGGTAAATCATCCTCGAGTTCCCAAAACTTCTTAAGAAGATCCTCAGTTTGGACTACAGATATACAAGACAGTGATGTTTGACCGTTGGACGAAGGGTTTACCTCTACAACCCCTGACAGAATCCACCCTAGTGCTGTCTGCTGAGCTAAAAGTGATCCATTGTTATTTCGCTTAATACCTGATTGAATGATTTTGCTATAAACTTCAGCACCTAACAAAACATCAATTTTGTTAGGTGTGTCATATTCAGGATCAGCTAAATCATCTTTACTTAAATTTGTCAACACAACACCGCTAGTTTTTTCCGAAGGAATAAGAGATGTAATTGACTTTAAAACATTGGCATTCGTTTGTATAATAAAACTTGGATCCTTAATTGATTGCAATTTTAAAGTTACCATGTATTTTGATATTAATTTATTTTCACTGCCTACACCAATCACCGTGTGTTTGGATGGAATTTTCTTCAATCCCAAATATTGAACTGTAGCCTCAGTAACAAAGGATCCTTGTGATCCTTGATCTAACAAGGCCCGAATCACATGATACGTGTGATCTTTAGATTGTACATTTACCAAAGCAGTTGTTAGTAACACAGTATGCTTCCCCGTTGAAAGGCACGAAATAATTGATTGTTGATTAGAAGCAGAAGACTCCTCCTCTCCTTTATTAGATTTATTACTTTGCGATGAATCTGTAGAATCTGACACCAACCTGACATCGTTACGGTGCAATAATGTATGATGCCGTCGCTTACAAATTTTGCAGTTCCAAGTGCTTTTACACGCCCTGGCAGAGTGATTGCCGCTCAAACAAACAAAGCATAAACCATTTTTTTGTACATATTCTCTCCTAGTATCATTATTTTTACTTAGAAATTCTTTACATACATATATCTTGTGATCTGAAGAACAATAAGCACAAATTACATTGTTTTTGATATGATATACATGAGTCCCCCTTTGTATCTTTGATTGATTAGATTTACTATCTAAATTTTCAAGCCCTCTAAATCTACTAGTTAAAAATTCCAAAAATTGTTTTAGGGTCGGCAAATTATCGCATTCGTCCGCAGACGCCTTTAATTCCCATGCCCTTCTAGTTGTCGTATCTAATTTTAAACTGATGAGGTGGATGATCAGTACATCCCATGTCGATACATCTATGCCCAAGTTTTTTATAGACTCTAAACAATCCATAGTTGTATTAACCAATTTTTTAATTTCAATTGAAGACTCTGATATCAAATTCTTTTGACTTAGTAGGCGTTTCAATATACCATTTGTTAAAAACCTTTTGTTATTATAAATTTTATCCAATTTTTCCCAACTACCTTTATAATTTTCAGATGTAATAGTAATATTTCTTAGCAATTGTTCTGCATCCCCTGTTAAATGTCCCTTTAAATAATACAATTTTTGAGCATCATCCAGAGATGTATTGTTATGTACAAGACCTAAAAACAGATCTCTAAACGTTTGCCACTCTATATATTTCCCTGAAAAGACAGGTATTTTGATGTCTGGTAATTTAACATGACTACCAGCTTCTTTAACACTAATTGTTGAGGCACCAGAGGAATTTGAAGATACTATGAATTTACCTAATTGATCTTTGATTTGACATTTAAATTGAATATATACATCTTCTACCTCGTCATAAGTACAATTTTGATGATAGGAACTCTTATTTAATTCAGATTTATTACATTCACTAATAATTTTGATATGTGTTTTATAAAAAACATCCCACTGTTGCTCTAAATTTTCTAGCCTCGTGTTTAGGTATGATTCAGTTAATCTATCTTTAGGTGATTTTTTGAAGTTTGTATAGGCCTTTATAATTTTTGATTTGATATCCTCTTGGATATTAATTAAAGATTCCATTTTTTTTATTGCAGTAATATTAATACAAACACACTGTAAAATAAAGTTAACTTAAATTTATTACAAATATATTACCTAACTGTTCCAATATCTTCAAAATTATTCTAAGTTCCAAAGGCAAATGTTGAAAATTTTACAAGTCTTTTTCAATATAATTTCTATACAAAATCGGGCATAGGTTCCCCGTTTAAACCACTTTTCACTTAAAATTATTACAAGTCCCAGATTATACTAACACTACAGAATTTTTCTAAGTTCCAAAGGCAAATGTTGAAAATTTTACAAGTCTTTTTAATAGAATTTCTATACAAAATCGGGCATAGGTTCCCCGTCTAAACCACTTTTCGCTTAAAACTATTGCAAGTCCTAGATTATACTAACAGACTACAGAATTTTTCTAAGTTAAATTTACCAATGAAATAAGGTTCAAGATAGCAAGATTATACTATTACACTCACTGAATTTTATAAGTTTATTCTTCTATTGAAATAAGGTTGAAAATGCACAGTACTCACAGTTTTTATTCTTCACAGTATCACTTACTGACGAATCCGATAGTTTTTACTTGTTCACTCGTACCCGTGTTCCTCAAGCCGTGTTTCCGCTAGGCCACCTCCCTTTTGATGGTCGATACTCTTGATGGTATTCGTTAGAGTTGCTCCACAAATCCAGTTCCGCCGAAATCGATATGAACGTCCCGATGACGTTGGTATTCTTTCAACTTGTTCCACAAATCCACTTCCGCCAAAGCGATATGAACGTCCCGATGACGTTCTTCCACTCTTCTATGTGGATATTCTCTGGTCAGCGATCCACTGACCAGTACTAACTGGGTGATTGTGATCACCCCCCGAAGCCGAAGACTACAAAAACTTTCCTTCTTTGGCTAATGATCCGGCTCGAAGGACCATGTACAACCGAGACACACAGCACGTAGTGCGTCCCTACTGCCCAGTCGTTTCCCGAAAATAAAACAACCTTTCGACAGTAGAATATCTATTATAGCCAGATAGCCAAGAAGGTGATTATTTTTATAATTCCTCACATTCGCTTACAATTTTTAAGTTTTTATATTAGTCACGTAACCGCAACGTTACCGAGATCTACAATTCAAATAGCGCCATCTATAGAACTATGAATGTACTAGATCCGCAAGCAATTACAAAAGTCGCATTATTTAATGATGTATAATACTAGATGGCGTGTACACCTATTTTAGCGTTACTATTTAAAGAGTGTTAAGCGGTCCATAATGAAATTCTTAATTCTTGTTAAAACTCAATGGTTGATTGATAGAAATGTCATATAACATTAAATCTACTATTTGTATACTTTTATTTTGCAATAAAGTAAATAATTTAGTGAGACATAAGCTCATTAAGTTTATAGAATAATCTTATATGCCATATCCGGTTAATTACTTAGTTAAAGGTGTCGAACATATTTCAATACAGGTATATACATTTTATTGAAATATGTGGTAGGTACTCAAAGTAACCAAGACAGGAGATGCCATTGTCTAACATTCCCCTCTGCCAAAGCATAAGACTCGGAATCTTGTACGTTATATAAAACTAGTTGAGCTGCCTTATGGGCTGTCACACAACATTGGGATCGTCTTCTGGTGCACACGCGTACGAGTTGCTCCGTCAAGGAAATCTTTTCAAACTGCGCGCCCAGAAACTCCCTGTGGCCGATCTTCCGTGTCGTTGGGACCCTCCCCTGTGGCGAAGGCCGGACGGGAGACCCGGGACGCGAGGGTCGGTCACCCTGGAATTTCTCCAAATACCCACACGGAAGAAATATCGAAGAAATCACCACGATGGATACTCCAGTAACCAAAACACCCAGGAGGAAAGGACCTCCTCTACCATCGCCGCTGCCGTCCACCCCCACAATGGAAGGAGGACAAGAAACCCTGTTCCTGCCGCCACGACCCAATCCGGAAGAGAGACGCGCAGGACTGACGAGGACAACCCTTCAATTTGAAGATACACCGCCGTCATATCCAGTATCGCAAAACATCTCGCGAACCACCACCCCCCGGGGCTCCGCTGACTCATCCCGACAAGGATCGAGGCATACCTCCGCCGAGAGACCCGCACTAGAAGCCACGCCCACCGTGCAAACCAAGAATACCCACATGTTACAAGAAAAAATAACAACCTTCGCCAACCCCATGGAGAGGTCCGCGTCGCTGCAGGTGCTTCAACATCTTACGCGACCATCGCGGGCAGCCACCACAAGGAGTTCACCAGAGATCCGCGACTGCGCGCAAGAGCGCAAGTCACAACTGAATCAAGAGGCCCCTTTGATAAGGCCCACAGATCCCCAGTGAAGATCCCGGAAGCCCCGAAGGCGTTCTGCAGGCCGCCCAAGCGACGCCAGGACTCAGACGAGGAGGGAATAACCACCGGAAGAGCGACCCGGCAGAAAACCGAAGTTGGGGGTACTTCGAAAACAAATTCGCCGAACGCCACCCGACCATCCACGCCTACCCCCAACACAGATGGGGAAAAAACAGCAGCGAAATACCCCCCGCTGATCGTGGAATCGCTGCCAAATTGGAACCGGCACTTCCTAATTATCAAAGAGAGGCTCGGTAGATATCCCAACGCACGCCCCTACAAAGCAGGAATACGATTCTTCCCAACAACAGAAGATGAATACAGGATCATTCAAAGATACCTGATCGAAAAAACAGAAGAAGAAAACCTCTCCTGGTTTTGCTACTCGCTGCCAGCAGACAAGGTGTTAAAGATAGCGATCCGAGGTCTCCCGACAGGAACGCCGATTGACACCATCACAGAAGGCCTCGCAGACCACAATGTCATAGTGGAACATGCGAAACAAATCGATGCGCGGCAGGGACGCTACGGCTGCATACACTTCGCCAAGCTACAGCGTACCGCCGACCTGACGCCTAGAATATACAGCATCACGCACATCAGAGGATTTAAAGTGGAGATCGAAGCCTGGAGGGGGAAGCGGGGGCCGGCACAGTGCCACCGATGCCAATCCTTCAGGCACTCCTCCGCGCACTGTCATCGCCAGCAAGCCTGCGTGCGATGCGGAGGTCCCCACGCAGCCCATGATTGCCCACGACCCCGTGAACAACCGCCTACGTGCGCCAACTGCGGGGGAGAACACCCCGCAAACAGTGTTTCTTGCCCTGTCTATCAGAGAGAGGCAAGAAACAGGAAAGCTGGCACCATCGCGCGCACTGGCAGAGCAGAAACCCTCCCCGAAAAACCAGCTGTCGGGGAAGACGAGCCCAGCGCCCCGTCCACACTAATGGCCGCAGCCAACGATGGGACGAGGATAAACGCCAGGCCACAGAGAAGGAGGCAGAAGAGGAGAAGGCCTACTGCCCAAACGGACGCCACACAAAACAAGATGCAACCAGAACCGGAACCGGAACCGAAAACGAAACCGGTACCAACACAGAAAAGACCCAACCAACAACGTGTACCGGCTAAACCAGAGGAGCCGGACACTCACACCACACAGGCCTGCCCACAACAGCCCACAAGAAAACCGGAAGTACCGGAACCAGTTCCGGTCACACAGGAACACACTGGAAAAGCTGCCCCGACCGAAACGCTGGTGGTCGCCGCCCTCCCCGGAGGGACGAAGGCGAAGCCGAGCGAAGAAGACCCGAGGCCACGAAACGCTCAGCACGACATCATCATATGCCTACAAACCTTCATCGAAGTTATAGGCAAAGTGCTGGCGGCCATCTCTCTGGGCCAAGATCCGGCCCAAGAAATTATAGCTGGACTCAGCAAAATTAAAAATCAACTTGGACAGTCACGTCGACCACTCCCTGTCGAGTAGCCCAGACAGTGGCCTCCTATCTCACGAGCAGAAGCTTCTCAATACGCCAGGCCTCCGGACGGTAGGGCTACCGAGAGACCTGGTAGAAGATGAAGAAGATCAGTACACCACAAACCCACATGACCCACCCGTCGTTACGGGTGGCGTAGGACACCACCTCAGAGGGCCCAGGCCCTGAAAGGTTCCCCCGACTCCCCAGAAAGGGTCAGAGTCGAGAAGAAAACTGCGAGACACAACATTGTGCATGTCGCGGCGAACAGAGCTCCCACTAAAATGCCTATTTGTGCTGTTTTTTCGTGTAAAATGAAGTCTAACACGTCAAGTATGCAAAAAGATGGTGTCACCTTTCATTTGCAAGTATTATTTTTAAGATTTATTGATTATTTAATTCATAATTTCATGTTTTACAATTCTGCAAATTCAAATTTAACGTCATATAGTCTCGTGAGGAGTGCGGTCTGACGTCATATAGTCTCGTGGGGAGTGCGTGAGCTAGGGTTGAACATTATCATATTTCAATTAATTATGACATTTGACATATAGAATTTGTATAGTTCATATAACAATTTTCTAATCTGGTAGGTATTAATTTAATCAGTAACAGCATCATTTGGTACTCTGCTGTCTTAAATTGCCGATGCCTTGTTACAATAATACACAATTTTACTATTTTTTGATACTTTAACAGTTCTATACATAACGATGTACTAGCAATTATACCATTTAAATTAAATATTTTTATAAGTATTTATATAGGTGCATTATTTAAAACAATCAATAATGTAAAAATGAACTAAACTCAAACTTCCCTTCAAATCAAGTATAGATGATAAATCAAGTAGCACACTGCTGTTATTCTATCGAGACATACACTTTTTGTACAATACCAAATGGTGAAGGTGCCTTGATAGAATAACAGTTAAGTAACAAGTTTTGTTGCTATTAGCGGTTTCTATATATAGAAATCAAAAAGATGTATGAGGAGGACATTTGCAATAGTTTTTTTTTATCTATCGCGAATTACTCAATCCGTCACTGTTAATCTCATTGTATGTTATTTTGTTTATAAAAATAGCAGTAATAAAATAGTAACACTTACTTTGTGAGTGTAATTTTGTTAAAGGAAATATAAGAGCCATGCTTAAAAGGTAAGCATCTGTAAACTAGCGCCATCTCTAAGAAACTTAAAAATTTTAGTTAAAAAATATTATCTTTTTTAATCAGCAACCCTAATTGATTTTCACACTTGAATGGGTACATAATAGGGATGCAACTATATCGATATTTTGGTTTTACGAGTAAATAGGAATGAATGAATGAATGGAATAATTGACATTAATTAAAATATTATGCTTAAATCTTATTGAATAATAAAATATAATTGACAAACAAAGTGAGTAAACAGAAAATAAGTACGCTTTATTTAATATGTTTAATAATGACGTCTCGGATTATAATACACTAAAAGTGCAGGTGCAGTCGAAAAATTACCTAATGATGTAATATTAATTACATCAGTGACCGGAGCATGGGGTTCACAAAATATTATAATATTATAACCAATATAAATCTGCAAAAAAAATTACTCAAAATTATTGCTAACATATTAAGGATAAAAATCAAAAAAAATCGTTTAAGAGATATTGTTGATTGTTAAAGTATTTTTAAGATCCCTATCTGATATTTAGTTGTATTTAATACGATTAAACTAATTTAATTATTATAATGACATACATGGGAATAATAGAACTAACTGTCAATCCCGTGTCAAAAAACTCAATTATTTTTATAGTGTGTATCAAAACGTGTTTTTCAATAAAATATTTCTTTTAGAAAACGCTTTTTAATGTTATTATAACAATGTCGGTGTTGCAGTATCTAATTTTGACGTAAAAATACAATTTTTTTGTATCCGCAACTTGGTGTCAATAAAACTTATTTTATTTTCCGGTTTAATAGGACTTCTGTAGCTTCTCATGCAACAAAATTCGTATTTTTACCTTAATATCCTACCAAATAACAAATATGCAGTTAAAAAGACACAAAAAATTAGGTAAAATTATTAGATGTTATAATTTACTATGATAAACTACTGAGTATAAGTTTGCATTTTATTAACCTTCGATATCTGTCAATTTTATATTGACTACATACTAAATGTCGAAGCATGATATTTTAATTATGTTGAAATATTAACGCCAAGTTAACATTCATTCATGGAACGAAAGCGATTTATCGATATCATTCTTTTGGGTGATGTCTCGTTACTTCCCACACTTTTACATTTTTGTGTTCGAATAGAACGTCAACGTACTTTTTTAAGGTTTGTTTGCGTGAATTTCAAAATTGTGTGTCATGTGTCCATGTGTGCATTTGTAAAAAACGTTAAAATTTTCTGTTTATGTGTGCTGGTTTAGAGTGTAGTAGTAACCTCGCCCCCCGCAAGATATGACAGAAAAATTTGTTCGAGAAATTTGACTGATGCCTACTCCAGTTCTATTTACTCTGAGGGTAGGTATATTCTAAATGCTCGTCTACCATATTTATGTTCGTCTGTTATTATTATACACAGTGTAGTTATACACAGTAAACAGTGATTGTTACTAAATGTTTCAAATATTTGTCTGGTAAATATCCACTACAAATTAAACATTATGCAATAAGAAGTCTACGTGCCAATAACAAGACAGCATGGACTAAAATCATAGCCTATAAAATAAAAAAGTACAAGTAAACAAACACATGTCAATTGGATTTAAGACCTGGCTGTGTGGCACAGAGCCTTTGCCTTTACCTAGTGGGATGAAAAAACCACTACTTAGATCCCCTTGCCTTCCCTATGTCAGGGAGAATTAAAAAAAAAAACCACTACTACTGTCAATTAGATAGGAAAAAGAAGAATTATCCAACATGAGAAAATTAATCTGTTTTAAATATTTCTTTCTACTGTTTATTGTTATTTTATTTGTATTTTTATATCACAGACGAGCAAACTTTGAAAAACTTACATTAAGGTTTAATCACGAAGACACTAAGTGTGCTTATTATTAAGTTTGTAGACTTGGATTTCGGTTCATATATCGTTTATTGTTTACATTTTAGGCCAAAAGTTATTTCCGAAAATAGAGAGCACACAGAAAGTATTGTGATATCTTTTGTGGTGTGCGATTCGAGGTTTAACGAGTCGCTAAATGTGGTCAAGTCTGTATTGTTATTCACGAAGAAACCAGTTCATTTCGTAATATTTGCTGATACCAAATTAACTCCACAATTTAGAGAAACATTGTCACTCTATGAAACTCTAACTAAAAATCAATTGAGTTTTGAATTACAAAAAGTAACTTTTCCCCGGGAACAAGAAGAAGATTGGTTAAATTTATTCAGTAAATGTGCAGCTCAGCGACTTTTTATTCCGGTATGTGTGTACTAAATATTTCGGTATGTAATAATATTATAGTGGAATTAATCAGCTTAATTATCAGCATAATTATAGTTTATTTTATATACAGTAATTTAATATTAGTAGGAATATATGCTTTATCAAATACTCATGATTCATAATATACCTAGTAATTATAAAATTTATCAATAATAACAAATATGAGACCAACTAATTATGTATGGCCAATTTCACCAACATTGTTTTAACATAGAAACAAAAGAATATACTATTTATATATGCTTCTGCATGTGATCTGCTCTAATCTATAGGGTTGCTAGCAGGTTGTATGTTATAATCAGTCTGTTTCGAATTAGTGAGAGCTCAATGTTGGTATCTCAGGGTGGTGTTCTCTCCCCTCTCCTATTCGCTCTATTTAATGGCACAAATCCCATTTGCTTTCTCAAAAATTGGAATTTAACACGGTAGACTTAAAATTACAAAAATATTTCCTTTACAGAATTTGATTACTCATATTGATTCTATGATATATGTAGACACCGACACATTGTTTTTGGGACCTATTGATGAGTTATGGGACAAATTTACTAAATTTAATAGCTCACAGATATCTGCAATGGCGCTTGAAGATGACAATCCAAATGTGTCATGGTATCCAAGGTTTGCCAAACATCCATTTTATGGGAAATATGGTAAGTGTTATAATTTGTTCATGGTATCTTTGATGATAAATTAAGTTATAAACATTCACATGGTATGAGCATAAAATAACATGTTAGGGTGTTGGGCTAGGGTTTACAAAGTCGAAAAAATCCTGGATTTCCTAGATTTTTGGGTTGTATAGTTTGGGTAGTATTATTAGGTTTTCTGAGTTTTAAGTTTTTCTTTAAATCATTTTCTTATACCTTTGATAAATGTATTATATTTGTTATTGTTGAAACTGTAGATGGCTGTAGCCTCATGGTTGTATTTGGTAAATCCTTTAAGCAAAATAAAAGCATTTAAGTCTCCACGTTTTAAGTATACTTAGGTTTCCAAAATCGTATTGAGTTTTGATATTATACTTCACATACACCTCTGAGTTTTCTTGCTTACAGGTTGGCCCACACTATTGTTCTTCAAAGTAGGGACATTGCATAAATTAAATGTAAATTTGAAATTGGAATAATGAAAATCACATTGGTAAAGCAAAATCAAACCCTGAATATCCCAATTAAATGGCCAGTGCATAAACAGCACCCATATTTTTTATCAAGCTTGAGAGACATAAGTGTTTAATGAGATATAATATAATGTAGTATGTTAGTAATTCCTGCACCTTTTACCTCCACTTTTTATAGAATAATATTTCAGGTCTCAATTCAGGAGTAATGCTTATGAATTTGACTAGAATGAGAAGATTTGGCTGGGTTGACTATGTCACTCCTATAATGTTAAAGTGGAAACTATATATACCATGGGGCGATCAAGTAAGCTCTTTATTATCTCTTTACTTCAATCTATACATAAATAAAGTTTTAAAATTAAGTATATTTCTATTTTGAACAATAACACATTTTCATCTCCTTACGTTTTTTGCTTGCAAATTCTTCAACAAAAATTTTTTTGATTTTCATCAGTCCATATTGCCATGGTAATTTGACTTCAAATATCATGCAGTATCATTAGCATAAGTTGTATCTGCAAAGAAATTCAAAAGTATATGTAAAAAGCCTATCCACATTATACTACAGTGGTCTAAGAATCGCCCTAACATATCTAGAGTAGGCTCGAGAGAAAAATAAAATTTCACTGTGTATATTAAATACTCGTCATCTCTTTTTGTGGGTTTTCCTATCACACAGTTGCTAGAGGAAACTTCGTAGTTGTTTTTTTTGTTTTCTTTATGTTGCATTTTATTTAAAGTTTTATGTGTAAAAATAAATATTACAACGAAGGATATGCCAAATAAATAGTTTATTATATTGTTTATTCAAAGTTATCAAAATGACGTCATTGCGACAAAAATCTGTTGCCTAAAATAGCTTTTATGTTGAAACGTTGAATAGCACTATTGAACGTTTTAAATTATGAACTCAATAAATGTCCTATTTCCAAGACAGTTTATATAACTAAGTGATAGAATCACTTTCTACATTACGGAAATTTTATCATCAATTTATTATGGAGTGTTGGTAGCACTGTGGTCACGGCATTCGTTTTCTAATTGGAAGGCCTAGGGTTCAACCTGTCCATCCAATGATTAAAAAAATTTGCCAATACATAATATTCAATTAAATCAATCCACATTCAAGTAATTGTCAAAAAATGTGAACAGTGCGAATTCCACACACTGGTTTCGCGGTCCCTGATGGTATAATCATAAGGTAATATAGGTAAATATAACCTACCACCATGATGATATTAGATAAGTTGGGGCGTTATTCCTAAGCAGTTAATCATATTTAAAATAAATAATATTTTGTATTTAACCATGGAAGTATTTGTCAACATATCTTGCACCCCACAACAATGGCAGAAGATGTTTTTAATCACAGTAATATGGATATCAAATGAAAGGGCTTGAAGAAGTAGAGCATTGTAAAACTAAATCTACAATTGGAAATATTTCATTCTGCTCTTTGATTCGTTAGCAAAATTGCACATCGAAAAGCTCTTTGACTTGAGGTAACCTAATTATTTGTAGTTATACTTAAGCTTTGTCCTCGATATTAGAAACATAAACACACGTAGTATCACATATGGTGATGCCAGATACGCACTTTAGTTTGGGATAGCTACCCCAATTTTTTATCTTAATTTTTAATGTGGGTAGGTCTACCTACATTACTTTGTGATCGTCGGGTCGTTATTTCGTCATTCACATTTCAGTGCTCTGCCAGTTCGCACGATAAAAATATAAGTTTAGTCGGTGTCTAGTAATCTGTTTGTTTTTCTTCGTCACAATGCTAAAAAGAAAAAAGTGTAGTGAGAATGATGATTACGAGTATTTATTAAGAAAAATGAAAAAAAAAAATCGAACGGAAAATACTGCGTGGACGCCGTCGTAGAAGTGACTCAAGTTCATCTACCCCGAGGGACGATTATGACGATGAACTAACGAATTTCCAAGGTAATAACTTAAATTACGTAATGGTTTAAATAAAGAAAACCAATAAATTGGGTGTGCGGTATTAGCAAATGTGAGTTAATACCTACCCTACTTACAGATCTAAGAATATACGTTTAAATACGTGTTTATATACGTTTGTATACTTGGCTATAAAAAATCTTTGAAAACAAATCAATAAATTGGGTCTGCGGTATTAGCAAATGTGAGTTAATACCCATCCAACTTACAGGCTTAAGAATACAGTTATTGAAAAATTGTGAATTCTTCCATACCACACATAGATATATACCTACCAAGTCACCTTTGATAAAAAACGATGGTATGCGGCTTTGCCATTTATGAGACAACTCCTACCTACATGTGATTAGAATCACAAAGGAAAATACATTGCTTGTTTTTCTGTGCGAAATGTAAGCCTTGTTGTAATGCTAGTGACAGGGAGTGCGGTATTATCAAAAAGGTGTTAATACCTTCCCTCAAGTAACAATAACTTAACTATTGGGCATGCGGAGCAACGCTTTGAGTTGTTACCTACCCATTCTACAGTTTCTTGGATACATTCAAAACGATTGTGTCAATAACTGTACGTTTCACATGGCCTGGTTTCTTTTCAGCCATGCAACGACTCCCACACGATCATAAGATTTCCACAAACATTTTTTAACCATTTCAGAGCTTTACTGGGCGAAGACCCATCAGTTAATAAATCTTATGGGGAAGATATCCATAAGGATTTGACAGTTCGCTTTGAACATATCGCCATGAAAGGGCTTTCAAAAGCTACACGTAAAGAGCTACAAATAAAGTATCTACCACCAGCCAACTGTAGACTAATAGATGCCCCAACCCTTAACCCGGAGATCAAGGTCGCCCTGTCGGATACGGCAGCCAAGAGGGATAAAGGCATTGAAACCAAACAAAAACAAATGGCTAACGCTATATCATGCATAGGACAAGCCATTACACATGCCCTATCAACAGAAGAAAAAAGTCACACCCTCATAAAACTCCTAATGGATGCCAATCGGATTCTCTGCGATTGCCAGTACCTAGACTCTTATACCAGGCGGAACTTTATTCTAGCGACCCTTAAAAAAGACCTTAAAGATCAATTACAGAATACATCAATCGATAATTTGCTTTTTGGTAAGGACTTTGCAGAAACCTTGAAGACGACTAAGGCAATATCCAGATCAGGAGCTGAATTGAAGTTCAACCCAGCTGTTAGATCAGGTTTCAGGTTATGACAAGTACATGAATATCCCTAACAAATTGGAGCCAGACTTTGACTGGTGGTCACAGGCTATTAAAAATCCAGTGAGCAAAATCAAATCCGACGATTACTGCCTTGAAATGTACTCCGATGCCTCAACTACTGGGTGGGGAGCAACATGCAATGGGGAGACTGCGAACGGCCCGTGGCCAGATGTAGAACAGGAGAAACATATTAATTACCTGGAAATACTCGCCGCTTACCTTGGACTTAAAGTATTTGCGAAAAATTTATACAATTGCCAAATCCTTTTACGAATAGATAACACCACAGCAATATCGTATATAAATCGCATGGAAGGTGTGCAGTTTCCCCACCTCACCCAGGTCACTAAAGACTTGTGGCAATGGTGCGCGTCGCGACAAATATTTGTGTTTGCGTCATATGTAAGCTCAGCCGACAACAGCGTCGCGGATGCAGAGTCGAGACGCGTGCATCCCGAAATCGAATGGGAATTATCAAATACCGTGTTCCACTTAATCTCAACCAAATTTGGAAAGCCAAAAATTGACATCTTTGCAAGTAGAATCAATGCTAAATGTCCTAAATATGTTTCATGGGGCAGAGACCCAGATGCGTATGCAATCAATGCTTTCACACTATCATGGTAAGGATTTTATTTCTATGGGTTCCCACCCTTTGCTATTATTTTAAAAAGACTTAGAAAAATTATAAACGATAAAGTTAGAGGTATATTAGTCGTGCCTCTTTGGCCCGGCCAACCATGGTTTCCTCTCTTCAAAAAACTCCTAGTTTCAAAATGTATAATATTTAACCCATCTGACCAGCTAATTATTTCACATTCCAGCAATCGCAACCTACACCAACAGATTACCCTGGTTGCAGGCGTATTGTCCGGGACTCAATGCTAAGAAGATGTATCCCCCTTCTATCTATTGATATTATGATGTCATCGCTGGCAGATAATAGTATTAAGCAATATGACACTTGCTTACAGAAATGGCATTATTTCTGCTGCAATAATAACATAAATATATACGAGGCGTCAATACCACAAGTCATATATTTTTTGACAGAATGCTTCAACAATGACTCACAGTACGGGACTCTTAATACGTATAGGTCAGCACTGTCTCTCTGATTTTATAGATTAAGGCCTCCGTTGCCAAAGTACAGTACAACTTGGGATACGTCACAGGTATTAAATTTCTTGTCTAATTGGTATCCGAATGATCAATTTCCATTGGAAAAACATTCCAAAAAATTAGTTACTCTATTAGCGCTGGTAACCGCACAAAGGGTTCAAACGCTGACAAAAATAAACATCCAAAATATAGAATTCAAATCAGACGAAGTATGTATTAAAATTCCTGATCTTATCAAGACCTCGCGGCCCAGTTCCCAACAACCAATTTTAATTCTGCCATTTTTTCGAGAAAAGCCACAAATCTGCCCTGTAGACACATTGCGCACATACCTAAGCGTTACACAAAACTATAGAAACCATAACACTACGTTGTTTATTAGCTTCAAGAAACCACACAACATCGTATCTTCACAAACCCTCAGCAGATGGATAAAGTCTACATTACAGACAAGTGGTATTGACACCTCTTTATTCTCGGCTCATAGCACAAGACATGCAGCCTTCTCTCGAGCACGTAAACTAGGTATTAACCTAGATCTAATAAGGAAAACCGAAGGTTGGAGCGGTAGCTCTAATACATTCGGTAAATTCTAATATAGAACAATTGTACCCAATGATTATCAATCAAGTGATTTCGCTAGAAGTATTATAAATAATTAAATGTACACAAAGTTATATACAAATAAGATGATTAAGTACATTATTAATCAATAATGTTAACAAATAATTATCTTCTTGTTTAGATATTATAAATTGCCTACTTCCTTGTAAAATCACATTAATTATCCGATGAAATAAATAATGATGCATGTATAACATTTTTCGTTTTCATTACATAAACAATAACATAAAAGAAATAGATCTACACGCACAACATTTTACACTGTCTCTCAAAATCTACGTGTGTTTATGTTTCTAATATCGAGGACAAAGCTTAAGTATAATTAATGATTAAATGAACTTACCTTAAGTGAAGTTCTATCATAATTATACGATAGCTTTGTCCGAAGATATTAGAAACCCTCCCGCCCTTCTCACGTATGAGTCGTGTGACCCCCTTAAGTATTAAATATGTTGTAAGCATATATCTATTTCTATATTCCTTTTACCACTCTAAACTAAATGACGAAATAACGACCCGACGATCACAAAGTAATGTAGGTAGACCTACCCACATTAAAAATTAAAATAAAAAATTGGGGTAGCTATCCCAAACTAAAGTGCGTATCTGGCATCACCATATGTGATACTACGTGTGTTTATGTTTCTAATATCTTCGGACAAAGCTATCGTATAATTATGATAGAACTTCACTTAAGGTAAGTTCGTTTAATCATTAATTATATCACATGTAATCATAACTGCTAGGTTTACATAATTTTGAAAAAATTATGATTAAACATATTAATATATAATATTTATTGTATTTTTTTTTATGGACAGAGGTCCCCAAACTAGGCTAGGCCTGTATCTTGGTGGACCATGCATTATTTAATTTACTGCATCGTTTAATATAAAATGACAGACAATTAAAACAATAAACAAAAAATTAAAACTATACAAAACATGAGATTAGTGTAAAACATATAAAACATAAAATTAGTGGCGTAGGATATCAGATATAAAACATCAACATAGGATTTCTTCCGTGGAGGTATAGTCCAGTGATAGGAGCCAAGTTGTTAGAATATTTTTTTCCTCAGAAACAGAACAAGACACCAAACTACAAAACCGAATCACCGCATTGTAGACTCGTGCTTGGATAAACTCTCCAAATCTTCCCGCAAATGCCGAATTTATAGATGGGGTTGGTAATCTAAAGACTCTTTTTTTTAAGGAGCGAATCGTAGTATTCGGACAAGATGAGACATTTATGTGCAATGAGTGCCATTTTGAGGACAAATAACTGCCGAACTGATAATACTTGTACCCTATTATAAAGATCCACTGTTGGGTATCGATAAGGTAGTTTAAACATTATTTTTAATACTAATCTGATGGCACGTTCCACAACCAAAAGTGTCGTCTTCGCAGTGGCACCCCACACTGAGATGCAGTAGGTAATTAAAGATTGACACAGAGCCTTATAAATAATAATAAGTAACTTATCGTCGGCGACGTCCCTCAGTTTCCTAAATATACCAGACACCCTTCTAATTCGCTTTGCCAGCTTCTGGACATGACATTTAAAGTTAAGATGTTCATCAACCATTATTCCTAGGTATTTTAAGGAGTCAGTACGGTTATTGAGGCTGCAGTTACAGTAGATCGAGGAGACAAAGCCACAGTTATGAATTCTAATTTGCCTATATTAATAGGATTGGATGTTGCTGTTTTATGGCAACAGATAAATTTGGTCCTCGCGTAGTTTAGAGTAAGAAGATTTTTATTTAGTCAGTTATGTACGTGAGACATCCCATATTCAGCTGATCGTACAGTGTCAGACCAAGTTTGCCTTTGAATAGGATAACTGTGTCATCTGCGTAACAGATTACTTCAGAATCTGGCAAAACCAAATCGTGGATGTCATTCATGTACATAATGAATAATGTGGGGCCAAGTATACTCCCCTGCGGCACACCAAATTTTAATGAACAGATATCACTTTTATGGTTTCCAACCTTGGTTAGTTGCTGCCTGTCAGAAAGATAGCTTTTAAACCACTCAAACGCCAGACCTCTTATTCCAAACCTCTCAAGCTTGCGCAGTAGTATCTTGGATGAAATCGAATCGAATGCCTTCGCCAGGTCCAGAAACACTCCTAGGCAAGTAATACCTCCATCAAGAGTACCAGAGATTAGATCGACCAACAGGGACAACAGGGTATTGCATGCTGTATCTATTTATTCTAAACTGAGGGCTAAACTTATACAGACATAGATATTAAGGTTTGTAATATCGTTATGGCGTATATTTGTTACGATGTATAAACTTGTTCTGTAGCCATATATAGGCAGCGAAATGTAGCACATATATGTAGACATGTATGTCTCCTTCATTTGTTCCACGTCATCACTGCACTGAGTTGCTTCGCACGCATACCCATCTTAACGCAATCCATTCATACAACTAACTACTAAATAAGCTTTAAAAATTACTATTATCTAAAGGGATATTTATTTAAAATATCCCTTTATATATACATACATATAAAAATCATTATAAGAATCCTTTATTTAAAGGGATTTTTTTATAATGAATAAAAAATTATTCATTGCAATAGTTTCTATCGGATAATACTTTTAACATTTCATTGTTTTCTGTTGACATGACACAAAATTATAAATAAACGATGTAGTGCAATGTGATTTATTATTTTGATTTATATACTTACCTACTCTACCTTTATACTTTACCTTTATTGATAATGTAATGAAATGAAGAGAAGAGATAATAATTAACACCTTCACAGTTTCTTGCTTATTCTTCTCTAGGTTTCCCAATTTCCAAACGGGCACATCCGTAACTTTTTTTTCGTTGTACGTAACCGCGTACAAGGCTATGTAGCTCTTGACATCTTTGTGTCCTCTAAAAAAATATATTTGTTTAATGCCAATAAATGTTTGTAAAAGTCTATGTTGAATAAAGATTTGATTTGAATTCAAATTCCCCGCAAACCCAATATTTTAGTCTGAATTTAGACTAATAAAATGTACCTGTATTTTTTTACTTATTTTATCTGTGAATGAATTTAAATTATGTACAATGTTAATTTAATTCATTATTTATACGTTGAGTACTTTAATAGGATATATCGGCTGATCTGTAACACCTAATTATTACCACATTCTAGCAAATAAGAGATCACGTAAAACCTGGAACATATTCTGTCTCTTTTTTTCGAATCGAAATGTATAAAACAAGAGTCTCAAATTTCCGTTCACAAAGATAAATTCATCTTTAGTCTCTCAACTTCCAGGCTACTCGCACGTTCGTTAGGATGGAAGTGATGATGCGTAAAGATATTTTTTGATTAGCATCTTAACGTCGTGTGTTGTAAAATATCTGAGTAAATAAAATGTCTTGATTCCCGGACGACACGTAGATATGGATAGTCTCCTAGGAACTTTTGTTGAAACTACGATGGTTAAGTTACGTGCAATCTTACTGCTCCGCCTAAAAATGCACCCATTATGAACAGATCAACTGTCACTAAACCGGGTCTACAGAAAGAAATTTCTAACAGAATAATATTCAGTACTTTTATCCAAAAATATATTTTCCATTAATGTTTGTGTTAAATAAAATTAACAAATATGTAGCCATCACGGGGGCCCCGCCTCCGTAGACGCAACATTTAACTTCTGCAATTAGTCTAGGACTTAGAGTTATTTGTAATAAATAATACAATATATATGTACACAAACATTAAATAACGTTAGTAAATTTCGTTTAGTAAGTAGTTACACTGACAATTATTTTCAGGATATTATAAATATAATATTTCACTACCACGAAGACGCTGTGTACGTGTTGTCATGCCGGTACAACTACCGCGCCGACCAATGCATGTACGGTGACGCGTGCGCGGATGCTACATCACGTGGCATCTTCATACTCCACGGCAGCCGAAAAGCTTTCCACAATAATAAACAACCGGCTTTTCAGGTAAAATACATTCCAACCAATTCAACTTTAAAATTTGTACAATCTTAAGTATACATGCTTGAATGTTTCCATTGTACATTTAGTATTCTACTTTTTTTTTTCAACCCCCGAAGTTTTCTGGTTGTGGACCATGTCTTGCACCATTTTATTATTTCATTTTGTGTAGTTTATTATTTTGCTTTCATCAACATTTTATTACAACATATAAAAGACTATATATAAAAGGTAAATGAATTCCCTATGAAATAACAAAACGCTTTAGGTATCTGTGGTTTGATGTATCGTATGTGTGTATATCCAAGAAAATCTCCTAGAGACTTCATAAATAAATTCAATATAATTTATATTTGATATAATATCATATGATAAATTAGCCGGTCCAACGTGCAGCCTTCAAAAAACGTTTATGGCGTAATTTATAGCTTTTTACATCAAGGTTCCGCAGTGTTACTAATCTGCCGGTTCATAAATTTAAAGTACTGGTTAAATATTCTTTGAAAATAGCTAATACAAGGTCAACCATATTTTACTATTAATGACGCATATACATAATGTGCGATATTTGAATATTGACCTGCTTTGCATACACATAGTATATATATATACATACACACATATATATGAATATATGTATATATTATATTTTCTAAAATAAATATTATTTTATTAACCTTTAAAATAAACAGATTTCGATATATATATTATTATTTATTTATTTATATTTAGAGCTATCTACAAAAAAAATATATATAATTAAAAAATATGATCAATCAGTTAAATTAAAAAATCTTTTAGTTTCTCATAATTTCCTATGCATATTATAGTAATGATCACCGAAATCCATATGGAATCTACGTATTTTTACAGGCGGTGTACAGAGCTATCGATGAATATGAAGTGGGAACAAATCCATCGCAAGATTTGATAAAGAAAATGGAAAAATATTTATCTGAATCACCTAATTCAAGTTGCGGCAATTTAAAAAAAGCTTTTTTAGAGTTGCCTACAAAAATATTCAATGAATTATATGATATTCCGACAAGATAACACATTGTGACTTTATGCAACTTTACGTTGGAACATACTTTACCAGATGAAATATACAGTCATAAGAAACAAACAGATATAGGTACATTTATTGTCTTAATATTTTTTTTATCTGACACATGGAATACATACTATATGTTTGTCCGTTACGTTTAATAGCGACTCCACATCGATGGATGAGTTCACTCTTTCAGAATGTTCCACATTAAGCTTTACATTTACACTAAAGACATCGATGGTGTTTCAAGAGGCAAAATAATGTTCGAAAGGTCAGACACTAAAGCGCCACTAAGTGGTGCGTACGAATATCGCACAAACCAACTTTCGTCCGACTTATCAATTTAAATATAAAAGGTTAAAAACCCTTTAATATGGAAGTTAACGATACTCTATTTGATATGGTATGCGCGTAGGAAATAGTTAAACTTATTCAAAAGTGTTACCGCAACGAAAATATACTATCAATAGCAAATTCTTAACAATCGGCATATAGTATCGAGATAAGGGTTTCTGTGTGGTGCCGCGGACGCGTCCGTCGATATGTTACAGTAGCAGGTTACAGGTTTCGTGGATACGGGATAATGTGAACCGTGTAATAGTTCGGTAAAAAGGTTTATGGTAAAACCAGAGATGTGCTGTATGTATGGGATTTTATTTAGATCATAAATATAAGCTCAAAATAAAAGCACATCGCAATTAAATATAATCGAGTGTGCTTGAACAAGTGAATGACAATATTAAAAGTGGAGAAAAAAAATCTCAATATATATTGTACGTACATAGTGATATATTGTAAATATATTTTTCTATGTTTTATTATATGTTATTTTTAATATGAAACTGGTTTTTATTTATTTCGCCCACGTAATTTAGCGTTATTTATCATTCAATATTTGAATAACATGATTTGTTAATTTAAATATTTTGTAAGTTGCCATGCTTGTTGATTTTTTTACTAGTCAATAATACAATGACAACAAATTAATAATTATTAGAATCACTGGATGGTGGCAATGCAGGTCCGATCGGTGTGGAGATCCTTAAGAGTGGCTTATGGGCTACTGGGCGTCTATTAGCTGAAATTATGTTTATGAGAATAAGTTTTGCCAAACGACTGCTGGGTATAACCTTACCCAAGAGACTAATTGGTCTCGCTAGCTGTACAACATCGATTAGGAGAAGGATAAATAGATATTTATTTTTCATATGGACTTGACGTCGAGGTTGTCAACAATAGGAGAATTTGTAATAATAGAATACAATTCGAAATAAATCAATCTCAGTAAAGCAGGTACTTTTTTTAGATATTCAAAATTTTTGAATATTTATTAATATATCTTATTTTGAAATCATTCTAGCCGACAAATGATGATTACTGAAGCTAGGCTGTTAAAAGAAGAGACATTGAGTATAGTTAAACATTTATTATCAACATTTAATGTTATTGAAACACATTAAAGTAATAATCGCCTTTATTTTTATTTCGTTTAGCTCGGCCATAAAAATTAATTAAGACATTTGTTTGTCCAGCGATTGTCTACTATATTCACCTTATGGTACGTGGGAATGGCATCTTTTTTAGTAAATAAAATTGTTAAAAATCTGTTTAATTTTCTACAAATTCTACTTATAATTATTTTCATATTAGGTAGTCACCTAATTAATTAAAAAACAACAAAAACTCGTTTATTAACATCCAGTAGCAGTAACCCAACCTTTGACATAATTGAAAACTTTCAATATTTACGCACATAACAATATTTATGCAATCCTTGCAGGCACTTCGAAGCAAATGATGTCTTTATTGTTTTCTACTAGAGCCCAATGTACTTTAACAGAAATAGTAGGGTAAATTGCTAGTATGGGGAATGAATCTTTATAAACGTATTTGGTGCCGGCCTTCAGTGGGCAGGACTCCTTGTCGCCGCTTTCGGAAAAGATTTTGTCGCAAATGGATATGGCGTCGACGCCAACAAAGGGTAGCGGAGCACCGAACACCTCGGCAGTTACGTGGTTCTTCACATCGGGTAAGTCTTTTTCTGTAATTGTTATAAAAAAGAAATAAATATTATATTTTACAGTCGTTGGATGTTTGGAATCTAGAGAAGCTACACAATACTTGTGCATTAACGGTACACCAATTTCAGTGTACGTGTTAAGCTTTATATTTAGTGACATAACAGTTATCCCAAGCTCAGTATGTAACTTTTGTTCATCCGTATTGTGTGTAGGGGCCAATTTATATTTAAGGCATAAAGCACCTTTAATTGTTGGAGCACAACAAATTATTATTAATTAAACTGTCACAGGAACCACATATTGCAGTAAATGGTAATTGATAATACACTATTTTAGATACCAAGGTGAGCCCTTATAAATAGTTAAACATATATCAGTGACGTCGACTGGAATAATAGATCAGCCTAAATCTAAACCTAGCTCACTAGATTACTTGAATTCCTGGTTATTAGTATTTATGTAGGTAAGGATATATATATATATATATATATTTCCTTACCTGGTGTAAAGTTTATTGTAATATGTTGGTTTGTGCCCTTCTTGAGACGACACGGCAGCTTTTTGCATGGCGACAATACGACGTTTTGACTCAGGTTATCGAATGATTGATCTGTAAAGAAAATATACCAGTGTTTGAAATGTGAGCCTTCCTATTAGATTATCACGTGATAGAGGTGTCATCAGGAATATAAATTAACCGATTTCTTATTACTTAGTTACTTATATAAAAGTAAAAATTCCGTAGACTTAGATGACGTCCCCGACCTAATAATGCACGTAAACGAAACCCACGTCTTTTAACGGAATCTCCAACAACTCATAGAACAATACCCAGTACAAATATTGTATTATGCCACTTCTCTCAATCCGGCACTACACTGCGAGTATATGTACCTATGTTATGTACCAGGAAAATTCACTGTTGCTTTATGGTCAGTTCCTGATTAACCCTTAGGCTAATTAGGCTGCAGCCTAGGGCGCGAAGATCGGGGGGCTGACTTGACTCGAATCGGTTCTTTTTAGGCCGACCGTAACACACCTAGCGGGGGCGCGTTCTTACAATTAGCCTAGGGCGGTGAGAACTCTTTATCAGTCGCTGTTTATGGTAGAGTATATACACTTAAGACGATGGATCCCGAAGACGCACCTTGTATGGAGTCTATCTACGGTGTAGCTCCTACCTTCGAAATAGCACCACTAGAAATCCACTCGTCTGCATGGTTCGTCAAAATTCATGTGAAGGACCTACTACAATTCTCGTCTTACCCAAACTAAGTTAAGATCAAGGTGATGCTGTAAAACATCTGTAACTAGCTGTATCCTGCTAATCTATAAGTCTGTCGCAAAAACTCGCACGTAAGTATTTTATAATCAATTTAGTCCTATTAATAAGATTCAATTCTATCCAATTAATAAGAAAATAAATAAATACTGCTTTTATGGTAATAACTAATAGTTTTTTAAATAGGGAAAGAATTAATACCGTCACAAAAATAATACAACGCACACCTAATTATTGTACATATAATTCTTGTTATGATGAAACATACCCATGTTTTGATATTTTTTTTGTGCAATTAGAATTTTCATTTACTTTTTTTAGGTTACATTTAATAAGTTTGTATGGTGATTAGTTAAATACGACCCTTTTAAATATGCGAAATTCATTTTATGCGTAGTTATTATTAGTGATAAAATGCACATTTTTAAAAAAAATTATTGAATTAGTAAGCAACTTATTATGTATATTGTATTATGTATATTATGTAAACATAGGCAATGTTGCAGTTTCGTTGGCGATCTAGCATTATGAAAAAGGTTAGGTTTTTTTAGAATAAGAACAATTGCATAACTGTTACAATTGGTTTATTACGTAGTTAGAGCAGCAAGCCTATGTTATAAATCGGATGTAGTACAGTGAAAAGTTCACCTATAATTAAATAATTGTTTTAGTAATTCCTATAATGACTATCACGATTTTAAAATTCCTATAAATTCCTACCTTCTCTCTGTCCAAAAATCATGTACAAAAAGAGCCTTACTATACACAATAAGAATATTACGTGTTGCTAAGGGGTCATCCATAAATTACGTCACACGAATTTCGTGAATTTTGCCCCTCCCCCCGTCCTTGTCACAGCTAGTCACATTTGTGAGACCCCTCCCTTAGTGTGACGTCACATATTTGAAAAATTTACATTTAAAATTAGAATGATTAAAAGCGGTTTCAAGTCGGATATATTTTTATTTTAATAAAAATTAACATTAATTTTTATATTGTTCAAAATCACCTACTATAATCAAGTCAAAGTCAAAGTCAAAGTCAAAATATTTATTTCAAGTAGGCAATTAGATATGCTCTTTTGAATAGTCCAAATTTTTTTTTCCCTACTACCCATTCGGACTTCTTTTAGTTATAGAGAAGAACGGGCGCAAGAAACTCTATAACTTTTACAGAAGCAACGACATTTACAAAAATATATATCGTTACGAAGTCATACAAAAGTCAACTTATAGGTAAAAGTATAATTACAAAGGTTCATGGCAATGCCTGGTGGAACTAAGAAACATTAAGTCCAAGCATTCATGTCTTTTATATAATCAGTAACCGTATAATAGGCTTTGCTAATAAGTACACTTTTAACAATGATTTTAAATTTATTTAGGCTTAATTGTACAATATTGCTTGGAACTTTGTTGTAAAAACGCACACAGTTACCTCTGAATGAATTATTAATTTTATGGAGTCTAGTGTGAGGCAAATGTAATTTATTCTTATTTCTAGTATTGAAGCTATGGACATCACTGTTTTTACTAAATAAATGAATGTTTTTATGGGTATATATTAGATTTTCATAAATATATTGAGACACAACTGTCATTATACCAGTGTCTTTAAATTTATCTCTTAAAGAGTCTTGCATTTTTAGATTATAAATTGCTCGAATGGCCCTCTTCTGCAGCACAAATATAGTTTGAATGTCGGCAGCATTTCCCCACAGCAAAATACCATACGACATTACACTATGAAAGTAACTAAAGTACACCAATCTAGCTGTTTCTACGTCAGTTAATTGGCGTATTCTCAAAACTGCAAATGCTGCAGTGCTGAGCCGTTTTGATAGTTTATCAATATGTGGGCCCCACTGAAGTTTGGAATCGAGAGTAATTCCTAAAAATACTGTGGTGTCCACGAGGTCCACATTTCTATCCTTTATAATTACTTCGGTTTTCACCTGTTTTACATTTGGCAATACAAATTTGATACATTTAGTTTTACTTTCATTTAGAAGCAAGTTATTAACGTTAAACCAGTGGACTACTTTAGAGATTGCATCGTTCACAGTGTCATTAATATTTTGTCTCCGTTTAATTTTGAATATAAGTGATGTATCATCTGCAAAGAGTACAATTTCGTGTTTATTATTAACATAAAAGGGAAGGTCATTTATATATATTAAAAATAAAAAGGGACCAAGAATTGAGCCCTGTGGGACGCCCATCTTAAGCAAAGATCCCTGAGATCTCGTACCATTAATATCGACTCTCTGAATCCTGTCACTCAAATATGAAATAAGAAGGTTCAGAGAAGAGCCTTTGAAACCATAATAACGTAATTTCTTAATCAGAGTTTCATGGAGAACACAATCAAATGCTTTGGATAAGTCGCAAAAGACACCCAAAGCATCGTGTGAATCCTCCCAGGCGTCAAATATCTTATTTAAAAGCTCTACACCTGCATCAGTTGTTGAGCGACCCCTACTAAAACCGAACTGATTATTATGCAGAAGATTATTAATACGAAAATAGCTTTGCATTTGGTCTAACATTATTTTCTCAAAAATTTTACTAAACGTTGGTAGCACTGAAATAGGTCTAAAGTTTGTGGGATCAAATGAGCTACCAGACTTAAACAAAGGAGTTATCTTGCTATGTTTCATTAAATCAGGAAAAACACCACCTTCAATAGAATCATTAAATATACAAGCTAGAATTGGAGCTATTATTTCAATTACTGATTCTGTGACAACTACGGAGTTTCCCCAAAGGTCCGCGGTTTTCTTTTTATTTAATGTTTTAAAAGTCTTAATTATATTAACCGATTCAATTTGTCGAAATTTAAAAAGAGTCTGACTATCCTTAACATTTTCTTTTAGGATGGATTCTGCTACAGTTGGGGAAGAGTTTAAAAAATTTGTTGATAAAATAGGAATATTGGTAAAAAAGGTTTCAAACTCTTTAGCTACCTCACTATCTGAAGTTATTCTTTTAGTTCCTATATTTAAACTGTAGTTACTGTCACGAAGTTTAACTCGTCCAGTTTCAGCGTTAATAATGCTCCAGGTCATTTTAATTTTATCAGCACTGTTTTTAATTTTCGAACTTAAAAAACTTGACTTTGCTTGGCGACAAACCATTTTAAACAATTTAGAGTATTTTTTTACATATTCATAAAATTCTACACTCGTGTTATAGTTACGTTCATTATAAAGTTCAAAAAGTCTTTTTCTACTTTTATATATTCCGGGTGTGGCCCACTCACTAAAAGTAACAACATCATTAATTGAAATCCTTTTTGGCACAAAGATATTATTGAATTCTTTGCAAAATAGATTAAAAAAATCATTGTAAAATTTATTTGGATTATTTGTGTATTTTAAGTAAGGTATTTTATCAAAAAGGTTACTTTTAAAATGTTCTAATCTATTTATAGTTTTAGGTATAACAGTGATGTCTCTCTTTGCCTCATGTTTACACTGATGTGGGACAGCGATTATTAGTCCACAGTGGTCAGAATCTAATTGATTGATAACTTGTTTAGATTTTAGAATAAGATCTGTATAAATATTGTCAATACATGTGGCAGAGTTAGCAGTTATTCTGGTTGGCTCAAGAAAAATATTTTTGAGATTGTATGATTGAAATAAGCTAATAATTTTAGTACATAAACTAGAATTTTCCAATAAATTAATATTAAAATCACCACATATAATCAAACTCTTGCCCAATTTACAAATCTTCCTTAAAACTTCATCCATGGTAGCCTCAAAGCAATCATATAATGCTGAAGGGGGCCTATAAATGCTTAATACAACAAGATGCTCCAGTTCCACACAAGCAATCTCAATCGTTCGTTCAACTGAGAGATTCACAACATCTCTGCGTTCTTTAAATTTAATTTTCTTTTTCAATAAAATTAAGGAGCCACCACGTATTGCATTTTCACGACAAAAAGAACTAGCTATTAGATGATTGTTAAAATTAAGCATGATCTGATAATTTTTAAGCCAATGCTCTGTTACACAAAATATATCTATATTATTACAATTTATAAATAATTCAATTTCTAAGTCCTTTCCTAACATTCCTTGAATGTTTTGATGCATTACTTTAATTACATTTTTACTATGTAGATTAGTACTAAGTGGACTCTTTAAATTTATTTCAGTATTACTAATGTTTTCTAAGCGAGAGGAATTCTCTTTTGTCTTAGAAATTAATTTAAAGAAATATCAATAATATTGTCAGTACAAGAATTACTGACAGTCAAATCTATAAAAGCACATTGCTCAATAGGAGCAGTTATTGTAGCCAAGTTCTTGGCTGTTACTGAAAAAAAATAAGATAGCGATACTGCTATTTGTCGCTTAAAATAATTACAAATATAATATTTATTTTTAGTCAAATAAAAATTAGTAACTAGTCTGTTAGTGTCAATCATATGCAATTTTTTATTACTGTTGCATACAGTATTTAATGTTAAATTTAATTTATACCTATAACTATTTTCAACCTGTGACAAGTTGCTGCAATAAGGCAATGAGAACAATACAATATTGTGTATGTTAATGTTACAATTTAGATTATCTAATAACTTTAATAGGGTCCTTTTATTCAAATCACCTCTATTCCTATGAGAAATATTAATGTTGTATCAGGTAAGTAATTTTGTAGTGTTGCTTTTTGCAATATTTCTATGAAAGAGGCACCTGGCATACAATTATTGACTACAGAATTACCCATATTACATAAAATTTGACCCATGTTTTTGCCAATTTCATCACTGAATAAAATTGTATTTTTTGAATAATGTGATTGTACTACTTCTGAAGGTATTGACTGAGAAGCTCTGTATTGTTGATTAGACTCATTTTGTACTAATGATTGTAATCCTATTATATCAGACTCAGGAGCAGTATGTGACTGTGTCGATACCTGTGTAACAAATTGAGTATCGACCTGCTGTTGTTTTTGACTTTGGATACCCAAGCACTCAATTAGTAAATAGTACGCGAGTACCCCTATTAATAAATAGAAGAAGATACTATTTCTTATTTATGAGAGTATACAGACTTAACAATAAAAGTTAATATTTACAGCACTTTTCATACTAATAGTAATAATTTAAAGTTTGTGTTTTAACAGTTAGCTTATAATAGACTTTTGAATGTGACGTCACGAAATTTAAGATCCCTCCCACCCCTTGTCACACAATGTCACACTTCGTCAATCCCCTCCCTCCCCCTAACCGTGTGACGTAATTTATGGATGGCCCCTAACAAGAAAATAAAATTTGGTTATTTTATTGTTTAGAATCGCAATCTTTTGCGACAGCTGTCTTTGTCGCTTCAACACACCAATTACCTTTATTTTATTATCTATATTTTATTACTATAATTAAGTTCGATTTTAAGTATATAGTTCTCAAAATCGAAAATAATATACTTACTTATTGTGTCACGATTTTCTTTGATCGACATAGTGTATTGAAGCTCTTTGTTTCAATTAATTATTTATAATTATTATAAATACATTCAGTGTTTATAATAATCGTATAAGTAAGAAATATTTGATATTTTGTATTTTTTTTTCATAAGATTTAAAATTTTAGTTATAGTTACAACCAACCAGAAATAATAAATTATTATATTACATTACTGTATTGTTTAATACATTCTGTGAGTTTGGATTAGAATAAACGAAAACTGCGTAATTGTCACGTTACAACCGTTAAGCGGGAAATAGGCAAACACTAAACTGCGAAGGATAAGATTATTTTAAAGTCTCTCTATTATTCTGATATTTCTTATTCTATGCACTCACTACATAGTATAGCTTACTACCACTATACTATTCTACTAGACGCGTTCATGTAGATATAAATATTGACAATTCAGCCTCGTATTTTGAAACTTAAACTCAAATCGCTAGTTGATTACGATTACGAACAAAAAATACAGCGATATACAGATTTGTTCGTGTTTTGACATTTAAATCGACTCGTTGCCGCTGTCTACATTGTTGTAATGTGAAATAATAGGTACCTATTTAATCTTATAACCAGTTTTCTGAGTCAGTGGCTTAGTCACTATTGGCGCTGGTTTATCGCAGATGACATTGCTTTAGATTATTATTTATTAGAGGGCGATTTACGCTTTTATTTCCTACTAATTACGTAATTTGCATAATACTGTAATAATAAAAGAAATATTGTTTATAATTCTAAGGTCTAAACATCAGTATTTTTGTTAACAATTTATGTTTTATGTACTTGGACAATTAATTAATAGGTTATTCAATAAGTAAACTTTCGACTGAAATTATTTGTAAAGTAAACTAAAACTAACCCTTAAAACTAGCGATTTTATTTATATTTTTCCACAGATTACTATATAATAAGATTTAACAGATTATTAATAACGTCATACTAGTATTATATGTTTTTGTGGAGTTTGGAACTCGTGTAACTTAAAAAAGTAACAAGGATAACAATATTATTTGAATCCATAAGACTATAATATACTTATGTTTGCTTAAAAACAAACTAGTTGGTGTCATCTGTATTTTTTCTAGAAAAATAACAAATTAATATAAGGATTTCAGTTTATTGAATACTTTTGTGTCCATTTATGTCAGTATAAATAATGCTTAAACAATTTTTTGCACCACCCTCTGGAGGGTTCTGGAGGGCTAGCGCTTTAGTTCAAGGCCGATAAGGTCCCAGGTAGTGTTGCTAGGTCCGATATGTTTTAAATCGGTACATGAGGTCGAAAACATCGGGATTTAGGGTTTTAGATCGGGACAGTAAAAAAAAAACATGGTGTTTTAAAATCGGGGTTTAATTTAATTATATAAATATAAATAAATATAAATATTTGTTACACTTACACCAATTAGCCTAGCCCAAACTAAGCTCTGTAAGGCTTGTGCCATGGGATCTAGGATAACGGATAGACTTACATGTATTATACATATATAAATATTTTTTATTGAAATATATATATCAACAACCATGACTAAGGTACAAATGCTGGCATTCATCACACAAACATCTGCCCCCACCGGGATTCGAACCCGGGACCTCAGAGATGGCGACACCTTGAAACCAGTGTACTATCCACTCGACTATGGAGGTCGTCAAATAACACTTTATATAACACTTTATTGCACATTAAAGAACCTATAGTATTATATAGCCTAAATTAAACATGTATTTAATCTTACTTAACAAGTAATCAGTCTCGGCTGAACTAGTAGAAAATGTAATTAAAATAGAAATAGTAGAAAGTTTAATTGACGTATTTGAGAAGAATAAAGTAAGTACAAACTAGGTACAATTTCAAAATGTGTATGGCATCAGGACACTCAAATACGTAATACCAAGGTATCTAAATGAATTGCCTACTAGCGTACAATCTCTGTATCATAGTAAAAAATGTAAATTTAAGCAAAAATTTAATAAATATTGTTTAGAGCAAACCACTGAGAACAGATAAATTCTAGTGGTTTGATAGTCGCAGTTTATGTACCTACTATTAATGACTTTGTAACATCACCAAAAGATTGTGAAACTTTATCCATTTTCTATCAATCAATCGTTAAGATCATATTTAGGTTCTATGTAATGTAGAACATATTTGTACCACGCACAACAGTCTTTTTTTATTTTAATCATTATATCGGCAGACAACTTTCTAATAAAGTTAGTGCACGTAAATCCTATAAATTCATTTTCAATTCTCTGCCTCAATTTTTTACTAACTTCTAACATTATTTTGTGACCTTCAAAATAAAACAATGTTTCGTTTTTAAGACAAATCGCTGCATCCTGTAGGAGTTTTAGTGCATTTTGATAAAATGACAAGGTTCTGTTTCGTCACTATTAAAAAGTTGCCACAGCGCATTGGGACATTCGTCTTCTCCCAATGATCTAAAATAATATCTCAGGATATCGAAAGATTTAGTAGCACGTTCCACGGCAGGGAGAAGGACAACCATCTTATCTTCACATGTCGCAAGACAGGAGCAAATTCCGCTTCGTGAATTACGTAAAAATCTTTCAGAGTCAACTCGTTTTGCATAATATGAAAAAAGGTTATGCAGCTTTAGAATAAAATTATCTAAGTCGACATTAATCTTACTCAGCCCATGCTAAATAGTGTAAACTATTGTATAAGATGTGTGCAGGACATGCTACTGATAAAATGTTTTCATTATCATGATGCGATAAATTGAAAAACTGAATTGCGGCAACCAAAGCTTACTTTGCATTATCTGCACAAGTAACTAGTAAGGTGTTTAGCATCAATATTGCACTCTTTCAGTCGTGTTACTAAATTCATATGGATGGCTGATGCAGTTTCATTAGCATCTTCATAAAAGTCAAGAACACACGTTTTTAAATTTATAGTTGGGCTATAAAACTCACCATCAGTGGAAACATTTTTATAGCACCATGATTGGAGCATCTGTATAGTCTGATTATTAATTCACTGGAGTAAACTGACAGTTGCTAATGTCCATTGTAAAATTATGTTGCCATATTTATCGTACTAGTGAGGTGACCTGCAAATATAATTGGATAAATTGAATAAATCGATAAGGCTTCACCCTTCGTTGTTATTCAGATCACTCACACAAGGTCAGTAACACACGTTTATTAATAAAAAAAAAGTACTCAATTAATTATAATATAGGTACGTGAATTCTATCATATACAAAAAAATGAAATTCACTCACTTGCTAGCGTTCCCGAACTATGCGTTCAGTTAATCAGTAAATCAATTTTTTGAGCTGTAATTATTCGAATTTGAAGTACTTTAATTATTGCAATCTATTTAAAAGAAAAATACAGATTTAACCACTGTGTAATAGTAGTTATTGTATTTCATTTTAGACAAAACCTAATTCTGTAAATGATTTATCGTTGTAATGGATATACCACGACAATTTTACGTCGTTTTTTTTATTTACTGCTGGTTATTACTGGTTACTGGTACAAGATGGAGAAACGGTGTGGATCATGTAATAAACTTAGAAAATAAAAATGTTTAATCTCGACCATATGATGGACAATATTACGGACCGTTTTTATAATAAGTGTCACTGACAGCGACGACGATAGTGATAAAATTATGTCTGACGATGACGAAATAAAAATCTATCCATTGAATATTTTGTTTCATTTCATATATATAAATTCGAGTAATTACGCCATTTCAAAGTTATCACCTATTTGCCCTAAAGGTACCATGCTAATATTATTACATCGATTAAACAAAATTGGATTAAGATTTTCTTAATAAAGTAAATAAAATGAGTAATGTGATTTGAGGACGGAATGAAATTGAATGAATGCGTTTGATTTTCAATATTCTAGTCACAACACTATTTTCTGTTCATCATAAAGTGGTAACACCGTAAACGTCAGTTTACTCCAGTGAATTAATGATTAGACTATAGCTACACTATAAAATGTGTCGTTTGCAAAATGTTCAGTTGATGCTTGTCCTAAAACGTCCTATTTGGAATATTTTATAAAAACCATTAGTATTTTCATGTATTGTTAAAAATATTTATAATGTTATATATATGTAATGTAATACATATATATACACAAATTTTTTATGTTATATACAGACGTAATCTCTGCCTACCCCCGTGGGAAAAAGGCGTGAGTGTATGTATGTATGTATATACAGAGCCGATCCTGGCGACGGGCGAGACTTGGGGAAAATAATAAATATTTATAATAGTTTTTATGATTTTTTTCTCCATTTTTTGATTTATCGGGACATTTAGCGTCCCGACCAGGCACAAATCGGGACGCGTCCCGAGACCCCTGAAAATCGGGACGTCCCGCGCAAATCGGGGCCCCTGGCAACACTAGTCCCAGGCCTTCTGCCCGACCTGTATGTGATGTGTAAGTAATGTTTAGTTGAATAGGCTAGCCTTCCAACATAACCACCCTTCGTAGATCAGGCGCGGGTGTTATCCGGTGTAAGGTCGTCCAAGAGCCAAGATGTTATATAGACAACTACAATAGTAGCGAACTCTCGAAAAGGATGGTAGCGAATCCTCAGAAGAGGATTCGCTACCATCCTTATCAAAAAATAAATAAAAAGAAAATTATAGTATATATTTCTTTATAAATAATAAAGGAGGCAATTATTTTATCCACCTCCAAATAAAAGAACTATTATCCTGAACCCTTTTTGTCTACAAATAAAAAGTTCCTGTATTCCAAGAAAACTTTAATCCTTTACAAATAGGAATGTGTATTAAAAAATTGTGGGTATTTGATTCAGCTGCAACATGTAGATTGTAGTGTAGATTGCACTATATTCTTCGGGCATAGGTTCCTGGCACGTCTCTTAATGTAAATACTGCGTAAAAATAATTGTTAATGTACATATTTCGTCTAATGCCTAACAAGATAATAAGAATTAATATTGAGGTACTCCAAACCTAAAGGCGTTCCAAGCGTTTCCATTGGCTACCAATAAATTCTAAGTAAAGTTTTATATTGATATTTTATTTATTCGTTACGTAATAATGATGGGTTTGTATACACAAAATGTTGTCAGTTTGGGTGAATATATGCAGAGACAAGTTTATTACTTGTAAGTGGTAGAAGAACCGGATAGCGTTAGGTGAGCGGAGAGACCCGTCCGTCCGTAACCGTGACACGAGGCGTATACTTTGTTTATTACTGGATACAGTGATTTTACATTTTGTGGTTCTTGTGTGGGTTATACATTTGCTGCGAATCTGTGAAATCTTTTGTTCTTTAGGCGGCCGTAACCATATACCAGGTGCGCAGTTTCCTTGTTAGTCAATAATTGTTATAAAAAAAAAACTGAACTAAATGTTTATTTTTTGTCGTGCGATTACCAACTAATGTAAATCTAATCACCCTTGGGTCATTTTTATAATCGTATGCAAATTGAAATGTATCACAATTAAAATAACTTTATTTTGCGTAGGGCGTTACAGGTACTTATTGGCGTCAAACAAATATAAAATTTAAGGACACAAAGATCTACACAACCTAGTACCTACACGAATACTTAGAAGGAAAACCATAAAAAAGGTACCCTACTCCTGTTCGGAAATTGGAACTTTGGAATTGGGAGATTTCAAAGACGAGCAGGCTAGAAACTCTGAAGGTCTAATTTTAAAAATCATAAAATAACACATTTACATATCAACACAATAATTATATCAGATATACATACATACCTACGTACGGTAAAAAAATTAATATAGAATAATTAAATTATATGTCACAAATATTAAATCCAAGCATTTTCATCATTTTAGAAATCACTGACCTAAAAGGTCTGATGATTTCTAAAATGTATATAATAAATATTACAACATAATAATAATAAACAACAACATAATAATATAATAAGTAGTATTTATTATATTATTATGTTGTTGTTTATTATACAAAACGTATGTAATAAGTAATAATAAATAACTACAAAATGTATGTAATAAATACAATTTTTTCAATAGAGTATTTTTAACAAGTGCTTTGAATTTATTATAAGACAAAGCAGTGACACTTTCTGAAAGTGTGTTGTAGAAAGACATTTCCCCATGAACGATCTTCTAGTTTTTTGAAGCCTGGACGTTGGAACGGCAATTTAACGAAACTACTTACAAACCCATGATAACAAACAAAAGTAAATAATTAAATACGTATCTAAAGGAAAGCTCTTGCACTTTGCAATAGGGGATAAGATCCCCTTTATAAGGGGAAAAAGAAATAATCAGAAATCGTGTTGATTAGCAAAAATATAAAGTTTTAAACTTCAATAGTTTTGCTGTTTTATGTACTTATTATTGTTTATTACTTGTAACTCCTTAGAAGTCAGTTTTAATTATGGTTACACATGGGCTGATGTGGGCGTAAAACTGTAAATATTGTCTTTGAAGAAGTTTTGTAGTTTTTTTTAATACATTTATATCTAACGCGAGAGAAGGCCCGGGAAATACCGAGTATTTTCATAATTATTGTAAATGTAAGAAATATTTAATTAGTTATTTAATTATTATTTTAAGTAGTAAATATTGTTAAGTTTGGTAATGTTTGTACATAACCTGGCAAGTATATTTTACAACAGTTTTTCATAGTTTCAAGAAATGCTTTTATAGTACAGTACTTATAGCATTTAAAACTAGTGAAAAATAAAAACTACATCTTTATATTTACAAGTTTCATATGAAATTATTTTGAATTTGTGCTGGATTCCAGTAACAGCACCTATAAACTGCTTAAAGTTTAGTTCAGTTGTCTTAATAATAGGGTGGTGATACAATACCAGCTATCAGTTCACATGTTTAGTTTTCAAATCAAATATTAAATTTATTATGAAGGTATTGAAAAGGTCTTAAGGTCTTATACAATTATGTTAAATGTATATACGACCAATGGAGTTTCAATGTTCAATGTTTATTTTATAAATGTCAATGATTATCTCATTAGAGGCCTAAGGAACTGCGCTCTTAACATCTACAATGAAGCATTCTGACTAATCTGTTCTAAAACTACTGATAGAAATTAATTGGAAAAATCAGTTGCGAACACCATTTTTATTTATAATTACCTACTAAAGTCCATAAATTAACACAAGAACAGCGCTAAAACATACTATTATGCTAAAATTATAAATCAGTCAGTCAGTGAAAATATTTATGTAACTAACTTTATATACAAAATACAAATTATGACAACTTTTGTCCCGTACAATTGTTAACTATACATTGTTTCAAAGATAAAAATTATTGCCCGTATTTTTTATTATAGCCACCATTTAGTTCTTGTGGACAAATATATTTTAGGTTTCTAAAGATAGTGCTTGTGGCGTATAGTTTCCTTTAGATTATCTATTTTGTACATAAATGTGTTGTAAAATTGATTTCTCAAGTCAGTATTATGCGACGACCTTATATTCTTCTCGTTTCGAGAACAAGGACATACAAAAATTTAAATTTAATGATTTACTTCAATAATGTTGTTTTGTGTTCGATTATAATGAAATCGCAGTGTTTAACATACCTGCAGGTATATTAAAATGTAAAAGTATTTTAATTAGAGGTACAATACATTCGGAATAATGGGCTTGAATATTAGGGCGAATAAGCTTCTACCTATTTCTTTGTTGTTGGTCACTCAATTATATCATGTCAAAGTACTATTTGCCTTTGAATATATACAGATTGTCTAACTGGAACACAAGACTGATATGCAGAGCGCAACGAATGTATTTTAGCAATCATATATACATTTATGAATAACCTTTTTATTTTATAATTTAATGAGCGACGAAGTGTAAGAGTTTAGATAGGCTAATAGAAACGGTGCATAGGTTCAGGAATGTAATATAAAAACAAGTATAGTTCCAGTATTTATACGTTTAGTACAAATACTGGAACCCTACACAAGACAAGACGTCATTGTCTACCTGCTTCGTAAAACGAGACGAAAGCGGATCGACAGGCTTATATAAAGTCTAGAACATATAATTATATTGAGTATCAAGCTGTCATTAAACTTTGTAACATACATCGTATTATATTACAAAATATCACCGACAAGACGATTCAGATTGTTTGTTTGCTCTTTGAATACATTTCAACAAAGTAAAATACCAAAGGTCCTACCTATTTTTAAACAGAATTGACATTAATAATAATCACTATCTTTGGTACAACAAAGAAAAAACATTGAACTTGGAACTGAATCGATACATATATGAAGTTAAAGTCAGTTTTAAATGCTTAGTTCTAAGAAAATAAACGTAGAAATCTAAACTCCACTTACTAGGGCATTGTTGCACATCGGTTGCAGTAACGGCGGCTAACAGCGCACACGCACACACGACTAAGCTCAGCGGGACCATTGTGACGTCTGCGTGATCAGTGGACCTTTTCTCATTACAAGAACTTGGAAAAAAACCACTTCGATCACGACGCCACTTCAACTTCTTTGAAACTTATTGGTTTATTACACAGCTTCTAATTGCTGTTATTTATGTTGACGGTTCGTCATATACGTACTGTATTTATTGCCGGATTCAACGTTTTACATTGTTTGATTAATCTTTACCCAATATAAGTCTAAATCTACACATGACTCTTTCAACTATTATTTTATTATATAGTCGATTTCTCATGACCCTTTCGTAGTAAATAACTTCGATTTATGACTTTTTCCTCTGTATTTGACCAATTGTAAATTATAGTCATTATCATCAAGATTCACAATTCATGATTACCAGGTGTTTGAAGTACCTGTTATTAAAATATTTTAAAACTTTGTTAATTAAACTGATAAAGCAATTCCTATTATGCACCATGTAGCCTGAAAGCAAATGTTATGTTCCTTTAATACAACTACTTCATGTTTCAACCAACAGGTTTATCTGCAAGTGAGAAGTATTCGATGGTAGACTGACATAGATAAGCTTTTTTGATCGAATGTAGTGGCGTCGAGTGAAAATCCATATCAATAGGTCTGCTTAGGAAAGCAAGAAAATGAATAGAGTTCCAGTAATTTAATAAAAAAAATACCACTTATTATTTTTGACATGAAACGTCTTTAAAATCGCGCCGAAACATACGGGTACCAGGCTTAAAAAGTGGACCGTAACAAAAAGGTCTATTTCATCGTACCTTAATAAATAAAAAACTATTAGTCTTGGAAACAAAAATGTGGTATGAATATTTCACTTATATAGTCAGCTCGCTGTTGTGATATTGAGTTTTTTATTAAAATTCTTAAAACATTGTCAATCTTGTTTTTATTTCAATCTTTTACTTTAAAAGCGATTCCCTAACGTAGACGTTTCACGTTAAAACCACGGCCGTGTACCCCGGCACAGCCCCACCCCATTTTTATTAGATGTTATGTTCAGAAAATATAATATTTATAAATATAGTTAAGAAAGTTGGTATGCATTAACTTTCCTAACATGACTCCTAAACAAGATATAGTAAATCAATGTATTTTTGAATTTAACCTCCTTTATCTTGATATGAATTTTGTCAATGCTGCCACATTTTATTGTCTGTTCTAAATTGTTATAAAATCTGTCGCATAGCGAAAAACTACAGATCAAAAGGGAACAGGAACAAAATAAAAAAGAAATATCCGGCCATGTGAAAGTTGGACTTGCGCAGAAGGGTTCTACATATAAGTTAACTTCTTTAAGAGGGAACCATGCGGTATATTTTTCATACAAAAGAACGTAGCACATGTTTTCTCCCTTTTTTTGTATTGTTTGAAAGTTAAGAGTAAGAAATAAATAAAATAGAAACAAAACAAGATAAAAAATTACGTTATGTATATTTATTTTACATGTATACATTACCTTACAACTTATTTTTATAATTTCTATTTTAAGTGATAATGATTACGAGTATTAACAAAATATATCTATATCCAATCAAAAACTGTGAACACACCTAACGCCTCAAGTTAACTGCTGTGTAGAACTTTGTGATATTTTTTTTATTAAGGATGACTCTCGAAGATATTTTTGTAGTGGACTCTGCGTCTGCACCAGCACAGAGTAGCACACCACCTGCTGGTTTCGCTCGTTGAACAGTCGCCATCGCAAGTAACCGCGCTGATTCTGCAAACAACAGAACAATAAATGCAGTTTTATTGATGGTCTGAGCCCGTTTAAAAAGCATTTTTAAACATTGCAAAATCGCAGATCAATAATAACAAAAAATGGGGCAGTATTTATTAATTATTCTGTTGACGCTGAGCTTCATATGCGCTTGATATACTTTTTTTTCTATTTGAAAATGAAAATAAACTCTACATTTTTCGTAATATTCTTTTGATTTTCATCGAATCGTTACGTTTGACCGCGGCCAAACATTTATTATTCCAAAAATATGTATAAATAGTGTCTTGAAATGTCAATAAATAATGCATTAATAATATCAATATAATTATCATCACAGCTCATATATCTCACTATCGAGGGGCCCGAACTTTCCCTATAGTAGGGCAATTAGGGCCTTAGTTCACCATATTGGCCCAGTGGGGATTAGCAGACTACTACATCTTTCAGTTTTCCTCACAGATGTGTGCAGGTTGCCTGACAATGTTTTCCTTCACCTTCACCGTAGGAGCGTCAGATAAATGTTCATGTGATTAGATAAACTAGATAAACGAAAATACATTTGTACATGGCAGGTTCCCGGAACCCCTCGAATCACCCGATTCATAGACCAATACTGAGACCAAAACGCTACCTTTGCTCTTGAATTCTGTATGGAATAGCTGACTTAAATTTTATTTTGAAAATTACAATGCTCATATTGTCTGATTTTATATAGTATACAAAAAAACTATCCTGTAGCTACTTACCACAGCCATGACATTAGGCATTCTCATTGTGCTGGAGAGTGAGGATTCTACGTTAGGTATCATAGGACATCTCACTCGATCACATCGTTCTGCAAATAAAACAAGTTTAAACTATACTTCATGTTTATGGCCGTATGTAGCTAGTTGCAGATTGCTTTATAGCGTCACCTTGATCATATTTGAGAAGGCGATACTATGGTGCGTCCTCAAGTCCTGCAGGAACTCGAGCCTGGTAACTTTCTATCGATCAGGCACCACTTCGTATGAATCGATACAATACGAGTGTAAAAGGCTTAGATGTTTATATTGACCGTGTAATGGAAACATAGGTGTGACTATTATAATTAATGACACCCTATTTGTCCAATATCCAATGATACCAAGTTGATATTCATTTAAATATGCATGACGATACCATTGATTCAGTGGTGTTGTCGAGCCGGAACGATCGCAATATTAAGTTTGTTTCACTTCTTTAATTTATTTGATAAGTTTGTATTTTTATTTACTTTTTTCACAAATACAATGACTTGCTGATGGCATAGTATTAACAACATTAGTTAGTTGACTTACTTTATACGCAGCGTATGTAGCAGAAACTAGTCTGTTTAACAAGGACTCAGTATGGGGATCCCGCTGCAATTGTGAATCTAATATAATTCCTAGATACTTTGTTTAGTCAACAAAAAATTAACATAATAATCATATATAATAATCAAACATAATATAATTCATTTACAGTTCAGTGCGAATGGAAAGGCCTCAATATCGATCTCTGGGTTACACCTTATTTATTATTAATATGGGAGCATTAGCAGACTAAGTTTTGGTAAAATACTACTTTTTGGATAATTAGATAAATAAAATGTATTAAGATAAATTGCTTCAGCAGAGACACCATAATGGTGATGAGATACAAAATGGTAAAACGGTTACGATTGATGAAGGCTACGATCTGGTCCAGGTCCAGAATCTAATTAGATCCAGAAGTCCGATCTCTTTTAACTCCAAAGACAAAGTTGGTTCGATTTCCTGGAGACTATACTGAGGTGAACATATATAATTACAAGCATATGTAAGCTACTCTTACGAGGTATCTTTCAAACCTCAACGTACAAAGAAGGAAAGCAGGACCTCAGACCCAACCTCAAGCTAATGGTGAAACGCCGTGTGAAGAACCAGTACACCTCTAGAGACGCTGCTTGGGGACTCAATAAACAGATCACAATGTCTTTGACTCGCGAGCCCGATTTAATATTGAAAGTATTAACAGGGTGTCCACAGCTATTGTTCAAAAAAATTCCCTGACTATCCCTGACTTTCCCTGACCATTATTTCAAATTTCCCTGACCAAACGTATTTATAACCATACTAGCTGGCCCAACAGACGTTGTCCTGTCAAATGTCTCAAATGTCACGTTGTCTCACGTTGTCTCAAATGTTTTTAAATAAATAATTTAGCTGAAAAACAATATCTATATGACCGTATTGTGAATCTAAACCATTCTCAAGCCCCCTGGAATACACACAAAAAATTTCATCAAAATTGGTCCAGTCGTTTAGGAGGAGTTCAGTCACATACACACGCACACAAGAAATATATATATTAAGATTTAAAATTAGTCATCATTCACTTGCACTGTTTCCACACTTAGTGAGGTCGGCATTTTTAGGGTTCCTAGTAATTCCTAGTTTACTAGGGAACCCTAAAAATGCCGACCTTATAGTTTCACCATGGCTGTCTGTCCGTTCGTCCGTCCGAGGATTATCTCAGTGACCGTTAGCACTAGAGTTGAAATTTAGAACAAATATGTATATTATTAATAAGGCCGACAATGTGCACAAATAAAAAAAAATAAATTAAGGGGGATACACGTGATTGAGGGACTGATTTTTTTTCGTCTGTACTCTAACTCTGTGATTTATCGTTGGATAGCTATTAATAGGGGTTTAAATATAAATAGAGGTTTTCTAACATTATTTTATGATAAAATTTATTTTTCCTGAAATAATTGCCCTAAAAGTTAAAAACGAAGTGTCTAACTTTTGAACCATAAGTTCAAAAAATATGAAATATTTCTCAATATACAATGTAAACATCAGTGTAAATTACAATGCGTAAGCAGGCATCAATTAAAATAGCTATCTTATTTATTATTATTATTGAAAATTTAGTTATTATTGCGATAATGGCTTAGGTTTTCTATGTCCATCTCGACATGCATTTTACGCACACATAAACAGTATAGCAGGTTATTCCTTATTATTTTTGTGTAATGGCTATTAGTAAGTACTATTCATTTCAATTTATAGTTTGATAAATTTTGCAATGACTTGATTTTGTTTTTTACAAAAATATCTATAATTTTCCCTGACTTTCCAGGTAGCCCCTCAATATCCCTGACTTTCCCTGACCACCTCAAGCGTCCCTGACTTTTCCATGACTTTCCCTGACTTTCCAGAATGTGGACACCCTGATTAATGAAGCTACAGACAGCTCCTGGTATCTACATTTATTTGATCACATACAGTTTCAACATGTATTGGACTACTGCTTTAATAAATTACACGAAAAATGTATTTTACTTCTGTTAAATTTAGTAAAGTGACACTAGCAATAAAGACGTCATGATCAAATATCCAAGCCTTATTATACCTTATTTGTCAAGCACAAATTGGTACTTTTGTGTTATTCACTTCCATAAATAAATTAGTATATAGTCCAATTTTATATTAATATCATATACCTAAATTACCTGGTGTAACTGTTGCTCGCAAATTGACAAAATTTACGTTTATCACGACATGCTGTTCGAGTCTGTTGCTTAGAGAATCTGAAAATAAAATAATACAATATAGTAGTTGTAATAGCCAATAATTAAGTGGTAGTAGGTAATGGTTTTAACCTAATTTATGTGTATAAGTTTAAGTATTATAAGCCTTATATAGCTAAAGAATGTTCAGAAATTTTACTCTAAATGTTCCAAATTTAGTGCCATTCATTTCATGCTGTTGTATTTGTGTGAAATCTGTGAATATAACTGACATAATATTATTAATATGTTGGTTACACATAAATTATACAAATTTTCGAAAATTCTCTGATTTGTGAAAACCACACTAGAACTAAGAGATATTGTTGCAGACTGTTGTAGAAGATTAGTCCGGATAAATCTGACGTGAGCCTAATAAAGAATATCAGTCAGGAATGTAATCAACTTTCTGATAATGGATCGTTTCTTTATTGGTTATTATTTTCTATAGAAACTTATGATAATATTTTCAACATATTGCAAACATTTTCGATTATTCCACATTTCAACAACAAAATAATAATAATGTAGACAAATAGTTGTAACTTTATTTAGAAAAAAGCACGAAACTAGTTAACATCGCGTATTGCCTACTCTCTAACGATGTTTCACAAATTCAAAAATTTGTCCTTAGTTGGGAACTGGGCATCAAAATTCTCCGAGCTACTTACCACGGGACGGTCAATCAATTGCGTGCCAGGGGGGACTACCCTAAACATACAGGTATATCTCCAGACGGGGAAAGGCCTATAATTACGTGCATAAGGAGCCGCCTTAGCTCTCAGGCACACTTCGGGCTATAAATATTAGTTGAATCAGGAAATAATAATGTGTTATGTTTATATTGCTATACCTTATTCCTATTATACTTAAACTGTACGAATTCCATCACTTTATTATACATTATATGATGGGGATGTACACAGAAACGAATATAATGAGGTTGTTTTATCGCGGCAAAGAATCTCCGAGCATAGACTTACGCCGATGGCGCGATCTTTATGCTAGAAGTTGGGACTTAAGTTAACAGCTTGTGTCATGCACTGTCGGCCGTTTTGCTGACGATAGTAATCATGGCAGGTACCATGAAAATCTTGGGCACCACACACGAAAAGTTTAATAGCAATATTAGATTGGTGATGGTAGGTCTTAACCTACCCCACCATTTGCATGTTGAAGGCTCTACACTGGAGTTCGTTAACGGGTATATTAATATTGATAATTTATACATTGGACAATACTAACAAATACTACAATGTTATCCGAATTCGAACATATTTTAATTTATACAAATGACGTTCGGGTTTGTATTTAATCTGATTCGATCATTATTGTTCCTAAGCGATTAACATTTCCAATGGTAGGTGTAGTTTCGACCTGTTGGTTGTCCTTCAAGTGCACACAGAACATTATAACGTGTTTCTGAGCAAGGTACACTCTGGCATCCGATTGCGACAATAATAAACGTATATTATGAAATAGTTCCATTCTTACTTTAGATGAGCATTAAAGGAAATAGGAGTTAAATATTAGTGAGAAGCCGGGAGAATAAATTAAAAAAAATGCTATCGCGTTTCAATCTACAAAATGAGTGAAAAATTAAAAATGTCATATCATAAGTTAGATTAAGAGTACGCGATTAGTAAAGAACATTATACTGTAACACATGATAATAATAATAATAATATATATATATACTAGCTGGCCCAACAGACGTTGTCCTGTCAAATGTCTCAAATGTCAAATGTCTCAAATGTCACGTTGTCTCACGTTGTCTCAAATGTTTTTAAATAAATAATTTAGCTGAAAAACAATATCTATATGACCGTATTGTGAATCTAAACCATTCTCAAGCCCCCTGGAATACACACAAAAAATTTCATCAAAATTGGCCCAGTCGTTTAGGAGGAGTTCAGTCACATACACACGCACACAAGAAATATATATATATATATATATATATATAATATATATATATATATATATATATATATAAATATAAACTGAGAGATAATGCAGTCCCAGAGCTACGATGATAATTATCACCGAAGTTTATTAATCGATACACTCGTCATCAAAGAGATAAACTTATCTCTTTGACGATCTCTATGTTGTACGCAGTTTACATACATGAACTAGTATTACCTACGCCGTATAAATATATTAAATGCAAATATATTTCGTGTTATAAATTCATACTACTTAAGTAGGTACTATACATTTCAATGGTACCGTTTATATAGAAATGTACATAAATGTCATGCATATATAGACGTATTTCTAACCGATCAACCGATATTTCAGCAAAATATACATAAAATGTCCTGTAGCTTTGTACACATACCTGGAATAAATTTGATGCTAACTGGCACGGTTTCTCCTAGGGTGAGGAAGCAAGGGAGTCTCATCGGCTCGCATCCTTCGATATTGACAGCGATTAGGTCGTATGTCGAGCCTGCAGATTTAATAACAATAAGATAAACCTATCTTATTGTCATAAGGTTTTTAATATAATACATAAAATGTTTAGGATTTTTCAAATTAATTATATTCCCATTTTATAATTTCTAAAGATAGTAGGAACTCAATTGCACTTAATTAGGTGAATGAACTGAAGATAGTTGAATAGTTGAATTTAAATAAATGAAATAACACGTGTTACGAACTCCTGACAATGGATACCCATTGTATTATGTTTATATCATTCTATTAGTCCATTCTCATGCATTTATTAATCAGTATTTGGTTTATAATTAACCGACCTATATAATACCATTATACTGAGTACCTGCAATCATTTTAAAATATAAGACATTTATACGTGTTTTATGATTAAAAAAATTCAGCAAAATAATAAAAAAAAACAAACACATTATCGCTAAGTGTTCATTATGAAATACGTCATCGATTTAAGTGTCAAGATAAAAGTGTTTCTATCAGTCAAATTGGTGTCATATGAATAGATTGATACAGTTTACGATGAAAAGCGAATGTGTAAATTATTATTTATTAACTGTAAATTGACAGTTTATAAACTGGTTTGATTGACAAGGCATGGCACTACAACATCTGCACCAAAATTTTGTATCTCCACTTATTTCACTTCGATATTTGAATTCACCTCGGTTGTAAAATTTAATGATAAGCTTTGTCGAAGTCAGTATTTTGAGTGGCAAATTCCGAGGTTGTCACTGTCAATGACTCCCACAGAAGTCCCAATTGAATTCGCTAGACCTGACGATATCTGTTTGTGTAAAAATATCGACAGTTTTTAAAACGGTTACCTATACGATAGTACAGAGAAATAAGAGTGTTATTGATTCTGTGCTTCATTCTTAATAACCCTAACATGCCTAGTTATCTGAATTCCCACTTATCTGCCAATGCCTATCTACATGCCATATTAAAACCCTTCATTCTGCCTCTGACGTTCTCCTTAAATGTCCATCTCACCATTCCGATACGGTACACCCCTTTTTTGTTCAGTCTATTATGTTTAGTCAGTCAGTCTATTATGGAATACACTTTCTTAAGAAATGAGAAACTACTCAAGCAGACTTTTAGTTTGGTAATATAGAGAAATTACGCAAGCTTTCTTCGAGGGAAGACTTAAGCTATAAAATGGAATATTAGGTTATCATGTAATAGTGTATATATATATATATATTAATGTCTTAGAATTTTTTCTATATATCGGTATCTTTTATATGTATTAACATCTGTTTTCACTATCCTTTGGTTCATCTACATTGCGCGTCCAATACACCACTGCTCTACTCCTATTGAATGTAGCGTGATGAAAAGTATACTATAATCAGCTAAAGAGTATGAAATATAATTGTAACAAGTTTAAATCCGTCGAGTAGGTAGTTTTTGTTCTTATAATTAACGGTTAGAAAGGCAGACAGACAAAAATTTTACAGATCGAATTTTTGGTATCAGTACCGATCTCTAATCACTCTGTGATAGTTATTTTGGAAATATATTTCATGTACAGAATTGACCTATCTACAGATTTATTATAAGTACAGATGTATTATAAGATTTAATAGAAGGTAATATTTCCATACATTCTTAAAAACAATACCTTATATAAATATGAATATTTTTCATAAACATAATAACTGTACGTATGAAAGAACATAATAAATGACATAAATAATCAAAATATGTTATTCTTTTATGACCGGATAAAATAAAAGATCTTGTGAACGCAAAGAATTCCCTGTTATAAAGTATCTACAACTTATATTTTTTTGGAAAATAAACGTTTGATATTTATTAAAACCTGTTTCAAATTCAAAAAGACGCGTAATCTAGAAAACGTGCTGTTAAAGTATTAAGTAATTTGACTAGTAACCTTTCTGTGATGACATCAGAACCAGGTACATATTTTACTTGCAGGCTTTCTGGTGATAACATCGGAAACACATATATTAAATCTGTGTAATTATGTAAATGTTTGCGGAATTTCCTAATTTAAAAACAACACTGAACAAATAATATTATTACATTTATTAGCTTTACAGTAAGGACATAGCCTTAGCACAGTTCTACGAGTTAACTTTTATGTTTGTGTGAAATTTAATTGGGCTTATAAACTGTATTCCATAATAGACTAAACTACATATTAGACTGACTGACTGACTAAACATAATAGACTGAACAAAAAAGGGGTGTACCGTATCGGAATGGTGAGATGGACATTTAAAGAGAACGTCAAAGGCAGAATGAAGGGTTTTAAATGAATTTCAATTATGTCAATTTTTTATCTATTATCTCCATACCGGACACCAAAAACAGATTTACATTTCTGACAAATGTCAATGGTCTTGTACTTAATAATACCAGTCAGAGGGTTTGTTAATAATACTCTCCAAATACAGAAAAATAATGTTATAAGTAAACTATCACAAAAATTCTACCAACACGAAAACTATCGAAGATAGTATTGGGCTACGATCTTTTATAAGATACATCCCCGGTTAGATTGCCACAATACGAGCGGATGAACTGTGTGATATATCTATTTATGTGTGTTATTATTTTTATTTATATATAAAATAAGTGTATGAATTCATCTAAACACATACTTGTCCATTTTTGTTACGCATCCCGATTTGAACTTTATTTTCAGCAATAGCTGCTTCCATACTGCCTAATCAGAAAGGCGTTATAAAATTAATGATTGAAAGAGTGAAAAGTTAAAATATATCTGAATAAAAACTCACTCATAAACATAAACGGATCAGTCGGATTTCGTAATTCATTATTAATATTACTGGTTCCTTGAATAAATTTGATAAAATAATAATATTTAAGTAATGTCGCTACAATTATCTCAATTAATAATTTAGGACTTCTATACAAATAAATAAAATTGGAGTGTCTGTGTAATATTAAAATAACCGCTTTCTACTACATGCATTATGAATGTATATACAGTACACGATACCAAAATACATATTTTAAAATTTTTGGTCTGTCTGTTTGTTCCGGCTAATCTCTGGAACGGCTGAACCGATGTGGAAGGGACTTTCACTGGCAGATAGCTTATGTAATAAGGAGTAACTTAAGCTACTAAAATTCAGAATATTATGAATGGAATTAATGTAACACCTGACTGGAGTACTTATTTACTAATGTATTTTTTTATAGAATAGGGCAGCAAACGAGCAAACGGATCACCTGATGGTAACCGATAACCGTTGCCCATGGACACCCGCAACATCATAGTAGTCACAGATACGTTGCCGGCCTTTTCAAAGGGAATAAGAGGGGAAGGGGTGGTTGGGCCTTCGGTACCCTCACTCACTCGGCGAAACACAGCGCAAGCGCTATTTCACGCCGGTTTTCTGTGAGGCCGTGGTATCACTCCGGTGGAGCCCGCCAATTCGGCCGAAGCATGGCTCTCCCACGGTAATAATGGTAATTGTCTAATAATATTAATATGGATAATGCATTATTTATTGATTTGTTGCGGTTTTATACAGAGTATTTTATATTTTTATTGGTATTTTTTTATTAATTTAAATATTGGTTTAAATATATAACACACTTATTAGTATTTAGTTAAAATTTTCGAAAATTAAAGTAAAGTAGAAAATAATAACAAATAAAAAATCCTTTTATATTACGAGTTGACGCGATTTACTAACATGTTCGTCCATCGTTCTATGTGCTCTAAAAAATAAGGCAAAATTTTGCCCTATCTTACAAACTAAAACCATAAAAAAAAACTATTTGATAATACTATCAACTTTTTCAAATAACATTGATCAATTAATTATATAATGTGATTGTCAATTATTTTGTTTACCAAACCTATTTATTGATAATGTAATCTCTAACTTACCCATAATTTTTGATTGTGAAATATTATTTTCATTCATTTCAATTAAATAATTACATTAATTATTTGTACATACTTTGTTAGCATATACCAGCCAATATACTACTAGAAGTAATAATTTATTACTTCTTAAATATTTAATAATAATATTTATTAGTATCAGTCGAAGGCTGCGTCGTAGTTATCAGCGCACACCTCGAACAACCTCTTTTTATACAACTATAGATTGTATGTATGTGTGTGATATCACCATATTCTACGTCGAAAAACTATTCCTTCAGGAGACGTTTATATTGACCGAGGGACAATTTATAAATATTTCATATATTATTGATTTAGCTATTTGCGCTAAATAACATTAATTAAGAATAAATAATTTACAAATGGAAAGAACCTTCCACAGAGCATAAAGTTAGTGAGTTGGATCCTGCGTTGATTTGAACTCTATCACCTTTAACACTGCTCGTTGAGCTCACTCTAATAACTGAATAAGTTTCTCTTGCAGTACAGGTACGAAAGGACAATATTGATTGTGCTAAGGAGAAGTCGCTTATCTTTAGTGTACCTACTCTCATCGGCACTGCCTCGCAGATTCCGGTTATCTTAAGATTAGAAACATTGTGTATTATATTCCTGGTAAATATCGTATTTATTTATTTCAAATAGCGATCTCTCATAAGCTAATAACATATTACTTATTTATATATATTCTATAAAAGATATATTCTTACTAAGTATATATAAAATATTTTTTTTCCCACGAGGCATGATAGTGAATACTCATAAGGTCGTGTCATAAGTGTCGCACTGACACTATTGTAGTCGTCTTAATAACCCCTCTGGTGCTCAGACGACCTTACCTCTCGCGGACGGATTCCTCCCACAACCGGTCTACGGCGGGTGCTTATGTTGGACTCTAGTAGATAGGTAGCCTTTTTTTTTGTTCCCCTGAGGAAAATGCATTAAATTGCATACCCCGGCTATGGCGAGCCGGCCACCTCCTCAGGCCAAAACCTCAGGGATGGCCTTCCTCAGGCATGTAGGGAGCCTCCGGGAATGCCAAGCGACTACCGGAAACCCCCAGCCTCCGCATTCCTGTCCTCAGGGGAGGCTACAATACCGCCGCCTCGTACGAGATGGTACGGTAGCCTCGTACGATCCGTATGGCCATTATCCGCTGTAGGCTCCGTAGCAGAGCTCTGCAGCGGGGGGACCTCGCGCAGTCTCGCGACCACACCGGGGCCCCATACGGCCACGGATCGCACGACGCCCTCGTGCAGGCGGCGAATAGAAAGTTAGCCTACCGACTAAATACTATCTACAGCCTTCGGTCGGGCGGAAGGCCTAGGACTTTATCGGCTTTGAACTAAATAGCCCGCCATTCAAAGCGGAGGACGGTTTTAATATTACAAAAATACCTTAGGTACCACTTTCTACACCTATGTACTGTCTTCTTTGTTATATTTGGCGGACTAAATCAGTATTCCTAAGTCACAAATGTAATGAGATTGGAAAGACAAAGAAAACACTGTTTCAATTTATCGTGGCCTTAGTAGTCGAAGTATGGCTAGACTAAACAAGTTTTGCGTCCTGTTTTGTGTCGAATACAGCGCGTAGAATACGAGAACTAAAAATAATGAGTAAAATATGTGCTTAAAAACGATAGATAGATTAGAAGACAGAGATATAACTGTAACTTTTTTATTTTCTTTCAGATATAACTGTAACTTTTTTTTCTTCGTTTATTTATTTGTTAAGGTTTTTTTGAAACAGTGGGTATGTGGATTGTATATAGCGAATAATTTACTTTCAATGTGGGTGGTCTTTAAATACTCAGTCATTTCTATATTTCCTTTCCATCCACGAAGCCTCTCCTCTCTAGGGAAAAAAAAATGCCAGACTAGCTAATGTATCTGGATAATCATGATACATTCTTATTTGTTAGCATAAAACAAAAACAGATAAATGGGCGTAGTGTTTTTGTATAAAAATATTTCTTTTATAACAATTAATACTAGTTGCTTATCTATTTTGAATTCTTTTGTTCAAATATTATTTAGATATGAATCATAGATAAGTGGCGAAGTTTCTGACTTTTTTTTATAATAATTATTATAAATATTGTAAATTCTCTTTTACCAATATTGGCATTAATATATTATCACAATATCAAATGTGTTAGAACTGTACCATATATTGAATGATACTTTACAATTACGAAGGGACAAATTGGAATGTGACAAAATGATCTCAAATTATAATAAGTAAGTAAATATAAATATCTTGCAATTAAGAAAAATACTAACGAAACATACCAACTCGGGAATTCGGATCTTCAACAAACCGCGTTGACCTTGTGACAAATCGTGTTGATGGCGGTTTTTATTAAAATGCAGTCGCAAAGAAAGTTATTACTAGTTAAAGTATCTTACCACAGTCTTCAAAAACGACTCCCGAAGCATCGTTAAGTGAAAAAGTTAGCTGAAACAGCAACAGTAACCGCAGTGAATACATCTAAGCGAAAACACAATAACTCTAGTGGCAATGTTGCAAGTTTATACGAAAATAATATTAAGATTGAGACTATTATAGTGAAACAACGGAGCCGAACCTGGTGATTATCAGTACAGATAACAATCAAAAAGTCGCGATCATGATTAATAATGTTTAATTGAGTTACACGTTCTCGGAACACCTTCTGTCGTCTATATGAAACGTACTTTAGTCACCGAGCAATTTTAAGTATGTATAATATTAGAGCTGAGCACCAGCAATGAAATATGTACTTACCTTGTTTAGCACTAGTCTGTTATTAAAAAAATCGTTAATCCAGCAATCCGTTACATATTTTTGAATATTTAACGGGTGTTAATGTAAATCGTTAATTCATAAAACCGTAATCAAACTTGAATGTTATGTATGGTTTGTGTTTTAGAAGTCACTAATTTGATACTTATCAAAATGTGTCTTTCTATTGATTTTTAGTTATTTATTTCATAAAAAAGACCTTTTATTTTACAGCATATTCAACTTATTTAGAAATAGATAGCCGATCATAGGTCCTCACAAATAATCATGGCTTAAACATTATAAACACTAGATAGAATTTGCATACACAATATATTAGTAAAATAATTAAAAGAGTACTCATAACTAATAACTTTTTTATGCGCATGATAAACTCAAAAGCCCTTAAATAGAATAGAAATTACATTGTTAATGTATGAGAATCGACCAATAATTAACTGTCATGAAACTCGCCGAAGACTTGTACTCCTATATCTCATTTTTAGTTCGGAAGCTCACAATTTATAATTAAATAAAACAAGATTACATGTGCGACAATAAATGACAAGTAGAAGCCAAGTAACAATTACACTTGAATTTGGAATTGGATTCAGGTTATATTTAAACAGTATTTGCCCGAGTCGTTCAAGATCAGCTTGCAAAGCAAGAGCTTTTTCCAAATAAGATCCGAATGAAATGGGAGCTAGTATTTACATCTCATCTGCAAAACATAGCATATGTGATGATTTAAAACATTGTTATATATTACAACTACTAGGGGGCCTAGACGAAATCCTTCAGGAACTCCACTTAGTACCGTTAACCAACCAGAGATATAGATATCTTCACGATAGCTATTGCAAGCGATTAATTATTAATGTAGAATGGTAACCATCTAAATAAATCTCCATCAACTTCAATTTGATGTAACTTGTGCAAAATTATATTTTGTTGTATTCTACTAAATGCCTTTTACTATAATTAGTATAGACAGCATCGACATGAAGGCCTGCATCCATAACTTGAACAAGAGATTTGTTCAGTAGGTAGTATTAAATTGAATATATATATATATATATATATAATATATATATATATAATATATATATATATATATATATATATATATATATATATATATATATAATAAAAACTGTAACTGTAAACTGTTTATTTGAAAGGTTAATAAAATAATATTTATTTAGAAAATACCTTTTCGTTTCCTAAAAACGATATGCAAGTGTACTGCGGCATTGTTTTGTTTTTAAAAAACATTACACTTCACTACGATTTTTATCCTGTGTCTTGCACATACACCGAGACCGGACGAATAATACACTTTTTGTTGGTCATTCAAAACATCGGTCCCGTGCAGGATCGAACCCGCGACCCCGTTGTATTGACCCGAGGACGCGTAGTAACTGATCGTAGATCGTAGACTCGACCACTACACCAAACAAATCGTCAACTATGTTTAAAAAATTATAATTATAATTTAAAAAATTATAAAGATATCTAAAAAACACAGCGATTTCCCTTACATAACTACTTGATACGCTAATATAGTGGATATTGAAGATTTTAGGGTTCAATAAAAATACTTTTATTTATAATAATGTACTAATTTTATATTTTCAATCCTACGTGTTTTGGTGTGATTGACAAATTATACTTTCCAGATTTTATTTTTCATAATTATTTGAAAAGTTATTTTTATTATTTATTTAATGTTGTAACGCAATTTTTAGTATATAGTTTTAAGATCTAATTCAGTTAAATTCTCTTACAATATATTTTTTTTATTTAGATAAAGACTCATATAAGGTTCCATATTTAATCCCATAATAATACAAATTACAAAGTATGTAACAAAATGCAATAATAACAATTCTGTACACTAACAATTTTACTCTTTATTAGCGACAGTAGTTCAATGTAGACTTTTTAGTGTGCTTAAAATCATATTTATCGATCATGAAGATTTTGTTGATATGTGCTCATTTGATTTGTTGTGATATCGAGATTACTGATTATATGCAGAGTGCAGTCATCGAATGCTAATGAGTATGATACAAATCTGTTCATAATATTGCAAAGATTGTCACAATGTGTACTATGTATCATGTTACACTGCCCCACTAGTTTGTTATATTGCAACTGAAGTTATTCGAACTCACAAATTCATCAAAGACAACAGTGGCCCTGTTGCAATTCTAGCGATCCTATGAATTTTCAATAAATTCTAAATAATTATTCAATATAATTCGGTATAACCTATAACTTTATCCCGGCTAAGAACAACAATTAATAAATGCGCTAAATAGAAAAAAATATAATTTTACACTAAAGCTCTTACTGTTAGCTTATAACGTCATTTCAAATTTAACACAATGTATATGTTATAAAAGCTTGTCTTGGTTTTAAAATTTTAATAGGCAGCAAGTAAATACGAGTACTTAAATGATGTGCGACAAGTGTGTTAAATTTGAAATGACGTTATAAGTTAACAGTAAAAGTTTTTTTTGCCTTTTTAGCGCATTAATTAATTGTTGTTCTTAGCCTAAAGCTTATTTTTAAAGATGTTTTTTACCTTAATTTTCTTTCTAGTTATTCTTGGCAAGCCCTTTCATTTAATACCGATATTGTAGGAAAGACTAAAAGAAAATTATCTGCCGTTTTGGGAATTCCTCCATATTGTATTAAGAGTGACGTCACATTATTTTTCTAGTTATTCTTGGCAAGCCCTTTTGTTTGATACCCATATTATAGGAGTGCAATAAAATAGTTGGTCCGCCATCTTGGGTACGCCGCCATGTTGGATTTAGAATGACGTCACACAGTTAATCATGCATTGTCATCCAAACTAAACTTGTATACATAATTTCAGCTCAATCGGTTGAGGGCAAGTACTTATCTACCTTAAAATTGAGTTGTAAGATTCCACCCGAACATACACACATTGCAAGTTAAAAGCTTGTAAAGAGTATTGGCCATACAAAACATTTATTATTTAAGGCAGTAATAGTAAAAAGTTGAATAGTATAAAGCTTTGTTTGGACTCAGAAACTAGTAGTTAAAATTGAAAAAATATTTTTGTGTTGCGTAGTCCATTTATCAAGGAATGCTATAGGCTATATCTAATATCACATTGTGGCTATAACTAATAGAAGCAGACACCAATAAATAATGTTGCAAAAACGGGAAAAGATATTTATATTTGAGAGTTTTCGTTGCGTGCGCTGCATAAACGGTTCAAATTACGTAAAAACTAGGTTGGAATTCCTTCTTAAAAGTTTTAAAAATAGCGTAACAGCGTACGTCTATCTTTTATTAATCGACTCAATATAACATATATGGTAATCAAATTAATTCAAAATTCACGTAATATGTGGTGGATTTTTATCAATATGATATTAACCCTTATCTATTTTAAATTAATACGTTATAATTCACAAGTGTTTAGTTGTGAACAAAGTTGTCCCTGACATCACTTGATTTCGATCATGATCTAAGGAGATATATTTTAAAATACTCCGCAATGGTACCTATCTCTGCTGGTCCGTTGGCGCTGGTGTCTCTGCGAAGTACCATGCAACTCATATTAAGGCTAGTGATTTATAAACATTATACAATTCTGATTTATAAACTTCGATAAAACACGGTTGCTCAAGTGTAATGAATCATATTAGCAAAAGTCACTTACCTACATGTTATTTTTATAAAGAAAAAGATAAAAGTCTTAAAAATCTATAAGAATTTTATCCTTATTATTATTATTCTATATTATAATAGAATGAAATCTAAATTCATTTTAGATTGTAACTATATTAGATAATTACAACATTTCGTAATTGAATGCAGTAATTCAAAGTACCGTCCTTGTGTGATACAATACCTGATAAATAAATGAAATAAAAATATATAACAATTTTTAGTAACGAACAACAGTGTTTATTTTTTTATTTAAGTTGTACATACTATATTAGGAATGTTTTCTTTTCTGCCAATTCAAATTAATAAACACTTCAATATGTAATCTAAGATGTATGTATTAATTAGATGGTTTTTTTTTTTTTTTTTTTTATTGCTAAAGTTGACAAACAAGCAGGCTGCCCACCTGATGGTAAGTGGTAACAGTCGCCTATAGTACATGTGGTTCCCACGAGATTCGCAGCAAATCTGCAAACCTCATAAGAACCACAGTGTACGTTGCCAACTTGTGACATAAGATGTAAAGTCACAGTACCCAGTAATTTCACTGCCTATCTTACCCTTCACGCCGGAACACAGCAAAGCGAACCCTGCTGTTTTGGCGGTTTGATGGTAATCAATCAACACGTAGGTACTTATTTTTAAATTGCCATTATCATATCTGAAGTAACCAAACAATGAATGGGTCAGTAATGCACTATTAGAGAACACCAGGGAACTAAGACCTATGTCGTGTAAATAGTCCGATTTAATGCCAAAAATTGAGTTCTCGTTTTATTTATAAAACGTAATTGATGTTACCTACTTTACGTAATGTTCCTTCGACTGGAGCTTAATGATTTTGCTATCTCTAATTATTACAGATCTATCGACTATAATTACATCCTAATGTATCTGAGGTGGCCAAATTATATTTAGCTTTTAGTCACGATTTTTCAGTTTGAGTTTGAAAGAACCAATATAGTACAAAACGATTTAATGAAACAAATAAACGTCCATTTTGAATTGTTTTTTGCTTATTAAAATGGTGTTTTACGGTGTTTATGTTTATTTTAGTTACTAAAACAAATCACGTTCCGTAAAGCTATATGCCGAACTGTAAAATATTTTTTCTTAAACATGGAATTTGAAATTTGAGAGAGAAATCTCATTGGAAATTTGAGCATTATTTTGACAACCTTCTTCGAGATAAATCGAAATTGCTGTACTGGCCAAATACATGCGAGCAGCGACCGGCAAAAAATGTATGAAAATCCATATCTGTCGTGCTTTAGCGGCCAAATAAGTTTTGGTTAAAAATATAAAATATAATTTGTGTTTTTATTAACGCAGATTATACCATTTAGTCGCAATAGTACATTACTGCAGCGGCCAGCAATAGAGGTATTGATGGACGAATGTGTATGTGGCCAAATTATACCTATTTAGCTTTTAGTCGCGATTTTTCAGTTTGAGTTTGAAAGAACCAATATAGTACAAAACGATTTAATGAAACAAATAAACGTCCATAACGTCTATCGTTAAAATATGTCAATGTGTCTGGACCGATAAGAATATAATAAATAGCATCAAATGTCCTAATATACGCTGGCAGTTATTTCTAGCGCAACCCTTGCCCAGAAATATGGTAATATTTCTGTAAGTTATAGACGAACCAAATACAATCATTTAAAAGCCTGAACAGTTTGTATTCTCAAACATTCAGATCGAGATGGCACTCATCAGCGTCATCAATTACAGGTAACATCCAGTAGGCAGGTTGTGCAACTCTGTTGCTATTAAATTTCATTGAAACTGACAGATAATGAAGTTACGTCTCTGATGTATTAATTATCTTCATAAAGTAGCATTTTGTCTGCACAATCTGTCAGTATCAATCAAAATTTGATAGGAACAGTTACATAATCTGGGTACAGGTTTGAACGAGCATTTTCTAAATGCCAACAGACAGCAAGTTCTTTAGCCGATATAGCGAGCGTAACGTCCTGTTAGCCGATAAATCATTGTGAAAATTGTAATTATTATTACTGTATAACTAAAAGTCATTAACAGCTTTAAAAATGCACTTACCTGGTATGATATTATGAGGTACGAGGACAAATAAATACAAATATAAGAGATCAAAATACATCATCCATTAGATATCGGATGACAAGATTTCTCAACCGCAGAGAAGTCTCCAAGAAACTCTGCTATTTAACTTAAAACCTAATTATTTTAACTTCTTTACCTATCTTAAACAAAAAACCTTAAAATCCAATTTAAAACTACATCAAATAATATTACTTCTATATATCATTAATTTTATGACCCTATCCATGCCTACTTTATAGTCCTAGTATAAATACTAAGAGAGAAATACGAAACCTAAGACTGATATACTCGCCTTACATTTACTATTAAAAGTGTAGGATGGTGTAATAATTTTTAGATCGGAATAGGAGCAGAAATTCCCAAACTATGCTAACTAGTGTTTCAGATGATGTCTGGTATCCGAGCGCTACGCTCAACTAAGTATGCATTATTGTATGTGGTGACGATTCATATATTTATGCATATGTATACGATTCAAAGCCAACGTCTGGATTTCTCAAGATGAACTAAAACAGCCTTCATCAAGCATTTTACAAAAAAAATACTAAGTTTATAGTAAAAACTCATCAGGAAACAACGATTAAATTAGATGGTCGTGAGACAGTGTCTGCTAAAAGTTTATCTGAGTTTTGTGTAACCAAACCAAGTGACGCGTCATCCTACGAGGGGCGGTCAAAAAGTTCGCGGAATGGCGGGGTTGGCGGGGGTGAGGTCGCTCCTCCAGGTAGCCGCTACTTGAGTAACTCATAATTGAAGAGTACAGGGGCAAAACCAGGAATGTCACCAAAATTTAAAAAGTTATTTTTTTATGGCAATATTTTTATTTTCCCGTATATTTTTATTTGGCATTACACAAAAAGGGTAAAAAGCAGTATAGTCAGATGTATTACTTAGGTCTCAAAACTATATACAGGAACAAAACAGGGAAGGTCCATAGTGTAACGGTACATAAGAAGGAATGTCCAAGCTGACCTAGATAACCGAATCAAGCATGTAGAAATATTTTGCGATTCGGCAGGAGGGCAGAATAAGAACTACACAGTGATAAGATTCATTCATTTTATTGTACATAAAATAAAACTTTTAGATTCCATCAAAATTACTTAGGTATCCAATCCGAGGACATTCATACTTAGAATGTGACAAAAATATGGGCCTTATCAATCTGAAAACCCACATTGGAAGTTCCATACCAGTGGTATGATCTGCTGAAAGTTAGTCGCCAAAGACCCAAACCCTTTGAAGTAATTGCGGTGGGAATAGGACAACTTGTAATTAGAAAATTTACAGAATTTTTTCAAAACCAATATTTGAAAAAAATGCTCATTTCCTGTGCAATCCCAAAGAGAATTAATGTGTGTTAGAGAACACCCTAGGGTTATTTTACACAGAAGTAATTATAATGGTATTTGGGAGAAATCACCCAAAGTGGCAAAAAAGAATATTGGATCAGACACATCAAATGAATCTGAATTGCCAGATTTTTCCTATCAAAATTTTTTACCTATTAGTGCAGAAAAGTACAAGGACTTAATGGATTTAAAAAGATTTTGTTCTGAGGGAGCTCAATCTTATTTTGAAGGCATACCTCATGTGTAATTACTAAAAAAATATTAAGTGGGACATTCCTTGTATGGGACACAGTGGACATTACCAGTTTTTGTATGTTCCAAAAGAGAATTACTTTGATTTACTAATTATTAAAAAAAATATATGTTTTTATTTAAATATTTTATGTTCCTAAAAGAAGACTTTATAAAGTAAAATAATGTTCCTATAAACAGTTAATAATTTTAAGAGACACTTAAAAAGTTTTTAACTTTGAAAAATTAAAATGTTAATTTCATAACATTTTGTTTTTGTGACATTTCTTGTTTTGCCCCTGTACCCTTCAATTACTATATATGCCAATTTCTAGCCTAATTGGGTCATTAGCTTTCGAGTTACAAACGAGTAAACAAGTAAATCGGGAACAAACTAGCCACTATGGAGAAAATTGAACATCGCGCCGTCGTAAAGTTCCTCACCAAACAAGGAAAAACGCCTCAAACTATTTTGCAAGAGATGTTAGCTGTTTACGGAGACTCTGCTCCTGGTAAAACCATGATTTACAAATGGCACGGCCTTTTCAAGCAAGGAAGGGAGTCAATTGAAGATGATCCTCGACCTGGACGGCCCATTGAGGCCACTAAGCCGAAAATCATTGAAAAAGTTGAAAAACTTGTACTGGAAGACGGAAGGTTGAAGAAGAAACAACTTGCAGCATCAGTTGGAGTATCAGAAACCACAATTTTAAATATTCTTCATCAACATCTTGGCATGAGTAAAGTGTGTTCAAGGTGGGTCCCGAGAATGCTCACGCCGCTGCAAAAACGTGAGCGCGTCAACTGTTCCCGCGAGTTTTTGGACCGCTGTGGAGAAGATAGGGAAGAAATTATGGCCCGAATTGTAACCGGTGATGAAACTTGGGTTCACCACTATGAGCCTGAGTCAAAGCAGGAGTCGATGCAGTGGCACAAAAAAGGCACACCACCCCCTAAAAAATTTAAAGTGTCGCAATCGGCCGGAAAGATCATGGCGACTATTTTTTGGGATACTGAAGGTATTCTTTTGATCGATTATAAAGAACGTGGTGTTTCTATAACGGGAGAGTACTACGCTTCCCTATTGGACCGATTAAAAGAAGCTATTAAAGAAAAAAGAAGAGGAAAACTGACAAAAGGTGTACTCCTTTTGCACGACAACGCGCCCGTTCACAAGAGTCATGTTGCGACGGCTGCCATTCATCGATGCGGTTTTGAACAACTACGCCATCCACCCTACAGTCCAGACCTGCCCCCTAGCGATTTTTATTTATCCCAAAGATGAAGAAAGAGCTGCGTGGAAAAAAATTTAGAGACGATGATGAAGTCAAGTCGGCGATTTCGGCGTATTTTGACGCCCAAGACAAAACCTATTTTTTCGACGGTATTAATAAGTTATATGCCAGATCCGAAAAATGTATTCGTGTTAAGGGGGAATATATTGAAAAGGAAAAATAACATAATGTATCATTTCATCTTTTTTCGCAGTCATTCCGCGAACTTTTTGACCTCCCCTCGTATATCCGCCGTACAGTTCCAAATTAATGATTCGTGCTCAACAAAGTTTCAGTCCAGCGAAGAAGCAGTCGATGGTATTAAAATAACGTTAGTGAAACACCGCGTGGGTATCCGTCGCCATACAGCGTGTCGTAAACCAGTTAACACTATAACGTCCTGTTCGACCATCTATTCATATTATTATACAATATATGGATCGTTTATTTTGCAAGTGGTGTAAGTCCATTTTCTTTTGTTTCGAGAAAATTTGTCATTTCAAGATACTGATTACATGAATTTACTTATTCTCTGCATGTGGTCGTGTTTCAAAATATGCATGATGCACCGGAGGTATATAGTGCTTCATGTCTTTATATTTTTCGTACGTAATAGGTCTAGCATTTTGGTACAAAGGCTCCAGGGCGATTTTTTCAAATTTTAACGGTCTTCCAGGACATAGAGGTAATAAATTGATAATTTTAAATTCGGCGTCCGTCAAATTTACATTAAATTAAGCATGAATTACGTGATAGCTCATTTTTCTAAAAAATAACCGGTCCATATATGCACTGAGCCTAAATGTTTACTCGTACTCAGGTATAGTATGGTTTTCGATACTTAAGATGAAAAAAAAAACGATTTAGTTTATAAGAAGACAGTAGCTAGATTAGCACATATTTATTCCACAGAATCTTCACTTTCAATGGGCATACCAATAAATTGTAACTAGCCCAGTAACTATTACTAACTTATTACCATAAAAAATAAAACCAATGATTAAGAAAAATTATATTTGATAATGTCTTTATTATACAAATTAACTTACCGATCAAATTGATTACACTCTTGCTATTATACTTTCTCGGCTATTTGACACAACGAATCAATTCTGTCCATTAGATGACACAACAAACCAATTCCACTGGACAGTCACATACAAGCTGCTCACACCGCCAAGCAATTGTTACTTATTACTAAATTTAAATAGTCAGCAATTTAAATTCAATTCTTACCCTAAGGCACTGACAGAAATTATGTACTAGATATAAAATGATATTTTATAAATAATAAATCTAAATAGTAAATAACATCCCTTTAAAATTTCTTACTCTTGTTATTTAGCAACAGCTGCATGAGAAAACAATACAAATGAACTACTAAGTCGATTATACTATTAGCTATCATTAAGAAATAAAAATATGTTTTGATCTAAAAGTACTGGAAATGATAATACCACATTAAAATAATAAAAATAATCTAAAACATCATGCAATTTTTAAAAATAACTTTCATATACAGTGTTCAATTATCCACTAAAATGTGACCATGTAGATTTCTATTATTATATAATTCTTAACAATTTTATATAACTCCCGTTTCATCTAATATTTTTTTTATTGCGTTATTATTTTTTGTGCTATGACTATAAAGAAATATGGATAATTGAACTACATTTTTTGTCGTTTCCATTTTTTTTATTGCACGCGAATACTTTAAAATCGGCTAAAATAAGTTAAAATTGCGTGAAACACACATTTAAAACAAATGTCATACATCCATAGATTTTATATAACTATAAAAACTTGATTTATAACAACTCAAACATATTTCGGCAATTTAGATGCAACTGTAATTCCGAGGTTTAATCATTTGCCAACTAATTTACTTATTTGCCATACTAAGACATGTTACTTATTATTGATAATAACTATATCTCTACCGTGTCGCACTCTTTGAATTGCAAAGCATTATAAATACATGATATTGGAAAACACCATCACACCTGTGTATAGTTCTATATCATATTAAATCTCATAAAAAAAATAAATGTTTTTGCATTTTGGCTGGATTCGGAAACAATCTAAAAAGACATTCTATCTAAAATATCAATTATTTGCAGACGAGCGCTGCAAACTAATCGAGCGGTTCGTCGTCAAATTATAAATAACTTTAATTTACATCATAATTCTAACGCCAAAAGAGTCTTGAAATATACCGATTCGTTATCTCGATCAATATACTCGTTGAAAATTTAAGGTACGAGACCAAATCTAAAAGTATGAGGCGAAAATTATTCCAAGGAGTCTCAGGAGTGATTCAGATAAAAACTAAAACTGTCTTTTTATATTTAAACCTAAACTCTATTCCTAGCAAAGAATGGCAACTATTAAATGAAAAAAAATAAAAACACTCATTTATTATCATGATAGGTGGAGAGGAACTAGGCAATTTTAACCCGACATAGCCCGCGGAGGTTTGAGGATTCTCCATCTTCACCCGTGCGGGATAAGAATTGCTAGTTTTGCTAAGAAGCGAATTCTGCAAAGTAATACATGCGTACATTCATATACTCAAACTATATATAAACAACCAGCTCAGCTGTTACCCGATCTTGACAACGCGACATATCCAAATTTGACTACCATAAAAACGATTCTAGTGAGCTAACATTAAAAGATAGACATATACTGTCGCGGACATTTTTTTAGATCATTTCAAGAGGAATAATTCTTTCATACATATTTTTTTGGTATCTAGAACCGTTTTCGTAGCGCACGCAACGGAAGCCCTGAAAGATGAATAATTTTCCCCGTTTTATCCATATTTTCCATTATTTCTTCGCTCCTATTAGTCGCAGCGTGATATTATGTAGCCTAAAGCCTTTCTCGATAAATGCTATTCGCTATTCAATAAAAAAAGAATTTTTCAATTCGAACCAGGAGTTCCAGAGATAAGCGCGTTCAAACAAACAAACAAACAAACAAACTCTCCAGCTTTATAATATTAGTATAGATTAGATCTACATTACCTGTACCTTGGTGGAAAAGATGATCAATCTTTCTTTTGTCCCGCAGTATATTAAATCCACACACATCTTCACTTCATTGTGTCAAGTTTATATTTTGTTACATATTTATGTTTTAGGTAACATTTATAAAAGTAAATAAAATTTCGAATAATCGAACTTAAAACAGAGTGACGTCGATAATTTAGATTTTGATCGAAGTTAGTTGTAGTTTAGTGTTAAAAAAATCGAGTGTAACAGGCGACTCCTTAGAATAATTTCCGAAAATCTCGTAGTTTCGGATTTGGTCATGCACTTGAAATATTCACCTGCATTTAGTTTGAGACCCCTCGAGTTAACAATAAAGCTAGATCAGCAATGATTGAAATAACATTATACTGCTTAGTAGTAGTTTTTTTTATTATCACTGCCGTTTACCATCAAGAACTGAACAATACTCTCAACTATTTAATAATGTTATTTCTAACTTGAGCATTTATATAAATGTTTACATTTTTATATAAATTACAATGTTTCAACTGGTAACAATAATACATTTTATTTAGTGGTTTATGAATTGTTTGTAGTTTTATTGGCTGTTCTACTTATTTAATCTAGCTCCTTGCAACTTTTTTATTAAGTCCATCAATACTGCGCGATCGTCGGAGGGAGTAGTTGCGTGACGTCACGCAACACGTGCGCTACCTGCCACGGTGCGCCGGCGCACGATCTTCACGCAGTACTTGACGTCTTACAAATTCTAAATGTTATTTCTCTTCCAATCCAACCTGTAACAATACGATACAGCTTCATATTGATTGTAAACAATAACATAATTCGTAAGTGACATTGTTTATCTAAATTATTTGACACAGCAATACGTCAATATTACTGTTGGATAGGACATACAAGAGGCGCTACATTTGTCCCCTACATGACATCAAAATATAAGAGCGGCTCAACATTTATAAGTGTACTAGGTACTTCAAATTTTATGTCGCACCTGTAATCGGTCGTGTTACTCACTCTCGGTACATAAACCAAAGGGTGAAAGAGAGGAGGCGAGGCACACAAGCTAAAATAAAATTGTAGCATTTGTTTGAGTTACTCGCTCTTTCTCACAGACAATGAACATAGACAGTTTATCGTACCGCTCGAACGAGAGAGTGCTATTTGCCATTCCATTACTATGAGGCGGCCACAGTGAAGAGACTGTTTTGAATAATATTACGTATTTGACGAAGTACGCAACGAGTCAGTGAACTGACAAGATTTTTTTAGGTACCTAAGTAACATTTTACAAACAATATTACAAAGTTCATGGCATGACATTTGATACTTGCACTTGCTCAAATCTTTAAGCTCCATGCTACATGCTTCAAAAGTATGACTGAGCTCGTACGCCTCGCCTCATTTGAAGTAGGACATTGTACTGGTTCAGTACAAAAAGGAGGCTACTCTTACAAATTCTTTTTCATGGCATGTCTTAACCCAACACAAGTCAATATAAAGTATATTTACATTACGAAAACCGTAGCGACGGTATATGAACGACGTAAGAGCTATCTCAACTTAAGTTTAACGAATCTATCATCTTTCTGTGTGTATGTAAATAAATCTGACTAAATCTACAATTGGGTTACAGAAACAAACAAATAAAAATAGATTATCTAAATAAAAACATTTTATTTAGATATCAGATATTGCTGCTATATCGCGTGCTATATAATAAATGTTACCTGTAATGGGCCATTGCGTAGTTCTACGTTGTGTTTATCGGAGAACCCTGACAATAGACGTTCCTGCAAACATTCAAAATTAAATTATATTGTTGTTAATTAATTTTAATTAAATCAGTCACAATTAAGTTTACGTTTTAGTCACAAGACTAAATGCATAATAAATCGCATTTTAAATGATTTTATTGATAATTGGAATTGTATCTCTGTTTTATTTACATTATACTTTTTTTTACATATTTAATTAATGTCAGAGTAATAACAAGTTATAAAATATTACTTAAAAGAAACAAGTTTGGTAAAATAATAACCTGAGTTAAACGCTCGGCGTCAGCGAAACTATTGGTGTGGTTCGCCTGTGCTCGCTCGAGGTCCACCTGTAGGCTGTCTATTTTTTTCTGCATCTATTTGATAACACAGAACATATTAATTTCACCTAAATACAGAGCACAAAGATACGCAGTATACAGTACATTTTATATTCATAACAGACGAAGGAATATTACCATCACCAACATCAAGATGCGACTTTTACACAGTTGGGTAGACGACAATTTATTAAATTGTATATAATAAGAGTACTCTTTTAAGTGAGAAATATTGCAGAACCACCAGTACACCTGCACCTATTATTTTTGAAGATACATCGACATGTTTGCGGCGCTGTCGAGGGTCGCTCAAAAACGCTCCATACTAAAGCACTAATACTAAAGCACTGCAATCGTGACGTCATAACTAAGTAAACTCGCCTAATTTGTATGAGCGTATAAACAAATTTTAAAATGACTTTGTTATTTGTACGTTTATAGGTATACTTTCTATATAAAAAAATGTTACATTTAATGTGAGAATGCTAGAAATGTGTTCGTTTCATTAGAATTACGTAAATAATAATTGCTCATTTTTTAGAAATCTAAAAACAATATAAATTAATAATTAAACTGAAATTTCTATATTAACATACTTTCATTAGATATAAATTGCTCAAATCAGATAATTATAGTATAAAAACGGCCATAATTAGTTGTAGTCGTCTACCCTATTAAAAGAATAGAAAAATTGAGAGGTTTTATTTTCGAATAGTAGGCGATATTCCGTAGCTTAGTTAATAAATCCGAAAGGCACTTAAAAGAAACAAACATTGGTCTAAGGTTACGCAGGTACAACACAAAGGCTAACTAGTGATGTCGGCTATACCTCGGATATGATCGTAGGCAATGATTTCTCAATGCAGGTGTATGCAAACGCCAGAGGTTCCTACGTAAAGTAAAAGTTGATTTAGCATCCCCTTGAAACACATGCAATGCTGTTTACAGAAAATTATACAAACTTACTCGCAAATAGTTTATTTTAGGTCATTTATTTTTTGTCATTTATTTTAACAACATCCTATGAATTGGTTTTATTTATATTATTGATCTTCATTGAGTTATCATTTTTGATAGGTAGCGTCATAAATTTACTGTTACATAAAACTCAATTAAGTATCTCTATTCAGTTTCTCCTTTGTTATAACAAAAAACTTATGAACTGAAATGATGAACATATTATAAGATACAAAGTGACAAACAATTTGTAATTTATTTATAGAACATTGTTTAAAAATCACATTAAAGCAGCTATTGTACAAATTTCATATTCTAATATCCGAGAGACAGAGTCAGAACATAAAGTTTCACATGCCGACTTGGATAAGCGCGCTATAGTTCTTAGTTATACACAATAAACCATAAATCTGGCGTGACATTTTTATTCAAAATAAATCAATTTGATTTATTTTAATTTGATAATTAATTATTTTATTACATATAAACTCTAAGCTAGGCCATAAACAATACAAAATAATATCTGACAATAAATAATTATTTTATTAGTCATACACGCCAGCTAGACCATAATGGATAGAACAGTATCTTTACCATAAATATTGTTTTACTATGACATAAAAGTACCTTTATCCTATATGTATATATGAGTTATTACTTCGGGCGGTTTGTGTATTATATGTAATTATTGTATACGTGCCTGCGACACCGTCCGTTGCCTCAGGTCGTCGAGCTCTCTCTGCTTCTCTGCCAATTGTTGCGCCCACCGCTGTTCTTCGGTGGTCACATTTTGTTGCAGTCGACTTAAAACGCCTTCCTGGTGGCGGTGAATTTGATTGTGACAAAGTTTTGCTTGAAACGCAGATTTCTAAATAAAAATAAATAAATAATAATGTTGATTTATATTTTATTTAGAAATGATACGATATGCAGCGCTGTTAAACGCCTCTAAATCTAATTGATTACCAAACTGGTTGCGCCCGTACCGAAATACGTTGCCTAAGTAACTAGACATACACATTGAAAATCGATTGAGAGTCTAAATTGGATTGATCTTTTTAAGTACGTCATGCACAGCTCTGCTAACATGACTAATGCAATAAAATTGTTGCTGGAAAGAACACATAATGTTGGCTAAAAACCCACTAAACGATCACGCGTGCAGGGATCCCAACATAACTTTAGTCAAGATATTACTAATAGTTAGCATCTATGCAGTGTTTGTTGTAAGTTATTAAGATCACTACAGTTCACATCACAATAATATGTCCACAAGAAAGCGAATTATCCTCACTACTGTGGACCCTAGCAGTGGATCAAATCCCAGAGTTCTATTGGATTATGACACATAACGATATGCCGACGGACACGTAGTTATAGTCAGTGGATACAGCCTCCTTACAATCTGCAAGACACACCATAAATGAATAGCGTAAAGAAGACAATGTATCCAATATGGCAAACACGAACGCACATAATAAGAAATACGCAATTAATCAGGCTTGAGAAACTTATGAACGACAAACATTCATTGAAAAGACATCAAATATTTAGGGATCACGTTTGACCAATATATGACATGGAATAGCCACGTGGACAAGCTTTAGAAAAGCATAAGCTAGATGAGGCGTTAGACCCAAAATCATTATCGTCATTACAGCTGAGTGATGTCCAGTACTGAAATTAGGTCTTCCTCCAGGGATCAAACTAATCAATTCTGATTAGGAATTCATATTGGGGGCTGTACCCCACTAAACTGACCCAGTGCGTGTTGGTGAGAAACACCAGTCTTGTTTGTTGGTTAGCAGGGAGAGCGAGCAAGTGAAGTTGGATTGGGTCCCGTCAGGTGTGGTTTGGAAAACCAAACCCATAATAATGTGTAATTCAATCGTCAGTTTCCACCAGCTGGTCCCAAACAGTTTTTACAGTTTTAGTACAACATGGATGACGATGCTGTGGTGGTATGGTAGTATTTAAGAATAAAAAAACGCAAAAATATATGAAAATTTCTAGAATCGACGGATCTATGTACTACAAGAACTAAGCTGATGTGTCACCCCCATATAGTGTAAACTATTTTATCGCGAGCCAAAAGGTTCAGGCCATCTTTTTTGCTGCATAATTAATGTGTAAAATTCTTTACCATGTAAAGCATGTAGAAGCGTATGTCAAGGTTAGGCGATTATTCAGATGTTTTGGACATCAATCCAGCATCAGGCGGATTATGGACATGCTAAATATAAAAAAAAACTCACGCATTCGCGCCGCACATTTATCTTTAGACAAAATCTTGCCTTTGTTTTGGTTAATGTTATCGGTGTACATGTAGACGGAGATAACATTCTCAACCTCTTTCGATATACGTCGGTGTACTTTACGATAAAGTATAAATTATCAGCGATTTGTGCTTCGCCTCATTGAAATTATTATAATTTAAATACAAATGATGCGATACTCAGATACAAATGTCATAGTATCTGCGTTATCACAACCAGTCCTGGAATGGCATGTCCACGTAGCCACACCAAGTCAGCAAATTGTCCTCGGAAAAAATTGTAGATTACGTAGCATGACATCAACACTGAGCCACCGATGGCACAAGCCGTCGATTAAGTTCTATGTAACTCATTTTCAATTATTTATTATGCTTATTTCACCTAGATTATCTCTTAAACATGTGTACAGGATCATTCTAAGCGGAACCGTACGTCTCCGGACTGAGCGGAAGAACTCCCTACTGGCGAGGCAGTGAGCAGAGGCACTGCCTCTTAGGTCGGCTAGATACGGCAGAATCGAGACAAGCTTTTCACTACCTTTTTTTTTTTTTGTTCCCCTGAGGAAAATGCATTAAATTGCATACCCCGGCTATGGCGAGCCGGCGGTTATGTGGGGCTCTCCTCCCCAGAAGGGGGAGGCCTACCCACTAAAAACCTCAGGGATGGCCTTCCTCAGGCATGTTCCCTACATGCCCCCGGGAACACCAAGCAACTTCCGGGAACCCCCAGCCTCCGCTCCCCTTCCTAGAGGGGAGCCCTTCTCGGGGGAGGCTACCTCCCCCAGTTTCCTCCACCGACGACGCCCCCCGGCCATGGAAGGGGCGTGGTCCATCCCGGGTCGCCGTAGCGGTCGCGACTTCCTCGCGCCCGCCGGCGACCCGCGGCGGCGCCGCGGCTGTGCTACCGAGCCCGGCGCCGCCTTCTTCGAGCGGGATCGGCCATCTCCCGACCCCGCTCGGCGGCCTCCTTCTGGAGCATCACTGCTTCACAGAAGGAAGCCACAGCCCTCCAACCTCCCTCGTCCGCCAGCATTGCCGCAATCAATGCCGGCGGAGACAGATCTCGCCCGATCTCTGCGACCAAGACTCGGCGCTCGGAGGCCCACGCGGGGCACTCCGCCAGCGTGTGCTGGGCCGAGTCGAGGTCGGATGCGCAATGGTGGCAATGTGTCGATCCCTCCCGTCCTATTCGACACAGATACTCACCGAAGCAGCCGTGCCCGGTGAGTATCTGAGTCAATCGGTAGGTGACCTCCTCCTTCCCGTGGAGCCAAGCTTCGAGGTGCGGGAGTACGGCACCGACGGTCCGCTGGCGCGCGCAGATCCGTAATTCGAGCTGCGCACGCCAGGCCGTCACAATCCGTCGGTGCCACTCCCGCTTAGGCACTTCGTGCGCGGGTTCCAGGGCGCTCCCCCGGTCGACACGCCGCGACGCATACGTCGCCGCGTACATGTCGGCCAGGATGTCGAATGGGGGGGAGCGTCCCAGAACCGTCGCCGCCTCGTACGAGATTGTACGGTAGCCTCGTACGATCCGTATGGCGATTATCCGCTGCAGGCTCCGTAGCAGAGTTCTGCAGCGGGGGGACCTCGTGCAGTCTTGCGACCACACGGGAGCCCCATACATGGCCACGGATCGCACGACGCCCTCGTACAGGCGGCGAACTCCATCCCTCGGTCCACCGAGATTGGGCAGCAGGTGATGCAATGCGCCCGCCACCCTTTTGGCTCGGGGGACCAACCGCACGAATTGCTCCTCGAAGCTCCAGCGGCGGTCCAGGGTGAGGCCCAGGTACTTGATGTACGGCCCCACCAAGACCACCTCGTCACCCACCCAGATCCGGCAGCTGGGTGGTTCCCGGCGCTTTGGAAGGCCGTGGAACCATAGCGCCTCGGTTTTATGAGGCGCTATTTAAGCTTTTCACTACCTACATAATATCAACTCTGATAACTGGTTTATTAAAATTTTTGTACTTTTTCTTGATGGACCTCTACTGTTCGCGCAGGGACCTTTACAGCATCTCGTAACAAAAACTATAGTGAGTCAACTAACCTTGCAGGTGAACTAGCTAAAGTGGATTTCTATTGAGACATCCCCGTAATAGAATAGCCATCTAACACTATTCGAAACGGACGAACCGGAAAGGGAACAGTGAAGTCAGAAGTGTATAGATAACATTCGCATTTCCCAATTTCATAAGTACTAGTGTAGAGGTGTAAATGTGGCTATCGCCCGAAAACTATTTGATGTTATTGCAGCAAACTCCCTCACGACATTCGATAATAGAAGTATTCACAGAGGTATTAATAATCCATAGTATTGTAATTTATTTGCACGAACATATATATTTATATAACGGCATTTTTCGGATTTATCTAGAACTTCGGTCTGGATTTCGGGATTGGGTCTATAGAGGGTTAAGAGTCATAGCTTTTGCCCATGGCTACATCTGCGCGGAAGTCGGTTTATGGCGCGAAGGTTTTATCGCGCTTCCCGTGGGACTTTTCCGAGATAAAAAATACCGCAAAACCTTGCTCAAGAATCAGTCTATCTATTGATGAAACCGCATGAAAATCTGTGCAGTAGTTTTTGAGCGAAGCCTTTATTGCGCATCCCGTTCGGATCTGTCGATTTTTCCGGGATAAAAAGTAGCCTATTATTTAATCCGGACTTTTATCTTTACGTCTGCAAAATTTCAAAGCAATCGGTTCAGTAGTTACGGCGTGAAAGCGGAACAAACAAACTCACTTTCCGATTTATAAGTATTAGTAAGGATATATTTTGTTTGATACAGCAGTCATCCCATCACCATCAATGTAAGAAAGCTTTCCAAAAATCGAAATAACTAATAAACTTGTTTTAATATTCAAATATACGCAAGGCAGATTCAGAAAATTGCTTCTTTTCCATATGTTAAATCCGGTGCTGAATATTTTGCCAGAAAAAGAAACAGTAAAAAACTCACAGTGTCATCAATAATTCTCTTGTACTTGTCAACGAGCCCCTGTAAGTGGTCGTTCTGCGCCCGCAGTTCTTCGAGCCGCGCGTTCGGTTCGGCACCAGAACTTTTCGTCGTCTTCTCCGCAGCTTTTTTCTCGGCCATCTTCTCCGCAACGAGCTTCTCCATGTCCTTCTTTAGGTTTTCTGCAAATGAGTGCAGCCAGTCCTTTCCCGTGGATGCAGCTGGCACAGCCGCCGGCCATGCCGCTCGCAATATACTCTCCACCTCGCTGTATGGGACTGTCTTTTGTGTAGATTCCTGTTAAAAGAAGATATTTTGTAAAAATATTAGGTATTATTGGTATATGTTGAGAGATTTAAGAGTTTCATGAAAATTGAATATGTCGGCTATTTATTAATCACTTAACAATATAACATATAAACGACCTCCATAGTCGACTGGATAGTACACCGGTTTCAAGGTGTCGCCATCTTTGAGGTCCCGGGTTCAAATCCCAGAGTTTGTGTGATGAATGCGAGCATTTGTACCTTAATTATGGTTGTTGATATATATTTCAATAAAAATTATTTATATATGTATTTACACTAGATCCCATAGCACAAGCCTTACAGAGCCAAGCCCAAAGCTTGGCTAATTGGTGTAAGTTTAACAAATATTTATTTATTTATTTTATTTTTTAATATTCAAGTGTATTTTTTATATATTTATAAGAATTTCTACTTTTCACACGATATGTTCATATAATATTGAAGAAACACTTACAACCATTATACTAGTTAAAAGTGGGCAAAAATTGTGTGTTGACAAAAAAGTGTTTATTATTCTACTTCAAAAATCATGTATACATTCGAAACAAATTTAACAGCTTTGTAAGCTTTAATCCTTTTCTACAGAAATTACTCCGAAAGTGAATAACTGTTAATTATTTTGAGGATATGCCGAAAGGGGAGCCGCCTAAAAGACTAAAAGACGGAACTTGCGATTTATCATTCGATCCCCATTCTGCGCGAGTAAACATTTGAAATTTATGCGGCCGAGAAGAGATCATTACAGTTTAAATGAATATCATCATCACAGCTCATATACGTCCCCACCGAGGGGCTCGAGCCTACCCTGACTACGTTAGGGCGATTAGGCCTTAGTCAACCACGCTGGCCCAGTGCGGGTTGGTTGACTACGTACACCTTTGAATCGCTTCGCAGATGTACGCAGGTTTCCTCACGATGTTTTCCTTCACCGTAGGAGCGTCAGATAAATGTACATATGAAATTCGGAACGAAAAGCACATTGGTACACGGTGAGGATTAAATCGCGGACCTCCCGATTCTATACGGCGCAGAAACCAGTGCCGAGACCACAGCGTCACCGACGCTCCAAATGAACAATCGGTAAATGAATATAAGTGTGTACTATTTTTTTTTCTATATGATTGTATAATATTAAGTCGTGGATGTTATTAAAAAGCAAAGCGAATCAACGATCTCATTTGGCGGTATTGTTAGTTGCTATGTACAATCGCAAAAACCACTGAGAGTTACGAACATAAACGAACATCACTGTAATAATGACATAAAACAGTGAATCGGTTTACAATACACATCAAATTGGGAAAGGCATTCCGTTCGATGCCACTTCAAATACTAATATTCGTAATTCTCAAATTAATATAATACTCAAATTCGTAACTACAGTGTGACGTTGTCTTTACACATTATGAATGCATGATAGTTTTAAAGCGGTTTGAAAATATAGTTTTAAAGCACAAGTACGATAATATTTGAAATTAATGAGTTAGCATTCACCGACTGTACAATCGGTAACAGTAGCTGCGAATGGCAAAGCGGACTTACGCGCATCGGGTCTTGAGCCGGCTGCGCTCTTGCTGATTTCGTCTGTAGGGCTTTTTCAGCAGATTGCAAAGCCTCCATAACTTTCCAGTTTTTAATTCGCAACTCCTGAACGGAGAGTCGAGAATGTAAAGAAATGTTAGGATCCATAAAAATAAAATTATAATAAAAACAAAAAGTGCAATAATATTTAAAAAAAAACTAAAAAAAAAGAATTTATTAGTTTTTTGTTTTATATGCTTCGTCATATTTCTATAATTCAAGAAAGGCTCTATTGTAAATAAGGGCAAGACACTCATAAAAGTCCATTTTTCTAAAAATTTAAATTTTATGAAACTTAATTTATAAAAATACATTAAATAAATTTTACAATTTTTGTTAGATGATTATATAAGTGAATATCCCATGCAGCATGCTTTTTACAAGATTATATAATGATATTATTCAAAACCGCTTCCGAGTATTCCCTACTGTAGCTGTGAGCATACAAACAAATCGCATATATTATGTTAATTTGGATAGTGCTTAAATTGATGAAAAACGTTTCCATCAATCAATGACTTCCGCGTTATATTATCTATACTGGTAATTGATTTTTGCCAATTCGAATTCAGGAAGCAAGCACTAATATATTTCAAAAGGACTTCACATTTGTTTAAAATAAATTATGTTTTATTATTTGTTTATAATGTTCAATATACTATTAGTTAAATTTGTACAAATCATCATATGGATAATATATAAAAAATATGTGTATGTAGCAAAAGTTTTATATGAAAACAAATTAGATGGAAACTGATGGTCCAAGGTCTGGACTATGTGACGTATGCATTAACACTTGGGAAGTGTTAAGTAGCCAGTCTCTTAATATTTGTTGAGTAGCTAGAGAGTTAAGAAAAACCAAACTCTTTCTATTGATCAAATTCCGGTCGCTTTTTCTCAACTACTTGTCATATATTTCATCAGATGTTGGCAATGATCCGAATCCATGGTCCATCCCTTCTATCCAGAAAAAGCGACGCTAGCTAAAATATTATTCGCTTTTTATATTGAACTATTTTAGACATATTATACCTTTATACTGTATCTATTCATTGTGAAATCTATAAGATTCAACGAGTCAGCGAAATTTTGTGAGATTATGAATATATATATATATAATATATATATATATATATATATCTAATTAATAATAATAATATATATATATATGCTGCAAATGTAAAGTTTATTCGCAATAATATAGTCTGTTTGTTTTATCTGAGATGAAATTGATAGATCTAAATGTCAAAGGTGTGGTTCAAAATTTGCTGTCAGCGGTCATACAAGCGTTAGTGTGTGTACTTAGGTTTATAATGGGATATTTGTTATTTTTTCTATTCTATGTATATTAAGAGTATTCTGTTGACTGATAAATATAATAAAATAATATCGCGAGTTGCTCAAAAACGCTTAAAGCTAAAATACGCTACTTTGTGACATCCAAATAATCAAAATTGCCTATAAATTTGTTATTTGTTCATTTATATGTACACTTCTATATGGAAAAACTGTACATATAATGTAAGAAAGTTAAACGAATTAAAACTAAACTAATTGACAATTTCAATCAATCAATTAATTGTAAAAATAAAGCAATTTTTTTATTATGACACATTTCTGAGATCTAATAGTTATTTATGCAGCTGTTGTATAATCAGGGGTATTAAAATACGAATGTGGGTTTATCACACGAGTGGGCGTAGCCGAGTGTGATAATAGTATCACATCAGTGTTTTAATACTTAATTATAACAGTTGCATACAAGACTTTCATCTACAATCATGATGTGAATGAATCCTCTATAAAAGATTTATATATATAGAATATTCGAGTGAAAAATGGCTGGATATAACACGATAAGACGAGAATACGAAATTACGAATTAGTCTACAATATATTGTTCTTTTGTCAAAATTTTAGCGATCTGGTGGTGAAAATGTAATTGCATGAAAATATTCTTTTATTGAAATTCATAATATCACGCGTTTGTATGATATAATGACCATAATATCATTGAGTGTTTTAATGTTGGCAATAAGCTAATTGTTATAGGTTCTTTTATAGAGGATTAATAGCAAGATAGTAGATAAAGTATTTGAATTAGGCAATTTAATATTAAGAGTTCTGGGAACAGAGTAGTCCACATTTCCTGATTAAAATGTTAGCATTCTGATTAATGTCGATTAATGCAATCGAAGAAGTCATTGATGCAATTATCGATCAAACGTTTGGAAGCAAATAGTACACAAGAATTATATAATACACACCAAATTTCGGATCACACTTAATGGAATTACGTAGCAATTGCCATGAATATCGCTTGATGTGAGGCTTCCCATACCAATTAATGGAGGTACCGTGAGCAAAACAACTGTATGCTATCAATTTTTAAATCGCTTTGAATGTATTGCAAGTTGTTTAAGCAGCATGATTTAGACTTCAATATCAAAATGACAGTTTAGAGACCTGAGCATGGATCGCATTTCCCAATGATAGGTATTAAATCAATAAGTATCTACTTTATACAAAGAGCAAAGTATAAAATTTATCTGGATCAATCTAATGCTTGCCGATATGAAGACAAGTAAGAAAAATATTATGATATACAAGTAGAATCTGTTTATTATTATTATGACACCTATATTGACCAAACGCTTATTATATAGAATTACAGAGCGAAGTTTGGTGTTAATATAAATTTTTATAATAAAGTCGGATATAATGACTTCGCTATTTTATATACTTCGCTATTATATACTTTCGGCAGTGTTATGGGGGAGTCACGTGATATCTATAAAATGATAATTTGACTACTATTATTATATAAAGAATAAACAAAAGCAAACAAAAAAAAAATAAGAAAAGTACATATTACATATAATTATTACATATTTTAATTTATTTCTATTAGATTAGAGAAATAATCTCTGTATTAAATTAATTTCAACAAAAACAAGATCTTATTTATTTTGTATGACATCTTTTGTATGATGACCGCTTAGTATGGCGTATTTATTATTTCCTTTCCGAAATCATTTTTTCATGCATGCTTGCAATATGGGTGGTCAAGAACATCAGTTTAAAATAAACAATTTTGTGATACTTACACAAAACAATACCAATCGGTATTGGGCCATCGTGGTTATCTACCGCTTATGCAGCCAAATTTAAGGTAGCTCTGAGCTGCACTGTAAGGACGTACATTCTAACGTCTTTTGCTACCTTTTTATATTATAGTATAGCTCACGTTATTTTTATATCTGTGCTGTGATTTCGCCGGTCTTTCCAGTCCTGTACAGATGTCGTTAGATGCCGCTATACTGCCTACCTGCTCAGATTTCAAGTACCTCGGTTCCCTCATTCAGGGCGACGGCGAAATAGACAGAGCTGTGCAGCATAGGATTAACGCAGGGTGGATGAAATAGCGACAGGTCACAACTATGACGTGCGATCCCCGAATGAAAATAAGGTTGAAGGGGAAAATTTACAAATCGATCATCCGGCCTGTCGTCGTGTATGGAAGTGAAAGCTGGGCCGTCAAGAAAAAGGATGAAAATAGTATATAATATATTGCATACGAATGAAATGAGAATGTTACGATGGATGTGTGGTGTGACAAGGATGGATAAGATCACGTCGGTGGTGGAGACGGCGGTCCCCCGAGGTGATCCCCTGTACGTAAAGCTGTGTATCGGCAGGGGAGCGGAGGCTGGGGGTTCCCGGATGTCGCTTAGCGTTCCCGGGGGCTCCCTACATGCCTGAGGAAGGCCATCCCTGAGGTTTTTAGTGGGAAGGCCTCCCCCTTCTGGGGAGGAGAGCCCCACATAACCGCCTTCTCGCCACAGCCGGGGTATGCAACTTAATGCATTTTCCTCAGGGGAACCAAAAAAAAAAAGATGGATAAGATAAGGAATGAGTATATAAGAGGAAGCCTGAAAGTAGCGCCAGTGGTAGAAAAAGTGAGAGAAAGTAGATTAGCATGGTTTGGACATGTATTGGATGCGGAGGGATTGAAAGTCATGTCACAAAACGAGTGTTGAATATAAAGGTGGAGGGATACACGGGCAGAGGAAGGCCGAATAAAAGATGGATCGATTGTGTGAAGAATGATATAAGAATGAAAGGAGTAAGCATGGAAATGACGGCTGATAGAGAGGAATGGAAGAAAAAGACCTACTGCGCCGACCCCAGATAATGGGAAATGGGCAAGAGGATGATGATGCTCACGTTATTCTTAGCCTGATACTGCGCGATCTGTTCGTGGAGGCGAGCGAGTTCGTCGCGGTGGTTGCGAGAAGCGGCGTGGGCGCTCGCCAGTTCACCTCTAAGAGCTTCCACTACGCTCTCGACCTTCGCTAGTTCAGCCGCCTGTAAAAACAATGACATAATTTTATGCTGAAGTTAGTGTCATTTAATTAATAAAATCAGCATATCTATATTAACTTATTAATCCACAAATCATTAATTGACAATGTTAACATTTATAACACAAAACGACCAGCTACGGTCGTGATGAAGTCCGGATCGACCTGCAGATCAAACGCCGTAAATGGAGTTGGATAGGCCACACTCTCCGAAGGTTTCCAAACCACATACCGAGGCAAGCCCTAGACTGGAATCCCCAAGGAAAGCGTAAATGTGGTCGTCCAAAACAGACCTGGCGGCGGACTGTCATTGGCGAAGCGAAAGCCATTGGAAAAACCTGGATCAAATGCGAAGCTCAAGACCGTGCGGGATGGAGACTCACTGTGGACGCCCTCTGGCCCAGCTACGGGACAATGGACCTTAATGATGATGATGATAATGATTAACATTTCTATTTACAGATCAGTTCAGACATAGAATTTGCCCAAATCAGCTTAACATACTATAAGTATCAGTGGCAATATTGGATACGTAATTGTCCCTGTTAAGTTACCAAGTTACGTATTGATTTTTCGATATTATAAACCGAAACTGAGCACAGTATATTGTAATTTAGGAATTGAAAACACTCTAAATATCTTCAAAAATAATTTCATTTTGGTATAGATCTTATCTTTCTTTATATAATCTTAAGTAACAACTTTTATAATGTTACTAGCTGTGCCCGCGACTTCGTCCTCGTGGAATGTAATAAGCAGAAAGCAAAAAAGAAATAGAGAATAAAATTAGAATTAAGTATGTTTATTCGTAAATAAATTTTAAATAATATTGTTCAAAATGGCTACAGTACATCTATAGAATGCTGCTTCCATAATTACTTCATAACTCGAACATAATCAATTTCAAAATTTTTCATCAGTAAGTGATAAGGTTTTATGTTTACTAATAGAATTTCTTTGGATTTGGTTCACACATCCCATCTACTGTTATGGTCTACGACAAAGAAAGTATTAATATACTATATATAGGAACATATAGCTGATACCATGTTTTGGAAGTGTCTTGAATATAACCGATGACTTCATATCAATTTTGTGCAATGTAATCACTGCAATCTTCTTCACCTCGCTTCTTACTAATAATTTATTAATTTCTAACGAAAAATGTATAAAATGGCAGAAATCAAAAGAAGTTTTAGAAATAAAAACGGAAGAACAATATCTTGTAGAATGATGTCATCAACATAGATTGAGTAAGAGTTGAAATATATTTATTGAGATATACCTTGGTTTAAATTTATTTATTGATACATACCTTGTGTTGATCGTTGGAAGGTAATCCATTTTGGGTGGGCACAACTTTCATCTGTTTCAATTCTGCTATTTCAGATTCACGTCCGACGAGTTGTTCTTTGAGTGTGGTTACTTCTGACAGCAACTGCATTGAAATACAATATGTTATGATTACATCTTCTATCCGTTCCTACCGAGGGGCACGACCCTACCCTATTAAGGTGATGACGATGACAACCACACTAACTTAGTGTGAATTGGTCGACTTCACATAAAAGGCTTATGTGCGAAGAACTTGCGAAGCAGTTTCTTTGCAAGTGTAGCGGCTCTTAATGAGGCTTAAAATGAAACAAGTCTTGAAGCTCTGCTGTAAATGGGCCGAGAATATGTCGAATGCTGCCCAGCCGAGCTAAATGTGTTGATTGGTTTTTTCTGGAATTTGGACCTATAAAATTGGACTATTTGTCCAAGCTCATTCGTCAACAATATCCAGTATAGGACCTACAACTTCACTTGAGTGAGTTCTACACATGACGTCAGAATTCAAACTTAAAAAAATGTATTACATCAATTTTGACACGCTCGTATAAATATATAATTATCGAAAATATATGATATTTATGGTATAAAAAGTTATATTTATGGTGCTTTAATACTTTATCTACTATCATGCTATTAATCCTCTATAAAAGAACCTATAAAAATTAGCTTATTGCCAACATTAAAACACTCAATGATATTATGATCATCATCCAAACGCGTGATATTATGAACTTCAAAAAAAGAACATTTTCATGCAATGACATTTTCACCACCAGATCGCTAAAATTTTGAAAAAAGAACAATAAATTGTAGACTAATTCGTAATTTCGGATTCTCGTCTTATCGTGTTATTTCCCGCCATTTTTTCACTCGAATATTGGAAATCTTTTATAGAGGATTCACATCATGATTGTAGATAAAGTCTTGTATGCAACTGTTATAATTAGGTATTATATAAATACCCCTGATTATACAACAGTTGCATAAATAACTATTAGTAAAAATATATGATATTTATGGTATAAAAAGTGATATTTATGGTGCTTTAATACTTTAGTAAGTATTTTTTTTAAATTTTAATCAATTATTTCTGTATTTCATTACTTTTCATTGTAGTTTATTTGTTTCCTGATAAAACCGAATAATTCTATAGACTTAAATATAATTACATGTTGCTTTTCCTTCTCAGCCTCTTCCTTCAGTTTTTCAATATTGCTCTCCGCAGATTGAGCACGACTTGTCAGACGCTGCACTTCATTCTGAAGGTCTGCTACAGCTGTGAAATAAAAATTGATTCACAGTAAAATTGTTTGGCAAATTTCAAGAAACTGATTTGACAAGATAAGGATCCGGTGACCCACAGGTCATAGCGTCGACAGTTTGGTATCTATCCGAGTCAAACTTTTTTACTTATATTGATAATTTTCAAATTTTACAAATCCCAACTAATATTATAAATGCGAAAATAACTCTGTCTGTCTGTCTGTTACGCTTTCCCGCTTATACCTCGCAACCGATTTTGATGAAATTTGGTACAGACAATCTTTAGACCCTGAGACAGAACATATGAGGATGAAGGGGTTGAAATAGAGGTTGAAAGTTTGTATGAGATTTCTTAATTTTAAAAGATAAAACCATGAAATTGAAATTTATATTTAAGCACTTGATAAGAAATCAAACATTTGTTCTAGCATTTTTCAAATTTCGACCAGCTAGGGGGTAAAATAAGGGTTGAAAGTTAGTATACCAGGATTTACAAAAACTAATTTCACGCGGGCGAAGCCGCGGGCGGAAGCTAGTAATATATAAATTACAATATTGTAATATTTTTATGTATTTCAGTTTGTCACATACGTGTTTGTCTAAATAATTATAGTAAGTCTCAATAAAATTTGTGAGAAATAGTGTGACAAATAATGAATGGGAATTGTTACCATTAAGCCGTTCCTGAAGCTGCCTCATGTCTTGCTGTGTCCTCTGCTCTGCGTGGACAGCACACTGCCTCTGTTGATCCAACTCCGCGTATGCTCGGTTTGATTCCTAATGAATTAACGATATCTTTCTTGTATATAAAACAAAACATGTACACTTGTATAATAAATACAAACAAAGGCCAAAGCGCGAATTTCTTCCAGGCAACCTGAATAAAGTGATGTGCAGCAAAAAAGAATTATTTGATAGGATAAACCAAAGGTACGTAATTACAAAATGACATATAATACATACATAAAATACATATATACTAAAACACTATAAACAGTAACAGGGAACACACATTTTCCAATTGCATAAAATGTGTTTTCATCGTTTTGACAATGAAGAGTTTGTCAAACTAGAGAAAAATTGTTCAAAGAACGAAAGACCCTATTTCAAGTAAAAGAGTGAAGAACTAGACAGGTTTTTTATATATTATAAATATGTGGAAATGATTCGGTATTGATGTTGAATCATTTTCAAGCCTAGGCGTTTCCTGTTTAGAAAATTAGTGCTAACGACAGCGCCACATACGTGTACGTGTACGGACCAGTAAAATTAGTAGGTAAACGTGTCCAAAGTACGGTTGTCTTCATAGCGCCGCCGCGCCGGCGTGCCGTACCTGCAGCTGCTGCACGAGACCTGCTTCATAGCGCCGCCGCGCCGGCGTGCCGTACCTGCAGCTGCTGCGCGAGGTCGGCGGCGTGCTGCTGCGCCATGAGGGCGGCGTCGCGCGCGGCGGTGGCGTCCACGCGCGCCTGGCCCAGCTCCAGCAGGCGCGCGTTGTACTCGGCCTGCAGCGCCGCCAGCTGCTGCACGAGACCTGCTTCATAGCGCCTTGGCGCCGGCGTGCCGTACCTGCAGCTGCTGCGCGAGGTCGGCGGCGTGCTGCTGCGCCATGAGGGCGGCGTCGCGCGCGGCGGTGGCGTCCACGCGCGCCTGGCCCAGCTCCAGCAGGCGCGCGTTGTACTCGGCCTGCAGCGCCGCCAGCTGCTGCACGAGACCTGCTTCATAGCGCCGCCGCGCCGGCGTGCCGTACCTGCAGCTGCTGCGCGAGGTCGCGGCGTGCTGCTGCGCCATGAGGGCGGCGTCGCGCGCGGCGGTGGCGTCCACGCGCGCCTGGCCCAGCTCCAGCAGGCGCGCGTTGTACTCGGCCTGCAGCGCCGCCAGCTGCTGCACGAGACCTGCTTCATAGCGCCGCCGCGCCGGCGTGCCGTACCTGCAGCTGCTGCGCGAGGTCGGCGGCGTGCTGCTGCGCCATGAGGGCGGCGTCGCGCGCGGCGGTGGCGTCCACGCGCGCCTGGCCCAGCTCCAGCAGGCGCGCGTTGTACTCGGCCTGCAGCGCCGCCAGCTGCTGCACGAGACCTGCTTCATAGCGCCGCCGCGCCGGCGTGCCGTACCTGCAGCTGCTGCGCGAGGTCGGCGGCGTGCTGCTGCGCCATGAGGGCGGCGTCGCGCGCGCGGTGGCGTCCACGCGCGCCTGGCCCAGCTCCAGCAGGCGCGCGTTGTACTCGGCCTGCAGCGCCGCCAGCTGCTGCACGAGACCTGCTTCATAGCGCCGCCGCGCCGGCGTGCCGTACCTGCAGCTGCTGCGCGAGGTCGGCGGCGTGCTGCTGCGCCATGAGGGCGGCGTCGCGCGCGGCGGTGGCGTCCACGCGCGCCTGGCCCAGCTCCAGCAGGCGCGCGTTGTACTCGGCCTGCAGCGCCGCCAGCTGCTGCACGAGACCTGCTTCATAGCGCCGCCGCGCCGGCGTGCCGTACCTGCAGCTGCTGCGCGAGGTCGGCGGCGTGCTGCTGCGCCATGAGGGCGGCGTCGCGCGCGGCGGTGGCGTCCACGCGCGCCTGGCCCAGCTCCAGCAGGCGCGCGTTGTACTCGGCCTGCAGCGCCGCCAGCTGCTGCACGAGACCTGCTTCATAGCGCCGCCGCGCCGGCGTGCCGTACCTGCAGCTGCTGCGCGAGGTCGGCGGCGTGCTGCTGCGCCATGAGGGCGGCGTCGCGCGCGCGGTGGCGTCCACGCGCGCCTGGCCAGCTCCAGCAGGCGCGCGTTGTACTCGGCCTGCAGCGCCGCCAGCTGCTGCACGAGACCTGCTTCATAGCGCCGCCGCGCCGGCGTACCGTACCTGCAGCTGCTGCGCGAGGTCGGCGGCGTGCTGCTGCGCCATGAGGGCGGCGTCGCGCGCGGCGGTGGCGTCCACGCGCGCCTGGCCCAGCTCCAGCAGGCGCGCGTTGTACTCGGCCTGCAGCGCCGCCAGCTGCTGCACGAGACCTGCTTCATAGCGCCGCCGCGCCGGCGTGCCGTACCTGCAGCTGCTGCGCGAGTCGGCGGCGTGCTGCTGCGCCATGAGGGCGGCGTCGCGCGCGGCGGTGGCGTCCACGCGCGCCTGGCCCAGCTCCAGCAGGCGCGCGTTGTACTCGGCCTGCAGCGCCGCCAGCTGCTGCACGAGACCTGCTTCATAGCGCCGCCGCGCCGGCGTACCGTACCTGCAGCTGCTGCGCGAGGTCGGCGGCGTGCTGCTGCGCCATGAGGGCGGCGTCGCGCGCGGCGGTGGCGTCCACGCGCGCCTGGCCCAGCTCCAGCAGGCGCGCGTTGTACTCGGCCTGCAGCGCCGCCAGCTGCTGCACGAGACCTGCTTCATAGCGCCGCCGCGCCGGCGTACCGTACCTGCAGCTGCTGCGCGAGGTCGGCGGCGTGCTGCTGCGCCATGAGGGCGGCGTCGCGCGCGGCGGTGGCGTCCACGCGCGGCCTGGCCCAGCTCCAGCAGGCGCGCGTTGTACTCGGCCTGCAGCGCCGCCAGCTGCTGCACGAGACCTGCTTCATAGCGCCGCCGCGCCGGCGTGCCGTACCTGCAGCTGCTGCGCGAGGTCGGCGGCGTGCTGCTGCGCCATGAGGGCGGCGTCGCGCGCGGCGGTGGCGTCCACGCGCGCCTGGCCCAGCTCCAGCAGGCGCGCGTTGTACTCGGCCTGCAGCGCCGCCAGCTGCTGCACGAGACCTGCTTCCGCCTGCAACAATCGCACTTTAACCTCAAGAAACTATCCGCCATCCACCGCCTGCTTAGTTATTTCAGTTACTCTTCGTATTATATTTCACCGCTCAAGAAAATACTGTTTCTACAATATTCGATATCTTGTTCAATTCAATTTTTTTTAATTCTATATATATGAAGAGTTTACTATGAGCCGAGAAGTATCGTAAAAGCATCGGTGTACCTCGGATCATCACTTATTTGTGGTTTGATCGCGCATCGCTCTAAAACGCTCCATATTTATTAATACACTAGAACTGTAATGTTATTAAAAAATAAAATCACCTTATATCCGATCATAATAACGTGTATGACGGCAGTGAACGTGCTTATTGTATTCATACTATAGGTAGCGTTGAGATAATTTCCGACACTGTGTATGAGTTGCTGAAATCAGTGGATGTAGCTAAAGGATCTGGCCCTGACCAAATATCTCCTTCATTGATTGTTAAATGCGCTAAGCAATTAACTAAACCACTTACTATCTTGTACCAGCGTTCCGTCAATGAAAGTTGGGTACCTAGCATTTGGAAGGCAGCATACATTACCCCATCCACAAAAGTAGTGACAAAAGTGATGTAAAGAATTACAGGCCTATTTCTAAGCTATGTATTTTCGCCAAAATATTAGAACGCATCGTTCACAACACAGGTATACAACACCTTAAGTAATATCTTTATAGAAGAACAGCACGGTTCATTAAAAACAAATCAACTACGACAAATTTATTATCTTTTATTGATTTCGTTACATCAAATATGGTATTGGGCGGCCAGGTAGATGCTATATTCACTGATTACAGTAAAGCTTTTGACCGTATTGATCATAAACTGCTTTATCAGAAGTTGCTGCAGGCAGGTATCCATGGCAATTTATATAGATGGTTCTGTTCATATATTGAGAACAGGTTGCAAGCAGTTGCGATAAATGGATGCGTATCTGATTGGAGAACAGCAGCTTCTGGAGTTCCGCAGGGATCTTTACTGGGCCTTTGTTATTTAATATCTTCATTAACGACATCAGTACCTGCTTTCTTCATTCACACTTTTTAATGTACGCTGATGACATGAAGATATTTAAAGTAATTGATCACGACTACGATTGTGTTTTATTGCAACAGGACCTAGAGAGATTGGAATCGTATTGTCAACGTAATAGACTAGACTTAAATGTCAAAAAATGTTATTCCATTTCTTTTTCAAGAAAATTTAATATAATCAATTTTAATTACACGTTAAAGGCAGCTCCATTGAAATAGAGTGTATGAAATTCGTGACCTAGGTGTGGTGCATGACTCCAAATTGTTATACGAAAACACATAGATTATATAGCCAATAAGGCGAATAAAATGCTAGGTTTTGTCAAGAGATCATGTTCTCAATTCACAAACATAAAAACAATCAAGATACTGTATTGTTCATATGTTCGCAGCATTCTTGAATATTGTTCACAGATTTGGAACCCCCAGTACAAAACTTATATAAGTAGATTGGAGACAATACAGCATAAATTCTCAAGATATTTACAATTTAAATGTAAAAAATACGATGACAGTTACGAGGCTAGATGTAAAAGACAGCACTTGCTCCCTCTTTATGTACGCAGAAAAATAAGCGACATTACATCTTTAGTAAAAATAGCACAGTCCAGAATAGACTCCCCTTATCTCCTTGATAAATTACAACTTAAGGTCCCCAGTAGGTCTGCTAGATTACAATGCCGCTCTTTGTACCTTACAGCCACACCAACTATCGGGGGGTTCATTTTTTCGTGAGAGCCGCGAACTCGGTGAATGAGTTAGGAAATATCCAAGATTTAGATCTGTTTAACTCAGCTCCATCCAGATTTGCTCATGTGGTCTCGCAGCAATGGATTGAGTCGGTTCCCGGATGATTAGTTTAGACATATTGTCAATAATGTCCATAGTAATTATTAAGATAGCAGTCAAGTTTTAGGTTAGTTATTTATATGCGAAAACTCGTAAATAGTCCGTAGTATTATAAGTAGATGTTAAATAGTTATTAAGTACTGTTAGTTTTCCAAATAAAATAAAATAAATAAATATTTTAATGAGCATATAAACAATTGCTCAATAACTTTTATTTGTTTGTTTATTTGAGTATTTCCTAAATTGTTACATTTAATGTAAGAAAGTTTAAAATGTGTTTGATTTATTCAATAATAAAAAAATTAAGTTTACAATAATTTTTTTATTTTAAATTTCTAAAACATAATTCTAGTAGTAGTCTTTTCATTCTAACTAGATTAACGTAACATAATCTCATAGATATTGTTGTCATTTATTTTTTTTAATTTTTTTTGAAACATGCCATTTAAGAATCAAGCAATAACTTAAGGCTTTTAAAATCACGGATTTAGTAAACAGTACAAACTCAAAATAAACATTTTCCTTGTTCAAAGTCTAATGTCGTACAAAGAGAAAAAAAAAATATTTTGACATACAGTTATAGATGATAATTCATTAAAATAAGTAGTTATATATTTAAGTTATCACATTCAATTACAGAAAAATACCCATATTTTCTCGATTTATTTCATATAAGTTAGCTCAAAACATTGCGGTCAATAACATTAAATTTGAATAGAGTTAACGCTTCAGATCCAGAGGTTCAAATTAAGGCTGAGTAAAAAAATATTAATCTCAAAATTAAATGTTATAATAGTAAGTGTCTTCTTAAGGTTGAACCCTTCAAAATTGGTTGGGTTTGCCTCCTCTCGAATTTTGCATGTTTTGTCACCCACTGCAATATGCTAACCCTACCTATCTGAAATCATGACAAACGATCACTTCATTCAGGATTTTATATTCTTTGCTCAATGTAAAAATACCAGCAACTTTTGTGGTAAGTATAGGTGACCAAATTTTTGTGTAGTGCTTTTTTTTAAAGGTTGTAAATTATAATCATACAAATGATGCCAATAAAAAAATCGTAACCTCTTCGGTCTCTTCTAACATTTTTACAAAAATAATAGAAAAAAAATTAAATTTAAACTTTTATATGTTTTGTATTAAAAACTCTTTTCTTCTTTGAAAATTGGTTAAAGAAATTTGGCGGACTGGGATAACTTGATGTACTATTACGTCATGTCCATACTTTAACTTACCTCAGTCAATCTCTGGATATGCATTTCCATCTGCACTCTTTGAGCTTGAGTATCTCCTTCTGCTACAAGTTTGGATTGAAGCTGCAACAAAACAAAAATAGTTAATGTTTTTATAGATCCCTTTTAAAACTTACACCAATACAGCTGATATTCTTCCCCACTGAGGGGCACGAGCCTATCCTAATCATGTAATTATGTTAGGCCGATAATAATAAAATTTAAATAAAAAAAAAATAAAAGAAAAATTAAAACTCATTAAGCACATGACGGCTAAACCAATATAGACAGTCTTATATACCCAGCCAAAGACACACAGAGCTGGCAGAATTGTTGTCGTAAGATAGCAGATTGCCAACAATAAAAGAAGAAGAAGAAGATAATATTAAATTATTTGTCAAATGCAATTTAGTATTTTAGTTGAAATTAATAAAAACGCTATATAATAATGTTATAGAATGAAAGATTAAGCATATATAGGCCAATCGTGATCCGTGTGTAAAAACCGCGTTACACCTTTACCGTAGCACCGTCAGATAAAATATACATTTGAATTTCGAAAAACAAAAAACACAGCAACACATGCCCCCTTATTCCAAAACGTGGACTAAATATAGTACCAGGTTTAGTGCTAGGTTTAAACCACGAACACAAATAAATTGTATTACAAAACGAAGACTATCGTTAGTCCAAGGTTCATCTATGGTACTAAAGTTAAACCTCTGTGACCCCTAGTTTATCTTTGGTACTAACCTCAAAAGTCAGCAAGTATTGTGATATCGCAGTAATCTTTTTAGTGTTAAATTAAATAAATCGTTAAAGATGGACGTGAACGCAATTGATATCATAGATTTAGAAGATCTGGAAGTCTTGGAAATGTGGAAATGAAATGAATTACAATTAGGACTAACCTTTTCTTCTGAACTCAAATTTTTACCCCTTTTTATCTTTTGTTGTTCCATTTTTTTTTTGTAATTTATTATATTAATTTATTTTACAGAAATTATCACAATGAAGTTAAGGCTCACAACAATTAAATTGTAATCACATCAAACTAAAACGACAATACAAAATCTTTTCTGCAATTTGAAATTTTGCGCGCCGCATTCCATTTTTTTATACATACGTACATTGAATCATAAATCTCAGTTATACTATTTTACAATAGTGGTTATATTTTAATAACCTTTACTTTTATATCAAACATTTCTATTTTGAACTCTATACTTAAATATAAAAATATATATAATTATTTCATCATATTATTATCACATCATAAAAGAATGAATAATTCAATGGTGTAATGACATTTGGCTGCTTCTATTTACGATTAAACCAGGGACGATCTTTAGTACTAAATAGTTCTTGATTGGTTCGAGATTTGTAATAAGAATGCAATTTAGTCCGAGGTTTAACTTTAATACCGATTAAACCTAGACTTAGTAGTTCTGGTTTAAGCCTGGTTCTTGGAAAGTTTTTGTAATAAGAGGGATGAAGTTTACATTTGGACCAGGAAAATGACCGCTATTACGGTGATCGCCTGCTGTCACATACCATGTGCTTTTCCTGCGCCAAGGAATGGTTCTCGTCGGCCAGCCGCTGCAGCCTGGTCTGCAGCGTGTGCAGCTCGGCGCGAGCCGTGGCTGCAGCTTGTTCGCTTGCGCGAGCTGCTGCCGACGCACGGACGCGCTCGGCGTTCAGTGTCGCTCTGTTGAATGGGATAAGCATGAGAATAGTGATGTGCCGAGTCGCTGTTTTGGTGGATCGAGCCGAGTCGAGTCAGTTTATACGGTATTCGAATCCGGACTCGATTCCCTGATTCGAGCCCAGTACTCGAATATGGGATCTATCGATATGGGAACGAGATTCCCTATGTTTGCTATTCTAATATTTCTAGACTCGAGTCTAGAAATTCGAGTCTGGAAATTCTAGTCCAGTCCAGAACTAGAGTCCGATTTTAGAACATAATAAAAACAAAAAATTGCAGGTTAAAACTTGTTTGTAATATTAGGCCCGCGCCACTTCATTGCTTATGTAAACAGTTTGCGAGTACAAGCGAGTTAACCAAACTCGAATACTAGACTCGAGTCAGTAGAACTCGTGTAAATACAATCGAGTTGACGAGTACAAACTGATTCTTCCTGGCTACTCGAATCAAAATAAATTGGTATTCGAGTAGCCGAGTCCAAAGCAGGAATCGAGTCTGACTCAAGTCAAACCGTACTCGGCACATCGCTACATTAGAACGTTTTTTTTTATTATTACTTTGCTTACTATACACTAAAACAGAAAGAAAAGATACACAGGGATCAGCTTAACTATACAAGAGATCTATGCAAGCTTACTGTTGCGTGGCTAGTTGTTTACGATATTAGAGAGTAGAACAATGTACAAAAATTTATCTACACATTTAATTTTTTTTTTTTTATAAATTTATTAATTCAAAATAATTTTGAAATTGTTACTAAACAACTATTAAATTTAAAAAAATATTTGTCAATAATTTCTAAATGTATGGGATTGAATATTATTCTTAAGATATAGTTAATATACATAGTTTATAATATACTTGGTGTAAGTTATTCTTGAATATTCCACTACTCAATTAGTGCCTGATAATATCGATAAAATTTACCACTATTTGTATTTTGTTTGTTTTTATGACTTTTGTCGACCTTCGCTTCGAGCTTCGATTTGTTGTTTGTCTTGTTTTCCTGAAAACCGCTACCAAAGGTGAGTTCAACCCCTGGCAAACCGAGTTGCATATAGATAGACAGATATTTTATTTGGTCTACAGACACGCACACACATGTGATTTAAATTGCTTCAATTAGTGAAGACAGGTGAAGGTTAAGTATAGGACAGACAGGGACAGAAAACGACGCCAATCCAACACTCTCTTCCCTGTGCAAGAACAACCCACCTAGAATTTTTTTTCCTATTTTGCAGCTATTTTCGTTTCAACGAAACTGGACCAGTATCGTTTGCTTGGGTACCTGCGTCTTATCAGTAAATTCGCGGTGTTACCTTGTGTTCTGGTGTAAAGGGTAAGATGGAGGCAGTGTAATTAATATGTTACATGTTGACAACATATACTAGGATTTTTGTAGGGATTCAGATTTGCACGAATCTCACAGGAACTACATGCACTATAGGTGATTATAAAGGTTTATAATCAGGTGTGCGGTCTGTTTTTTTGTCACTGTACATCAATAAAAAACCAAATCTGTTTTACATGTTGGCTTGTGTACTGGATTTACACCAAAAAAGAATAATTTTTTGGTGCAATTTGAAGCCTACTCTTGTGTAAACCAACATTACCTATAACTCCCGGTGGGGGCAGATGTTTGTGTGATGAATGCCAGCATTTGTACCTTAGTCATGGTTGTTCATATATATTTCAATAAAAAAAAAATATTTATATATGTATAATATATGTATGTCTATCCGTTGCCCTAGATCCCATAGCACAAGCCTTACAGAGCTTACCTTGGGCTAGGCTAATTGGTGTAAGTGTAACAAAATTAAAAAAAAAAAATTAAAAAGAAAAAAAAAACTGAAAAACTTTGTACAAATCGCTATCCAATAGATGTAACGTACATCCTTGAAAACATATATGAGGAGCTATATACATCGAAGCCATACTGAGATCCCTAATATGCAGAATGTCATCGGAATCGAGACAAAAAAAGTGCGACTCAATACTCTTTCTGACTTTCACTCAAGACGAGAAGGAAAGGTTTAACAGAGAAAATTACAGCACCGGCGATAAGTCAAGAATGCTTATGATATATGAAGCGCAGGGACGTATGAGCACGGAGTTGTGGTAAGAGGAGCAGAAGGAAAAATCCTCGAAAAAACCTGATCACGAAAGTGCCCTCCTTGCAATTGTCGCCATATCTCGGCATACGGTGTTCTGCATATTTTTTTATCGTGACTCGAAGGAAGATCGAAGAAGGTAACAGATCAAGAGGTAGAGGAGTACAACAAAAAATTGTGATTAGAAGCAGAATCACGATGTTATCTAAACGCTACAAACCAAACGACCATCCTGATTGGTATTGTAGAATTAAGGAACTTATTGTAATTTTATTATTTTGATTTAGGTGTTTGGCTGTGGAATTGCGTTAGTACCTACTAAATACTATTTATGGAGAAAAAGCAATATTCGTACAAAACGACGATTTTATAGCTTCGAGACCAGTAATTTAGTTCATAATTTACTTAGAAGTGTCGCACAACTTGTTATAGTCGTAAGTATAGGTGTAGAGTAGTGGCGAAGCTTACTATGTATATTTTACATAAACTAGAAAATGATCTAAATAAGGACAATCACATATAACCACGGGTTACAAATCTGTGGAAGAAAAAACCACCATTACCAGAATAAAGTTTCTAAATTTAATAAAAAGATAATTTACCTAAGTTCTTTCAATTTTGCATAAATAGCTTGGCTAGCTTCAATCTCATCAGCCAACGCCTTTTCCTTGTCTGCAAGCTGTTTCTTCAATTTTTGCATAGGATCGTTAGGGCCCTGTAGAAATATAATTAATGGTAAATTTAGATCTACAACATAAGCTCACAAGAACACAATAACTATTAGGATATTGTAGCGAATATGGTAGGTTCAATCTCAAAATATCAAATTTGTAGCAAAATGTTCGCTTTTTAACTGAAAGGCCTATACCAGTATGCGTATTCTTTTCATTAATATTAGGGGTTAAAGTATGAAATTTGCGTTTTATTGCAATAGGTTCTTTGAATTGACATAGAATCTTCATGGTTTGAGGTTTTCGAATGAAACTTTTTTGAAATGATTTCTATGACGTTCTTCTTTTTAGAAATGTGAAACATTTGAATATAGAGTTTCAATTGTTTTCGTTATTCAATTTAGACAAGAAGTACCGCGAAAATTCGAGTGATTTTTGAATACGAGTTTCGACGCGGAACGAACGCGGCAGAAACAGCCCGCAATATCGATGCTGCGTTTGGAGAGGAGTCTACTAATGAACGCATCGTGTGTTTTTGGTTTAAACGCTTTCGTGATGGAAATTTCTACTTAAGGACGAGCCACGAGGAAGACCGCCCACACAGGTGAACAACGATGAATTAAGAGAGATAGTGGAAGCCGATCCTAGTCAAACTACCCAGGAATTATAGGCATGGTTTAACGTTACCTTACCCACAATATTGACTCACTTGCGTCAAATCAATAAAATAAAAAACTACGAAAAATGGGTGCCTCATGATTTGACTAATCTGCAGAAAGAAACGCGTGTTGAAACTTGTGTTGCCTTGTTGAACCGGTACAGTAATGAAGGAATATTGGAACGAATTGTAACATATCACATGTTACAATTCGATCCAATATTCCTTCATTGACATGTGGTTTCTTTATGATAACCGGAAAAGAAAAATGCAATGGCTGACCCCAGGTCAAATGCCACAACAGTGTCCTAAAGCAAAACTTACCAATAAAAAAGTAATTGTAACTGTTTGGTGGTCTCAGCATGGTGTTATTCACTATAGTTTTCTCCGATCTGGTCAAGCAATAACGGCAGATATCTATTGTGCCGAACTCCGAACCATGTTGACAAAACTAGCAGTAAAACAGCCACGACTCATAAATCGATCTTCACCATTATTGCTCCACAACGCGAGACCTCACACAGCACGAGAAACCATTTTGACCCTTCAGGAAGTGCAGTTAGAAACCATTCGTATTCACCAGACCTTGCTCCAACGGACTACCATTTTTTTCGTGATTTGGACAATTATCTACGTGACAAGAAGTTTTCTTCCCAGCAGGCAGTACAATATGCTTTCACACAGTTTGTACAGTCTAGATCGTCGGAGTTCTATCGCAAAGGCATATGCCCTTCCCATTAGATGGCAGCAATGTATAGATAATAATGGCAACTATTTTGATTAAATAAATTTGTTAAAAATTTAAAAAATAAACAATTTAGATTTTCAGTACAAATCGGCAATTTCATACTTTAACCCCTATTATTTATGTCAGCATAATAATAATTTCCGCAAGATGTAACATGCCTCTGTCCACTCGGAGTGCTCGGGGAGGGGGTCATGGTGCTTGTTGAGCAGTGCATCGGTCAGGATCTGGATCTCAGTGCGCGATAAAGCAGCATCGCGGATCACACGCACCAACTCGTTTACGCTGACGCCGCCGCCGTCGCCTGCCGCTGTCACCAACACAATTATTAAACACCTCATATTCTGAAAGATTTATCGAAGGAAATCGCAATGACACAAATATGTTATAAAGGGGCAGCGGCTTACGCCTTGCACCACATCTTTTCAAATACAGAATTTCTCTGCGCCAACCCCAGTCTTTGATTGTTCAAGCAACCTTCTGTTTACTAATGAATTACCTCGTGAAGTTCAGTCGGAACCACTCAGTTGCTTAGCCGCGTTAAGTTCATGTGCACATTTTAGCACATAACTATATCGTACGCTAAAAGTTATTTCAAAATATAATTAGCTATTTCTAGACTATTCAAACTCGCAACATACAAACCACTGTATTATTTTGATACTTTTGGTTCACATGAGATCTGCATTAAACATGCAGTCTCCACAAGAATAATAAAATATAAATATACGTTACCAACACTTACATCAATTAGCCTAGCCCAAAGTAAGCGCTGTAAGGCTTGTGCTATGGGACTTAGGGTAACGGATAGACATGCATATATTATACATATATAAATAATTTTTATTGAAATATATATCAACAACCATGACTAAGGTACAAATGCTCGCATTCATCACACAAACATCTGCCCCCACCGGGATTCGAACCCGGGATCTTAGAGATGGCGACACCTTGAAACCGGTGTACTATCCACTCGACTATGGAGGTCGTCTCAATGTACTGCACTGTTGTTCTGCAGTAAACATAGATAAGATTCTCCAATTATAATACAGGATCTGCCTATGTTTATAACGGGTGACGTTATTATATGTTATTATTTGTGTATTTCGTCGTATCCATGGGATTAAACAAAACGTATGAATGTATAAGTAAATTCTACAGTATAATCTTACACTAAATTCCCTAAAACTACAATCAAATTTGTGTTGTTCAGATGATATCTCACATCAAACGGATTTATGCAGACATGTTTTGAATAAGTGTTTCATTGGTATAATACAAACATGTAAATCCTACTACTATTATAAAGGCGAAAGTTTGTAAGTATGGATGTATGGATGTTTGTTACTCTTTCACGTAAAAACTACTGAATGGATTTGAATGAAACTTTACCACAATATAGCTTATACATCAGAATAACACATAGGCTACAATTTTTGAGGTTTCTAATGTGAGGTCGTAAAAAAAACACATTTTTTGCGCTTACATTGCAAACGCTGACTGAATCCTACGTAGTTTATAGGAGCATACTGCAGTAGCTACCTATAGGCCTATGAGTAGGGCTCTGCAGTGCTTAGTTACCGTATTTCTTACTTATTACTAGACTAGACGGGACGAACCTGAAGTCCACGCGAACGAAGTCGCGGGCAAAAGCTAGTTACATAATATGTAGATTTCACATCATGAGAAGTTCAGCTTGAAGTCAAACTAGGTGTATAAATACTGGTAATAAATGACAGTGCATTATATGAATGATTTTGTGAGCAGCATTCAAAACTAACCCATGAGTGAAAGAACATTGGGTTCAGCTTTCTTCTTTTTGCTCTTGCTGGCAGTTGGAGTGGAAGGCGCGGCCGCTGTGGGGGCAAGCGCTTGCTTGAGCAACTTCTCAGTGGTAAGTTCGCTCGGCTGCGGCACGTTTAAGGGAGGTACTATTTCCTCCTTCTCCTCCTGTGGGCCGTCCTCAACTTTCTTTTCAATCTTTTTAGCTAAAATCACATGTAAAGAGAACTGTGCAAATATAACCAAAATAAATAATTCATTCATGTCACTAGTAGTATTGACAACAATGGCCAAATGAATTGTATTTACATAATGTTATTGATACAACTGTACACATTCAATGAAAATCAATATAATTGATTATAATACGTCAGTTAAAGTTTGATTGCATTGTCTACAGAAATTGTAATTCTCCTTGGATTTCAAGTAATTGCTATCAATAATATGGTTGCATTGCCGTCCCACTTACATTTACGCTGCTCCTTAGGTTTTTCGGCACTAACTTGTCGTTCGCAAGACTCTTCTTTAGCTGGTTCAACAATGATCGACTTAGCTGTAGCTTTGTTATTCTTAGATACCTTCGCAAGTTTGTTATCTTTCTTCTCAGTGAATTCTTCTTTCTTTTCAGAAGTCTGCAATGTTAATGAAAATGTTTTACGGATATTTTTATATATTAGTAAAATAGAATGTGCATTTGAATTATCTTTTTTTTGAGCACGATAAGCTCTTTATACATTTATTTAATAGCATGTTAGAGCTCTAAAGATCCATTTTCTTGAATAACTAAATCATTTCATTAACTGTATAGTAACTTTTGCGTCAATCTCCACACGGTGATTGACACGAGGCGATACGACGAGTGAAACAACGATAATAAAAACTTCGATAGATATTATACTATAAAGCCACGACTCAAACAAATTCAGTTCATCATTCATTCATCAGTATGAGATATGATACCTAATTATACATCCCTAGAGATTATATATATATATATTATATATATATATATATATATATAATATATATATATTACAAAATGTGAAGTCTCATCTTCTGGAGTAACCAATTTGTCATTATAAATTGGCACACTCGTCGTATCAACCCCATTCGTGGAGGTGAAGCCTAAAATATACTCAGTCTGCAAAAGACACAAACATTTGAACACTGCACATTCTAGTTTTGTCATGTTATCATCAGAAAAGCAAATTGATTATGATTTATACATAAATTGTACGTAAATTGTATGAATGTGTTGATTAAAAATCATTGTAAAAATATACTACATTTAACACTAAGTTCGGGGAGATATGTTAATTCATCATTATATGAGTAGATATCGTCTCTATCTCGATTTTTAGCATCGTCGTCTTTGTTACATCAATGTTATTAGACTTTAATACGTCCGACAGTATAGACGTAACCCTTGCAGGATTACTTCGCTATCTGTCTGTTCGCCTGTTCCAATCGATCTGAAATTCGGTACACATAAATTTTTGCGACTCAAATACGGTTACGTCATTTAATTTAAAAATTCGATAACTTGTGGTCTTCACCGATGAACTTATTATTCTAGTAGTTAATTTATACATACACAGAACTTCTTACAAATATTATGTAAAAGTACATGTTTGTATCTATGAGTTATCCCACTCTAGCTGTATTTATCTGAAATTAGTATTATAAGTGTATTATTGTATTTAACAACCAGTATAATGTACGTAGTACTTTTTATGGATTAGCAATGCAATTAAATCCTTTCTCACCACGAATTTTTTGTTATCTATTAAATATGTCATGATAAGAGCGAATGTTAATTGCGCACGATCAACATGCCATTATATATACATATTTAAATTGCAATGACAATATAGTAAAATTGAATACTACATAGAAACATATGGATTATGAAAATTTGAAATGCAAACACTATGAAAGCAAAAATATATAGACTATAATGTTAGAAAAATGTATCTGCATGCATGAAAAAAATAACACGAAAACACCACGAAGCAAATTTTAGAAAATGTGGAAAAACAACACGGCTTTTGGCTCTGAAAGTGTCCAATAAACTCACTTTTTCAGTAGCTAGTGTTGTTGAGTGCAACAACTCAAATTCGTCCTTGGGATGCATCTCCTCAAAATGATTGGAGACACTCACTGTTGAAGGCAGCGAGTCGGGATCGCTAACGCAGCTCGGATCCTCTTTATTTATAAGTATCGGCTTAACTTTAGGATCCTTGCCACGTTTGCGAATCTGTACAGACATTTTTACATATACCACAAAGCCCATTTGATGTTTTGCAACCTATATCACCTTCATGAACACAACCACTGGTGACTGACAATTTAAAAGACGATACGAGGCATCATAAAGTGTAATAATGAGTAATGAGGGCACTTAAAGCTCAGTCATATAAGATACTTTAACTCACAAACACACAGGAATTAGTTTTATGTCAAAACGGTCCTGGCACACGAATCAAATATCAACTATCTACGCTTAGTTGGACATGTAGTTATTAATAGTCTACTTCGGGCTTAACAAAATAAAGGTTGCAATTCAAATATTCGATTGTGACGGATAGTGGTCAGTGACCGAATGGTTGAGTCCCGCCCAACACGAATATTTTATTTGCGTTTTTGTATTATCTATAAATTTAATTTGCATATTTTGTAAAAGGCAAAGTGAGATGTAATATAAATATTATCTTTTTTGATCTACAATATTTTTTCGTATTGGTTGTTAGAACTGACTTTTCTCACAACAGTACGCCTTTAAATAGGATAGACGGCAAGACAAAGATGTTTTTAACAACAGAACGCTTGCTAAACCAGTTTATATCTGTACGAAATTTATCATAAGTATTCTCTAGTGCACGTGAACATTTTACCCACACCATCAAAAGCTTCGCCAGTAGCTGTGGTTCGGCCCCAGAAGCTAACGCTTACCATGATTGCCATTACTCGTATGTTTATGATTAAATGTGTGTATAGATATAATTTACATAACAAATAATGAAATTTTACAAATGAATTATGCTGTAAACCGTATAATAGTTTGTTATTTTATTATAGCACACGTATAAAACGTGGAAGCGTGGATTTCAAAATGCTTCTTAATAGACAGATCAATCCTAAATACAAACAGCATTTATAGTTTCGTAGTGACATGTCACAAATTTTAACTCCTTGTAAAGTTGGACCCCGTATTTCTTTCATGTACTTTTCTTCTAGCTATAATACTACATAGTGATGGGTGGAGAAATTTTCGAGAACCTTGAGTGTAGAGACTATAATTCTTCAAACTATCGATTACAACCACTCTTTTGAATGATTCTAAAAATATAATATATATTTGCTACTTGATTATTGAAAGGTACATGCAAAATATAAACACATAGATCAACGCCATTTAATTGACAAATATAGCCGATAATTTTATGTGGTATATCTTTACTGGCATTTATATGAAATTGATTGGAGATTATGCTGCTAGTCTTCTTCCGCCGCGTAACTGTTGTAGTAAATAAAAAAATTGCTGTATACATTGTAAGAAGCATGTAATTCAAACAAATTCCAGTTCCTTCGCGCGTTGAATCAGCTAATTCGCTCCGACGTCGATTACACCTCGTAATACTTGTACTCGGCTCCCCTAGAGGAGTCGGGGTCACTACTCAAAGCTATGATTTGTTTCAGTATCATCACGTGATTACGCGGGTGGCATATAAACTCTTTTATTGGTTGGCGTTCCTGCCCGTGTAAAGGTCGGCCATACCTCTTTGTGTTATCAGGGCAGGATTTTGTCCCGGTGGGATGGCCTCGAGAACTGCTTTCAGAACCTTGATACAGCTGTGTTATTAGTTACGTGGCTGCTACGGACGACTTCCCGATGGTCCCTTCAGGGCGTGTTGGTTTATTTTTGACAGTCGGTCCTGCGGGGACTGGATTTCAAGTATCTGTTTTAGTTTTGATTTATAGCAGCTCTTTAGGGGATTTCCTCCTTTTGCATACATTTTTTTTGCGGTTAGATTGTTTTACCTCTTTTACTCTGCGGAGTGCGATCGGAAGCATTACCTAGTTGCGTGTCTTTTTTCGCATCTTCCACAGGCCGGAGCGCGTTGGCAGTGTATCAACGAATATCGGAACGTCTGGCATCGGTGGGACTGAGACGACATACTCCGCTGTGATCTTTTCCTACAGTCCTATGATTTCAGCTGGCTCGATGTTCATCGGTAGCCCAATAATGGCCATGAAGTAAAGAGTAGCTAAACTTACGAATGATACGGTACTTGGTCTCCTTCTTTGACAGAATTCTGATGCCCTTCCTGAAGAGATAGACTTTAGGAGTGTGTTCCAGCTGTTGTTCCAGCTCCGGAAGTTGCAGCTATGTCGTGGCTTTCTTGGCCACCGTTTGTACCGAAGCCAGATGCATTGCAGCCAGGTTCAACTGCATTACTATTATTAGCTACTATTACAATTCTCAAAATGCATGTATAATAAAAAGCGGTCTTTTATGCAATTTTTATAGAAACAACATTTTAGTTGTATAACTAAAAATATACAAATACATTGCACTGAAGTTATATAGGATATTGGTCAAGCTATTATAATATCATATAAAAATAATAAGCTATAAGCCATTAAACATTCGAAACAAATATAAAATCTCTTTATTAACCTCAATCATTAAAATAATTCATTGGTTTAAATTAATTTATTGTTATTATGAATTAAATAAGTATACATTCTTTTAAGGCTCTGCAAAATGTATTTACTTGTTGAGCATCCTCATTCAAAAGACGAATATGCAACTTCTTAACCAACTCTCATAAGTAAGCACTATCAATGTTTGTATGAAAAAAAAAGTGTGTCAATGTGTGTGATACTTTCATTTCAGGAAAATAAAAATAGGGAAGAAATGGAATAGAATACTGGCATTATTTAAATGACAGAGTGAGGCATGTAGATTACATTACAAGTGCGTGGAAGGTAACTAGTTGCTTTTATCACATTCTCAGTTTTTGAAATAGTTTGTTATTTTATTCAAAAATGTTTGGTTATATTCTCAATGCTTATTAAAAAATGAGTTGGGAATGAAGTATAGTCATTGATTAGAAATATGCTACCAAAAATATAATTGCTCCATTACCAATGAAACCCAATCAAAATCTTATAATACTATGATGGATAATTGTCTTACATATATACTGTAAATATCATTAAAGACAAAACAGAATGTTCCGTATACCAAGGAATACATTATATGACGCATATAAAAAAAATAAACGACATAACATACGTATATACGTAATTTATGTGTCATGTACAAATTTTCATTTTTTTTTATTAAACGATTTCATTATGAATAAAAGGCCTTCAAACTTCGACCTATTGAGATTTAATTGTGCTAAAAGATCTTAACTTTATGTATTAATATATTTAAACATATTTAATTAATTAGTTTATGAGAAAAGGAGTAAAGTGCTACATATTACATATCTGTTTAGTAATTAATAATTTTATAATATGGATGTCTATTTTTTTTCCTGGGAATCTTATATGATCTGGCTAATGGAAAATAGTATATTTATATATTTTCCATTAATATATCATATATCTGTAAAGAACCTAGGCAGAACCAATAGGACTATTTCATATTATACTGTGAATTAACAAAAATTAGTGGAGTGTAAATATCCTGTGCATCTCTGCCTAATCCTTCTGTCTAAAAATCTATGTTATATGTATACACAATGATTATATCATTTAACCAGCACTAATAATCATATCCGAATGTGAAATTGCAATGACATTTTTACCTTAACAACAGGGGGGACATCTCTTGGCACATCTACTACCACAGGTGGCCGAAATTCAACATGTGGTTTTTCAGTGGTTAATAAATCTTCTTCCATACCACTTTCAGCTTGTGTTTCACTCTCTGGATCATCAGTATGAACTGAATATGTTGCATTCTCTTTGTTCCTCTCCTTTTTAGCTAACTAAAAAAATACACAGTATGTAATAAAGCTTAATTCAGTCTTCGGCTACCTTTGCAGTTTCTCCAGCAGTGCACCTCTTACTGCTGAAATGATAAAGGATCTTGACTTTTATGTATACTGCAATGCATATAAAAATAGAGATGAGTGGCGAGAGATCAAATATAATCTCAAAAATGTTTAAATGAACGTGATAATATGCAGCTTTAAGTACACCATACTCCAATATAAGGATTAATAATCTTCATACAATTTTTATGTTAACTTATATCCCACATAACTGTACATAAAAATTGTATAAAGTCAATCCATTAAATTTGTATGACTTGTTCTATTCTGTTATATACGGTGGAAATGATGTTGACCCAGAAACGAAAACTGAATATTGATATAAATGTATACATATATATCTTACATAGTGGGATATAGTGTAATTAATTATTACGTTTGATAAACAAGTAACATCATTTATATCAATGCTCAGCTTTCGTTTCTGGGACAACATCACTTCCACTGCGTATAACAGAATGGAACAAGTCATACAAATTTGTGTGTATACAATAATAATAGACAATACATTATTGAATTCAACCAAACAAACTAATACATACAAATAATTTTGTCACAGAATAAATATATTTCTTTCTTTCTTTCAAAAATAAAATAATCTTTGCCTTATATATGCCAATAACATATGCCCTAATAGGCTCTTATTGAATTCAAATAAATATTAAATTGAATGGAGAAAAAATTCTTACAAGGTACATAAAAAAACAACAACTGTTCAGAAATAGGGATTCTTTTAGACAACAGGCAAGAAACTCTGCAGTCTATTTTTTGTTTATTCTTTTCAATATCATAATGTAATACAATTGTATGTATTTACATATAAACAGAAATATAATGTTTTATTGGAAACTAATAGAATACATTATTCAGTGACTACCATTTCCCTAAAACAACCTTACAAAACTATAACCCATAAATGCAAATTAAGAGTAAATTTAAATGTTTTTAATTGGGTGTTATAGTGGCTCTTATTCACATGTAAATATTCAAGTAAAAATGTAGTTTATATACACAGCTACATGATAACTGATTTGTGATTACTGAAACAACTATTAATTTTGTAAAGCCCCAGGATTTGTAAGTTACTTTTTTCTACATATATCAATAAAAAAAAACTATATCTAAAATATATAGACTTTTTTAAAGAAAATAATAATATATTGTTATAACAGAAATTTTACCTTCTTTTCTTTTTTCTCCTTTTTGTTGTTTTTTTTTGACTTGTTTTTATTATCGGCGAGAGCAAGTAATTCTGTTGTAGCTTTACGCTGTTGGGCTATAGCTTCTTCATAGCTAGTTCCAGATACAGAAAAAAGACCCATGAGAAGTAGCACTGCAGCTACTCCAGCCACACCCACACAACACAGTACTAGCAACCCTTGCAGTTCCATCGAACCGACTAAACCTTACCAGCTGCAACAAAAGAACAATACTGCTTATAAATTATTAGTAGTTACATTATTAATTATAAAAAACAATCATGCCATTTTCACATTACCATTAATTAAACCTAAATTACACAAAAAGCATAATGTACAGAGGAAGTAATAAAGACATCATTATAAATAAAAGCTTGAGATTTAATAATAATGTTGATGATCCCGGTAGTATCTTATGTTCATGTTTAATCCCAAAAGCGAAATATATGAATTTTCATAGGCAATTATACTTACAGACTTAATATTTTTATAACAAGAGTAAACTACTTCAAAATATGGTACAAATGAAACAAATATCCAATGTAATAGGAATTTTACCGAGAAAAGCAATGTAGTAAGCTGACACGTAAGCAATGACACATGTCAAAGGTTATTGACAGTACTTTCGCTGAAAGTTATTTGTGACCATGTTTAAGATACATAGAGACAGATATAATATTGACCATTTAAATAATGATTACATTAACAATAAGGGTGAAATAAGCAACAAAAGTGAAATACATATTAAATTATCATTACATTAAGTATAAAATAGCCCCTAATTTACTGATATTACTTACATCAATAAAATAATCTGCTAGATTTTACTTAATACATTAAAACTAACCAAAAATAAATTTACTATTAATCTTTTAAACACACAGACACGGCCAATAAAAATCTCCGCAAGGATTATATATAACGTGCATAAATACTACAAATCAGACACCAGACAGACTACGGCACGGCACAGACCACGGGCACCGCAATCCATCTTTTTTTACAAATTGTTTTTTTTTTATATAGACTGACTATCCATCTTCAAACTATGCTGCATTGTCTACAGTGTATTTTGTTTTCTTTCTTATTCGCTTATTGTCAAGAAAGGAATATGCGCACACAGTTGTACACTTAAGTAATTTTATTTCGTTGCATGATATGAATATAAAAAAATATTTATTTGTTAATTTATAATGATGGGTGGGGGCGGGCTACATAGAAATTCACTATAGCCGTAAAGAAAGAATCAAATCAAAAAAGGCTGTGTCTCGGTGTCAGAGAAACAACGTAATTAAGTTATTATCATGACGTAAATTAGAATTTCCATTTTATATAGTGTTTCAAAAGTTGTGTGTGAGTGGATTTTATGACGTAAAAGTCGTGTTTTTTTATTACTCAAGTATCCGTTTTTATAATTGATGGAAAATAATTATTGAAATGGTCGAATGGTTAATACGCCGATTTCAAGGTTTCGTTATCTCTGAAGTCTCGGATTCGAGTCTAGGTACGGGCACGGGCAATGAATCATTACTAACAATAACATAACGTATGTAATAAATTGTTATTTGTAAAGATGCTAATATAAACTTATCGAAATATTAATCCAGCGCAGACGAAGCTGTGGGCAGCAATTATTTCTATGATATATATTAATTCTCCATAATAAAGTCTGACATAATACATTTCTCATCATTTCATATTGTAATATAAGCAGAAAGAAAAAATTAAAAACATAATAGCATTATGGGTTGAATCCCCTTGATTTCTTATAATAAAAATATAAAAAAACTAATACATACATAACATTCGTCAATTATTAAACAGCTGTCTTTTTTACAATTTGTATATGTTAATTATTTTATTATTTCGATTCACTAAACATAAATCTAAATGAATCTGTATTTAGTAAAGTAAATGTTTTATAAAATTATAACCAAATCAGAAATTTTGTTAAGTACTACATAATGTCTATTCCTCCGCTAGTTTGTAGTACTCCACCACCACCCGAACAGTGTGAAGATGACAAAGACCCCGAAGATTTTGATTTGCATTACAACTGTAAGTAAATATTTGACATCCTTATTATGATGATAATCAACTGAAAAATTTATGCTCTATTCTGACCAATAAAATTAATATAATACTATAATTTTAGTGTCACAGGACGATGAAGAAGATTATGAATATAGTCAATTTTCAAAACCTAATGAGTTTCATTTGCCTGTATCAAAATACACAAATACCATAGATGATGAACAGAATGATATCTCATTGAACCGTGACAGTAATGATAAAACTGAAGATTGTATTCTACATACTACAATTGAGGAAAGTATTAATATTGAAGACTTAAATTTGGAAATTAATGATGAATACATTGAAAAAAATGAAGACAGTGATACATCTTTAAATGATATACTCTCAAATGACCAAAAAACAGAAAGTCATAATTCAGAAATTCCAAATGAAAACATTCCAAATGTATGTAATATTGAAAGCCTATGCAGTGAAATAAAAATGGCTCCTTATGATACGAGTCAAAGTGATAAATCTGAGGAAGTAGCCGAGACACCTCAAGAGTCATCTACAAAATTAGAAAATATTGACGCCAGACATATAATAAATAATAATAGCAAATTTGGTGAAGATATTAGTAGTTATAATGCTTCTCTTGATGATAATGAAAAGACTGAAAGTGAATACCAAGACTTTGAGGAAGATTTCGATGATTTTGATAGTTTCCAAAACAAAAGTACCAACAATAAAAAGGTTGATACTGATATAAAAATTGATACTGAAAATCCATGGGGAAGTAGTAGTTCAGATAACAATGCATTTAATGAGTTTAAAGCAGATTTTGGAAATGATTACCTGTCAAAAAATCCAATGTCTTTTCCTCAAGAGCTTTCAAGTAAAATTGATGAGTCTGAAACAAAGCCAGCTATCAACAGTCCTAATGAAGAAATTGATGATGAATTTGGTGATTTTGATGAATTTAAATATTCAGTCACAGAAGACAATGGTGTTAGTAATTTGCAGGATGCTATATCAGAACAGCCTGTACCTGTTTTTAATTTACATTCTGATAATGAACATCAACTCACAGAAAGTATTAATAAGATTTTACAGTCTATTTTTATAGAAGAAATTACAGCACCAGTAGCAGAAATCAAAAGTAACCTTGAGTCATTTTTGGGTGAAACTTGGGCTCATTTAAAAGATACAGATATTAGGCGACCTTATATGGTGAACTGGAACAATTCTCTGGCTCAAGAAACCTTACTTAAAGCACTATGTATTGATTCTCGAAATATTGTAAGTAAATCATTTATCAATTTTGAATCCATATGAACTATGTTATTGATAACTTAAAAAATGTCTTTGCTATTAAATTGCTGAAAATTAGACGTGAAAGTAATGTTTAAAATTAGCTTTACACCATATTGTATTGTATATTATATTGTACATGACAACAAACAATATACAATTGAGGCCATTATAAATAATTGTATTTTACACATATTACATTTATTAATTTTGTTCACTTGTAACATTTACTAAAATTTGAAGAATATGTGAAATTACATTCAATTAAATTCATATTGTAATGATGATCTTAATTGATAGAATAGGACAGCAAATACTTGCCAATCACAATTATTACCAATTTACATAAAGCTTGTATCTGAACATTTTATTATTATTAAACTTAATTTGATTACTGAAATGAATGATTACAATAACAATATAATAGTTATTTATACAATTTTTATAGTATGAATTTTATATATCTATTATTTTTATATGATACAGTAGGATCTTTCAATATAGAAATAAACATATTTTCAGCTATATGGACCAAAATGGAATAATAACATGCCAAAATATGCAGCTAATATGAGTACAGGACCTTTAATGCCACTAAAACAAACAATACAAACAAGTTCTGTTCAAGGTGACCAAGTTGTAGTAGAAAAATTAAACAAATCGTCTTGGCAAGATCCTTTCACATCAGATGGTCAAGAATGTAAGTATCATTAAAATATTATATTTATATTTGCAAAATGAAAGATCTATTTGTTACAGTTTCACAATGAATATTATAAGCACATATTGAAACACAAACATATTATGTACAATAGTTAATTTACATTACAAGAGTAAATTCTAAGAATATAAAATGCTATATATGTCTTTGACAATAAATTACTTGAGAGCTTATGCACTTGCACTTAATCAAATTTATTATGTATTAGAGAAAAGGCACTAGGAAAAAAATTATGTCTTCATTTAATATATTTTTATTTAACACTAGAAGTTCTTTAGGTTCAAATCTGTTTGATTCATTTGATAAAAATTAAAAAGTACTATTAACTTGATTTATGTTCTGCATTACACAGTTACAAAATTATTGGATCAATAGGTGAACTGTCAATAAATGTATGAACATGGATTCGTACATGTTTATCTCAAAATTTTAGGTAGCTTATAATTATATGAAGAATGCTATAAAAAGTGCCAATTTATAATGCTTTTAATTTAATAGTAATAAGCTAAATGTATCTATATGACCTGTTTGCTATATTATTAATCAAGCTGATCACTTGTAATTTTTTGCATGTCTTGCACATGGAAAAATTGACACCTTCACATCTTCCCTGCTTTTCCTAAAAACCTTTAGTTACCTATGCAGAAGCCCTGCTCCTAGACTTAGAACACCTTATGGCTACCCTAGACCTAATGGCCCACAACCATTCCACTCTCAAGATATCTGAATTACTTTCAAATGGTAAGTTTCACTTCTTCATATAGAATGCTTATTTAAAAAAAAGGATTTTATGAATACACATTTTAATCGTTTTTTTATTATACATTTACTACTCCACGGACTCGTAGTCCATGCCCTTTATAATTCTTAATTAAATATTTTATTACAATTCTCTTAACTAACATGTACATTTTAATAGATATAATTGTTAAGTTATTTTCTATCACCACTCAAACATCCAAGTTTGGTAAAATAAAAACTTCTAGTTGCATAAAAAGTTTTGGAATTGTGCATTAAGGTGATGGTGGCCTCATTACTTCTTACTAATTTACTTGTGGCATCTTTAAAGAAGAACTAAAGAATAAACAGATGGCACTCTATTAAAAAACGTGTGAGCATATGAAACAAGCTGGTATACAGAATAAAACACAAAAAAATGTTTCAAATGCCCGGAGCGCATTTCAACCTTGTAATGTTTGCTAACACTCTGGGGCCAGCACGGTACTCCTGCTAGCTGTGCCCTGCTTCATGCCACTTAAGGTTCGCGATTCTTTAAGCTATTTCTCGGTGACCCTGGTTTGACTAGTGTCATTAGTGTGGTTTTTGTGCAGATTTAATCATTTTTGATACGATTACACAAGTAAATTCTTAGCATAGCTCTCTCTATTGTCCTTTGAATGATTTTAAGCCTGACTTTGATACTTCCGACACATTGTGAATGATCAGGTTTCGCTTCCATATATCATCACTGGCCACTCGTACATATCTCTTGAAGCGGTAGGTTGGACTCATCCACGAAATCAGGAGCAAAATGACGACCTTCTTGCAGTTGATGTTGATACCCAAACCTCTCCAGTCTAAAAGCTGAAATACATCCTCCGGTGCAGCTGTGAACAGTTTCATTAACCTGCTTTACATCTGTCTGGAGCCGTATCGGTTTCGAATTCTGGTCCTGAAGGCAGACTGAAATTGTGGTGTTTTGTTGAAAATTTTTAGTCCTCAAGCGCCAAACATAGCAACAGGGTTAAATTTTTCGGTCTTTTATATAACCTGTCGCAGCGTATATACGTGGTCTATAGTACTGTAACCACTTCCGAAACCAGGCTCAGTTCGGGAGATTGAATGTCAACAAACCTGTGCACGAGATGATTCGTATGTATATGTATATCAAGAACAGCATCTAAAGATGACTGACAAGTGTGATGATGGGCCTGTAGTTCTATCGTCCTTTTCGAGGAATACCACCACCACGCCTCTGTGCCTTTTTTCTTTTTCCAACTAAACCAAATTTAGAGTTTCCGTTTGACGTAAGAAATTCGGTTTCAACAACCGTAAATATTCTAATGGGTCTAAGTAATAAGTGCGCTTTTTGCTATAAAAACAGATAAATGCTTTTAGTTGCTTTTATATTTACCATTTCAATTTAAATATCGTATTTACTAGCACATTGTATTGATATAAAAAACACAGGATTATAATACGTTAAGGATTTAAAAAAAGTAGGTTCATAGACTATAAAAACGTTGATGAGATGTATAAAACCGGGTCATTTCGTTTCGCGTAATGTTATGGTTTGTTTTGACAAGTATTACATTAATTATGAATTTTAAAGTTGTGTTTTTGTGGACATAAAAATTTGACTCATGCATAACTTTTAATTTCTCGTAATCATAATAGAATCAGAGTGTTGGTGGTGTTGGTGGCTAGGCGTTTAAATTAGGAGACCGGGAGTCATTTCTACCGACTAATGTGTTTTGCATATTTTGAATTTCATATGTACGTTTATCTGGCGTTCTTATGGTAAAGGAAAACATCGCGAGGTAACCTGCATATTACATATTAGAAATTCAAACGTATAATCAACAAAACTGCATTGTGCCAGGCCAGCGTGGTTGACTAAAACCTAATTATCTTAATATAGGGTAGGCTCGTGCATCTGATGGGGACGGATCTCTACTATGATGATATATATAATAGTTAGGACCGACCGATGTTACCGATTAATGTTTTAATTTAGAAAGAGTACGACTCGTTCTGTACTGAGAAATAAGAATTTGCGTTACGGAACATGCGAGGTATTCACAGTTGTCAGACTAGACGCTTAAGTGGAAAATCATAGAATAAAATTAATATTACGAGGCCAATTTTTCTTACACAGGTATTATTTTTTTCAAGGGTCTTAACAGGTATTACATGTAATCAATCACATATATGCCTTGTCACAAATTGTTATTCATTGTTGTTATTAACTTAATTGTTTACGCGGAAATTACAATATATTAAAATATTTTCCAGCTTGTGCCGTAGAAAAGCAAAATGCTGAGATGGAATCCGGGCCAACTGATATTGATGTATTCGAAGCTGCGATTTTACCTAAAACAGATAAGATATATTCAAGTACTTTAAACATTCAACCAATACGGCAAATAAATTTGCCAGATACTCATATTTTTACACCGACTGATTCAGAAACTCCAAGATCAAAAACAATACATTATGATAACAATATACAACATTCAACTTTGATACCGCAACCAGTGGCAGTTTTAAAAACTCAAGAAGATGATCTTTCTTCAGGGAAAATAATACATAAATCTTCTGAAAATGAAAATGATTATTGGGAATTTCAAGACTATAAGGGATCTGCTAACATGAATATATCGCCAAAACATCAAAACGTTAATGGTGACATAAAAGATTCTCCAATAATTGAAGAAGATAATTCAAAATCGAAAATCTATAAAAGTCAAGTATTACAACCTATAAAATTAGAACCTATTATGCCCACTTTAAACTGGCCAAATCCTGGTGAAGTTAAAGAAACTTTTGATGATTTTGCAGACTTTATTTCAAATGTTCCATGTAATGATAGGCAAATACCATCATCTCAGCATGATGATGTATTAAAACAAATAAAAAATCACGACAAAATACATAATGTCATAACTTCTGAAAATATCGACCAAATAGAAGATGATTTCAAAACATTTCAGTCGGCTTTACCTTTAACAATGAATGTTCTTGAAACGAACGTCATTAAACCACGGGATACACCATTAACTCAAAATATGGTGGATTATGATAACTTTTTTTCCAAAATTGATACAGTTAAATCTGAAAACATATTCATAAATAAGACAAAGCCAACAGAGAATGAAACAGAAGGCATTGAAATACCAGATACGAAGGAGCCTAACTTTATTAGTGCGCCGTTGACTACGTCTGCTATTACAGGTTCAAATATATTACAGCCAACGCACATCACACCTCATAGTTTACAACATACTGAACAAAGGACGGGTCAAATATTACAACCTCTATCTTTAGAGAGTTATTCCCAAATAAATTGGCCTAATCCTGGTATAGATTTACATGATTTATCAAGATTTAACCCATTAGAAAGCCTATCATCTTTAAAAAGTGAATTGGGTAGTCATAGCAAAAATTCTTCACCCAGTCATTCTAAAAACCCACCATATACTCAGGCACCAGATGATGACATTTGGGGTGAATATAAATCCAGTATAACGAAACCGCAGCAATCTACCGATAACAAACAGACTACATTTGTTGATGACGACGAATGGACAGATTTTATTTCCAGTCCTAGTGTTCCACAAAATGGACTTAATACTATTAGTTATAATGTCCATGCAAATGTCAATATTCAGATGTCGTCGAATACTAGTAAAAATTTAATAAAGAGCAATGACCCTATCGTTCCCATCGATATACCTACCTTAAATTATATAACGCCGAAAAAAGGGAATCAAAAAGATTACAATGAACGACATTTTCAAAATTTATAACAAGACCTTATTTATTTTATTTTAATCATATTGTGAAAAGACTTGTGTACTTAATTGTATGTAGTTTTAGAATATTATATTAACATTGAATTGTAAATATGGTGATGGTGTATGTATAGTTGTAATGTTTTAGTAATACTTCCATGTAAAATGAGCTACTGTACAATCTCAGATTATATTACATTTAATTGAGTAGGTTATAAGGCAGGTTGGTGTACAGTGGTGTCAAGGTAAAGTATTTATAAAACAAGTAAATTCCTGAAGAATATTTATTTTGAACTTATTAAAGTTATTTTTAATAAATTATAAATAACGAATTATTTGTTTGTTCATTAGAAAAATATGATTGTCACTATATCGCAACAATGACAATCATCAGCTATTATCATCACTTAATAAATTATGAATAATGAGTTAGTTATTTGTTGGTTATAGAATATTATCGTTAAACCATCAAATATGTGTTTCAATTATGTCATAATTTTTTTAAAGAAGTATTATTTATTATTCTTGTATTAAGAATAAAAATCATCAACTATTAGATGCAATTTTGTCATCACTTGATGGTTTTATTTTACAAAATAGAAGTTTTGTTTAGATCTCATGAACGATAACTAAAAATTGTTTATATTATATTTATTACCTGTAAAATTACGCATTTGCAAGTTTTGTTTATGATGATCATATATGTAATAATACCTAAATCGTGATATGTTAGATTGATGCACATCAATTTATTCAATTTAGTCCATGTTAGTATGAATAATTTGAGTTTGTTAAGAAGTTTTTATTATGAAATATTATAGTATTTATTGTTATACTTGAATTACATTGTAAATACTTAATAATGTACTTATATTAATGCAACTCGTATTAGTTGTACGTGGAAATTTCGTACTTTGCGATTTATAAGCAATTCGGCAATGTTTTGTTCTAATTGCTAAATGTAACTACATATATTCGAAAAGTCAATATTCGTATTTCGTTTCTGTATAATCCATCCTGTTGTCGGCGGTACTAGGAAGCTATGCAATTTTCTCATTTAAAACAGTAACAAAGCTGCTATGATCAGTATAAGTGAGAGCTCTTGCCTCGTTTTGTTTCTCTACATGATCAAATATTTCTGTAACAATTGTCCGAGGTCCACTACCGAATCTTTCAGCCTATCTATACCTACTTTTTTATGTCCAATAATAGGTCAATAAACGTATTTTTAGTGATATCAATATTATTTATTAGGTAGGATGCTGTTAACTTTTGGAAATTGAAGGTTGAAAATTATTTTAACCGAGGTGTGACTTTTTTGACGCCGAGTGTACCTATATACAGGAAAGTGGAAAGTAATGCCACCTCGAGGGGAATTATTCTTAATACTGTAGATAGAAAGTTTTACTTAAAGGAAACATTCCTTTATTTTTGAAAAGAAATAAAACTGCATTCAAAGATTTTTGAAAATTCACTTGCCCCACCCGGTAATCGAACCGACTAAAATCTGCAAAAGTTTCACCCTGTATTTTTATTGCACCGATCGGTATTGTCAATTATAAGGATCAAATCTCTCTAACAAACTTCATAAATTAAATGAAAGGAAAACATTGATTATGTACAAAAAATTATACACTAACTAATTGTTCGAAATGTGCCCCATTTTCTTGAATACACAAATTTATTCTTCGTACGATTTCATTGCTGGTAGCCTTTAAAAGTGTGTTGTGGTGAATATTATTGATAGTATTTTGTACTTCCACTCTCAATTCGTTGACATTAGCATACGATTTAATGTAAATTTGATCTTTTACCCCAGCCCCACAAAAAAAAAATCTAAAGGGGTGAGATCTGGTGATCTTGCAGGCCATCTGATTGTGCCGTTTGTACCAATCCATGTATTAAAATGGTTATTAATCCAGGCAGTAGTGATTCTGCTGTTATGGGCTGGAGCACCATCTTGCTGTAGAATTATTTGGTTTCGCTCTTCATCGGGGAAACCATTTAACTCATTTCTTAATAAATCCAATATTTCTAAATACTTTACAGTGTTTAGGTGACCTTCGTACACATGGACTAACACAACCATATTTCTCATAATTCCGCACCAAACGTTGAAAGAAAATCTTACTAAACTGTTAGTTTCGTGAACACGAAGAGGATTCACTTGAGACCAATAGTGGTTATTGCGGCGATTGTACATGCCGTTATTACTGAAGTTGGTTTCGTCGGACCATACAATGTTACTCAAAAAATTAGGGTCACCGTCAATTTCTCTCAGCATGTTTTGACAAAATTTTAGTCGTCTCTCACAATCCCCAGGATGCAATTTTTGTACCAACCGACCATCACGATAACATTTATACTTATACTTTTTCATCACTTGAAGTACGCGAGTGTGGGATGTTCCAATTACTTCGGCAGCATCTCTGCTTGAAGCCTTCGGAAATGCTTCGAAGTATGTTAAAACATTTAGATCAAAATCGAAGTTGTTCTGCTGAAAAGTTTGCCGTCGCTTTTTGTAACTACCCGTATTCTTTAAATTTTCTACCATTCTTTTCAGTACAAACCGAGTTGGTGCCTGTCGGTCTGGATATCTCTCTCCATACCACCGCAGAGCACGATTCACATCTTTTTATTTAAAAAATAAGCTTCCAATAAATCAAATTGTTCTTGATAAGCCATTTTTACCGTGAAACAAATGTTAAATGATTTGTAAAAACAATCTTATTATTATGTGAATAACAAATGAAAATCTATTTTCAAATGTAACATAACATTCCATATTTAAACTACGTCACACACGCAGTTATATCGCATAAGAAAGGAGTCTGCATTACAAGAACGTACAAATTACTATGAAACAAATGAAATCAATGAAATCTTAAATTATTAATTCTTTGAATTAAGCTTTCATTGTTTTCCTTTCATTTAATTTATGAAGTTTGTTAGAGAGATTTGATCCTTATAATTGACCCTACCGATCGGTGCAATAAAAATACAGGGTGATACTTTTGCAGATTTTAGTCGGTTCGATTACCGGGTGGGGCAAGTGAATTTTCAAAAATCTTTGAATGCAGTTTTATTTCTTTTCAAAAATAAAGGAATGTTTCCTTTAAGTAAAACTTTCTATCTACAGTATTAAGAGTACTTCCCCTCCAGGTGGCATTACAAATTTCCAGCCTGTATATATTAAACTCTTCCAGGTATTCCCTTAGACATATTCGGACGTTTATATGCTTCCAATATATTTCTGCAGGTGGTGAGTTTTACCTGTAGTGTTACACGCAGTAACTCCACGTACTCCAGATAGGTGTCGAGTAGGTCATTTCCGACCCTTCTACTTGATATTCTGGGCGGCAGTGTCTTCGTTCCCATGCCTACCAGTGTGGTTTTTCATGTGTAAGGAAAACATGCTGCCCTAATGGCCCACTTGACCACATATTTTTCTGACGAGATCATCTGTTTGGGAAATATTTTGTTACTGGAGGTATCTCCTTTTATTTTCCACCTGTATCCTCTTCAGTCGTTTTGTACCTTCGCTGAGCCACACTCGGCATGTTCACCGCGTGGAATCTGTCCTCGATCTTTAGGAGAAAGTCAAGATTTTACCTTTTTCTAACATACACAATTATTCTGTTTCCGGGGGGCTTGCAATAACAGCGTATAGTCCGACATTATCCCGTCCTCTAGATCCACTTTCATGACATCTACGCTATTTATTCTAGAATTTCCATTAAATATAAGGTTTTCAGACTTGTACTGAGTATGGAGGGTTTATTATTAATTCACGAGTAGACCATTTTTGAGTCTGCTTTAGTCTTGTATTCTCCATTACTGATGCTGGTTTCACACTTCATATACATTCATTCTTAATCTTATCAGTTAGATACATCACACACCGTTTCTAGAGCCCGAACAGTACAGGCCACTTCAAGAGATCTATGAAACTTAGATATCTGGAAAAGTTCCACTGAAGATTACAAAAATTCTACCAAATTAAATCACTGGCAAAACTAGGGCATCCATAAATTGCGTGAGGCGTTTTTTTTAATTTTCTGCCCCACGGTGAGATGATATTTTATTTAATCCCTCTCCCAATCTCACGTGAGATTTTTCAAAATGTGGGTAAACACGTTGGATTGTTATTGCGAAAAGAAAAAAAATTGCTTCGTGGTTTTATTGACGACCAGTAAATCAATATTGCTACGAGTTAATAAAGTGTAATAAAAATTTTACAATTGAAAACTTAAATCGTGACATTGATAAAAAAAAAAGAATTTCTACTCTAATTCAGTCCATGGAGAATCATGCGCGGTCTCAAGAGAGACTATTTGAACCAACATATTCATGTGATTTCGCTGCCACTCAGCTCGTACGCTCTCGTTCATCAAGTCGCGCGTTCGGCTGACAGTGGCGCGAAAACAAAGGACGGGCAACACTGTCCCCTAAGTTCAGATTAAATTGAGCTAGGTATTTGATATAAAACAAATATGTTGGTTTGGCAGTCAGTCGTAGATGTATGACGTCGAAGTATGAGTATAATTATTTTTAAAAAAATTGTCTAATGGTTGCCGAAGACTCCCTCTCCCCAACGTAAGATTAGATAAGATTTGACTTGACCTCCCCCCCCCCCTTGAAAACCCACCATATTTTTCGCCTTCTCCCAACTAAGTCAAGGTGACGTTTTAGACATCTGCAGCTAACAGCATAGGTCTATAAAACAGCAAATAACAGATTAAATAGTTATTTTCTAATTATATTTATTTACTTATTGGTCAGTACACAGCACATATCATATAAGTAAGACTTTTACGATTGATCTAAGCTGTTATTAAGAATATTAACTAAGCATTAGTTTTATATACAAAATTTTATGACATTTTCAATATACATAAAATTAATGAACATTTTGCATTCTCCACATTTTACGGGCAAAGCAAGTAATACAAGAGCTACAGTTCGTAAGTTTAGAGAATACATTTAAATAGGTTGTATTAGTTTGTTATGCTTAGTATTATTAAAATATTCATTAGAATCGTGTGCTTATGTATCATGCATTCATACATAAATAAATACACCACACCCACCCAACACACACATATATATATAAATTGGTACACAGTATGATAAATATAGTTTCAGTCAAATCTGCAAAATACCTTTGATCTTCATGTTTCCACTAAGGCGTTACACAAATCCTTAGTAAAGAGAAAATCAGTATACCTCACTAAGTTTGAAATCAAATGTAAGCTATAATTGAAAATCTTAATTTTCATGTGTGGCTAAGATCATATATTACCATTCACCATATCGCTCATCCAAATGAATATTGACGTAATTACGTTTTAGCGATTTTTCAGGAGAGCGTTTTAAAAGTTGACATCGAAAATATTGTGTATTTCCAATCATTCTCTATCGATATATTTTAATAGTTATGTTGTATTACTTTATTAACAATAATATTACATAAAAAGTTTGCGAGAAACCTCAAGATAATTATTAAAAAATACCAAATGAAACAAACCGGACGTACATTTATGACATTTTGTAATTTAAATATTACAATTATGACATTATACCAGGTTTGGATATGGGAATAAATCATGAATTTAAACTACATAATTCTTAATTTGTTTTATTTTTATAATACATTTTATAAACTTGAAACGTAAACTTTTTCAAAAGCTTAACTAATTTTTTTTTATTAAAATCTTAACATAAGATAACAAAAATAAACTGTTATTAAACAATTCTAAGTAAATCTAATATTAAAAATAATAAATCTATCTAAGTAGGTACTTACCTAGGTAGTGTTTATAATAATAATGAGATCAATTTATAATAATATCGAGACAGACCTTTAACCAGGTACCTTTAATACTTGTACTTATCGAAGAGTAATGATCGTTAAGAAGCATAAAAACTGGTAGGAGTTTATAATATATCACAATGATTCGTTAATCTATCAATTCCTATATAAAAAATTGTCTTAATCGTTCACCACTCTAAATAGTATTTATCAAGTATAATTATGTGATTTATAAATTGCGTACAACATAAAAGTATTTAAAATAATCGGAAATAATAACGTAAATAAACTTATTGCAAAATAGTATTATAAAAAGCCTCATAGTATTTTGGTATAATATTAATATTTAACAAATGCAACAAATCAGCTTTTTTACGATCTGAAATACAAAGTTTAGCATTACCTTACGAATAATAGGCCATAACCATAACGACAGTGACTCTCTTTGTCGGAAACTAATGGAACAAAAATTCTGTCGTTTTTACCACAGATAAAACGTGCAAAACACGAAGTTATGGTATCAAAAACTCATTTTCGACTTTTTGGTAATTATGTCAATATTCTTTTGGATGAGCGATATTATTTTGTACCAAGATGGTGGGAAATTCAAAAGTGTCAAGTTGCCAAGCGCACTGGGTCTCTGGGATTAATTTAAAATAATCTTATTCAATATAAGCCTTTACAGGCACTTATTGACGTCAAACAAATATAAAATTGAAGGGACACAAAGATTAAGAACTACACAAACCTTATATGCATGTACAGGAAGAAAAACCACTTACTATATATATTACTTATATATTGGAAGTCTCGGAAGGAAAAGGTATGAAACTGAAGGTCTATTTTTTATCACTACTTTTCAATTTCATAAAATTATACAATTAAATGTATTTTAAATTACATATCAAAAGGTATTTTAAAATGCTTATATTGTCATTACAAAACTTGATAAATATAAAGATCAGATAACAAATAACATATCTGATATACATATGTTCAATACAAAAATAGTTAAATTATTTATTTAATATAGAATTATTATAATTATAGTTATATCTATAATTATAATTATATAGAATAATATATAATTATATCATAAAAATTAAATCTAATTTTATCATTCATGAAATCAGACCTTGTTCATTCATACTCTAATTTACAACTTGAATTTTAAATTTATGAAAAGGCAAACACTGGAAGAATTAGACATTTCCCCGTGACTAGTTAGACATCTAGTTTCTTGAAACCTGAATATTGAATCGGCCTTTATTTTATTTCTCGTGTTTAAATGGTAAATTTAAACTAACTGAATTATATAGTTCGGGTAGGTTAGAAACCCCTTTTTGAAAATTCTATTTGAGAAAAGAATTCTATTTCTAATTCGAACATTTAAAAAACGTTATAGTTGACTTGTGTCTTGATATGTCATCTTCTATTTGAGGATGGCAATCATCAAAACCGTAACATGAGACTGTTGTGGAATAGTTTCCGTAGGTTGACAAAGTATGAAAATCTCTTGCAACCTTTTGCCCTTGTATAATAAATTTGAGTTCGTTTTGCAGTTGCGCGTGACATGTCCAGGATATTCCATCTTTCTTTTGTTAAGTATCCTGGATCTCTGCAGTACTATCGAGTTTCTCACACGGTCCGTCCATAGTAGACGAAGCTTCCGCTAGTACAAATTTTGGACGCCTTAGGGCCGATTTCACCGTCGAAATTGAACGCGATCAGTTCAAGTTAAACTCAGTTTACGCTCTAAACTGAGTTTCGCTACCGAGTTTGCATTTCACCAGCTTTGCGTAATCGTCGTTCATGTTAAACTTGGTTCAGTTTCTGAACAGCCGATTCTGGACGTTTAGCGTTTCTAAACGCGTTTAAAGAGCTCATTTTTTAATTTTACGCTGACGCTATCTATTTTTTTACTTTCAACAATATCGAAATGCCGCTCGACAAGTTCTATGAGCGTTTGTTTTTCGCTCGCAGCAATGGTCGGGTCCCTTTTCCTTTTCGACATTGTAATCGGAGTCCGTTAAACAAGCAAGGTCAGTGTAAGCTACCGTGAAGCTACCCAATTATTTAAAATTCCTTATATTTTGTTTTGAAATTTTATTTTATTTACACGAGATGAGTAATTGTTTTGTTATTATTTATAAGAAGTAATTAATTATGGAATTTTTAACACCCGTTACTGACTATCTGAATCAAGAATATCGTATCCTGAAGTAATTCTTATAATTTACTAGCGACCCGCCCCGACTTCGCACGGGTACAATGCAGATACTAAATACACTGCAAAAAACCTGTAAACGTTTTATAATATTAAGATTTATCATAGCAGCGCCATCTATTGATTACTTACTCAACCCAGTCGAAAGGTATCGACATCTGTTAGAATCATTTGGAGTTAACAGATAATTGTGACTGTCAAATAATAACAGCAAAATAATTAGCAATAAATTAAAATTGCAACGATAATTTGAGATTTAAACTATCCTATCTCTCAAGTTGGATCGAACTGCACATGGTGTGCGAATTTTATTATAATCGGTTAAGTAGTTTAGGAGTTCATTGAGCACAAACATTGTGACATGAGATTTATATATATTAGATAGATGTTCCCATTTGATTTGAAATAATTTCTTTGATTGCAACACTTTAAAAGCAATCATTCATTCGTACATTCGTACTCTAATCTGTGGATTAACTACGTTTTAGTAAACGAGATCAATAGGAGTTGGTGAAATCGGTGCGGATGTAAGCCACGATCACAACTAACTTCTGAACTCGATCAATCAAAACCAAGTTTTATTAAACTCGGTTTCTATGAAGGACGGTGAAATCGGCTCTTATTCTTTTGGAACATATAACTTCGTTCAACGTCATAGGAGCTAATGTAAAATATAGCAACTACCTACACTTGTACAGGCATTTTTGCCTGTACAAGAGTAGGTAGTTGGTTGGCTTGGATAATGATATACTCAAAAACAAAATAAGGTTATTGGCATGTTATAAGTAAATACGAATAATTTTTATATGGCGTTATAACCACTAGCGGCAACTTTTCTTTACTGGTTGTCATAATTCCAGTATAACTTATCGAGTTGCATAATACTTATTTTTCAAGTTCAAATCGTGAGTTGTCAAATTTTGAAGCAATATTATTTTAAACTATTATGAGAGCTAACTTATTGATATATAGACAATTATAGTGAATGAATATAATTTTACTGCACTTCTGTATTTTATTCAAAACATAAAATATGTTGTCTTAATAACATCACTTAATTGATTTTGTACAAGTTTGCTAATATTTGATATACATACCGGGTTTTCATTGCCCAATAACAAAATTTCTGTTTACAGCTCGAATCTAACGATGTCTGATTAAGCAGTATTCATTTTCAGGCATTCTAGGAAAGAAGCATAACCTCTTCCGTGTTGTTTTATTTTACTACCTGGTTAAATTCACCTAATTAAATAAAATTGTGACTGCCCATGGAAGTCAACACCATCTCTTCTAACGCGTGTACTTAGTGCACTTGTGATCAATCGGAACCCGCTTGTCAAATGATCGGCTACACTACACCCTTCTTGATTTTCTTGGCTAATTATCATGAAACATCGTTCTCGACAAACTTCCACTACTTTATACTTAAATAAATTATACTAGTATACTTTATTATACCTTAATATTAGAACCGGTTTGCAAAAACGAACTTATTATTTAATGAAAATTAAAAAAAAATACTAATGAACACTTTGCCGCGTGCAAAATGTTGTTCGTAATTGATTGAAAATTGTATTTTTAAATTAAATGTTCGGCCTAGGCACTACAGTATCTGTTAATTTCTGTGCATTATTTGAAAAAAGTATATACAAGATTTGGCTACAAATAAAAAGTATCGTGTACATCTGCCTCGGTCCACATTTACACATTCGTTCAATAATATCTCTTTTGCTGGCCGCTACAGTAATGCTCTATAAACATATGGTTAAATAGATGATAATAACAAAAACCAGTGTCAGTAAAGTCAGGGATCATTTTATCTATAATGCCATGAGAATTAACTGTTAACTAATAATAATAATGACTCTTGTAGACGTTGCCATGGTGCTTCGGAGACCATCCAGCATATTACAGGTGCGTGTAGAGCCATAGCCCAAACCGACTATAAACATCGCCACGACCAAGTTGCCTCAATAATTCATCAGTCCTTAGCCATTCAAACAAAACTAACTACAGAGAAGGTATCATATTATAAATATAAACCACAAGCTGTACTAGAAAATGAAAACTTCAAATTGTATTGGGATAGAACCATTATTACAGACAAAACTATATACAAAAATAGACCGGATATAACAATGCTAGACAAACGAAATAGTAAATTAGTTTATATAATAGATATTGCCATATGTAACACACACAACCTTGTAAACACACACTCCGAAAAAATTGCAAAATACACAGATTTATCGATAGAACTAAAACACAGTGGAATGTTACCCATACTAAAACTATCCCCCTCATAATATCAACCACCGGAGTTATTCCAAAAACCCTTCATAATGGTCTCAACACATTAAAGATCAGCCCGTCAACATACCTTCTTCTGCAAAAAGCAGTTATTTTAAATACATGCCGCCTTACCCGTAAATTTTTAAATAGTTCTTAAGTTTAATTTAACGCACTTGGCTTCGGCCCGTGCTTCTTAACACCCCACCAAGATGGGAGAAACACAAAAGTTTTGAATAATACTAATAATAATACTTTATTTCAAGTAGATCTACAATTTGTGGTTTAACGAAAAACCCCCACACAGGCTATGCCTGTCCTGTGCTGTAGAGTAATATACTGTTATAATATAATAGTAAAGGAGAATACTAAATGAAAGATATTTTTACTCTTCTGATACTTGTATTAAAATTATTATACAATATTATTCGTAAACAGAACATTCAATTATTGTTTTCTACGCTAGGTTTCAATTTCTGTATCGGAACTTTCGATGTCGTCCATGTGGGTGCCAGGTGCTACTTTGTCATTTTCTTCGAGATTCAACACGAATTTTGGTAAATTATTTTCCATTGTCACTTTAAATGGACATTGTTCAAATTCAGGCCATGACACAAACCTGGGAAATAGACAGTCTGTAGAACCAAATTATACGAGCTGGAAATCAAATTGCAGAAGTGCCTTACATATTGATAGCAAATATTAAGGAACATTTTTATACTTTGAAAACAATTATGATTGAACATTAATGATTTCTCAATCAATTTCTTTGCGATACAATACATTTATTTACCATAACACCATTAGATAGTATAAAGCGTTGTATTTTATAATCTATAGCATCTACATTTTTAACATGGTACCTAGGTAGGTACCAGCAGTAAGTGATTAACAAATTCAAAAATGACTTATTCCATAATTTTTTATAAACAAATTATGATACATTATTAATTAATGAATGTGGATCAACATTAAACTCGTTACGTCAAAATTTGTTTTGCCAACGATGTGGACTATATAAGCATATTAGTGATATTTTAGTAGAAGTTAGATCCAAATCCGGTTCAAGGTGTTGAGCGTCATCAGCAAAACACCGGCAACGAAACTCGTGTCATTCTTATAAATTACCAGGAAATATTTATATAAAGGGGTTGGAAACTTTCGCTATACGTATTGTCTGCAATTTATTTAACGGCGGCCATTTTTTATATGACTAGATAGCTGGCATTAATACAAACTTAAATTATGGATTGCTAAATCTCTTAGTCTGTAAGCTATCAAAGCTATACTGATAGGAGCGCTACCTGTAATTAGACATCAGCGTCCGTATAACCCGATTCCCAACAGCCGTACCAAACGAGCGAGCATAAAAAATATACCTAACGAAAAACAAATTTGTTTTATTACTATAATGCAAGAACAAAGCCACCTTATAAACAAAAAAACAACAATCAATAAAATCTTCTCATGTAACAGTAAATAACGCGCGCGAAACAATACGCACGAGTTCCAACCACATCACATCATCGCTCTCTAGGTTCTTTGCTATTGCTAACTAACATGCTGGCTTTTGGCGGCTTATGATACTATCCATCGGTACACTACGACAGACGCACACACTCGTAATAATCTCTCGTACGTTTCGTGGAAGAAGTTCAGTCAAAAGTGAATATTTTAGATCTTATTATAATAGCCATAAGTGCGGATTTTTCGTGAAACGCACTCAATATCGCGGCCGAAATGCTGCACGTACCGGCACGCTTGTATCGTCCTTCTCTTTCAAATTTAACTAGCTTTTGTATAATGATCTCTCTTTCTAGCCTCAGTAGCCTCGCTGAGAAATGCCGGTTTATACCGATGCCGAGCCGAGTTGTAGTTATTTCTCTGTCTTACTTAGCCGGTGTTTGTATATTAATGTCTCGTTCTGGCGTAGCGGACATTTGTTTATTCTGTTTTGAAATTCGCTTGCACTCACATAAACTTAACGTAATTAATTAGTTTTATTGTATTTTTAGCAGTAATTCTGTGAAATAGTTAAATTTAATTAACCTGTGTGTTGTTGTTTTAAAGGTGTATCCTGGTAATATTGTGAATTGTGTCGCTCCGCAGGGATTTGATTGGTACGTGTTAGTTTTTAATTAATTTTGGTTTATTCTCTTTTTGTGGGTCCTAATTTTTACTGTAGCTTGCCTAACTTTTATGTTCACGCCACGCCACTGTTAGAAATAGAGCTAAATTTAAACGGAATATATTCTGAATATCAGCTCGTTACCCAAGTCCAAATATTTACGTATTCTGTATGATAGTATAAAAGTAGAACTAAATTTAAACGGAATATATTCTGAATATCGTATAGTTACCGAAGTCCAAATATTACGTATTCTGTAGGATAATATAAAATGCTTAAGGATTTTGTTTAGTTTATAACAAAACAACGATTACTTTATAATATTATTTACAAGTAAAAAGATTTTAAAAAGGGTTAATTGTAAATAAATATTACCCACATTGCTCGCGTGACCGACTGTCTTTGTAGTGTAAAGGTCCCTAAAAGTAGTAGCTGCCTGATGGTAAGCAGTCACCATAGAAATTGGACACTTTATCTGGACAACAATAACCATAAAATTATTCGTTTAGTTTTAGCTCTAAGTTTACTCGCTTGACATACTCGTTCTCTAATGTGACACTGAGATATTTTCCAATCCATAATTTAGGTTTGTATTTATGCCAGGTATCTCATTTTGTAATTCCTATACCTAAAAAACATCAAGTGTGATAGTGAAATTTTCCAACGTCCTTGTCTTGAAGCGAATAAGTGTCTGTAAGGGCCTACGAGGAATAAAAATGATTCTTTTGATTCTGTGTGACATCTGTAGTTAATGCTTATAATTGCAAACGTACGATGCAATATTTTATAAATTCTCACTTTCTCGTTGAGCGCGTCAACCATATTAAATCAGCGACTTCAAAACTAGCTATCGAAGTCAATGCGATGCGAGCTAACCCGGATAAGTTAATCGAATTGACCATCCCTAGCGAAGTAAACTGTAAAAAGACTATAAAATGTTTATAATTTTTCGAACTCTTTGAAAAATCAATATTATTTTTAATCATGAAAAAGTATTAAAATATCGAAGCTATACTAAACTAAATTTATTATAACAGTATAAAATCATAGTAAACCTCAGATTACGGTTTCGTTAGCCCAACTTTAAATGAACGCTATGTCACCGCTTACATGTCGGGCGCTATAACTTCTAAATGTAATCTTTAAAGTACCTACCTTTTGAAAACTGTAACTTTTTGCGCAAGAGTAAGATCACCGAATTCGGTAAATATTGTCATATGAGGTAGTTGGGCATCGTCTTCTCCTGGCGCAACTTTTTTGTTACTGTCTGGTGGATCTTGGCCTGAAATTAACCACACCCCACAGCCTGGTATCCACTGCCTTGAAAACAAAAACGGAATCATATATATTGAGATGACATGAAATAAATTAAATACTATTATCTAAATAAAAATTGACTAGCGAAAATAGTAAAATTGTGATCGTAAATAGAGATATCAAAACGTCTAGTTAGCATAACTTTTGTCTCTACTTTTTTTCTATACGCTCAACCCTTTTCAAGATAGAGGGTGGAGAGCACCCAAAGCCCAAAGTTATGGCAAATATTTTATAATAGGTATTGGAGTGATTAGAACCATAGAAACCGAGATAATTGCAAAAAACCGATTTCGTGACCTTTGACCTCAAATAATTTACGACGCAGACACGAGATAATATGAGACTTTTGAGACAACTTTTAGAACGCCAAAATAAAGCTGCATACGAGTTTCCAGGTTATTATATCAAATTCCGAGGTTGACCCCTTTTTCTTCTAAAGTGACTGGACTATATTTATTTAATTATATTAGTATAATTAAATAAAGAAGGGTACATATGTGTGTTAAGGGATTACAAAGCGCTTAAAAATTATATTCGGGCAGATGTGATTTTTTGACGCCGAATGTAATAGGTTTCTTTAGTAATATTACTAATCAGTTTCTTATTTATATTATTCAGTTATTAATGTTAAACTTTATTAACCAGAAAATGCTTACTCAAGGATTGGTATGACTCTCGTTGAATTAGAAAACACACGAGGCCGAAAAAAGTACCAGAGCAGTGGTAGATATTCAGGAGGACAAGGAAGCTTTTCCTTTTGTGTAATATTTACAAGATATAAGCTCGATTCGTCGAACTGCAACAAAGAAATGTAAAATTTTGTTTATATTATTAGGTAGGATGCAGTATCGTTGACGATACTCTGACTTAACTGAACAAAAAAGACTAGAAATTTGGATTTTTTGAGAACTAATTGCATATTCAGGTTTTTCAGGACTATTTTTAACTTATTAAGTATTGTTATATAAAAAAAGTTTTGTTATTAGCGCTCATAATAAATTTCTATTCTTTTGTGGTAAACTTGTACAGAATAAAAAGCGTTCCTTTTCCTTTATGTGAATCTTTACGTTTTCATTATTTACTGTACTTTCCGTCCAAGTAACAATATGAAATTCCCCACAGGGCCCAATTCTGGCGTGATATATGTAATAGAAATAGTATAGATGATTATTTGGTATTCTGAAATGCATTCTAAATGTCATATTACTCTAAAATTAGAAATGTCACCCTTATTTACAGGGGCTAAGGAAGTAAGGAGCTTACTGTATTAGTTCTTTTGGAATCTTTAGAAAGGTACGTTTATGTATATAATAATGTATATATCTTGAACTTTACCGCAATAGTCAAAGGTAAACGTCCTACCTAAAATAAATTGTAGAAAGGAGGGACTACCACTAAGCCTGTAGGGTTCACTCCTTTCTATAATCTCGATTTCTCGTACCGAAAAAGCGTGGATACTCGCAACTACATGAATCTGTGTAATAAAAAACAGAAAGAAAACACCAAACGGTGACCAGACCAGAGATATTTGGCTAAACATGATAAAGAGTCGATCCCAAATAAAATGAAGGCATTATCTCTGACATAAAATTGGAATGTAAGTTATGTAGTTTTGGTAATAAAGTGTATGCTTCTTAAAATGGATATAGCACATCTTTCATGTTTATTACATGAAAGACGTACCTTCTTTCATGTTTCTATTCAAATAACCGTAGGCATATAATTTGCCACTTATGGCGAGACTAAATAACTTCAGAAGCTACAAAAATTTAAATGTTAGAAGTATTACGTCATATTGTGTCAAATAAAATGTTCAAATTCACCATGTGGAGAACAACGTGGTGAATTTCAACTTATACAAAATTAATTTGATTATTTAAATCAAATTTCATTTTTGAGACAATGCTCTCTTTATCTCTGTGTGTGTCAGTAATTTATACTACTCAATGCCACATTACATATGTATGTCCTGCGCTTTGTTCTGCAATAAATATTTACAGATTGTTGCATATAATTATCGAAAGACCCTTACTTACCGCAGATGATTTCTTGACATTGTGGGGGAAAGTCCAAGGGAGAAAATGTGCTTTTGGTACAGTTGTTAATATTTTGTAGTCGAAAAATAGTTGAAATAAAGCTGGAAGAGATTTTTGTTTACCAGATTGTACTTGCTTATCTGTAAGAAACTATTATAAATTTATAAATTCATTCATTATGATTATTCATTTATTTTACTAAAATTTCCATTTCTCTAGCCAAAAATTTGTGATGTACTCGTATGATTCAGTTACTAGGGTTGGGCCTATTTCTAGCTAGGGATGCTAGTGGTCAGATCTAGTTTTACTCAAAAACAATGTGATTTTTCGGACTATTATAGCCATCAATTCGCACTGGGCTAGCGTGATTACCGGTGGCCCAAAACCCATGTTATTTTATATATAGGAAAGTGTCTCCATGTGTCTGGCGGTACCAGAGGCCGTGCCTAAGACACGGATGTTGGTAAGGAGCCGGCTTTAGGTATGCTAAGAATCCTTAGACGAAGAATACGAACTGTCCGACCGAGAAGTTGCTGGAACTTGAATGCTTTCAACTCCAATTGCAAATTGCATTGATAGCTTGGAAAACTCCACTGATATGAATTATCATAAGTAGTCTTTACGGTGTTTCACAGTTTTTCAGACCCAACCATACCAAGAGGAGAAGCAAGATCTCAGACCTTTCCGACTCTTGAGTTAATGGAAAAACGGCGTGTGAAACGGTTCAGTAAACCTCTAAAGATGTTCCACACATAAATCAAATGATGATGACGTATGGAAGTAGGCAGAGGCACATTGCTCGCGGGACTGACTTCAGCTGGGGTTGAAAGGCAGCCTCGAGTAGCAGGTATTGGCTAGAGACCACAGCATTGGTAGGCCTCTCACTAGAAGGGCAGACGATTTATTAAGCACCACAGGAAGGCACTGGACACTAGCAGCTGCAGAACTGCTTAGTGTGGAGCTTAGCTAAAATTTGTTGTAAACACACTTCAGGTTCTTGCATTAACACATTAGCTACATAATTAAAATTTTACCTCAAAGTTGAGTATAGGCATTGTAATAAAAAGATCTGGATGTCCAAGTTGATTTGTTGTATTGTGGAAAATAATGTTGTTTAGAAGATGTTTGATGAAACTAAATCCTGGCATGGATCCTATTATTTTTACAGATCTACCTGAAATAAAATAACTGTGTAAGATAGATACAGTACTGTGTGCAGAAGATACATCATTAATATTTAAGGTTGATATGTAAAGTAAAAACAACAAACACGTGAAAAGCACTTTTTAAAGTATTACACTGGTTCACTTTGAATAATTTATTGTTCAAATTCCAAATGTTTAAGGACTTCATAGATCACACAACATTTTTGGGCATAACACTAGATTCACAATTGCAATAGATCCTCATATTGATACCTTAGCAGCCCTGCTAATAGACATAGTTCTACAGTATATGTAGTAAAAAAGTGAGACAACTTACAGATGTTGAAACGGCAAGAATGATTTAGTTTAATTATTTTCATATTGTCATGTCATATGAACTATCATTGTGGGGTTCCGCTGCAAACATATAACATTTTTATACAACAAAAAACAGCAGTTTGAACTATATACAAATTAAAACGAAGGGAATCTCAGAAGGACCTATTTAAAGAATTTTCTATATTGAACTAAGCGGGTCAACTCATTTATGAAAATTTAATTTATATTCATAAGAACCATAAGAATTGTGATAAACATTTTCAAATTCATAAACTAAACAAGAGAAATAAAAAAAAACTTGCCATTTCAACATTCAGGCTGCAAAATTAGAGGATCTTTTTTGAGGAAATTCATCACCTTTTACAGCAAAGTTCCATGAAGTGTTACCGATTTACCTTTTCACAAATTTAAATTACTTGTTAAAAATACTCTTATGAAAAAAGGTTATTATACTGTTAACAATTATTTAAGTGATAACAATGCTTTTGTTTAATTTTTATAACTCAATAGTTACAATGGCAAATATTTTGAATATAGTAAATAGCAGGATAAAAAAAAATAGCCCTTGCCGGTTCTTTCTAGTACAAGGTCTCCCGCCGTAGACTTGTGAACCATTGACGTAGCATCTTTAATATGCATAAGTGATTGTAAAAATCCCATTTTAAGAATAAATTTTGCATTTTGATTTAGAATTGTTTTATCAACAATCAACACTCATATTTTTTTAATATGTAATTAAAAAACAGCATTTCAATAATTATATAGATTGTATAAAATACCAATATTTATTAAAATATAAAAAATGTTTCAAGCATTTATATTTACTATTATCAGTTGTTGAGAGTTCACCCAATAACTCTTTTAATCGCTGTCCATTGTCTATTCTGTCTCTAAAAGCTAGTTTCCACATACCAAAAAAATCGGCAATTTTGTATGTAATTTGATTGGGATATTCTGATTTGAGATTCTGAAAAAATTAATTTAGTTTAAAAGAACAATAGGCAATATGGAACAAATAACATCATGTGATATACATACACTCAAATATGGGGAAAAATGGTTTACATTTTCATACATATACAAATGATTTTTTAATGCTTTAAGTATCTCTTTACTTAGAACACATATACCAGGATTAACTTCCACAACTGGATGTCCCGGCTGAATATATTTCTCTATAGTTTTAACAATTTTTTCTGCTGTCTTCTCGTTTATTATATACATACTTTCAGGCGTTTTGTATTTCCTTAATAATGTTTTAGGTAACTTATTTCTTATTCCTCGGTATTTAGGTAGACTATCTAAATAATTAATAACATCTGCAGCCAGTTTTGGATCACCTTCCTCATTACTTAATGGTGCCATTTTATGGCATAATCTCCAAATAATTTTTCTATGAGGAATTTTTATTAATTTGAAGATAATAGGCTTCATTATATTCATAGACATTGAGATTAGGAGACACCGATACAAATTTTGAAAAAAATATTCACAGGTTTGTTTTTATCTTGAAAAATTATTCAGTTTTATTTTTTTTAATTCTCCCTGACATAGGGAAGGCAAAGGGATCTAAGCCCATACAGCCTTGTTGATTTGAAGTTTCTTTTCTAGATTTTCATTTTCTTTATATTTTTATTATTGTAGCTTTAATAAATTTATACACTTCCAAATACGTGTTTGTATTCCTCAGGAGAGTTCTTAGGTCGCGCAGAATCAAAATATCCTTCTTATATATGCGTTTTAAGTTTTTCAAAAATAAGTCGTTGCTGTTCAAATGTAATGCATTCGTAAAATAAGTGGTCAAGGGTTTGGTTAGCAGAGCGACAAAAATCACATAATGCAGAATCAACCATCTGAAGTCTAAAAAGATGTTGCTTGAATGAACAATGACCCATTCTAAGTCATACATATTGTTGTGTAAAATTCTCTAGATTGTAAATGACTCTTATCAAACCAAGAATTTTGAATATCTGTCTGGATATCGCCAAACCATTTGCCTTTTTCTTGCAGGGACGCTTTCCAGTAAGTTTTCTATTTTTCTTTCATCTGTTTTCTGATGTAAAGAATTAAGTCAGTATTGGGAACGTGTGTATTTTTAGCAGGAGATATGGTATTAGGCAAATTCACTACAGATGTACACAGTTTATCTGCATCCTCATTTCCTTTAACCCCGATATGAGATGGAGTCCAAAAGAAAGCCAATACAGTGTTGTTTTGCTGAAGTTTCCTTATCTTAAGTCTTATTAACTCAACAACAAAATTTGTAGAGGCACTGAATGTAAAGGATTGTATTGCTTTCAAGGCACTTTGACTGTCTGATATTATCATCCACTTTTGATCGTTGTTATTAGTCTCTTCAATATAATTTAATGCTTCCAAGATAGCATAAAGTTCTGCGGTAAAAACAGAACTGTAACTATTTATTTTAACAGCAAATCCAATCTTTCTATCTTCAGTTTTATTTCAATTCACCCAATAGAAGGCAAAGGAGCAAAGCACTTACTTCTTACCCAAACATTTTTTCATATAAACAAGTAAGACGTCATATTACATACACTTTGTAAACAAAATTCAGCTCCAAATGTCAAATCTCAACGCTGGCACGCGTTTTTTTTCTTATGGCATTTATTAATTATGCCAGCGTCAAGTGAAAGATAAATTCGAAACTAAATATTGTAAAAGGAAATTTTGAAAGAATTATACACCAATGACTTCTAATGATTATTAATAAGATCTGAAACAAAGAGATACACTATTACCAAACTACTAACTACTTACAAATATAACTACATATACAGGGTGTCCCAAAAACGACACGTCACAGTGACACTGGGGTTAGGCCAGCACAAGAGGCATCGAATAAGCCTAACATGACCTCAGTAAAAGTTGCTCGGTTTTCAAGATATTGTCAATTTAAACTTTTTCAAAATTTTCACGTTTTTTAACGTGTTCAGTGCTAGCATTACGTTAGATAGCCCTCAGGTTTCGATTTTTCTTTTGTATTCTTGTTGCGAATAGTTGTTTAAGATGATAGAAGTGTTATTTCGTTGATAACTAATGTAAAATGTGGAAAAATACTGGATTGAACTTGAAAAAATTGAACAACGAAAAATTACTTTCAACTTTGATCACTTGCCGTGAAAAAAAATTCAAAGAAACTAAATGAGCAAATAACGTTAAAAACTTGCATGTCTTATGCTTATTCCAAAATGGTATAACACATGTGTCTTATTTTAATATTATACGATTTTTTAATGCTTCACTAATACTAGGAACCCCGGAAGCTACCGCTAGCAGGTAAAAAAATAATGTCACGCGCAACGATAAGGCATTGTTATTGTTATCTATTAGCTTTTTTGTTTGTCAAATGCATGAGAATGAAAGATAAGGATAGTTTATTACCCTTTTGTCGGCTAGATATTGTAAGCAAATAGCTTTGTTTTTGACGTACGTGTCGTTATCATCTTTTCAAAGAAATGGAGAAGAAAGAGGGGTTGTAGTTTTAATTCTTATGGCCCTGCACTGCAAATCAAGTTGTTACGACAGTTCGTTACCTTGCGTTTCGTACGACAACCGTGTTAATCTCTGCGTTCCTTGTTTCCGTGTATTCCTTAATTTAAATCGACTTGGCTTTTCTCTGGACTCTGATTTCTGTTTTGAACGACAACTCGGCGCTCTGTTGGACACTGATATTGCTTTACGGAACTGTCTTATTAACGATGGCAAATCGTGGTACCCAATACACTCACCGTGACTACTCGGACATGCACTTGATTTACGGCGAAACCAGGCAGGTTTCCAATCGAGGCAATGTTTCGTACAACGCAAGATTGGCTGCAAGATTATACTCCGAAAGATATCCAAACCGTAATCCGACGACTTACGAAGTGATCTTAAGAGTTGTGAACGCTTATCGTGATGGCAGATTACCTGGAGTGAGTCACTCAGAAGGAAGACCTCGGACTGTTGACGACAACGTGGTGTTAGAGCAAGTACGAGAGGAGCCAGGAACTTCAGTGCGAATTATTGAACGCCGCACTGGTGTTCCCAAATCTTCGGCACATCGAATTTTAAAACGCCACAAATACCATCCCTACCATATCCAACGCGTCCAAACACTGCTTCCGGCGGACTACGCTGCGCGTGTCCAGTTTTGCCGGACAATGATTCAGAAATGGAGAGAAAATCCAAATTTCTTCAATGAAGTGTTATGGAGCGACGAATCAGCCTGCAAAAGGGATGGGTATATCAATTTGCACAACATCCATAGCTGGCAATTAGACAACCCACATGAAAAAAGAGAAGACCGATCACAGTACCATTTAAAATTAATCTGTGGACGGGAATTTTCAACGGTCAAATATTGGGACCGGTCGAGTTGCCGCCTGTTCTGAATGGACAAAATTATTTAGAACATTTGCGAAACAACCTTCCTGTATTATTGGAAGATACTCCGTTGGCGCTGAGACGAAGGATGTGGTTCCAACAAGATGGCTGCCCAGCACACTATGCTTACCAGTACGTCAGTACCTAAGCAACGCATTCCCCGAAAGATGGATTGGGCGACAGGGGCCAATTTCATGGCCACCGCGTTCCCCGGATCTAAATCCCTTAGATTTCTTTTATTGGGGTTGTCTAAAAGACAAAGTTTATGCGAAACCAATAAGATCCGAAGAAGAGTTACGGCGACGTGTATTCGATGCAGCTCGCACCATATCAGAAATCAGCTTAAGAACATTGAGCCGTAATTTTATTAGGCGATGTCACTTATGTATTAGAGTTCAAGGGAGACAGTTCGAGCATTTACTGTAAACTTATTAAACCAATAAGATACATGTGTTATACCATTTTGGAATTGGCATAACACATGCAAGTTTTTAAAGTTATTTGTTCATTTAGTTTCTTTGAAATTTTTTTCACGGCAAGTGATCAAAGTTGAAAGTTATTTTTCGTTGTTCAATTTTTTTCAAGTTCAATCCAGTATTTTTCCACATTTTACATAAGTTGTCAACGAAATAACACTTCTATCATCTTAAGCAACTATTCGCAACAAGAGTGCAAAAGAAAAATGGAAACCTGAGGGCTATCTAACATAATGCTAGCACTGAACATGTTAAGAAACTTGAAAATTTAGAAAAAGTTTAAATTGGAAATATCTTGAAAACCGAGCAACTTTTACTGAGGTCATGTTAGGCTTGTTCGATGCCTCTTGTGCTGGCCTAACTCCAGTGTCACTGTGACGTGTCGTTTATGGGACACCCTGTATACAAAATAACCTACAGCTTAATATTATTTTTAATAATAAAATCACCAATAATACTGACTAAGAATGAAATCAATGATGATAGCAAAATGTCAATATGAGGAGGAAATGGATATGAATGTTCTAAAAGTGAATCAATGAAAGAAGTACGATCATAATTTGTACATGAAAAAAATATATGATTTAAATCCTCCTCTGCCAAACCACATTTACACAGAGAAGAGTCTAAAATCCTTAACTTCTTAAGATGCACTGCTGTACAACAATGACCAAAACGAAGCCGGCATATTGTGGCGGAAATATATCTATTCACATGTAATTTACAAAACCACGGCTTGGGTGGAATATCCTGCTGAATTTTGTAATAACGATTGCCTTTATATTTAGAATTTGAAGCCCAAAGACGCGACCAGGATTTTTATAATTGCTGTTTTGGAAGAAGTAAAAGATCTTGACTGTAATTCATAAAAGGAACAGTATCACCCTTTAATATTGCAGTCTTAGCAAAGTGGTCAGCTTTTTCATTGCCAAATATACAATTATAACCAGGAATCCAAGCCAAGACTACATCATAACCCATTGACTTGCATAAATATAATTTCTCCTTTATATTGAACTAGCTTTCTGCCCGCGGCTTCGCCCGCGTGGATTTCGGGATTGGGTGTATAGAGGGTTAAGGGTCATAGCTTTTGCCCACGGCTACATATACGCGGAAGTCGGTTTATGGTGCGAAGATTTTATCGCGCTTCCCGTGGGACTATCCGTTTTTCCGAGATAAAAAATGCCGCAAAACTCCTCAAGAATCACTCTATCTATTGATGAAAACCGCATAAAAATCTGTGCAGTAGTTTTTGAGCGAAGCCTTTATTGCGCATCCCGTGGGATCTGTCGATTTTTCCGGGATAAAAAGTAGCCTATGTTACTCGGGGAGAATGTAGCTTTCCAAAGGTGAAAGAATTTTTGAAATCGGTCCAGTAGTTTAAGCGTGAAGAGGTAACAAACAAACAAACAAACAAACAAACAAACAAATAAACAAACAAACAAACAAACACACTTTCGCATTTATAATATTAGTTGGGATTAGTTGGGATAACAATAAAGAATCTCTACCAGTAAACGGATTAGACTGCAAGGCATAAAGATTACTCAAGGAGTCAGAAAATAGAATGGTAGATTTTAGTTTACTAAGTAAAATATAATTCACTACTTCAAGAATTCCTCTACCCTCACCAGTGAATACTGAAGTTTCAGGAGGACACTTTATCATTTGATGAATGTTATATTCTTTATGGTAAACACCAACACAACCCATTGGGTCGCATTTAGAAGCATCAGTGTAGATGGAATGCTAACCAGACCACCTCTCATTCATAATACGAGCAAAGTTCCCAGAAGCAAACTCATCATCCTTCTCAATGCCAAAATTAGTTAAAATAGTCGGCATATAAACTACAACAGTAAAGTAAAAAGAGGGATCTTTGTGCTATTATGGGTGGGATATTTAAGTCTACAAATCTTTATATAACTTTTAACTAAACAAGGAACATTTTCATCAGCCCAAGATAAAAAGTTAAAATATTTCAATAACCCTCTTAGCTTTTTAAAAATTGGATGTACAGTAAAATGCCACCTCTGTAATAAAAACCTATCTGACAAAAATTGTCTTCTAAGACATAAAGGGGGATCTACACATTCCACCTGCAAGCCATTTACAGGTGTGGACCTCATAGCTCCAGAAATAATTCTTAGAGCCCGCGATTGAATACAATCAAGCTTCTTCACTGAAATTTTGCTACATGGAGTTAACAAGAATGAACCATAATCTATGACACTACGCACTAAAGCATTATATACTAATTTTAAAGAATAAGGATGAGCACCCCACCAAACTCCAGCTAAACATCTCAAAATATTAAGTTTTTTTCACACTTCTTAATTATGTAATCAGTATGTTGAATACCTGACAATTGAAAATCTAAGACCACACCCAAAAATTTAACACTACTAACTGTTGGAATCCTAACACCATTCAAATAAATATTGACCTTTTACGAGAAAACGTCACTATAGAACTTTTTTCTGGGGCGATTTGAAGGATATTATCCAACATCCACAGAGAGAGGGAGGATAAAGCTTGGGAAACTGAATTGACACAAAATCAGTAGATAATCCAGAAGAAAAAACAACAATGTCATCAGCATACAGCATAGCAATAACATCAGAAGACAACTCAGAGTAAATAGAAATGGAGTAGGCATCAGTCAAATTTCTCGAACAAATTTTTCTGTCATATCTTGCGGGGGGCGAGGTTACTACTACACTCTAAACCAGCACACATAAACAGAAAATTTTAACGTTTTTACAAATGCACACATGGACACATGACACACAATTTTGAAATTCACGCACACAAACCTTAAAAAATTACGTTGACGTTCTATTCGAACACAAAAATGTAAAAGTGTGGGAAGTAACGAGACATCACCCAAAAGAATGATATCGATAAATCGCTTTCGTTCAATGAATGAATGTTAACTTGCCGTTAATATTTCAACATAATTAAAATATCATGCTTCGTCATTTAGTATGTAGTCAATATAAAATTGACAGATATCGAAGGTTAATAAAATGCAAACTTATACTCAGTAGTTTATTATAGTAAATTATAACATCTAATAATTTTACCTAATTTTTGTGTCTTTTTAACTGCATATTTGTTATTTGGTAGGATATTAAGGTAAAAATACGAATTTTGTTGCATGAGAAGCTACAGAAGTGCTATTAAACCGGAAAATAAAATAAGTTTTATTGACACCAAGTTGCGGATACAACAAAAATTGTATTTTTACATCAAAATTAGGTACTGCAACACCGACATTGTTATAATAACATTAAAAATGCGTTTTCTAAAAGAAATATTTTATTGAAAAACACGTTTTGATACACACTATAAAAATAATTGAGTTTTTGACACGGGATTGACAGTTAGTTCTATTATTCCCATGTATGTTATTATAATAATTAAATTAGTTAAATCGTATTAAATACAACTAAATATCAGATAGGGATCTTAAAAATACTTTAACAATCAACAATATCTCTTAAACGAATTTTTTTGATTTTTATCCTTAATATGTTAGCAATAATTTTGAGTAATTTTTTTTGCAGATTTATATTGGGTTATAATATTTTGTGAACTCCCATGCTCCGGTCACTGATGTAATTAATATTACATCATTAGGTAATTTTTCGACTGCACCTTTTAGTGTATTATAATCCGAGACGTCATTATTAAACAATATTAAATAAAGCGTACTTATTTTCTGTTTACTTACTTTGTTTGTCAATTATATTTTATTATTCAATAAGATTTAAGCATAATATTTTTAATTAATGTCAATTATTCCATTCATTCATTCATTCCTATTTACTCGTAAAACCAAAATATCGATATAGTTGCATCCCTATTTCAAGTGTGAAAATCAATTAGGGCTGCTGATTAAAAAAGATAATATTTTTTAACTAAAATTTTTAAGATGATGTTGGCGCTAGTTTACAGATGCTTACCTTTTAAGCATGGCTCTTATATTTCCTTTAACAAAATTACACTCACAAAGTAAGTGTTAATATTTTATTACTGCTATTTTTATAAACAAAAATAACATACAATGAGATTAACAGTGACAGATTGAGTAATTCGCGATAGATAAAAAAAAACTATTGCAAATGTCCTCCTCATACATCTTTTTGATTTCTATATATAGAAACCGCTAATAGAAACAAAACTTGTTACTTAACTGTTATTCTATCAAGGCACCTTCACCATTTGGTATTGTACAAAAAGTGTATGTCTCGATAGAATAACAGCAGTGTGCTACTTGATTTATCATCTATACTTGATTTGAAGGGAAGTTTGAGTTTAGTTCATTTTTACATTACTGATTGTTTTAAATAATGCACCTATATAAATACTTATAAAAATATTTAATTTAAATGGTATAATTGCTAGTACATCGTTATGTATAGAACTGTTAAAGTATCAAAAAATAGTAAAATTGTGTATTATTGTAACAAGGCATCGGCAATTTAAGACAGCAGAGTACCAAATGATGCTGTTACTGATTAAATGAATACCTACCAGATTAGAAAATTGTTATATGAACTATACAAATTCTATATGTCAAATGGCATAATTAATTGAAATATGATAATGTTCAACCCTAGCTCACACACTCCCCACGAGACTATATGACGTCAGACCGCACTCCTCACGAGACTATATGACGTTAAATTTGAATTTGCAGAATTGTAAAACATGAAATTATGAATTAAATAATCAATAAATCTTAAAAATAATACTTGCAAATGAAAGGTGACACCATCTTTTTGCATACTTGACGTGTTAGACTTCTTTTTACACGAAAAAACAGCACAAATAGGCATTTTAGTGGGAGCTCTGTTCGCCGCGACATGCACAATGTTGTGTGACAGCCCATAAGGCAGCTCAACTAGTTTTATATAACGTACAAGATTCCGAGTCTTATGCTTTGGCAGAGGGGAATGTTAGACAATGGCATCTCCTGTCTTAGGAAGACAATGACAGTGAGAAGAAACAATATGAGTCTCAAGATCAGCTGAATACAAATTAAATAATAAAGGACTTAAAACTGAGCCTTGCGGGAGGCCCTTATAAACAGTAACTACAATAGACCGACCCGAAAAACTATCAAATATATAGTTAACAAATTTTGTTGGAATTCCAATACGCAATAATTTAAACTTTAAGTGGGATAGGCAAACATTATCATAAGCTGAACTAATATCCAAAAAGGCTGCAATACAGAACCCTTTCTAACAAATGATAAACGAATGTCTAAAACCAAGAGCGACAAATTATCTAAACAACTCCTACCCTTACGAAATCCAAATTGACTATCTGACAAAAGACCATTGTATTAAGCAAACCACTCAAGCCTATTCTTAATTAAATGCTCAACTAATTTACTTAAAGTAACTGACATGGCTATTGGACGATAACTATTTACAGAAGAAGCATCTTTGCCAGGCTTTAAAATTGGAACTATAATTTGCTCTTTCCAAGAGTCTGGTGGAATACCAGACTCAATACAAACATTAACTAAAGACAAAAAGTATTCCAAAATATTGGGACTGGCATGGACTAGAAAAGAATAAGGAATACCGTCTATACTAGGGGAGGAATGAAAGAAAGAAAGAAAGAGAAAGTGATCACTCCCGTGTGATGAAGAAAGAACATCCCATGTCATATCAGGAGCCAAAAACGGAGAAACAAAAGAAAGATCAACTGCACTATAGTATTCATTAGGCTTAGTTCTACGAGTTGCAGAACCAGTATTAAGAAGACAAAGACCAGAGACATCCAACATATTCAAAAACTCAAAAGATATATCATCATTCTTTTCACAACCCCATGAAGTATTATGAATATTGAAATCACCCATAATAATCACAGGAAACTCTAATGTAAGGATAAACCTTTCAAGTTGATGAAGAATAAGACAAGAAGGATAAGGAATATAGACTGAAATATATAAGATACCACAAACTTTAACACAAACTATAGAAAAATCATTATGACTGTAAGGAAAAGGAATATTTACAATATTTACACTACTGCTGACTAACAGGCAGGCACCACCATACCCATCAGCCCGATCATCACGAAAAATGTGATAACCTTTAAAAACAAAAGAAGAAGGTTTTAAAAATGTTTCAGATAAAGCTAAAACTAAAGGTTCAAATTTAGAACACAAATAAATTAATTCAAACTTCTTACACACTAAACCCCTTTGTATGGGACTTGATCCATCATTTAAATTGAGTACAGAATTATTAACAACATTAGCAACGTTGGACGGTGAAGAAGAAAATGAAGAAAGAAGACCAATAAGAGTTTGGATCAATTTAGCTACAGATGGAGACGAATTAAATCCAACATTAGAAGTTTCATATATAGGAGCACTCTTAGGCAACTTAGGAATAGAAATGATATTATTATGAGTAACTTTGTCATAGCTAACACCCTTCAAGGCAGGGGCCTTAGGGCGAACGGATATAGTTTTTTGTACCAAACTTTCTCAGGGATTTATTGTTACGGGGAATAGAAGGAGATGGATCCACATTTTTTGTCAAAATGTCACTATATAGAGATCTAACAGGAGCATGTAACCTACAGGCTTCTATATATGAGATAGCCTTCTCTGCCATCGAGATCTTAATTGAGTGTTGTCTTTCATACTCCGGACACTTCCTGTTGGTAGCAAAATGAGAACCATAACATGACAAACAATGAGCACAATCTTCTTCAAATTTGCACGAGTCACCTGTGTGACCATCGTGTGGCTTAGAGCGACACAGGGCCTTTGTGTGTTCAAAACGACTGTATTGATAGCACTGGATAGTGGGATAATAATATTGGGCAACTGGTAATGAGTTATAGCAAACAAAAATTCTAGATGGAAGTACTTGACCATCAAACGAAACCACACATGTTTGAGAAGGCTTCCATACTGTAACACCATCAATTTCTGTTTTGAAGTTTATTCTTCTCACTTTGGTAACAACACCACAACCTTGAGGCACTGAAATATTTTCCATCACCTCATCCAATGTCCACTCAGACGGAATACCCTTCACCACACCCATTCTAGTGGTGCTAAATGAAGGTACAAATGACTTATACCCTTGCAAACAGTTAGACCTAATAAAACTATTGGCAGCTATAGCCGTAGAAAAAGCAATTGACACTCTATTCCTGCCAATTCTCTGAAGGCTGAAGGCTACCATCACCAATATCTTTAACATTATTTTTTTAAGAGATGACTAAAAGCCACCGCATTCAATGTAGAAACAGGCATATCCTCCACTATGCACAATAATTCTGGCGACCAATAGGTTGACGATCTGAAAGCACATGACTCTGTTGTGTAGTTTGTGTATCTGCAACCGATCCAGATATAACATTAATTATACTATTAAGCTCAGTTTGTTCATTATTAGTTGACTGATTTTGTCCTAGAAGGATAGAGGAATCCTGTGAAGAAGGATCCTGCTGTCCCAAAGGGATAGACAAGGAACTATCCTCTATAAATACCTTGGATCTTTTGCCTTTTGACCTCCGTTCTTTATGCCTGGGTCTTTTTTCACCTTTAATAGAAAGCCCTAGAGATTTCACATCACTATCAGAAACTAGAGAACTGCTCTCAGAAGAATACGACGCTACAGAGGCCAAACATTCCTCATTAGCGCCTATGTCACATGTTCATATATCAGGCGGAATACCTCCGTCTGAAAATTCCGCCATCACACACCGTCTTTTGTTTTTTTACAAAATCAAATATATCTACTAAAATCTAAATTAATGCACACTTACCAAAATGAATTTACATACAGCTATCTACTAACACTATCTATAATTATTTCATGAAAATGGTGCACAATGTATTTATCAAAGAAAAAACCAGAATTAGTCCAAAAACAACCGAACACCGCGGCAGTCACTTGACATTCCAATTACTGGCACTTTTTGGCCTCCTTTCAATAATTTCACCTATATGGTCCAAGTATGTTCGTGTAGTTCAGTGATTCTTAAAGTGGTCTTTACCGACCCCTAAGGGTCTATGACAACCTGCCAGGGGTTGGGGGTCCATGAAGTGAAATCGGGGGTCCACGATAATGGATCTCAACATGCACTGATAGTACCTATTAACTTTAATAATTATATTATCTTTTAATATAAAGACAAAATTATATATAAAAGTACCTATGAAATAAAAATTTATTATAAATGTTTACAAAATTTTGTAAGTTGTATATACTATAGGCATTCAATGTCAGGTAAGTAGGTGGTCTACCCAAGACTGAATAGCATGGCTAAGGGTCTACGACGCAAAAAAGTTTGGTAACCTCTGGTGTAATTCATCCCCTATTATAGTCTGTAAAATATAGCATGATACCTGTGACTGTGACAGTTGTTTGACTGACATAACTAGTGCTGTACGTAACCAAGTATAATTTTATCGATAGTGAAATAGGATTTGTAACATAATGTTTTATTACGAAATCAAACTGAAATTGCTTATATTAAGTAAATTTATTCAGTAAAAGGTACACAACCCAAATCATCGTCATATCGGAATCAGATTCCGATTCGCTGGAGGTGTTCTGGAGATTAATAATTACACTCTATAAAAACTAGCTTGATCTTTGTGACATATGTCAAACAGACATTTCTGTTTGACATATATTCCCGATTGTAAGGATAAAAAAAGTCGATAAGAATTATCGATGTTTCTTACTATTATTGATAATGTTATATAATTATAATATCATAGGGTCTGATTACATACGATACTAAATGAAACAAATTATTTTTATAAAATCTATTTATTCTCTCTAAATCCACATCGGAGTCAGTTCAGTTTCTGCATTCATTTATCACCTTTTTCCAGTCTTCAGCAGATACATTTTCTACCGCACTTTTTAGTAGTTGCAACATTTTATTTGCTGTGAATGGTGGTGTTGTGTTTGGCAGCGTAACCTATGACTGGATTATAATGGCAGCGGTATGGGGTAGTCTTATGACGGTGTGACCATTTTCGTGGGCTATACCATCTAAAATATACGTTGGAGTATTTGGTTTGTGCAGTCTAACGAGACATAACAATTTGTTTTTGAGCATTGTTTTGTTGGCGTCTATTCCCTTTTCTTGCAGCCATGCAATAATTTCTTTCTGTTTGCTGAAGTAGTTGACTTTTGCCTTTGGACCGAGTGATATGGAGTGTTGTCCATAATAATATAATGTGGCTCCTTTAAATTACCTAACAAATTTAAAAACCACTCCTTAAACTTATTATTAAATTTACTATTTGTATTTTAAAAATTCAATTTTATTTTCCATCAAGTATACTTGAAGGAAAATTACCAAATTATTATTATTTACTGATGCAAATAAAGGTTTTATGATGAACAATAAAATTAAATGATAAATTTATTTTAAAATAAGTGTGCCGAACTGGCAATTTAAATTTTTTATTTTGTCTATGTTTTATATATCTTTATCTTATCTGTCTTTGGTTGTCGAATACATGTCACACATTTATTTATTTAAAAGTACACAGAAAAATACAGGATTTGTAGTACCCAAATAATAATATTGTAAACCCGACCGTTTACAAAAAGTTTTATTTACAAAATCGACAGTAAATATTTTGCGTTCACGATGATTCATCGCATCACTAATTAAGTTGACATACCCATAAAGAATGACATTGACAAGTTCTGTGTGTGCTAGTACGAATTTCAGTACTTCATTTTGCAGGTTTTTGTTGCAGTGGAAGGAAACTAGATTGCAGATACAAGTTAATTTTATTTAGAAATTCGGCAGACATTACTTCGCACACACCACAGATTAGTATACACACAAAGGTTGAAACCAGATAGAGAGATTCATCTTAATTAGTCTATGACATAATAAAGAAGAGGATTGCAATTACTAAAATATCTGTTGCATTTTTAATACTTCATGGGCGTGATTTTAGTGACAGCTGTCACAGAGATCAATATACATTTTACGCAGTTTAAATAGTCCATACATATCTATTATATTGATCTTATATATCTATCGATAGCCATCTTTCGGCCGTCCTTTTACGTGTCAAAACATTAAGTTTAACATTAAATTAAGCATTCCTTTCTAGGCTTTTGTTAATAATGTTGAATCTTCTTTTATACGACACATTTCCTTTATAACACTATTTGGCAATTTATCCTTTATCGTCAAATCAGTCTGTATGCGCCCCATTAATCCATACGTATGCTCTAGAATCTTTGTCTATAGATGACAAGGGCTTGTCATATAGCTGCATACTTCATACACGGAAAATGTAAAAGCTTAATTATTTACTCCAGCTGTGTGGATTGGTTGAATCAAAATAAACGACACATTTCTGTTCTTAAGGAAACTGTCAAATGATATTAGGTTCCTGTTTCGTATTACCTATAATACTAATATTGTAAACGCGAAAGTTTGTATGGATGGATGTTTGTTACTATTTCATTTTAAAACTGCTGAATGGATTTTAATGAAACTTTACACTAATACACACACATCACATACCAGAAAGAATGTAGAATACCACGGAAACTCACTACTCACATTCTCAAGGAAATAAACGTGAGAAAATGGAGATAATGTTTCTGTTCAAATGGTAGCTGCTAAATTTAGAGATTCAACGACGCAGAAAACGACAATACCTAGATTTGGAATTGATGGCAGCTTTGATGGGATCAAGACTTGACACATATTAAACAAAATTTAGATCTAAAGGATTTTTCGCATTGTCGATTATGTTGAGAAATTAAACTCCAATCTTGACTATAATGTGAAATGTTGAAAAGATTTATTATACCAGTATTTACATAAAATGCTTATTACAAAAACCAATCGTAACTAATTATTATAAACAATCAGAATCTTGCTCGAATCGCTCGTATTGGTAGAGATCATCACTCTGATCTTCCATACTCACTAACATTGGACGACCTTAATAAGCATTTTTCTGGTGCCAGTAATGATACTAGCTTTGATCCCTCCGATGCAATTTCATACATAAGTAGGTAGTTTATCTACTCGTATTACTTCTTTTACCTTTAAAAAAGTTTCTGTAGATGATGTAAAGAAAATTGTCACTTCTATTAAGTCTAATGCAATGGGATGTGATAACATTAGTCGTCCAATGATTATTCCTATTATAGAATACATTCTTCCTCCTCTCACACATATAATAAATTTTTCTTTTTATAATGACATATTCCCGTCACTTTGGCAAAAAGCCTTTATTCGACCTCTCCGCAAGGTATCCAATCCATCACTTCCCAATCAATTCCGCCCATTTTCTATTTTGCCTTATCTATCTAAAGTACTCGAGGCCTGTGCTTATAAACAATTTTCCACTTTTGTTCACACAAACTCTCTTCTCAGCACTTTTCAGTCAGGTTTTAGACTAGGCCATAGCACTGTTTCTGCTCTTCTCAAGGTGATGGAAGATATTAGGACTGGCACAGAGCAAACTAAAATAAGTGTTCTTGTTTTAATTGACTTCTCAAACGCTTTTAATGCTGTTAATCACCACATTCTCTTATCCATCCTCTCCCATTGTGGTCAAGGGGCAGTTGATTGGTTCTCTTCCTATCTTCAGGATCGCCAGCGGTCGGTTGTTTCAGCGGACGTATACTCCGCTTGGTGCAATTTGAGGGTTGGCGTTCCTCAAGGCGGCATTTTATCTCCTATCCTATTTTCAATTTTTATTAATCTTATAACACATCATCTGCCCTGTTCGTATCATTTGTATGCAGACGATCTGCAGCTTTATGCTCAGGCTGGCGTTGATGATTAGGCTATTGATAAGAGCAATGAAGACTTAATTGTAATGAAATTTTGGACTGACCAATTTGGTATACACGTCAACCCAGCAAAGTGTCAGGCAATCTTGATTGGTGGTCCCAGAATTATAGCCAAAGTGGACACAGACAATTCGCGTTCAGTCATATTCGATAAAATAATTATACCATTTTGTAGTAATGTAAAAGACCTAGGTGCTTTATTTGGATTCAGCGCTTAGCTGGAAGCCTCAAGCTACCAGCATTTGTCAGCGGGTTACTGGAATTCTACGGTCACTTAAAGAACTTTCTGCCTGCTGACTTTAAGAAAGTGCTTGTACACACCTTAATTTTTCCTGTCATTGCTTATGGTGATGTGTGCTACCTTGACCTTAATGCAGATCTACTCAACAAACTTGACCGACTTCTAAACAACTGCATTGGGTTCGCCAACAATGCGAGCAGCACAATGCAAGCGAAAATATGACAATATCTCCGAGCATAGACTACGGTTGAACTGGATGCCTATTCGGCAGCGTAGATATGTTAGAACATTGAATGCTCTCTATTCCATTCTCAATGGTCCCAACACACCCTGCTATTTGAGTCCCTATTTTGAATATTTATGTGCTTCTCATGATAGGTCTCTCCGATCATCATCCAATTTGCTTCTGAAATATCCGTCTCACCATTCCGAAACAATTCATGCTTCCTTTGTGGTTCAATCCATTCTACTACGGAATGCTTTGCCTCTTGAGTCTACCAGCAGATTGAGTTTCAAACATAAATTGCGGAAATATATATACAAAAAATACAAGTCATTTAGTTAGTTTATTATCATTAAATTTTATCTATTTATGATATCGTCCTATGTATTAGTATATTATTATTAATTATATCTATGTTGCTGCATGGATCGGGGCTAAGCGGTCTTTTTGCAGTTCCGGCTAGATGGAGAGCTCGGGGTTCGTTCGGTCTTGGGGTGTCACTAGTTGGTGGAGTTGTCGCTGAGGCCGGGTGAACTCCTTTCTTCTGAAGGGCGCCACCAGTACGAAAGGAATACCAGCAGATTTCTGTATTGTCCTTGTTACATGCTTCTAAATGTTTATGTTTTAACAACTTACATCTTATGTTAAGGTTACTTCTACAACAATATTTAATTTCTACTACAATGTTTATTCAATGACAAGGTTTATTCTATTATTCTTAAATTAATCCTACCTTAAACAGGTTAAGTCGAGTTACAACAAACTATATCCAAGTGTTCTTACTACAAACATTAGTTGATTTTACATTTAAATAGGTTGGAGAAGGGCCCTTTCCGTTACCTAAGCCTTAATTACCGTTCTATTTAAGCTAGTTTCAACATTACACTCACAATGCTTCATAAATGTTCCAAAACACAATAATGTTCAGTTACACAATTGTCACCGACGTTTAGGTCTTTGTTGTCAGGTGGATGTAGTCAATACATAATGAGTCACTTACTAGAGAACGGAGTTACATTACCCAAGTAATGGTCACAATAGTGTGGGCCCTAGATTAAGCCTGGCATCCGCGTAAATCTGGGCGCCGGCGCGATAGTGGGAGAATCATACAGAAATCTCACTGGCAAAATTCTGAGGTGTATTTAAATTGAAATTTAGGAGCGGCAACCTGCAACAAATTACAATAACCCGTCACAGTTTGCCACTAGGTATTATTGCCTAGCTAATACAAGGAAGACAAATTACTAACCTACTATACAAGTAGAACCTAAATTACTATACAAGAAAGACAAATTACTAACCTGCCGCTCCTTTAAAGATGCGCTTACGGTGCACATTACACGACGCGCATGGCGTCACCACGTAGTGGACGCATTCTACAGTGTGTGGCTCCGGGACGGTTGCCTACAAAACACAATCTGCTTAGTCACAAGCGGTGAAGACAATCCTGGCGAGAAACCATCACAAAACACCATACGTACAACGAATTTCCTTAATTAATTCCTTCAGCGAACCGAATGCCAAGAAGCCATTGCGGAAAAAGAAAAAAGAAGGGATGGGGTAGGTATATCGTACAACGATATCGACCCAAATTCATAGACTAACAAAATCGGCTACTATCCAACGAGCCTACTTATTTTAAATTAATAAAACGAAGATACTCTGTTGTTGCCTGAAACGAAATATCAAACTGTCAATTCTTAAATTTTATTTTCTAAATAAAAAATGAATGTCGAATATTGTAAATGGTATGTAGTCGATGAAGCTGACCAAAAGATTATCTATTCTGCGTTCGCGGTGACAACACTATGGAATAGACAGCGGCGGCTGCGCAGCTCTCATTGGTCGGCGCGAATGAGAGGGAACGTCGTACTGACAGCTACATAACAAACAATGAACCTATATTATTTACGAGTGTTCTTGATGAAAACCATACAATAATTTATGTTTTGAGTGTGGGAAATTAGTTAATTGCGAAGATAATAACACTATGCATGTACTACAATAATAACATGAGAGATGATACGCCAAGTATTATGTGCAATTTGATAAAAACAAATCGTAAGTAAGTCAATATTTATTTTCGAATTTACTGCTTCTATTTTGATATTATATTTTAAGAAACGTACCCAAAACGGGAAGACACCTTTGTTAGACAATATCCCCAACTATCAACTCATTTCTCAAATGATTTATAAAAAAAATCACTAGACGAAAATAACATGCAACAATGTATTATTATATATACATATATTTTTATTATTATATATACATATTTATTTTCATTTGTGTCATGGATACTTCTACCACATTGCTTTCTGCACCATCTAAAGGTTGACTGTTAGAAAATGCCATAGGCATTAAGTGCGCCTTTGTACACATTGTGCATGAAGTGTTAATAAATAAATAAAAATAAATTGTTGCTACGCAGTGATAATAATGTGTCTCGGTGCTTCGAATAATGTCTCTTCGGTGCGACGACTAAAACAATTCTTTTCAGAGCTAATTCTTATTTCAAATACTGACAAAACTTATGTGTTGTACATTTCAAGATTATTGTTGCTATGCTGTGATGTGATAATGTGCTTCGATGCTACAAACGATGTGTTTCCATGGAGACAAATAAAACAGCTCTTTTTAATGCTAATTCTTTTTCAAACGACAAATTGTCTTTACGTAGGCTGTAGCCCACAACATAAAAAATCGTAGATTGTAGTGACTATTGTTGGACTGATTCGAACGTTGCATTGGGCTGGATTAAGAGAGAACACTCTTCATTAGTGGGATACGTAGAATTTTCAAATTAATAATAGCGTCTTGTATTATTTGGAAAAATAATCACGTCGAAACTCCGGCAGCTATGGCTTCGCCGTTACCTTCAGATTTTTATGTTCTGCACCGTTCCAGACAACTAGGTGGCTCATGCTGGGCCACTGTGTTTATAAAAATAGTAAAAAGTGCTGGATCTTTATTTTTACTTGTGTTGTTCATTTAGAAATAATGCAATCGTTATCAATAGATAATTTTATTATGGCACTTCGAAGATTTATAGCACGACACAGTCACATAAAAATGTTAAATGCAGATTGAGACACAAATTTCTTTTCATCTCTGACTGGGATGAAATACAGACTGTCTACCATAAGAAGAGTAACATGGAAGATGATCGCACCATGTAAATACTTTTGTTCTTTGTCATGAATTGGGGATAGTTGACCGACATGTCATAATTTGCGATTATGAAGCTGATGTAATAAATCTTATTTAATGGATTCGACCAATTTAAATAAAAGTTTTCAGTACTTTGTATCACAACGGTCCAGATTGTGTAACCTATTATTATTGTACCAAAAAAGCAAACCTTGCTTTGAAAAAGGAAGGTTTGTTTTTTTGGGTTAGTCTACGTATTGGACATTGTACACGTATAACTTTCATCTACACAGAAAAGCTATGACTAATTCACCAATTTGTCGACATTGCAATAGAGGAGAAGAATCGTTGAACCATTTGTTCTTCAGTTGCTCTTCATTTGGCATTCAACGCCTTGTGCTAATGAATGAGCTTATAGAACTTTACAAGAACACAGATGATATTCCGCATTCCAAGAAATTTTAAGAAACACCGCACCATATCCACATCTTTTCAAATTTATAATCCACACTGTGTCAGAAATATAAAAAGGGGAAAAATAAAGAAATAGAAAAGTGAAGAAGATATTTACCACTGAATAGGCTGTATGGGTTTTGCTCTTTGTCTGCTCGATACGAGCGAAGAAAAAAAACAGATCACAGAGTACTTCAAAGTACTGTACAGTGTATCTGTATATACGGAAATACAGATACACTTACACAGGTGATTTTACCTATTCGCGCTGTTTATAATACTATTCCAGCGTTAAATATGTAATAGGGTTTAATAATAATATGTATTAAGTTTTTGGTATTTCATTCAAGACTAAACAACATTTTATTCTTAGAAGATATATTCGAAGTGTAACTGTCAACGTGAAAATGACTGAAATTATTGCAAAAAATGTTGACAATGCTTGTGAAACTGCAGAAGAATTTACTAGAGTCTTCTATAAGCAAGTTGATAATAGTCGTCATCTCACTTCAAAATTGTATTTGGATACAGGATTGCTAGTATGGAATGGAAACGGAATTAACGGTAGTGATAAAATACAAAAATTCCTAATGGATTTACCGTCTAGCAACCATGTATTAAAAACATTGGACGCTCAACCTATATCAGAAACTTTAGTATCTAACAAGCTTACTTACCTCATTCAAGCTTGTGGAGACGTAACTTATCAAAATGATGATGAAAAGAAACCATTTCAACAAACATTTCTCATTGTTGCAGTCGATGGGAAATGGAAGATTGCTTCAGATTGTTTTCGCCTTCAAGTGCCGTACAGTTAAATTATATATTGTGATAATTTAATAAACTTTAATTTATAATATTTTTATTTATTTAATACTTTATGTACACTTATTTATTAATCTAGAAGTATAGTTGGCAATAACATTATCAGAAAAATTTTATGCACATTCATTCACCGTTTTCGTTTTGACTCCTTAAAATTTTGTGCACTCTCCAAGAAAATTGTTGCAATGTGGGCAAAAATGCTTTGCTTTTTTTAGTGCAGATATAGTATATGGTATTGCAGCTAAACAACATAGCAAACACCAGCTGAAAAAACAGGCATTTACATATTTGTGAAAACCTGTTGAAACTATGTTACAAGCTAAAAATAATACATACCAAGTCAGACCACATATAAAGCCAGCAAAGATATGTGTTTTCTGTGTGTTCACATATTCTACTCTTGTTAATACTTTACTTTTACAGGTTTGGCAATTATAAAGCATTGGTTGATGGCGTAGTGGCAAGTGCACAACAATGGTTTCTTGTGCAATTGGTTGATTAACAATAGGCAGGGTTGCATTTGCCTCTGTATATGTAGGTGGAGGATTAAAATGAGTAGTCTGTATGTTAGTTGATCCAAAGCTATGTGTTTGCACACCCATTTCATTGGCAGATGCCATTGCTGCAGATACAAAACTATAATAAAAACACACTACCTATTGATTTTACATGATTACATTCTGTTATAAGCCCATTCTTATCCTTTATTACTCATTGGTATGTTACTTTTATCAACATGATAAGATAACAGGTATATGTTGCTTTATAAATACGTCATTCCATACTAAATATCTTCCTGATACACTTTGAAACATTTTCATTTACTTTGTTATGGTAAAAGCTTATGCACTTTATTACAATAGCAAATAGAAATACTTGACAGCTTACTGTGTGTAATCTAGTTAAGTTTTTGACATTAGTGGTATTTTAATTTATATAAATTTACAATATTATACATTTCTTGTTTAGTACTTATAGTGTGTTAAATATAGACATTTTTAATATAAAGTTAAAATAAGACAAGAAAATACAAAATTATTTTCACATATTTTTATTTATGTATATATTCTTAAAACAAAACTAAAGAAATTGGGTTTCCAATTGTTAATAAAATATGGCATTTTTATAGCATTATTAATTTAAGGAAGGAAATATGACTGTATTTATCATAGACATCAACACCAAAATTAATAATAATACCAAGACAGATATTTATATACAATATTGATTGTCAAAAAATTGTTATAAACAGATTACTAGACAGTTTCGATTATAGTATATTAATAATGGCAGAGTTTGGATTGAAATATAGTCGCAATTAAATGAATCTATCCATTTTAATATTAGTCATCACCTATAAAAAAGTAAGTGACTTTGCCTAGGGTTTAGACCAGTCATACCAGCCTGAAACCCGAAAGAAATTAGTAACTCGCTAAAATTTTGAGGGGTCATTAAGGAAGGTGAAATAATTTACCGTGTGATTTTGCAGCGCTCTGGGGTGTACGGAAAGGGTTGAAAAGTCTTTTTTGTTAATAACATTGTCAAAAAATTAGTAACACGCTGCAAACTTAGAATTAGGTTGTTCTCATTGTTTTGTAACGTGTATTAATTTTGCAGCGTTTTGCAATGTACGGAAGATTGTTTATTATTAAAAAACAGTAAAATTTGTTAATAATAAGAGTAAAAAAATTAGTAACACGCTGCAAATTTGGAATTAGGTTGTTTTCATTGTTTTGTAACATGTATATTAATTTTGAAGCGTTTTGCAATGTACGGAACATTGTTTATTATTAAAAAACAGTAAAATTTGTTAATACAAAGGGTAAAAAAAATAGTAACACGCTGCAAATTTGGAATTAGGTTGTTCTCATTGTTTTGTAACGTGTATTAATTTTGCAGCGTTTTGCAACTAACGGAACATTGTTTATAATTAAAAAACAATGAAATTTGTTAATAACAAGGGTAAAAAAAATAGTAACTCGCTGTAAATTTGTAATTACCTACCTCGTGTACAGCATTTTATAGTAACTATCAAATTTGCAGTGTTTTGTAACAAACGGAACATTGTTTAATAGGTACTATATAAACAATTATTTCAGTTAGTAACAATGGTCAAAGAGTCGGTTAAGAATTGCAATGTAAAGAAAATGTTGCCAACACCGCACACACAACTTAAAAACATGGTGCCGCCGAAATCTCTTTTGATTTTGCCGCCAAGGTAATTCCCCTTTGTAATAAAAGGAATTACCTTGGAGCAAGGAATCGATTGATGTCGGAAGAACAACCTATGTTCTTACCAATTCGTAATGTCTATTTATGTTGCAGCGTTTTACAACATACGGAACATTGTTTATAATTAAAAAACAGTGAAATTTGTTAATAACAAGGGTGAAAAAAAGTAGTTTTTGCAGCGTGTTACTAATTTTTTACCCTTGTTATTAACAAATTTTACTGTTTTTTTAATAATAAACAATGTTCCGTACATTGCAAAACGCTGCAAAATCAATACACGTTACAAAACAATGAAAACAACCTAATTCCAAATTTGCAGCGTGTTACTAATTTTTTTACCCTTGTTATTAACAAATTTTACTGTTTTTTAATAATAAACAATGTTCCGTACATTGCAAAACGCTGCAAAATTAATACACGTTACAAAACAATGAGAACAACCTAATTCTAAGTTTGCAGCGTGTTACTAATTTTTTTGACAATATTATTAACAAAAATCACTTTTCATCCCTTTCCGTACACCCCAGAGCGCTGCAAAATCACACGGTAAGGTATTTCACCTTCCTTAATGACCCCTCAAAATTTTAGCGAGTTACTAATTTCTTTCGGGTTTCGGGCTTTAATGACTGGCCTAGTTGCCATTTGTTCAGATTTAGCCAGACATGTTCAGCCAACTATTAACATGTCTGGTCTTTCCAGATTTTAATAGATGTTTTATCTACTATTAACCCCATTACACTCACAATGGCTGTGCCTGATTGAGGTTGGCGATTGCTAGGAGATAGCTCTCTCATCCCTCACATGTTAACTCATTTGACTAGAAAAGAAACCTAGAGCCAAATTGGGTTTTTGCAATAATGTTCATATTTAGAGATGGCAAAGTAGATGATACTGTTTAAATGGCCAAGTGGTTTTCTGGACCCAGGTCTAAATTTTGGATATGTTGTTCTCCTGGTCGAGCTGAGCAAAAAATGTATTGGTCGCAAAAAAGTTAACGATTAATTTTCCCGCTCTGAAGCTCTGAAGTCTGAATTAGAAAATAGTGCTTTTCGGCATATTCTGCTGGGTTGTGTGTTTGGAGGCAAAAGAATGGGTTAAGTGTAATTCTCTTGGCTGAAACCATTTAAAATATAATATATCGTACAGCTAATTATAAAGCGTGGGTAATTCTCTCTTCCTTAGAAACAAAAGAATTGGTGCCTTTGGATAAATTGTGGTATTTGGATGCTGCAACCAAATAGCGCATGAAAAATGCAAAACTATTGAATAGATATACCGAAACTTTAAACTTTTTTACCGAAACTTCATAGCTCCCTAGCAGAAAAATGCGTTAATAACTTTTTCTAAAAGTTGAATTGTCTGAATCACCTTGTCAAGGAGAACAACATATCAAAAATCTGCGGATTCTGCCGAGAACCACGATTTTCTAATTCAGACTTCAAAGCCCCCTAGCGGGAAAATGCGTCGTTAACTTTTTCTAAAAGTTGAATATTCTGAATCAGCTCGTCAAGGAGAACAACATTACTAAAAATCTACTGATTCTGCCGAAAATCACGATTTTCTAATTCAGACTTCAGAGAGCCCACTAGCGGGAAAATGAGTCATTAACTTTTTTTGTGACCATTACAATTTTTGCTGAGCTCGACCAGGAGACAACATATCCAAAATTTAGACCTGGGTCCCGAAAACCACTTGGCCATTTAAACAGTATCATCTACTTTCCTAGGGACATATATTGCAGATAAATAAACAATGAATTTCAAATAAAATGTATTATTGTCCTTAATTAAACCTAATTTCAAATCAGTTATTATACTGTTACAACAGTTATATAATGTGAGACTAATATCAAAAATATATTACTGCAAGAAATCAATATATAAATCATGAACTATACTTAAAGCATAAAGAAATTTAGGTGTGCATGTGTAAAATTTTAATGCAAAAAGTACATGATGAGTTCCTGCATTATAATACACCCATATAAATACATTTCTTTGTGCATTAACTATAGGTGATATTTTTGCAGTTAATGAGTGAGAGAATTTTACATGCCAAAAAAAGACATTGATCTATGTCTCTACAGAAATTTTAACAATAATACAAACTGATGACTCATATTGGCTAGCTAGCTGCTTTATGCTACAGAGTTCGCCTATTTTCTAGTCCAGAGAGAAAAAGAACTCTCACGATAGAATGGTTTATTACAAGGATCATTTGTTTTTACCTCCAACCAGTATAGATACTATTTGAGTCACAGAAAGCAGAGATGCACTGCAGGCTAATATGTATCCTTCACATTATATGTTCTGCTATTGTCGATCTCAATGCATCAGTGCATTGCAACACAGCTACACAAACATATCTGTTATCGATGTTTCTTCCATCAAATGTGAGTTACGAAATGTAATTTAATTTCATCAAGCAAAAGGAAATAATGCAACAGAAATTGAGCTGAGCATGTTGTGACATCATAATTGATGGTTTATTCTAAACTAATGAAAGAAAGAAAATCTTTTTGGTAACTATTTTCAAAAGTAATTATAAGTTTAAAATACTTTGGGTAATAAAATAATTGTTTTACATGAACTTATTTTTTATTAGTAGCTAATCAGAGGCTTAAAAAGAATGGTCCTTGTAGGTGGGGTTCTATTTTTTGAGTTTTTAACCTGTACATTAATCTTAGGCAAGTAAATTTTATGGAATGTATCTAATTATGGCTAAAAACAATATTTAAAATAATATTGACGTTAAAATTAATAACTTTGTCAGCATAAAAAATCATTGATCACAAAAAGGAAATATGTCATTTTTTGAAAGTTTATTACTGTTGATAAATACATATAAATATATCACATTTAGTTTAATCAATTAATTTTAAAATAAATTACAAATAATAAACACTTTCATTATTTACTATAATACAACTAGGGAATACAATCTCTAGATATTTTGTAACCATATTTTTATATGTAAATTAAGATTTATGAATTAATTTGTACATACATAGCCTTGTTTCTTTACACTAATCAACAGAAACAAATGAGTTTTATTTATAAATCTGTCACAAATATGTCTTAATAGTGTGGAGCATGTGAATGTAGTAACTGCACTGCTCATAATTTAATTGGTTGTATAAGTTTATAATGAATATTAAACTGAAATGTGTTTATTTTCATAAGATGGCTATCAAGTTTCCATAGTTCAGACTTCAATTTCTAATAATACAGATTTATTATATTGAATATGAATTTGTATCCCTCGTAAAGTAGAAAAAATTAACATTTGTTGCTTTTACCTATGAAAGTGTTGCAATTAGGACAGTAATGTTCTGCATCCTTGAAAGTATCAAAGCAGTATGGTACCAATCCCAAGCAGCAAAGTGAACAAAACCTGCAAAAATTTTAAGATGTTTATTAATAAGTAATGACCTGTAGATTATGAATACATTAAATTATGTATTATATAATATGAGATATATTAAATTATGATAGGGAAACTTACATTGTTATAACACATACAGAACCAGCAACTAAGTGAGTATGCCAGGCTGTCGTATAAGTAACTCGAGTAGTGACAACTTTGCCACAGTTAAAGCAAGTAATTGTTGTTGGCTCAGTGCCGACTGCGGGCGGCAAAACTACACCTATTGGGACAGCTGGACCTGGTGGCGGTGGTGGCACACCCGCAATTTGGGACTGAGTACTGCTTATTTCAATAGTAGGATGTGGATAAACACCGGGAGCAGTGAACTGTATAGGTGGTTGTGGGTGTGGGTATGCAGAAGTCTGATGTTGATCACTTCCAGGAGCAACAAAACCATATTGATGATTGCCGACCACAGAAGAATATGGTGGAGGTAAATCTTCTGACGGAGGTGCACTTGTTATTGGATTACTTGCCATTGTTTTAAGAAAATTTATACTTAATTTAGAAATAATGGACGAAACACATCACAGTTCAGTCGTTGACAAATTCAGATAGAATTTGTATTTAACAAGCTAGAGTAAACAATTATTTTCTGCAATATGAAATTATAGAGACTTCAAGTTTTCATAGTGCGATCAAAGAGCATTTAATCATGATAAATTTGGAATAAATTTTATCTATGAAGATTGCGGAAAAAGATCAAATGATTAAGAAGAAAAGACTTTAAGCAAGACAAGAAAAAAACAACAAGAATGACGTCATATATTTTTTATTTTTATTTCAGGCCTTGCCATTAAGCGTTTTGAGCAGTCAACTGTCAGGGCCCCTAGACAGGCTCTCTGCGCGCAACACTGCCCCGGGACCGGATGGGGTCCCGGGAAAGGTGCTAGCGCTGGCGCTCAGGGCGTTTGGGAGCACGGTGAGGCAGCTCTTCACGAGCTGTCTCAGCGAGGACGTGTTCCCCGTCGACTGGAAGTCGGCCAGGCTGGTGCTCCTCAGGAAGGAGGGAAGGACCGGCGACGTTCCGTCCGATCTGCTTGCTGAACGAGGCGGGGAAACTCTTCGAGAGAGTTATCTCCGCTCGTATCAGCGAGCACCTGTCGCGCCTGGGTCCCGACCTATCGGACTGTCAATTTGGATTCCGGCGGGGGCGATCAACGCTGGACGCCGTCCAACGTGTTCGTTCCCTGTCGGAGTCCGCAGTCCGATCGGGGGGGGGGGGGGTGGCGTTGGCGGTATCTTTAGACATCATCAACGCCTTCGGCACCCTCCTCTGGCAGGCCATTAGGCGCTCGTATACCAGGAGCTGCTTCCCCATCTGCAGGACATGATCAGGGACTACCTGCAGGACGATCAGCGTGGTGGGACGGAGCGGGACGGACACGTCGAGGAGGGTCGAGTACGCTGCACAGGTTCCACAGGGGTCAGTGTTGGTACCCCTAGTATGGAACCTCGCATTCGACGCGGTCCTTCGCACCAGCCTTCCTCGCGGCGCGAGACACTCACGCTGACAACACCTTCGTCGTGACGACTGGGGCCGACTTCGGGCCGGTGCTCAGGCTTGCCAAGCTTGGGGTGACATGTGTCGTGCGGGCGATCTGCCGGCTGGCCGCTGCCGACATCGAGTCCAAAATAATCTTCGCGGCAGTTACTGTGGGGTCCCGGGCACGTATCGTGCACCTCTTCTCTCATAATTTTAAAAAGGTTATTATTAATGTTGTATAAGTAGTCTATGATGAGAACTGTCACTTTATCTGTGGCGAGTTCAGGGAATTATCGGGTGATTGTAACACGAGAGGATTAAATAAATATCATACAGAAGAACAATCTTTTTATTAATACTACAATTAATGTCATTGTTTGGTGTCCAACTACGTTTGGTGTATTAAGAGAAAGTTAGAATTTCGGTTTGCATATGTTACATACGCTGCCATCTTATTATAGGGAGAGGGAGAACTTACGTACCCATTACGTAAGCATGCATGCGACTGTAATTGTACTTATGATTATATGTATACTTTTGATTGTCCTATTACTCGTATGTATTGTGTTAGGTCGAAAAGGAAGAAAAAAATAGAATAGATAGGTTTCTGGCCTGTATAAGGTTATGCACGTATAAGGTTTTAATAGACCCTAGTTTTATCGATTTATTCTATAAACATCACAAAAAGGCTTTTACAGTGATGTATCAGCTCTTTAGTTGAAATGTATAAGCATCGAGAAATTCTTTTTGATACCGAAATATGGCTGTCTGTAACGTTTATGTTACTACTACTACTACTAAATGTTACTATAAAAGTAACTAAAACATTACTAGTCCTATTTTGTACTGTAAACGATTCCAGTGATATTTTTTATCACACTGAATCGCCAGTTGTTTAATGTAATTGTGGTGTGAGCATTTGTGCATTCCAAGGAAACATGGATATATTGATGAGTTACATTTATTGTAATAAATTGACATGGTTGCTTATGGGTCATACACAATAGGTGAGTATTTGAAAGTGTTAAAATAAAACTTTATGTTTATAAGATTTTTTTATACAATAAGTAATTATTCTAACGTCTACGTCTAACCATTATATTATTACAGATCAGTTTCATATATTTTGGCATTAAATCACTTTTTTTTTTTGCGACTACAGGTGAGATCGAGTTGTCGACAGAAAATAACAAATTAAATTCCACTTATATTATAACAATAACGTAAAATTAAAATTATATTAAAACAATTAAAATTGGACCATTGATAAATTGTGATCGTACTAATAATTGAAAATTTCTTTCTATTTAGTTAAGAACAATCAACGTCTACAGAAAAGATGTATGCTTCTGTGGGTATAGGGACATAAGGCTAAGAAAAAAATAATTTTCATCCGATGATAAGTCCCAGAAATTTGTAATCGATTTTTTTGGCAAAGGTACCTCTTCATCAGTCTCTTCTGAGTAAAATCGGAAATTTCTCTTTTTTGGTCTTACAATCTCTTGAAGTATAGAATTGTCAGGTGTTAACCTGTTCATGAAATCTGGTGAGTTTGGTTCTGTTTGTGCTTCAGGTGTTATTGGATCATCTGTAGAGCTTGATGAGGCTCTTGATGTTTCTGCTAATACAGATCTTTAAATTTAATTGTGATAAGGCCAATTTCGAAATGAGGACATGTTTCTTGTGTCATGCATTCTAAGCAACTTAGTCGCCTTGCGTGGATAATATAGGGCTGTTCCATATTCCATGTCAATTGATGAATCCTTAATGTACCTTTAAATGTAGGTGTTGCACTATAAACTAAAAGGTTTTCAATTTCGGGTATAAGAGATTCGTCAATCTTATATACTCTAATGCCTTTACAGTAATTTTCAAGGCATAACAATAACTCACTCAAACATGACACATCATTACCTCTTGCTACAGAGCTGTCACAGATCCGTTTGACGCAACTAAGGGTGTCCACTCAAAAAATATATCGATACATTTTATCGATATAAAATATCGAAATGTGATATTGATACTTATCGATATATCGTTTGAAAATATCGATATTTATATTATATCGAATATTTTTCACCAAAATTTTATATTGTCTGCTTCTTTTTTAAAAGCACACAGTTTGTTGTTTGTATCGTATAGTGAAAGTATATTCAAAGCAAGATAATTATATTAATAGTGTAATAATGTAACCAGGGTCTGTCGATGGAGCTGGAAGATGGTCAAAGGAACTTATGAGTTGTCGGTGTGAATCCACACACCCACAGACTATGTACACGGATGATAAATGTAGCCAACATTAAGAATACTCAATCTATGTTAAGAATAGATAAGAAAACGTTGATCGGCTATCTGCTCTATGGAATGCATATGCATGGCTCTGTCTGTGCACTACCACCCACAGATGTCACTACCGGTTAATAAAATTGATTTAAAACTGAAATCATTGAGTAATGTCATAATTTACTTCGGTTCCGTTGTCATTATGAGTCAGCTTTAGCTTTTTTAATCGATTCGATATTTTCATAATTTTTATATTCGATACTGATATATCGAATATAAAAATTATTGGCAAAATATCGATTTATTTCGATATATCGTATGACAACTATCGAATAATTCGATATATCGATATTAAATAAATATGTTAGGCGCGATTGATTTTGTCCAATAATAAACTGCAGTATACAATGATAACTGTATTTTAGAACCGCCAGTTGTAATTTTCGGAAAAATCTATATGTAAAAGTCCATCTTCAGGAGTTATTTCTTGTTAAATCCTTTGTATTGATTTTGTTTGATGCATAACATTCGCGACATGTTTCATTAAAACAGGCAAATTTGAATATAGTCAATCTAAAAGCCTTTTCTTTGTAGTAACCACTTTTTCTTTTATGGTTCTTTTGCACTGTTTTGAGTTTCCTTTTATGGCAACAGTTTTTGTCATCCATCTCTCATACGATATCGTATCATTTTCAATAAAATCGTTACATTGAATGATTTTATTTTTACAGCCAATATTTTTCTTTCTAAACATACTAATTTTAAGACATTATCGCAACATAATGATTTTATCAACATAGAGGTTGAAACATAAGGAATTATTTTGAAATTGTTAAGTGCACGTATAATGTAATTATTATTGGAGTGAATAATACAGAGATATGTATTTCTTGAATCGACTTTGGGAAATAAAACCCAGAATGGACGATGTCTGCGGAATGTTTCATATGAAATAGATGAACCTGTCTTATTAACAAACGCTTTGTGCAAATTTAAAAGGGACTCATTTAGAAAGCGAATCTGCTTTTTTATTTGTCGTCTAGTTATTGTGTCTTTCTTTCCTGACGTTATTCTACTGTTTTCATCATTAGGAAGAAACTCATGGATTCATCATCATCATGGATCATGGATTGCTTGTCTTGTATTTGTCTTTTTTGTTTGTATAGTCGCACTCTCGTTTTTTCTTAATTTCCTAACAGCTCTTATTCGTCTCATTTGATATTTAGCCAGTTTAGACTCGAGTTCTACAATTCTCCGTTTCATATAATTATTTTTAGCGACAATTTTTCGTCTTTCGACAATTACGTGATGCCACTGCTCTTCCAACATGAATTCTTGAAAAGGATGGACTAGATGGAGGTGTATTCTTTTCACAGAATATATGCGTATTTTTGTTTTTCTTTTCTTTTCCCCGTTTACTTTTCGGTTTTTCCCTCCATAATTTTCTGATTTGCCTTTGTTCTCGCGGAGTGTAGTCCTTAATAGTCTTGATTAGACCGTTTTCTTTCTTTTTTTATATCGTTCTCTATCTTTCCTTCGTCTTTCTTCTAATTATGTTTCGGTCATTTTAGCTCGCGCACGGCGTAATACTAAGTTTCTTTTGGATTCGTCTTCGCAATTTTTTTTCCTCTCCAGATAGCTGGCTTCTGGAACGATTCTGTCGTGTCATTGTACCTAAAAAATAACGTTGTTAATCAAAAAGCAATCAATTTTAACAAAAAATTAATTAAAGCAACCGTATAATACATAAACTAAACAGACAAAGCGAAATTTATTAAGGAAATATATTGTAATACTAGCTTTCCGCCCGCGGCTTCGCCCGCGTTATATTCGAATTTCCCACAGGAAGGATATGTTTTAACAATACTGCCATACAACCTTTCACCCCCTCCTTTCAACCTTTTACAACCCTTTTCTGCTTTAAAAGGTAGCCTCTGTCCTTTCTCAGCCTCTAGACTATCTGTGTATCAAATTTCATTTAAATCGGTTCAGTAGTTTTAACAATATTTCCATACAACCAATAATCCCTCCTTTCAACCTTTTACAACCCTTTACAACCTTTTTTGCATGAAAAAGTAGCCTATGTCCTTTCTCAGGCTCCAGACTATCTGTGTACCAAATTTCATTTAAATCGGTTCAGTAGTTTTAACAATATTTCCATACAACCAATAATCCCTCCTTTCAACCTTTTACAACCCTTTACAACCTTTTTTGCATGAAAAAGTAGCCTATGTCCTTTCTCAGGCTCCAGACTATCTGTGTACCAAATTTCATTTAAATCGGTTCAGTAGTTTTGGTGTGAAAGCGGAACAGACAGACAGAGTTACTTTCGCATTTATAATATTAGTATGTATGTATGTATAGTATGGCACAAAACAATGAGCTTTTCCACAAATACTATTTTCACAGTACTTTTGATTAAAATTTCACCGTCTTCAATTTTCACAGATGACACTCCAGTTTTATTTATTTGAGTTCATTAAAATGACGATAACTTTTTTTTTAATGAACCGATTTTGATGAAACAAAGTTTAGATATTATTCTGAGTTAAAACAAAGCAAATAGTGAAAGTTTCAAGCAAATCGGTTCAGCACTTTCGGAGATAAACGTGAACATACATACAGACAGACAGACAGACAAAAAATTAAAAAAATTTTTTTTGCTTTCTAATAATCTATTTAAGTGCCCCTCTATCCATTTCAGTCAAAAATACTAAATGTACAGACAAAATATTTTTACTGTCTTATTATATGTATAGATGATATAATGTGAATGTACTACATGTTATATTTATTATAAACGATTATATATATATATATATATATATTACTAGCTTTCCGCCGCGGCTTCGCCCGCGTTATATTCGAATTTCCCACAGGAAGGATATGTTTTAACAATACTGCCATACAACCTTTCACCCCCTCCTTTCAACCTTTTACAACCCTTTTCTGCTTTAAAAGGTAGCCTATGTCCTTTCTCAGGCTCCAGACTATCTGTGTACCAAATTTCATTTAAATCGGTTCAGTAGTTTTGGTGTGAAAGCGGAACAGACAGACAGACAGACAGAGTTACTTTCGCATTTATAATATTAGTATGTATGTATGTATAGTATGGCACAAAACAATGAGCTTTTCCACAAATACTATTTTCACAGTACTTTTGATTAAAATTTCACCGTCTTCAATTTTCACAGATGACACTCCACTTTTATTTATTTGAGTTCATTAAAATGACGATAACTTTTTTTTAATGAACCGATTTTGATGAAACAAAGTTTAGATATTATTCTGAGTTAAAACAAAGCAAATAGTATAAGTTTCAAGCAAATCGGTTCAGTACTTTCGGAGATAAACGTGAACATACATACAGACAGACAGACAGACAAAAAATTCCAAAAAAATTTTTTTGCTTTCTAATAATCTATTTAAGTGCCCCTCTATCCATTTCAGTCAAAAATACTAAATGTACAGACAAAATATTTTTACTGTCTTATTATATGTATAGATATATATATATATATATATTATATATATTATATATATATATAATATATATATATATATATATATATATTATATATATATAATATAGCACTAATAAAATCAGACAAATAGGTAACTTTCTACAATACTTATTAATAAATTTATTTCCTGTAGACTTACATCTCTCCTGTAGACAATAGTATGTCCACAGGTAAGATTTCTACAGAAAATATTTTTTTTAATAAGTTTAAATTTACGCGGCGATGTTTGAGGTTAGAACTCGAGCTAAATAAAATATGTTTAACACTCCTACTCACTTCATAAATCTTGATCTATATACATATTTTCAAAAATACCTGTGTACACTTTTCACAGGAAACATTCTTTAATCTCGACAAAAAACCTAGGAAGGGACATACATTTCTGAACAATAATTTTATATGTTATATGTTATAAATATAAACGTAAGGAAACAGTTATAAAAATATAAATGTTTTATATTTCACGACAAGTTTCAAATATTACAAATTGACACACACATACAAAGACTTTTGTTGCTAACAGAAAGGGTTTATATTAAATCATAAACAACACCCACCCTCAATAAAAGTTTCCTTTTAACAAATTACTAAATACTAATTTATACAACGGAAGAAATCCTACGAAACTCTCAATCATTTCATAGGTTCCTTTCGTAGAATGGAACAATCAAGTCATACCTACTTAATACTCCGTAAAAACTCTAGAGGGCACTATCAATCAAAGTGTACTCGAACAAAACATTGACAAACCAAAAACTTCATTATAAGAAATACGTTTTTTTGATTGAAGGTATTCATTGACTAGAAACTAGCAAGACCCAAGTCTTTCATTTTAAAAACGGATTCCATGTTTTTTATTACGTCACGAACCATAGGTCCAAACCCAGTACAGAGCAAATCGTCAACAAATACTAGTAGAAAAACTTTACTATTTTCACTTGTAAAATAATAAAGACAATGATCGCTTTTGGTTCTAATAAAACTTTGACTTAAAATAAACTCATCGAATCGCTCATACCCTGATTTTGATGCTCCTTAGAGACCACACAAGGCTTTATTTAATTTACAGAATTTATTTTTGGGTACTTTAAAATTTTCCGGCAGTGTGACATAAATGTCATCTTTAATAATGCCGTTTAAAAATGCGCTACAAACATCTAATTGATAGACAGGCCAATTATTATTATTACTTAAAGACAATAATGTTTTTACTGAGAAGACATCGCAATAATCTAACCCTTTTTGATGAAGCCTCTAGCTACTAACCTAGCTTTATACAAAATCTTACCTTCTTTATTACGCTTGTTCTTAAATAGGTACCCACTTGGTATCAACAATCATCACCTTATTTTTCGGTTTTTCAATAAATGACCACGTGTCATTTTTAGCTAATGCTCCCATTTCTACCTGCATTGCTTGTTCCCATTTTTCTGCATGTGGTGATGAGACAGCCTCTTTTAAGCTAGTGGGCTCTTCAGGATCAATAGCCATGAAACAAGTTTCGTATTCATCATACCTCCTTGGAGGCCTTCTATGACGTTTGTGGTCTAATTCCAGACAGCGTAGACATCGAACTTTGATCTTCTTCCCGAATACTTTGGGCTGAATCATTTTCACTCTCATCAACACCTTCATTGATTATTTCATGAAGTACTGGTACAGGAACTGGTTCTACAATAATAGGTGATCTGATTTCTTCAACCGAATCTGGTATTGAGTTCGATTCAATCGTTATTAGCTCTTTTTCACCTTGTATAGTTTTAGTATTATTAGTTATTACATTTGGTACTATAACAATTTCCCACTTAAAGAGAAGGTTTTAGTATCGGGATAATATATTGTAAAGCCTTTCGTAGTATCTCCGTAGCCAACAAACGATCCCTTTCTACTTTTGCTGTCCAGTTTTAATCGACGCTGTTTTGGGATGTATACGTCCATACTTGACGACCTCCATAGTTGAGTGGATAGTACACCGGTTTCAAGGTGTCGCCATCTCTGAGGTCCCGGGTTCGAGTCCCGGTGGGGGCAGATGTTTGTGTGATGAATGCGAGCATTTGTACCTTAGTCATGGTTGTTGATATATATTTCTATAAAAATTATTTATATATGTATAATATATGTATGTCTATCCGTTACCCTAGATCCCATAGCACAAGCCTTACAGAGCTTACCTTGGGCTAGGCTAATTGGTGTAAGTGTAACAAATATTTATTTATTTATTTATTTATACTTCTGTTCCGAAGATCGCTTTAAGTTGAGTGATATCAAACTTTTTATTGTACCATAATTCAAAAGGTGTCTTTTTCTCAACGGAGCTTGTGCCTGTTCTATTTAAAATGAAAACAGCAGTATTAACCGCTTCTCCCCAAAACGGTTTGTCAATGCCTTCGCTTGCAGCATTGACCTGGCTGCTTCCATAACGGTTCTCATTTCTCTTTCAACTTTTCCGTTTTGTGCAGGTGTATATGGCACCGTAATTTGATGAACAATGCCAGAATTTTCAAACAACTCAACAAACTCTCCTTCACCGTCTGTTCGCATAGTTTTGATATTAACTCCTTGGTTTCGACATAGAGTCAGAAAAACTTTGAGCTTTGACAAAACTTCCGATTTTTCTTTTATTGTGTATGTTTGAGAGTGCGGCAAAGCAGTGGTGAGCGGGGCGAGCGGAGTTGAGCACAACCAAACAGGTTATTGGCCCAGAGTGATTTGCAAAATTGCAATAGAATCGAGCGTGAGCTTTTTGGAGCTAACCGTAACAGCATCCGTCAGTATAATTATTGTTTGATCGTCCGGTCTAAAATACGAAACATGGCTAACGAGGCATCTGGAAGTTTGCCGGCGATTTCGGCGAAACCGAGCCACGTGCTATCTACACCTGGGATTGAGAGGCTGGATGGCCCTGCTAATTTTCACACTTGGAAATTTACTATGAAGAATATTTTAATTTTGGAAGGCCTTTGGGAAGTCGTTCAGGGGCGTGATGCAGATATAATAAGTGGACAACGTGCTCTGGCGCGCATATGCCTAGCCATAAAACCGAGCCTATATCAATATGTCCGGAGTGCACAGACAGCCGCTGAGGCATGGAAGAACTTGTCAGACGTATTTGAAGATAAGGGATTATATAGAAGAGTTTTACTATTGAGAAAATTGCATAGAATACAATTCACTGAGTTTAACACTATGAGTGACTACATAGAAGAAGTGACAACGTTGGTGCAGCAGCTCCTTGACATTGGGAAGTCAATAGAAGACGCTGAGGTTGCTGAGATTTTGCTTAGTGGGTTGCCGTCAAACTATGATACCATCGTCTCGAGTATGTCTGCTGTTACTGTAACGAATCAACTTTCTAGCGAGCTTGTCAAGACTAGACTTCTACAGGAATACTCTAGAAAAATAAACAGTGAAAATGGATCAGCTTTTGTTTCAAAGAGATATGAAAACCTAATATGCAATTATTGTAAGAAGAAAGGACATACAAAAGCCCGTTGCTTCAAATTGAAACGTGAAAGAAGATCAAGTCAGGCAACAGCCACAGTCATCGATAAGTCAAATTTTGTCTCTGCATTTATATCTGTTCCCGATAAGGATAAGAACTTTTACTTAGACAGTGGTGCTAGCAATCATATGGTCAATAATAGAGCATTACTTGAGAATATAAAACCATGTCAAACTCAAATTAAGGTTGCAAACGATAACACTTTAAGTAGCCAGGGAATAGGATCCACTAAATTATTATTTGCCAATCAGGTGAGTCCATTGACCTTGTCTAATGTGTTGTATGTACCTAATCTGTCCTGTAATTTAGTTTCTATTTCCAAATTAGTTGAAAAAGATTATTCTGTCATTTTTAATGAGAAGGGCTGTTCTATTTTTAATAAAACTTCTGGCAACCCAATTGCATGTGTTGCATGTAAAAATGGTTTATATAAATTGTGTGTGTCTTATACTAATGTGGATAGTGATAAGCCCTTGCCAAAGGAGCACTCTTTGTTCCTGGATAGCCAGGAATCACCGAGAGCCATTGCAGCAGCAAGCTTACCGGCAGAGTTATGGCACAGACGTCTTGGACACTTAAGTTTAAAAGGTATGTTACAACTTCGGGAATGTGCATGTGGAATTATGTTTCAGGATGAACATCAACTGAATATATGTGAGCCATGTCTTCAGGGGAAGATGTCGGCCGCATCTTATCCCACTGGACAGGCACACCGTGCTACTCAACCACTGCAGTTAATTCATAGCGATGTTTGTGGACCGATGCAGGAGCCAAGCTGGGGTGGAGCAAGATTTCTTGTCACCTTCACTGACGACCACACAAGAAAGACTTATGGATACCTTATGAAGGAAAAATCAGAGGTAATTGACCATTTTATTACTTTTAAATCACATGTAGAAAAACAGTTGGGGTTGAATATTAAAGTTTTGAGATCCGATAATGGTGGGGAATATTTCAGTAACAGATTCTCTGACTATTTAAAAAGGGAAGGTATTATTCACCAGAGTAGTGTGCCTTACTGTCCACAACAAAATGGAGTCAGTGAGCGCCTTAACCGTACTCTTATGGACAAGGTCAGATGTATGTTGGCAGAATCAGGTTTGGGCAACCGTTATTGGGGTGAGGCTGTAATGACAGCTATATATCTCAAAAACAGATCACCTACTGTCGCTCTAGGAGGTTGTATGCCTGAGCAGGTCTGGTCTGGTTCACCAGTGGACCTGTCTCATCTTCGGGTTTTTGGTTGCATTGCCTACTGTGTAAAACCAACCCAGAAGCGCAGGAAACTTGATGCTAAAGCACAAATGACTTTTTTGTTGGCTATAGTGACACATGCAAAGGTTATAGATTGTCAGAGCCATCTAGTCCGAAAAATGTGATAATTTCCCGTAGTGTTGTGTTTATAGAGAATAAGTTTTATGAAAATGTACCTAATAAATCTATCTGTGATATTGATAATTATTATTTTAATATAATAAATCAGAATTTAATTGATAATAATAATGAGAATATAAATGATGATAATGTTATTATTGATAATTTGAATAAAAATTCTCTATCTTTAGATGGTGTGAACCGGGAAGATTGTTTTGAGAATTTGACTGCATCGGGGTTAGAAGATTCCGATGCTGATGAAAATTATGAAAGTTTGTCATCGTCTGGCCAGCCTACCGATGGAGAGGAAGAGCCATTGCCTGTCGAACCGACGAGGGTGTCTCAGCGTCCTGTACGCAATGTACGACCACCGCAAAGGTATGGTGATTTTGATTATGGCATGTTAAGTCAGCATGTCCTATGTGAGGAGCCAGTATCATATGAGGAAGCTATGTCTTCGCCACAACGTGAGGATTGGCTAGCAGCCATGCAAAGTGAATACAACTCCCTTTTAGAACATCAGGTTTGGAAACTGGTAGCAAGACCTACTAACTCAAACATTGTAAAGTGCAAATGGGTTTACAAACTAAAGCATGATGCAGATGGGAAATTTAATAGGTTTAAAGCTAGACTGGTTGCCAGGGGTTTTACCCAAAAGCAAGGGGTAGATTATAATGACACTTTTTCTCCGGTGGTTAGACATTCTTCTATGAGAGTATTGTTTTCATTGGCAACTCAAATGGACTTAGAAATAGATCATATTGATGTTGCGACTGCATTCCTTAATGGTAATCTTAATGAAGTTATCTATATGGAGCAACCTGTAGGTTTTAGTAATAATAATGCTAATGAGGTCTGTTTATTACAGAAAAGTTTATATGGTCTAAAACAATCAAGTAAAATGTGGAATGAAAAATTACATAATGTTTTAACTGAAATTGGTTTCAAACAGTCTCTTTGTGAACCATGTATTTATACAAGGAAATTAGGTAAAGACTTTGTTGTCATTGCAGTATATGTCGATGATTTTTATGTTTTTTATTCTAAAAATAGTTCAATTAAAGAGCAGTTAATTAATGTATTACAAGTGAAATTCAATGTCAAAAATTTGGGACCACTCAAAAACTGTCTTGGTATGAGAATGACTAGAGACAGATATAAAGGTACTTTGTGCTTAGATCAAACTGAATATATTAAAAAGTTGTTAAAACGTTTTGATATGGAGAATTGTAAGTTAGTTAGTACCCCTATGGTTTTGAATTGTAAATTGACGAAGAACACTAATGTAAATGTGCATTTAAAAGATGAAACCTATAACTATAGACAACTCATGGGATGTCTTATGTATTTGTCTGTGTGTACTAGACCAGATATTTCATTTTCATGTAGCCAGTTGAGTCAGTTTATAAACTGTTTTGATAAATCTCATTGGACTGCGGCTAAGAGAATATTGAGGTATCTAGCCGGTACTATTAACAATTCTTTATATTTTATAAAGAGTGCTAATTTTGATTTGGTAGGATATACCGATGCCGATTGGGGCAATGATTTAAATGACCGCAAATCGTACACTGGTTTTGTGATAAAGTTAGGAGACAGTACTATTAACTGGGAGTCTCGTAAACAGAGATGTGTCGCTTTGTCTAGTACTGAAGCCGAGTATTTGGCAATAGGAGATATATGTAAAGACTTATCCTTTATTAAGAACTTGTTGTCTGAGCTTATGTATAAAGAGGTGTCTTGTACAGTTTACAATGATAACCAAAGTGCTCAAAAGCTTCTTGAATGTAGAGAACTGTGTCATAAAAGGACGAAGCATATTGACATACGATTTCATTTTGTGAAAGATTTAGTTAGAAGTAAGTCTATTTCTGTAAAGTATTTATGTACTGAAGAAATGTTAGCTGACGTTCTTACCAAACCTTTGTGTAAAGATAAACATAATTCTTTTGTTAAAGGTATGAACATATTGACACCTGATGTATCTACTTAAGTATACAAAGATTAATTTGTATGTGTTGTCAAGTATCTTTATTTGTATTTTTGTTACAATTGACATTGTATTATATACATTATTTGACTAAACATTGTAAGGAATGAGGGGAAGTGTTAAATTGTATAATGTGTAGACTTCTTTATTCGTGTATGACATTCCTTAAATATTTATTTGCTAATGACAACACCAATGGCTGTCATCTTAGTTAAGCTCTGACGTAATGACGTTTCCTTCCTCCCTTCTTCCTGGAACATTCGATCATGGCCGGACGATATATTATTTGTGTAATGTTAATAGTTTTAATTACCGCTTGTGGATATTTATTATGATTAATAAATGGTCTCACAAACTATATTATTGTATTTTGCTGTTGGTTGTGCTCAACTCCGCTCGCCCCGCTCACCACTGCTTTGCCGCACTCTCAAACAGTGTAGACTGTGCGAAAGTGGGAGTAGTGATCCTTGAGTAAAAGAAAATATCTCGAGCCTCCCAATGACTTTTCTTCAAGAGGGCCACATAAGTCAGCACTTATGACCTCACCTGGACTATGTGCTTTAGTGGTGCTACTATGATGTGGTCTCCTGCTTTGTTTGCCTTGTACACATGCGGCACAGAAATGAACCTTGTTACAGCTATAAGTTATATCATTAATTTTCAACTCATTTTTTACATATTCAAAGTTTTGATGGCCAAATTTGCAATGATAATTATATAAATCACATTTTTTTTTTTTTTTCCCTTATGGCATTCATTAATTATGCCAGCGTCAAGTGAAAGATAAGTTCGAAACTAAATATTGTAAAAAGGAATTTTTTAAAGAATTGTACACCAATGACTTCTGATGATTATTAATAAGATCTGAAACAAAGAGATACACTATTACCAAACTACTTACAAATATAACTACATATATACAAAATAACCTACAGCTTAATATTATTTTTATTAATAAAATCACCAATAATACTGACTAAGAATGAATTCAATGATGATAGCAAAATGTCAATATGAGGAGGAAATGGATATGAATGTTCTAAAAGTGAATCAATGAAAGAAGTACGATCATAATTTGTACATGAAAAAAATATATGATTTAAATCCTCCTCTGCCAAACCACATTTACACAGAGAAGAGTCTAAAATCCTTAACTTTTTAAGATGTACTGCTGTACAACAATGACCAAAACGAAGCCGGCATATTGAGGCAGAAATATATCTATTCACATGTAATTTACAAAACCACGGCTTGGGTGGAATGTCCTGCTGAATTTTGTAATAACGATTGCCTTTATATTTAGAATTTGAAGCCCAAAGACGCGACCAGGATTTTAATAATTGCTGTTTTGGAAGAAGTAAAAGATCTTGACTGTAATTCATAAAAGGAACAGTATCACCCTTTACTATTGCAGTCTTAGCAAAGTGGTCAGCTTTTTCATTGCCAAATATGCCACTATGACCAGGAATCCAAGCCAAGACTACATCATAACCCATTGACTTGCATAAATATAATTTCTCCTTTATATTGAATAACAATAAAGAACCTCTACCAGTAAACGGATTAGACTGCAAGGCATAAAGATTACTCAAGGAGTCAGAAAATATAATGGTAGATTTTAGTTTACTAAGTAAAATATAATTCACTGCTTCAAGAATTCCTCTACCCTCACCAGTGAATACTGAAGTTTCAGGAGGACACTTTATCATTTGATGAATGTTATATTCTTTATGGTAAACACCAACACCAACACAACCCATGGGGTCGCATTTAGAAGCATCAGTGTAGATGGAATGCCAACCAGACCACCTCTCATTCATAATACGAGCAAAGTTCCCAGAAGCAAACTTATCATCCTTTTCAATGCCAAAATTAGTTAAAATAGTTGGCATATAAACTACAACAGCAAAGTCATGCATAAAAAGAGGGATCTTTGTGCTATTATGGGTGGGATATTTAAGCCTACAAATCTTTATATAACTTTTAACTAAACAAGGAACATTTTCATCAGTCCAAGATAAAAAGTTAAAATATTTCAATAACCCTCTTAGCTTTTTAAAAATTGGATGTACAGTAAAATGCCACCTCTGTAATAAAAACCTATCTGACAAAAATTGTCTTCTAAGACATAAAGGGGGATCTACACATTCCACCTGCAAGCCATTTACAGGTGTGGACCTCATAGCTCCAGAAATAATTCTTAGAGCCCTTGATTGAATACAATCAAACCTCTTCACTGAAATTTTGCTACATGGAGATAACAAGAATGAACCATAATCTATGACACTACGCACTAAAGCATTATATACTAATTTTAAAGAATAAGGATGAGCACCCCACCAAACTCCAGCTAAACATCTTAAAATATTAAGATTTTTTTCACACTTCTTAATTATGTAATCAGTATGCTGAATACCTGACAATTTAAAATCTAAGACCACACCCAAAAATTTTACACTGCTAACTGTTGGAATCCTAACACCATTCAAATAAATATTGACCCTAGGTAGTAACCTTTTACGAGAAAAGGTCACTATAGAACTTTTTTCTGGGGCAATTTGAAGGCTGTTATCCAACATCCACAGAGAGAGGGAGGATAAAGCTTGGGAAACTGAATTAACACAAAAATCAATAGATAATCCAGAAGAAAAAACAACAATGTCATCAGCATACTGAAGACAATGACAGTGAGAAGAAACAATATTAGTCTCAAGATCAGCTGAATACAAATTAAATAATAAAGGACTTAAAACTGAGCCTTGCGGGAGGCCCTTATAAACAGTTCTACATTTAACACTGCTATTGCCCGTTCTAACTACAACAGACCTACCCGAAAAACTATTAAATATATAGTTAACAAATTTTGCTGGAATTCCCATACGCAATAATTTAAACTTTAAGTGGGATAGGCAAACATTATCATAGGCTGAACTAATATCCAAAAAGGCTGCAACACAGAACCCCTTTCTAACAAATGATAAACGAATGTCTGAAACCAAGAGCGACAAATTATCTAAACAACTCCTACCCTTACGAAATCCAAATTGACTATCTGACAAAAGACCATTGTATTCAGCAAACCACTCAAGCCTATTCTTAATTAAATGCTCAGCTAATTTACTTAAAGTAACTGACATGGCTATTGGACGATAACTATTTACAGAAGAAGCATCTTTGCCAGGCTTTAAAATTGGAACTATAATTTGCTTTTTCCAAGAGTCTGGTGGAATACCAGACTCAATACAAGTATTAACTAAAGACAAAAAGTATTCCAAAATATTGGGACTGGCATGGACTAGAAAAGAATAAGGAATACCGTCTATACCAGGGGAGGAATCTTTTACAGAGGAGAGAACAAATTTAAGCTCTTCCAATGTAAAGGGATCACAAAAAGGACCAGAAACAGAAGAAGGCAACTGAGAAAATGCTGGTAAATCATCAAAATTAGGAACAAAAGGAGCAGCAAGCTTATCCATAAACATATCTATCCACTCATCTGAATCTGGGTAAGAAGAAGAAGTAGGGATAAAAGATTGTCGAAATTTTTTAATTTGCTTCCAAACTAAACAGGATGGAGTCTCAGGTGATATAGATTCACAATACTTCCTCCAACCACTCATTTTCTTTTCTCTTAACAATTTTTTAGCTTGCAGAGTAATATCAGAGAGTAAAGAAAAATTTTTATCACACATATTAGATCTATATGCAAGCTCTGCCTGTTTCCTGCGGGCAATAACAACAGAGCATTCCCTGTCCCACCAAGGAGGTAATGGGAAACCCCTTGAAACTACGGATCTTATTGGCAAAACAGAATCAGCAGAAGATAACAACAATTCAGTTAGCTTTTGACTGCACAAGTTAATATTTAATTTATTGACAATAGGAAGAGATGTAGATAAAGATGACATCACACTATCAAAATTAAACCAATCAGTATTACTATTAACACTATATTTAAGCAGGGGTTGCAACTTTTGCTTTTGTGGTCTAGAAACAGGAAGACTAAGAATAATAGGAAAGTGATCACTCCCGTGTGATGAAGAAAGAACATCCCATGTCATATCAGGAGCCAAAAACGGAGAAAAACAAAGAAAGATCAACTGCACTATAGTATTCATTAGGCTTAGTTCTACGAGTTGCAGAACCAGTATTAAGAAGACAAAGACCAGAGACATCCAACATATTCAAAAACTCAAAAGATACATCATCATTCTTTTCACAACCCCATGAAGTATTATGAATATTGAAATCACCCATAATAATCACAGGAAACTCTAATGTAAGGATAAACCTTTCAAGTTGATGAAGAATAAGAGAAGAAGGATAAGGAATATAGACTGAAATATATAAGATACCACAAACTTTAACACAAACTATAGAAAAATCATTATGACTGTAAGGAAAAGGAATATTTACAATATTTACAATATTTACACTACTGCTGACTAACAGGCAGGCACCACCATACCCATCAGCACGATCATCACGAAAAATGTGATAACCTTTAAAAACAAAAGAAGAAGAAGGTTTTAAAAATGTTTCAGATAAAGCTAAAACTAAAGGTTCAAATTTAGAACACAAATAAATTAATTCAAACTTCTTACACACTAAACCCCTACAATTCCATTGGATTATTTTGTATGGGACTTGATCCATCATTTAAATTGAGTACAGAATTATTAACAACATTAGCAACGTTGGACGGTGAAGAAGAAAATGAAGAAAGAAGACCAATAAGAGTTTGGATCAATTCAGCTACAGATGGAGACGAATTAAATCCAACATTAGAAATTTCATATATAGGAGCACTCTTAGGCAACTTAGGAATAGAAATGATATTATTATGAGTAACTTTATCATAGCTAACACCCTTCAAGGCAGGGGCCTTAGGGCGAACGGATACAGTTTTTTTTGTACCAAACTTTCTCAGGGGATTTATTGTTACGGGGAATAGAAGGAGATGGATCCACATTTTTTGTCAGAATGTCACTATATAGAGATCTAACAGGAGCATGTAACCTACAGGCTTCTATATATGAGATAGCCTTCTCTGCCATCGAGATCTTAATTGAGCGTTGTCTTTCATACTCCGGACACTTCCTGTTGGTAGCAAAATGAGAACCATAACATGACAAACAATGAGCACAATCTTCTTCAACATTGCACGAGTCACCTGTGTGACCATCGCCACATTTAAAACACCGTGGCTTAGAGCGACACAGGGCCTTTGTGTGTCCAAAACGACAGCATTGATAGCACTGGATAGTGGGATAATAATATTGGGCAACTGGTAATGAGTTATAGCAAACAAAAATTCTAGATGGAAGTACTTGACCATCAAACGAAACCACACATGTTTGAGAAGGCTTCCATACTGTAACACCATCAATTTCTGTTTTGAAGTTTATTCTTCTCACTTTGGTAACAACACCACAACCTTGAGGCACTGAAATATTTTCCATCACCTCATCCAATGTCCACTCAGACGGAATACCCTTCACCACACCCATTCTAGTGGTGCTAAATGAAGGTACAAATGACTTATACCCTTGCAAACAGTTAGACGTAATAAAACTATTGGCAGCTATAGCCGTAGAAAAAGCAATTGACACTCTATTCCTGCCAATTCTCTGAAGGCTACCATCAACAATATCTTTAACATTTAATTTTTTTAAGAGATGACCAAAAGCCACCGCATTCAATGTAGAAACAGGCATATCCTCCACTACCTTCTGAATATGGACAATAAATGGACCTTTATCTGATGCACAATAATTCTGACGACCAATGGGTTGACGATCTGAAAGCACATGACTCTGTTGTGTAGTTTGTGTATCTGCAACCGATCCAGATATAACATTAATTATACTATTAAGCTCAGTTTGTTCATTATTGGTTGACTGATTTTGTCCTAGAAGGATAGAGGAATCTTGTGAAGAAGGATCCTGCTGTCCCAAAGGGATAGACAAGGAACTATCCTTTATAAATACCTTGGATCTTTTGCCTTTTGACCTCCGTTCTTTATGCCTGGGTCTTTTTTCACCTTTAATAGAAAATCCTAGAGATTTTACATCACTATCAGAAACTAGAGAACTGCTCTCAGAAGAATACGACGCTACAGAGGCCAAACATTCCTCATTAGCGCCTATGTCACATGTTGATATATCAGGCGGAATACCTCCGCCTGAAAATTCCGCCATCACACACCGTCTTTTGTTTTTACAAAATCAAATATATCTATACTAAAATCTAAATTAATGCACACTTACCAAAATGAATTTACATACAGCTATCTACTAACACTATCTACAATTATTTCATGAAAATGGTGCACAATATCTATAAATTTATCAAAGAAAAAACCAGAATTAGATCAAAAACAACCGAACACCGCGGCAGTCACTTGACACTCATCACATTCATTATTGCAACAATTCGATTCTGTTGTGACAGACGTATATGCCATTTCATCTTTGTCAAAACACATTTCAAAAAGTTTACCTCTTCGCTTAGCAATGACAATAGTCTTATTGTTTTTGGTAAATTTACATCCATTGCTATCAGAGAGCATATATTAGCCTTTATCTAAGGCACTAGTAACCGAGAATAAGTTCACGGTCAAATCTGGAACGTGTAAAACATTATCGAGTTATGCCCATCGTATGCTTTCATGTGAACATCCTTCTCCAATAACTTGAACCTTTGCACCATCACCTAGCTGCACCATTCTGGTGTAATCGATGGTTTTATAATTGTCGAAATACTCCTTATTACGGCACATATGGTATATGCACCCGTTATCCATAAACCAACAGCAGTTTTCTGATCGTTTCACATCACCAGCCATTAAAGCAGTCACTTCACTTTGTGGCTTTCTTTTCGTCTTTAGCTTCTTTTTGAATAAACAGTATTTCGAAATATGACCTGTCTTTTTGCAAAAATCACACTGTTTATGTTGTTTATGATTTTATATAAACCTTTTCTGTCAGCAATAAAAGTCGTTGTATTTGTGTGTCAATTTGTAATATTTGAAACTTGTCGTGAAATATAAAACATTTATATTTTTATAACTGTTTCCTTACGTTTTCCTTTCCACGTAGCCCCTGATTGCAAGTGTTTATTCCTAAAACAGTTTTCCTTGGTGTGGCCTGATTTACCACATACATGACAATTACTAGAACTCGTAATAAGAGCTGTCGGCACTTCGATGTTGGAGTTCTTGTAACGTTCTTCTTTGAGCAGAAGTCTTGACGTCAATTCACTAAGTGTTTGTTTGTCTGGTGACGCAGACTCCCAAGCTGGTCGAAAATATTTATACTTCTCTGGTAGAGACAGACATGAGAATTTTTGTAATTGTCATTTTCTCAGAGATTTCTTCACCCGCCTGTTTTAGTTTCATTTTAAGCTCTTCTATTCGGGGTAGAAAGATAGACACGGAGTCTTCCTCGAACTGTAGCGTGAAAAATGTCTGCTGTAACAAATGAACGCTGACAGATTTCTTGTCATATACAGTTTTTAACTTCATCCACATTTGATGAGCTGTTTCACATGATAATATATGAGTCTGAGGACCTTATTCCATCCTGGTGACAATAATAGATTGGGCTCTGGCATCTTCTTTTACCCATGCTGATCTCTCAGCTTCGTGTACGGGTTTTTTTCTGATCACCCGATACGATATCGTAAAGATCCAGTCCTTTTAAGATGATCCTTGTTTCGAACATCCATATCGACCAGTTTTGTCCCGTGAATTTCGTTACGCTGGTAGTGGTTGATGCCATGTTCAATTTTCCTTGCCGTGTGCGCAGTACGACCCGACGTCAAACGCCGTTTTAATTAAATGTCGATACAAACGTTTTATTTACTTTCCTTTACGATACGTGATTACGGCCCATAACCACTTGGAATCAGCGGCTACGTGGGAAGGAAAACGTAAGGAAACAGTTATAAAAATATAAATGTTTTATATTTCATGACAAGTTTATTATTACAAATTGACACACACATACAAAGACTTTTATTGCTGACAGGAAAACTTATATAAAATCATAAACAACAAATATTACCAACGATTTGGAACATAATAAAAACCCAAAAGTATTTCGGTGTGTTTTAAACTATCGTCCAAGTCTGTAAATACGACATCCGAACATTCTACAGGAGGAGACATTTTAAATTATTATCACCATAAATATAAATGAATTATTGCATAACGTTTCTATTAAGTATAAGTAGTGTAGATGCCAATTCATAGATTACTTGAACACTATTTTATGTAGAATTGTGTATGACCCTATAAGGGACTTTGTAATAAAATCTACAAAACATTCATTGCCCGTCATTCCGCTCTAACTTCCACATGCAAAAATATTTGTATAGATAAAATTTGTATACTGATCTGTAATTTAATAATACGCCCTCATAATTTTCTAGTTTTAATAAAAAATATATTTATTTGTAAAATTAGAATTCGTATCTACTGTGGCTGCTATAGTACTGATTGGCTTCAGCCGTGCTACGTATATGCTGTCATAGCATAGCAGTAAATTAGTAACCATGTTTTTCCAAAGAAAATGAATTAGGGTTCCATATCCAAATAAAAATTATTTTTATCATTGGCTTCGCTTTTCCAAACATGTTGAAAAATTAATATTATAATGTGTTTCATTTCCTCAGTTCGTTAAGTAAATAAATTACCGTGAACATATAGCTCGAATATATACAATCGTTTCAATGTAAAACAATTTTCATGTGTGTGTTTTTAAAGCACCTCCATATCTAAAATATATACGAGTAATTATTATAGTAAATACTTATTAAGTTAATTATTTCAATTGTTTCAGTACCTGAGTTGGATCGTAACATACTAAAGTTTAGAGCATTAGTCATGGCAAATATAATGGACATGGATTGTTTTCTTAGGAGATATGATTATATTCTCTTACATAATAATAATATACTTGAATGGCGCTGGCATGAAACACATTATATATATGCTTGTTTATTACTTCAATCAAACTTTTGACTGCTTGTTGCGGTATATTAAAAGTGATGCACCATCTTTGTCACTGCGTAATTGATCAAATTTATTGTTCTCATCATTTGAACACTAATGTTGAAGAACCTACAGCTGTTGCATTCTACTTTTTATATTTAAGATCCTTCTTTTCCGCAAAAGGTACACATTCGTTACACCCCTCTTGTGGCAAGAAACAAATATTTTGTGCGGAACCACAACATATATTATCTGGACCACTTTGCCCAGTATTAGCAATTTGGGCTTATTTGTTTTATTAAGGATAGCTTTCTGCCCGCGGCTTCGCCTGCGTGGATTTCGGGATTGGGTCTATGGGCCCACGGCTACATATGCGCGGAAGTCGGTTTATGGCGCGAAGGTTTTATCGCGCTTCCCGTGGGACTATCCGTTTTTCCGAGATAAAAAATACCACAGAACCTTGCTCAACAATCACTCTATCTATTCATGAAAACCGCATGAAAATCTGTGCAGTAGTTTTTGAGCGAAGCCATCCCGTGGGACCTGTCGATTTTTCCGGGATAAAAAGTAACCTATGTTACTCGGGGATAAAGTAGCTTTTCAAAAGTGAAAGAATTTTTGAAATCGGTCCAGTAGTTTCGGAGCCTATTCATTACAAACAAACAAACAAATCTTTCCTCTTTATAATATTAGTATAGATAATACTTGTGTGTATCGCTTGTTAACCTTATTTTTATAGCTACCACTGAGTTTATACTGGCGTAAAGACCTTAAAACCATTTTTGAGCCTTAATCTAGTTGAATACTCGATACTATACACCATTTATAAAATACTACAGATATAGACACTAAAAATCTATTATAGACCAATTAGGTCTATTATTAATTTTAGTGTACGATTTAGTCTTGTAACAGAAACATAATTTCAATTGTAGAGCTATTTAGAATTTACGTTCTTTAGCAAATGCACCAGGATGGTGCTATTTAATAGTAGAATTTTCATATCTTTTAGAGAACTAGCTGTAAGCTAATGTTAACAGAGCATTTAATTAGCTTAAACATTAAAAAGTGGCTGCACGTGGAACTTTTATGGTGCAGATTGATCCTCGAATAGTATTATCGATTACTCTTATCACACTAGTATTGTTAGTGATATTTAGACGCATTATTAGTGCAAAATAGATACATGTATAAAAGTGTCAGTAAGATTATTTATAGTACTGAATAGTACCACAATCGCTATGTTCATATCTATAACAGTGCAGCACGTTAAAGAATCTATTGTATGATCTTATAAGCGTTTCAGGGGCTAAATTATAGAACTTAAATGGTCTATAACCATATAGAACTAAAACGATTTGTTATATACCTTTATAGTACATACAGTCACAATGGCTACTATTACAGTTCTACTATATCACTGTTTGGCGATAAAACGCCTTGTTTATAGAAGCTTTTGTTACTTGGACTAATAAACTCAACGTAAAGCCTGGCTTGCCGATGAATGTTGATGGTATCGAAGAGTCAGTGATAATAGCGAATATATTTGTGTGGCATTTTAGGGTCTAATCACCGCTGTCGGTGTGAAGAAGTCAACTTTAGTGTGAACAGCTAAGGGTGAAGAGAAAGGGGTCTGTGGAAGTGATCGAGACGCCGGCGGCATAACATTTTGTTAACATTATTACACTTCCACCCTTCGGGCATCGGCTTGTACAACTCTAACCAGCTTTGTCAGCTAACAGACAGAGGTGGTCTTTTTTTTTTTTTTTCCTCAGGAGAGGAGGCTGAGAATCCATTATGGATACTAACGCAACAGGCAAGCAGGGATGCGTTGATTATGTCGGACTCCTGGTGAATCGAGGCGGCTCGACCCAACAGACCTACCGACTAAACTCAGCCTGAGCCTTTGGCCCTAAAGACCCTACTGGCTTATATTGACGGGAGCCGCACCTCAGGAGAGGCACGGATAGCGCTGCCCCATGGTGAGGGCATAGGCGCTAGAAGAGGCTCGGTTCACCAAAGTGGGACCGGCCTGTATTGACAGAGAACCTACTCGTGGCTAAGCAGAAAGCTGCCGATTAAGGGGTGACAAGGGAGGCGACGGTTCAGACGCCGCCGTTTGCAGGTCTGTAAGGTCCTGCATTAATTGATTAAGGGAGTCGCTAAGGACAGGCTCCGGTCCACATATCCTCTGCCGAATATTGATTGTTGAAGTACAGAGGTGGGTGGCATACGCCCTTATAAAGCATATTGAAACTCTCACTCAACGGTAACCGCCGCAAGCTGCCCTGCACTTGTGGGGCATATATTTGTCACTTGAATGCATTATTATGAAAAAAATGAAACTAATTTGTTTTCGGGTACAATTTTGTTAAATACTATCTATGTAAAGATTAGAATTCCGGTTGCGGCAGTTATATCAGAATTTCCCATATGATGTTCACTAATGACAAAAATCTTATTTCCTTCCCTCGGTAGCCAGTAGTAATAGAAATGCTGGAGTTTGAAACAGTTGGCTGAAAATCTAATTGCAATTTTTTTCATATGCCATGGCCAGCGGGATCACCGGATTTTACCCCCTTAAGTTATTTTCTCTAGGAGGATGTAAAAAACAAAATCTACAAAAACACGTATAATAAATACATTTGCAGATTTGAAAAGATTTTTAGTATTTTAAACTAAATTAATAATATTGTAATTTTGAATACAATACAATTCTTACGTCATCGAATCTATGTGTGGAGAACAATGGTCAACATTTTGAATTAATTAAGGTGTAATGGTAACGCAAGATACACAAAAAAGCATTTCTATAAAAAATGAGTTGTTTCCTTATGTTTACTTCCCAGAATTTGTTCCTTATTTGCTACACTATCGAATTATGTAACTAATAATAAAAGTTGTTTTTTTTTTTCAATCAAAATCATCAGGTTAATTACGTACACCGCGGTATGAAGACCACCAACACTACAAATTCCCGCCATTTGGAAACATCGTCATTGAGGCCACCGCCGAGTGCAAGATGCCGACGCTGCAGACTTGGACAATGTTTCATCATTAATTAAGACATTAAATTTACTTCACTTCATATTGATACTTCGAGCAGGAAGCATTAGACTAATTAGACAGATATACAGTTAATATAATTCTATTATTTCAATTAAATTAGTATAAATCAGTTTTGGGTTTTATTTCGATATTCCGGCTGCAGTAAACGTAATTGGTGCCTTCCTAGCTAAGAATATGTATATATATATATATATATATATATATATATATATATATATATATTATATATATATATGTGTATATATATATTACTAATACTACTAAGCAGTAGTTTTTATTACAATCTACTGCTTAGTAGTATTTTTTTTTTCAGTGCTTCGCTATACCTCGTAGTTTGGAATTTCGTCATCCACACCCATTTAAAAAAATAATTCTGTATATATATCTAAAAAATCGTATAAGTACCCTTTTTCATCTTTATTTGGAAAAAGTGTTAGACACATTGTTATGTTATCTCGAGGGAATTGTTGGATAGTAAGAGTCGTAGAGGTGGGCATGGGTAATGTTGAGTAATATGCGCTCGCTGGATCGGCGTCAGCACCGGCTGCGCCAGTCTAACGATCGCTCAGCGCAAGAGTCGCGCGCGCTTGTATATTTGCTTTCGAACTTTCTTGTTTTTCGTGTTTTAAGAGTCAATTTATTGATAAATAACATTTCTATCAAAATTATATATCAAAAAAACAACATAGATACCAGAAGTATATGAAAACGCAACTCTAGTCCAATCACAAGGTATGTTTACCAATAAACTTATGTAATACCTTCTAAATTTAAGACAAGCATAGCTTTAATGATCTTATGCATTGTTGTTATGATGTAAAGTTATCATTGCGAATTTTATGTATATGTGCTTTCGGTTTGGATTTTTTAATAACATTATGGTCACAATGCACAAGAAAGAGTTTGTTTTTGTGTTTTGTAAACACGGCTGATGAATAAGTGTTGGAGGATAATTCATAATCAGAAAGACCTTTACATAAACTCCCTTAATCCGGTATGAAATTCCAATATTTAGTGATCAGCTTAGTGGTCTTGAAACTTAGTAGCCAGACCAACGGGACAGTTTTTCGTACCTAATAAAGGTAAATTAATAGTCCCGAAACAAAATATAATTAGGTCCTCTAAACATTTTATATGTATTCTACCGACATGCCAAAAAACGATAATCTGGAAAAGTACATTACGGAAAAGTAATAGCTATACAAGTAGCAGTAGAATATCGTCTAGTAATAGTCTTAGAACTAATAACATTCAACTTGAATTTCTGCTGAGTGTCCCTTATTTTCATGTGCAATAAAGAGTATATAATAATATAAGTGCAATATTAAAGTGCTTAATAAAAAAGCAATTGATAAATCGAACGGAATACGCAAATATATACTACATAAAAGTGGTTAATTAATCAGATCAAAATAAAACTAACGATTTTTTTTTATGTCTGTTACCGGGTTTAACTTCGAAAAGCTTCAAATATTTAACGAGCTACGTTTGAACACTATAACCATAATAGTGACTTTGATTTGAGCATATATATATATATATTGCAGCCGGCATTTAGGGTCACTCATGCACACATGGGTAGCGAGAGCGCATCAAAAAAAAATGAAATAAACTGAAACTACTAAATTAAAGCTAGTGTGCTTCACCTGTCCCGACTAATGGAATGTTCATCCATGCTGGAAGTAGTAGTTCTTTATAACGAAACCCATTGCTTTCAATAACGTATATAGAAGCTATAATCCGACAGGCTAGACTCTCTTAACAATATTCAGCGCCGAGGTGCAAACTCAGATTGCGTTAGTTACTATACTTGTACGAGTAATGAGTATTTCACTCGTGACAAGTCTTCTATACCATTTATGTAATCTATGTTAGAAAAGAAGCTAAGGACCGGAGCTAATGAAGCTTACTCCGTATTGTAAATTTTATGCACTGATTCTTAATACAAGTGTGATGGATATAACTGTTGGGAAATGGGATGTATAAGCATAGATTTAGGAATGGAAGAGGATGTAGAGTCTTTCCTGCTGTACATAATCGGAAATTTTTTGGCAATAATATAATAGGTATATTTCGCTTCGATTTGGTATAACTTAAAAACAGATGAATCGTTCAAAACATATTGCAAAAATCTGTTTATTTTGATTTTATGTATACAAGAGATGGTAAATATTATGATGGCTGGAAACAATGTAAACGGATATTTAAATAGTTTCATGAGCAGTGTTTGACTGCTTTTGACTTGGCAGTTTTGACTGCTTGTCAAAAAATATTAAGTCTTGCTGTGCGTGGAGGCATGATTATCCCTACGCTTATGGAAATAAATACTGATAAGACTAACGCAGTGGAAATTAGAGTTTCAGAAGGTATGACAAGAATGACGATAAAGGGTTAATTGCAATAAGGGAAAAGTGGAGTCTGTAAATAGATGTAATAAAAATCGAGGAAAGAATGCTGAGATGGTTGTTGCATGCAGAAAATATGGACAAAAGACAACTGATGAAAGAAATTTATAAAGCAAATCCGAATTAACATTTTGGTGAGGAACGACATAGGCGAACATAGGCTACAGTAATTATGAAATATTCTGAAGCAAGGCTAGACAAGAGTACTCTTGCGGACGCAACGGAGAAGCGTATATGAATCAATAAAAGTTAAGGAGTTGAGGAAGCTAGAGAAGTACATTTATGCATCAAGTAATTGAAAATCGCTACCTACTCAATCAACCCAGTGACTACAGATGCTGTCATCGCCGGGCATATCATTTTATTAATGTATGTTCACTTTATTGTACAATAATAATAAAAACAACATTAAAATAAGTTTACTATTTGTGTACTTATTTTTAACAGAAATTTCATCCAGTCGACTGATAGAACTATAATTATGTTGACTGTTAACTGTATAAACAACAAAATAAATTATTTCATTTAAAAATTATTATCGTAATATATCCCATCTTCATAAAAGCACCTATTACATGTGTATATTCTATAGAACTTTTATACGCTCTAAAACCATTTTTTGGATTTACTTAACAGAATTTGCATATTAAAATGACATTGAATAAATGACTAGAAAATATCTAATACATTATCAATAGATTTTTTTAATTTACTGGCAATTACTAAGTAATTGAAGTGTGTGAGTCGTAGTAAGTAGAAAATTGTGATCTCTACCTATTCCCATGAGAAAGAGGCGTGCGTAGGATATGTTTTTATGTACACTCGTACATAAAAACATATACGTAGTTATATATATATAACTTAAATAAAATATAATTATTGCTTTGTTTTGTCTTTTTTATTGAATTGTTACGAGTATTTCGAATATAGTAAGATTTCTTTTGAGAATGAGAAGACCCCACTGATATTGCCGTGGTTAATACTGGAACATTATGATGTAAGTGCATTTTCATGATTTTTTCACACTAAATTAACTCCGAATTTTTGTTAGGGTTTGGGATGGGTTTTCGATTTGGAACTTTAATTAATAATTATCAATCTTCTAAATTAACTTGAAATCCATGTTTTATGTTACCTAGTAATAGTAAATTATAGCTTCTTTTATATCTTTTAAAGACGAGTTGGCTGATATGGACGCGCAGCTACGCAGAAATTCAAAGCAGTTTTCTACGCAGTTATAATTACTAACTCTGACTTAGTATCGGACTGGGCTGTATTTTTGTAATTAATAATAATAACTGTAATTATACATTTGTTATAAAAAAGGCAAATCGTTATAATTTTCTGTGTTTTTTTTTACTATCCTCTTCGTTTATATATATTTTTTAATAAAATGCAATCGATTTAAAACTATTTGCTATAGAAAAGAATATACTACTAATTATCAAGCTATAGGCCGAATCAACTATCTAGTTACATAATATAGATGCGCCGTCATATTTGTAGAATATGCGCCAGTCAGTTAATGGAAGTTTCTATAACAACATGACCAAAATTTAAATAGAACTGATATAAATAAATATATATCTGAATTGTTTGAAACCGTTTCCGTTAGCGAAATGCCCTGTAAAATTTCGCTTGGTGGCTTTATCAGTTATGTATTCATCGTAAGTTGAAACTTTTATATACAATAATCTTTCTGCACGCTTTATTGGTTCACTGGGAGAGAATGCCCTTGGCATTAATTCCGCCATTTGTACATATTTGTTTTAATATTGTGCAAAAAAGTTTTAATAAATAAATATATAGATTTTCTAAGTAGCTCAAGAATATTCTGAAGAAATATATTTCAATGTTTTTATGTGGATTGAATATATAAGCTATTTTTTATTTATTAAATAAAAATAACATTAACCGACGAGCTTGCATAAAAGTATTAAAGTAAGGTTTCTTAGAGAATAATCGTACCTACCCAGTTGTCACTACTCCAGTCGTGTATGGGATATTATGTTCACGTAACCACGGTCCGCCCCCGCCTGCCGTTATGCAATGGTTCCTAGCCATTGCTTTGCTTTATGTAACAAATACTTGAAGCGTAGTGTTTGTATAGGAAGTAAGCATGATATTTCCTGAACTTATTTGATTTAGGATATGTTTAGGTTTTCGGTTAAGTAAAAAATCCTAAACATTGTTTAAATACAAAACAACTTACTCATAGTATATAGTAGCATACATACATACAGCATGGAGAAAGATCAAAATGAATTATTTTTTCAATATAAAAATACAAAGTATTTATTTGCTTACACTTTTTAATTCGGATGATTAACCAAAACAACAGATATATGTATGTTCCTATAATATTTAATTGTAAAGTAACGGTGATAATAAGTAGCGAAACACAAATTACTAATCCGACGAAAAGGATCTAACGAATATTACCTATCACATCACCCGTTTTTCATAATTCACCCATAATAAGTTCGCTTAACGAATAAGACCTATTATCAATTCTTTTGATGAAATTTCTTTCATGTAAATCTATTCTAATAAGATCACACATAAAATTATTAATTTTAAAAATGGGTCGTTGATGTCTTTTATATGAGAGGTATGATACAACAAAACTAATAGTAGCATACTGTATTTTTTCTTTTTTTTGCTAACTTTAATATTAATTTTTTCATAAGCTATCAGTTTAAAGTAAATAATAAAATATATCTTTATTGTTTACAAAATATTAAAGTATATCTTTATTGTTTACAAAATAATAAAGTATATCTTTATTGTTTGTGCCACCATATTAATTACTGTTAAGGGCTACATAGATTTAGGTTTATGGTTTTTCAAGTAAGATGGTGGGGTTTTTAGCACAAATAAGTTTAGTTTTAGTAGATGGTTTAGTCGGATCGGAAACATACCGGACAAGCATTTCCTGTATGTTTTATATGATGTACTGCATAATAAATGCAATTAGATATTCCCTAATTAAGTCTTACTTAAGTTCCTGTGACCCTTGTGATTGACCAGAAGGTTCCCACAGTATGCCGTCATCCCGATTGGACTTGAGCTTCAAGTTTTGTTTTGTTCCAGTTCTCCCTATTTTAGATCGCCACCAAGACTACTAGAGATGTCCTCGTTTACGTTTTCTTAAGGGATTCCAATCAAATCCTGGGCTTGCCAAGGTGTAAGTTTCTTCGGAGCGTATGGTCAATCCAATTCCATATACGAGTAACGTTCCGATCCTGGTTGGAACTTTTTTCGAGCCAGTAAACATTGAGAATACGGTAAAGCTAATTTGGCGAAAGGAAGGTGGGTTTTTTGATCTCACACGTTTCACATCCATACAACAACACGGTTTTCACGTTTGGCCAGAATATCTTGAGCTTGTATTTTCTAGTCAGTTTTTGGAGATTTCCATACAGAATGAAACCGAGCAAAGGATGCTTTTATTCAGTAACTGTGAAAGTAAAGTTCTCCTCTTCTTCCTCCTCCGTCCTCGTCCTCTTATTCGGTCGGTCGGTTGCGGAAAAGTTCCACAAGATCACTTTAACTTGTAAACACTTTCAACATACTTTATTATATTAGAAGGCAACCGCAAATAATTAGTCACCCAACAGTAAATAGTTTGACCCAGTAAATGATTCTGGATCTGCCAGGTAATGGTCTTCATTCTCTTACATCTCATCGCATACAGCGTTCAGTCCTGTATGTTTTGCATATTGGCTCGTGTATAACGTAACAGACGTAAGTTAGCATAGTCCAAATCTTGCACGACGTTTAATATTGCCCACTCTAGGCCTCGGCGCTTGTTGATGGTTTTGTTGTTCATAACGCCTTCCAGAACAGTTAGACTGTCGCACTCCCTTAGTTAGTTTAACTGGACTTTTCTGCACTTATCCTCATAATTGGGACAATATGATTCCATTTTGGACTTCTTCATTCATCCAGAATCCAGAAGGCTAGCAGTTGCTTTGAGTTATTGCATAGCTGTCCACGTAGGGATATTAGCAGATGGAAGTATTTAGCCCTTTACTCGACCACGTTTCTGCATTCTTTATTTTTTTTTATGGGATAGGGTAGCAAACGGGCAAACGGAACACCTGATGGTAAGCGATAACCGTTGCCCATGAACACCCGCAACACCAGAGGAGTCACAAATGCGTTGCTGGCCTTTTAAAAGGAAATAAGGGGGGAAGGGGGGGTTGGGCCTCCGGTACCCTCACTCACTCAGCGAAACACAGCGGAAGCGTTAAATTACGCCGGTTTTCTGTGAGGCCGTGGTATCACTCCGGTCGAGCCGGCCCAATTCGTGCCGAAGCATGGCTCTCCCACGGTACAAAGACATCTACAAAGACGTGCTGTGGCGTTTCCTTGACTTTCATTCATCCTCTGTATAGTGACTGTCTGACATCTTTATTGTGAGAGGTGTTTATTTAAGGGACAATATCGAAATATTATTGCTATTACTTGTCAGATTTTATCCCTCTTTGATTTGTTTGTATTGTTCATTTTTCCTCAATTCTGTTATATACCAGAGAATTAGATATAAATTCACGTACATACTTCCACGTGCTCCTGAGAAAAAGGATCTTGACAGACGGTCAACATAATGATAATGATGATGATAATGTGAACCTAATAAACCCATAAAGATAACTTCTCATTTATTTACAACTGCGATTTCATTTAGATAATGCTGTGTATATAAAACTGTTTCATAAATGTAATTTTATTTTCGAAGTAAAATGCATTAATGAGTGGAGTTGTCTAACCATATTAAAATCGTGATTTCGGATAAATTGGAGTTTCAGAAATTAAATTAAATTTGAAATTGGCAGAAACATCCCTGAGACGTTGTCCAATGGGAAACTACATCAATTGGCGAATATTCCGGTATTTCGCTGCCAAGTCTAAAAAAGGTGAAAGTATAACCGAGTGAACCAAAGCGGTACCTGTTGCAATCACCTCATTTTCATTAAAATTAGTCTCAGTATTGACTATAATATATGTTTATTTGAAGAAAGTTTTGAGGTTTTATGACGAATTGCACTAAAGTCCCCGCATGATAACAACTTAATAGCTGTTTTATAGATATTCCAACCGCTACGTTCGAATTTTTAAAAGGCTGACTGAATGTGGCTCCACATTTATAATCAATCAACTGAATAGCAGTTAATTTTAAAATTAATGCGTTTACGAAAAAACGTAAAAGATAAAAAAAATAAAGTATCTGTAAAACATGTAAACACAATATTGCATATGAAAATCAGGTCTGGACCCTCATTTAATAATGTTATAGTGCCCAGTTAAGCGTTGTAGATATTTTTGTAGACTTCGAATTCATATATAAAAACAATAAAGCAATTTTTTCTTATTCCTAACTTTTAGATTAAGATTTATTTCTGTTATTGTTTTGGTATTATTTTGTTTTGTTATTCTGTTTTCAGCCCTCTGATTGATCTGATGACATCTGATTATATAATTCTGCTGCTATCTAATTTGATCGAAATTGAAACTTATATTGCTTCTTTGTTACGATTCAATGTGACAATTATGTACATGAAACAGAAATGGACTACCAAAATCAGTTTTAATCAAAATATCAGCAAGAATTACATTGGATATTAGTGAAAAATTATATAAAAATATAGTGCATAGATACATCTGCTTATTTAAACGATTTATTTGAACGATAGATTAATTTATTTATATAAGATTTATTTATATAATAATTTATTTAATTTAGTAAGAATGGAAAGCAACAATATGTTCCCACAAAAGGTTGTAAAATTAAACAACAAAAAGAAATTTAGTGACTGGGCTACTCCAGGCATATATAAAAGCAGGAGAACACTTTTTGAATTATATGCTTTAAAAACTACTTCTGTCGACCCTGCCTTTTTAGATTATGTAAAAAAATACTCAAAGACTTTTAAAAATGTTTGTTTATGTGCTAAATCTTTATACATATCAAATAAAATAAATATGTCAAAGAACAAAGTTAAGACTACATGGACTATAATAAATCAGGAAACGGGAAAAAGTAGAAGCTCTGGGAACTCTTTCTCTTTAGAAATTAATAATAAGACTATCAAGTCGGACGATGCAGTTGCGAATGCATTTGTTGATTATTTTTCTCAAATTCCTGCTATAACTACCAGTAATCTTAACTCATCTCCTAGTTTAGCCGTCACCCTCCTGGAGTCAAGTGTGAATAGGTGCAGTGAATCATTCAAATTTAGCCATATTGATGCTTCTTCAATTAAGAAAACATTCCGTTTACTTAACAAGAAGAAAACTGAAGATCTCTGGGGTATATCAACTCACATAATTCAATCTGTCATCGATGAATTAGCCCCCTTGTTAGCACAAATTTTTAATTCTTGTATTGATGAGGGTATCTTTCCTGATCTAATGAAATATAGTAAATTAATACCACTTTTCAAATCGGGTAACAAAAAAGATCCCTCAAATTTTAGACCTATATCCATATTACCTTCTTTCAGCAAAATCTTCGAGAAAGTTATTTACATCAACTAATAGGTCACTTGAGAACAAACAGATTCATGCATGAAAGCCAATTCGGCTTTACCAAAGGTAGATCCACTACCGATGCCGGAACTGCACTTATGAAACATATTTTTGACGCATGGGAGGGCAAGCGGGATGTAATTGGAGTGTTTTGCGACCTTTCCAAAGCGTTTGACTGTGTGAGTCATGAAACGCTTTTAAGTAAACTTAGACATTATGGTGTCTCGGATGGAGCTGTTAGCCTTTTAAAATCTTATTTATCAGACAGATTGCAGAAAGTCGTTATTAATAGATCAGAATCTGCTAGCTCGCCTATAACTATGGGGGTTCCCCAGGGATCAATATTGGGTCTCTACTGTTTCTAATATATATAAATGACCTTCCTTACTACATTACAGAATCGTGTGAGACAGTATTGTTTGCAGATGATACTTCTTTACTATTCAAAGTTGATAGACAAAAGGAATGTTATGACGATGTAAATAGTGCTCTCTCGAGAGTTCTGTATTGGTTCACAACTAATAATTTGTCTTTAAATTCTAAGAACAAAATGTATCAAATTCTCTTTGCCCAATGTAAGGCAGGTTAATACTAGTTTAAAATATGAATGGTGATGTCATTGACTTGGTAAATAATACTAAATTCTTAGGCATTACGTTAGATTCACGACTACAGTGGGATCCACATATTGAAACTTTGGCAATCAAACTTAGTTCAGCGGCGTACGCAGTAAAAAAGATTAGACTTTTAACTAATGTTGAAACGGCAAGAATTGTTTATTTCAGCTACTTTCATAGTGTTATGTCCTATGGACTGCTGCTATGGGGATCAGCGGCTAACATTGAAAGTATTTTCCTTTTACAAAAAAGAGCGATTCGTGCTATTTACTGTTTACGGGCTAGAGAATCCCTAAAAGAATTGTTCAAAGGAATTAATATTTTAACTTTAGCTAGTCAATATATATATGATAATTTAGTTTTTGTATTAGAGAACTATAATAAATTCAATAAAAACAGTGATCTACATAATGTGAATATTAGAAACAAAAATAAACTTGCCGTTCCAATGTTCAGACTCCATAAAACTAGCTGTTCGTTCTTGGGGAAATGTATATCTATGTTTAACAAGCTTCCGCAAAGTGTCATTGATTTACCTTTATATAAATTTAAAATCCATATCAAAAACACTCATGAGTAAAGGTTATTATAAAGTAAGTGACTATCTAAAATGATCACAGTATTTGGGAATAGGGACACTATTCATAGAGCCATGTTTGGTAACATTATTTATAATATTGTATTATTTTATATGTGTATGTAAACATACATACGACTGTAATCGTATTAGGTATGATTGTCTATTGTATTTTTATATTATATTATTATAATTATTAACATTGAAAAGAGAGGATAAAAAAATAGACCTTCAGAGTTTTCTTGCCTGTTCTTCTCGAGAAGGCTCTCCCAATTTCCGAACAGGTGTCGAGTCAATATATTTTTTTTTTTTTTTTTTTCCTTATTCGTACGTACGGACAAGGTTTTTTTTTTTTTTTATTATTTAAGCTTTTTTTTTTTGTTTGTTTGTTGACGTCAATAAGTGCCTGTAAAGGTCTATGTTGAATAAATATTATTTTGATTTTGATTTGATTTTGATTTTGATATACTAATCTTACATTACAACATGTTAAAGAGTATATTTAAATTTGGGTAATGCTCAAAAATTATTTAAATATTATATAACGTTAAGAAACAGTAATACACTATTTGATAATGATAACTTAGAATACTTTAACCTAATAACAAAAAAATATCATTTTGCGCAAAGTTAATAAAGTACGAGTATTTGGCTGTAGTAAATTATATTACTTCATACGGTGATATCTCAATGATGTATCTAATGATCCCGTGTACTAAAAAGTTATGTCAAAATATAAATAAATGTTTAAGAAGTTACTACTTACTAAATGTTAATCTTAATAATAATATCATAAATATTTTAAGCGTTTTATTATACACGGATAAGCGTTATAGATATTCGTATGTGAACTGTGGTTTTATATTTAATTTAAAATTGTTTTAGATGTAAATAAAAATAGTAATTGTTTTAGATGTAATAATAATAATTAAAATATTTCACTTATTGTTTTTAGCGGCCGTTACAAAAAACCTAATATTATATTCTCCAATTTAAGGTACTTTGGGACAGCGCGAAAGAAAATGTGTTAAGCAGCAGGCTGCTGTGGTATAAATACGACGAAAACAAAAAGCTTTTTAATGACACTGATCAGTCTGTGACCTTTGTTGGAGAAGATGCGCATCAATCGTTGGCGTGCGGTACTCATAGGCTCTTGTGCGCTCGTCTTCGCCAGCGAAGCCTTGCCACCGGCAACATTGGGGGATGTGGTCGCCAATGCTGCCACAAGTCTGAATTCCATGAAAGTAATATATTATTTTATATCTGTATATAAGTTTATTATTAATTACTTTAAACCAAAAATATGCAAAAAGGTTAATCATAATTATTTAATGATTGTATGTAGTCAACCAATTCGCACTGCGTGGTTACTAAGAAAAAAGACTAGATGCACCATGACTACTCCTTATGTCAGTATCAACGGGTCAGATTTATTGTATAATTAAATCAAGGTACGCCTTGTGCCGGTTACACAAATATGTTTTACATATAAATATTATTTAACGTTGTGTGTATATAATCTTCTGAGAGCTGTGGAAAGAAGTATCTTGATTAGCACAAATATTTTTTCTACAGCATCAGCACTTGTGATATATAAACACCATTAAACATTATTTCTACTATAATTTCCTTAAATAATATATGTATTTAGTCTTGTGTCTTTTTTCGGCTATTTATGTTTATATTTCCTCGATTGAAATTTCCTTATAAGTTGGTTCATATTAATTTTATTTAAGTAAACTATTTAAATTCCATCTATAACGTATTCAATAATTAAGATCACTTGGTTGAACTAAAGAGATTTAATTTTTCTTGAGGATTTTAGCACTGTTTGGTATTCGTACGCTATAATTCTCGAATCAAGTAAGAATATTCACGGCAGGTTAAGTTTGTACTAAAGTTACTACGACACACGTCTAAATATGTCGCGAAAATCATAACACATAACGTACTGGAAGATAAATGATGCAGTTATATTAATTAGCATCAAACGAGGTTAAGGCTAAAATTATAGTAATGCTCTATAAAAGATTATCTTAAGGGGACAAGTCGTGATTTAAGGGCAGATTATAACAACATTACAAGTTGAAATACAACCTATGCGCAATATGTTAGCTATGTCGAAAATAGCATGTTTTTTCCATGTCGAGGAATCGCTAAGATCACGTATTGTTACGTCACCAATTGCACTGGAATCCAGAGATCGTCCTAAACAGCAATAATATACGTTGACCAACCACTGGCACGAGCAGTTGGTGGTATACATACATTATACGTTTTAATTCTTTCGAAACGAGGAGTTTACATATCGAGAAAAGAATTTCATTCATCTTTCGTTTACATATAAGTTTGCAAAATTTGATCTCTTGCTAGAAATACTAATTATTTTTGTGAATTTACAAAACTCTAATATGTTATATAATTTGATGCAACTTAATCATAAATCGAATTTTTAATAATGCAAAATATATTTATATATTAATTAAATAAAGTATTATATAAGCAATTCATAATAATATACTATACATATTACATGGCTGTACAATAATAAATAATTTTCTTTTCTGCATTAATGATAATAGCTGAAAATAAACCAAACAAAAATTATTATTTTGTTCCATTGTAAGTAGTACTTAATGTAGTCGCTATTTTCATAATACAGCCCCTGCAACCACGATATGATAGAGCAACACAAATAATAAATTTCAAGATATCGCATGTTAAGGTCATTATCATATCTTGTTTCGTTTGTTCATGCTGCGGGGGCAGGTATGTGATTGTATTTTGGCAAATAAAATTGTTTGAATTTTATAAGCTTGTGCTAACTGAAATCAGAAACAAATTAATAAAACTTGTATGGATTGAAATCAATTTGTAAATAATAACTGGCTAATCCAGTCTACTACTTACTGAAATTTCATAGTAACTGTCACGATTCATATAATCACAATACTTACATTTAATGTCGTAATGTTTGCAGCAAAATTGGTCCGCAGATCCTGGCCTACATACGATAACGACGAGTAATCGATTTATTATACGAAGACTCGAGCTACGATCGTTTTGAGAAATCAGCCTTTCGAAACATTTCTTCCATATTCGGAAGCGCTTAAAAAAATATTTTATTAAGGAGCAGTAATTATGAAAAGTATGTTTACTTTCTTAATATACGTATGTTAATAAAAATTTGGCAATCTCGTATAAGAAAGGAACCTATATCAAAAGGAAATTGTTTGTAAATAGGAAATGAGGACTTTAATGTTAGATTTAACTGATTGTAGTTTGTTGTAGACAATTGCTGTAACTATAGGGAGTTTACCCCATAGCAGCTCGGCATTTCTGGCCAAATAAATCGCACACAAAAAATAATATTTCAAAAATAAAACAAGCGACTTAACATTTGATGCTTCTTTTTTATGTTTTAAAATACATACTTTACAAAACTGTTACGTAAATAATTTCTATTAGTTTCGTTATTTTTTATCGCAATTCACAAAATTTCTCAACGTTTGACCTTTAATGCATAGATGGAGAGTTAAGCAAGATTCGCGATGCAATTTAATGTTATGATGAATTGATGACTTATCGCTGTCATGCATATTATAATTTAATGTGATTGTTCTTCGAACGCAAAATTATTAATATAACTAGTGTCTGCTCATATGGCTGGCTATACGGTCTGTCATACGGTCAATCATATTTTAATCTATTATATCAAAGATGTTAATTTTCTTTCCAAACGAATAATAAAACAATATGACACACCTTATTATTTATAGTTTTTATACAAATCAAATTTGATAAATTGTTTATTTTTTTCAATATACGGTATGTAACAGTAGGTGTTCCTCAATTTAGTAGGCGGCGTTCACAACTCACGTCCGAGATAATAACAGTGATAGCTACATTTATAGTTATATTTAAGTGCACGCAAACCTTTTTAAAAAGGAGTTGAATAATCTGGTTTAATCTTTTAACGTGATACGTTAAGTGAAAAGTCATTGCTTAATTTGTGTACTACTTTCAACAGTTTATTTACCTTTAAATTTTATATTTGTGTATGAATATAACAGAACATTGTTTTATTTGTTCTGTAATAATGTAGTATGTCGGTTCAAGGTTGAATTATCACACAATCCGCATGGTTGCCAACCTAAAGTTTAAAGCTTCTATATTATGATCTGTGCCATGGTTTTAATTGCACTAAGCTCAAGCTATATACGGCATCTACACATATCCTCAAAATATTCATAATTAACAATCGTATTGTTGTAGTTAGGAATAAAACAATAATATACAATATTTTGCAAACACATCAAAATATATATGCCTGTTAATCTTATTATATATATATATATATATATATATATATATATATTATATATAATATTATATATATATATATATAATATATATATATATATATATATATACTAGCTTTCTGCCGCGGCTTCGCCTGCGTGGATTTCGGGATTGGGTCTATAGAGGTTAAGGGTCATAGCTTTTGCCCACGGCTACATATGCGTGGAAGTCGGTTTATGGCGCGAAGGTTTATCGCGCTTCCCGTGGGACTATCCGTTTTTCCGAGATAAAAAATACCGCAAAACCTTGCTCAAGAATCACTCTATCTATTGATGAAAACCGCATGAAAATCTGTGCAGTAGTTTTTGAGCGATGCCTTTATTGCGCATCCCGTGGGATCCGTCGATTTTTCCGGGATAAAAAGTAGCCTATGTTACTCGGGGATAATGTAGCTTTCCAAAGGTGAAAGAATTTTTGAAATCGGTCCAGTAGTTTCGGAGCCTATACATTACAAACAAACAAACAAACAAATCTTTCCTCTTAATATTATATATTAGTATAGATAAAACAAAGTCGTATTAGTTGTAGTGTATTTACAAATGATCAATTTCTTTGATAATTCATTTATTTAGACATAAATAGTAACAAACGTATTATTAGTACTCAGTGCCGGATTAGCCATATAGCAGGAGTAGCAAATGCTACGGGCCCCGCGCATTGGGGGGGCCCCGCGCGGCCGCGATCTGATCGTAAAAAAAAAGATTTGATAGGAACCTAAAAATAATTTGCATGACTTAAGCGTGAAGCGCTTAGGCTATGCTTTACTCCCATCTTCTGAAAATATAAAACTCGATTTCGTCACATTATATTTTATCTGAAATTAAACCACATTTCTACCCTTCAAGCGGCCAGATTTTCATTTTTTTATATAGGTATACATTTATTTTGCGAGTTTACGTAGCCGAGATTGTACTTTTTTATCGATTTTAATATAATATAGATTATCAGTATTTCGAGAAAAAGTAGGCAAACTATTTAAATTTTATTGATTCAGTCACGTGGTCAGCCCGAGCTGATGCTACGAAAGCACTTTTATGTGGTTTTATTACTATTAAGCAAGTTTTGGAAGACATTTTCAACGACGTGGATCAAAAAGCGGAGTGCCGTAATAAAGCTTACGGACTAGTTTCAACGATGAATAAGCTAGAAACGGGAATAATGACAATTACATGGAATGGAATCCTAGAACGCTTGCAAGCGACTAGTGCTTCGCTGCAGTCGTCTGATCAAGACCTTAATACGGGATACGCCTTTATGAATCATTATATAGCTATGTCCAAGCAATGCGATCCACATTTTCAGATATTGAGGTAAGAGCCAAAGATCTGACCAACTGTGAAGAATACCAGCAACAGACATCAAGACGAATCAAGAGAAATACAAAGTACGACCATTTCAGCGGCTCTACTACACTCGACGACTTTGTTGAAAATCAAACACCTGGACAACGTTTCGAAGTTCAGGTGTTTATTGTCATTATTGATAACGTACTCTCTGCTTTAGATTATATATGTCTGATGATTATTATTTGTCTGCATAAGATTACTAGTGTTTCTGAAGTATTTCGACAGCTAAAATCTCTTACAACAGAAGAGATTTTGGAAAAATCCTCAAGTATGGTCAGTGCTTACGAAGATGATTTGGAGAACAGCCTAGGTGGCGAATTAGTGCAGTTCGCAGAGCTGCTGAAAACAGATGTGGCTGATGATTTGACAGCACGAAATAGGAGCCTCTGGAACAGCAATTTTATAAACTTTTATTAAATAATTCTTTAGAATCGTGTTTCCCAAACTTAGAAATTGCCTTGCGCATTTACTTGTCTCTCATGATCACTAACTGCAGTGGCGAACGTTCTTTTTTAACATTAAAACGTTGTAAAAATTAATTAAGGAACACGATGGGCCAAGAACGTCTTAATCATCTCACTTTGTTGAATATAGAGCATGATTTGCTTAAAGAAGTCGATATTGAAAGTGTTATCTCTAAATTTGCCCATATTAAATCCAGAAAAGTTTATTTGTAACAATTTTGTTTTATTTAATACCCTAAACTTGAGAACCTAAAGCAAAGCAAGGACCCCTTGACAGAATTTGCTACAGGCCCCGCGCTGGCTTAATCCGGCACTGTTAGTACTGTTCTTAATTGTCTACATCTACTGCTATCGAAATAGTCTTCTACCGCGCATGGATGCACCGATACCCTTTGTAATTGTCAGCCCACAAAAATGAAACATCACGCTCTACCCAATTACAGAAAAAATTCTCTTTTGTTCTGATATTATTATCTTGAAATATCTATAGATTGTCTCTCTCTGAATGGATTGGTAAATCAGTGGTTTTAAATGTAGGATTGGAGAATGGCTGTTTTGACGGACGGTGTCTTGTTGAAGGTGATTAAGTATCAATGAGAAGAAATTTCTCAGATAACCTAATAAATTCATTTTTTTTCATAATGCATATTTATGTCAGACATGTCAATCATAAATGCCAGGATCGTAGCAAGTGGAGAGAGGTGGTCTCTGCCTACCCCATTGGGAACAAGGCGTGACATATATGTATGTATGTATGTATAAATAAGAACTTGGATAAAATTCTAATAACTTTTATTTAATAATGTATCTATTTTTTGTAAGGTAAATTGTGAATTATCTGGAGGTGCATGATAATATTAGCCCCACTGCAGGGAAAATAGTCCATGTTTTATCAAAAGTCATGAACAATGTTTCAGAATTATAGTGTATATACTCTTTGATTCAGAAAAACATTATTGGATTATGTAAAGCAAATTTGGACTGTTACATTTAAACCATAGACAACTTTATTTTTCCAATAGGGATAACTATTAGATAGTGCATATTTTACATAAATGAATGTTTGTGCTATCATTCTGGAGTAAAGTGCAATAGTTTATTCTGGGTCAAGCAAGTTGAGTTCCGCCATTTGTTTGCGACTGACTGACTCATGCTTAACGTAACATTCGTTGTGATGAGCTATTATGCTATGTTACATTACGATACGACATTGCTTCTAAATATACGTAACTGACATTAGTTCTTTGCAATGAGTGCTCAACCGTGGAATATTATTGAAAACCAGATGTCAAACAATGCAACTGCAAAATTATTTTTTATTTCAACAATATTAAAAACTATGTAATTATTTGTCGTTATTAAAAACTGTATTAAGCAAAGAAAATGTTTATGAATAAAAACATAGTTTGCATCTTACTGACCCCATGATGGGTGCCAATTATCACCTTAGCTATTTTACCAGAAAATATTTAATTGATTTTCCAGTGTACATGACCATCATAAATGAAAATCATTTTCAGCGTTTAGTTTAATCGTTATTTTAACGTATAACTCTTCTTCTTCGTAATAAATCTTTATTTGTCAATTAAAGTGCCATAGGTTTAAATTACCTGTCGATATAGAACTTACTTGAGCAATACTGTAGCTGATATTGTGTATAAGCGGAGGATTCGTGTCCATTCGTGTCATGTAATTCATTAGTTCATGCCAGTGCTCTTCAGGGCTCTGTTTTCCTTACCCTCTTTCTGTTTCTTATTAATCATATGTTTTCTTTTTAAAACATTCATTGTTCTGTATACAATATATTTCGGAAAAGCAACAACTGGACGTGGGAAAACCGACGAAAGATGAGATAAAACATATCATTGAGCTCAAATGTGTTTTGAACGTCATACCCAAATTACTTTATATATATATATATATATATACCTATACAAACTAACTTTTTTGCTAAGTATCAAGTTTTCATTTAAACTGACTGACAGTACACTTAAATTTCATTGTTTTATTAAGATAATGTGACAATTATCTTTATAAAGCAGCAATGTAACTGCACTGCACATGTATCAACTTTTATGAAAATTTAATACATTTCCGAGATGCCGGTCAATAAGTGCTTGTTTACAAGAAGCAAGACGCAAGCTTACGGTTCTGTTGGGAATAGTGTTGTTCGCACCTTGGAGATGACTTCTCTGAGTACCTACTTGCTGGTTTGGATAAGTTGTAACGCCGGGCAATGAGCATTATTGGAGATATAGGTGAGACCAGTATAGCCACACGTGCAACAGACATAGCGTAGCACCATTCCAGTGCGGGTAAATTAATTTGACAACTCATTTTTATGTCACACTATCAAAAATGACCTTTACATATATTTAAAACACATATTATTAATGTATTATAACAACGTATCGGATTAATTATGTTTTAATAGTCACTTGCAATGTTAATAAAACATTATGCATATGTTATATATAGCAAATTCTAAAATTGCTGTCATTGCGAATATGTATAAGGAGAATTGAATCTCATCTTATTTTGTAATGATGAAGTTTAATTTAAAAATGAATATTTTAATTCAATAAAAATATATTTATCTTATTCTTTTATCTTATAAATCCTGCAATATGTTTTAAATTTTTTAAACATAATTTGTTGAATATAGGTAACGGGGGCATGGCGTCGGCTGTCCAGCACTGTGAGCGAGAACGCAGGCCTAAAACACGCGCTCCGGCGGCTGCAAGCGGTGCCAGCGCGCGCGGCACGGCTGGTGCACGCATTGGTAGATCGCATGCGCGTAGGGGGAGGACCTGTGGTATTCACGCGCCTTGGTGCGTTGCGCGGACGGAGGCTAGCAACGAGGACAGCCGAACAGTCCTCCTATTACAGCTTCAAGGGAATAAGGTACACATTTATTATCATAGCAAACAAGCATGTAGAAGATTACCTGAGAGATAATCGAGCTGGTCATATGCGGCAATGCTATTTTATGGGATATTAAATGCCCTACCAGCGGGCGATGGGATCATCACTTCCCTATGCACTTATTATAGTTATTAATACAACATCGCTAATGTAAATCTGTCCGGAAATCGAAGAAATTCAAAGGTATATGTGAACTTGATCTACCTGACCCAGTGCGGTTAGGTAACAACTAAACATCTCTCTAACTTTTGAGATATATAAGTGAAGCTGTTGCTGCTGGATGATAATAGACTGGCTAAGGAGCCATCTGTATAAAATCCATTCCCAGATTAGCACTCTAGGTGACATAAATGTGAAAAAGCACCAAGAAATCAAACTTGAATCTATAGTCATAAAATGTTTCTACAATCCACAACATCCCTTTTTGGGGATTGCTTCCTAGAACTCCGACATATTAGGCAGTATTAGGAAATTTTGTTTTGCTAGTCTTTATTTAGGCTTTAGGCATAAAGATTACTAATCGTGTTAAAGTTATATTTCTAACGCCAGTCTTTTAATATTTGAACCTCACAATCAAATGAAGTAAGATCATAAACACAAATAGCACAAAAAGTAAAGAGAACTCAGATTCAGATTTCAGACAGCAAAATCCACCAATTGCTTTACCGATATCTTGGATATTTCGAAAATAAAATAGAACTGTCAGTACAATAGTCCAAAGTTATTAAATGAATATAACAATCAGCGCATACCTAAAGCCAAAAATAAGTGTAACTATACCGGAGAATTATATAAATTCTGATAATTACCAACTTCCGTAATACTTCGGAATAATCTTCTTAGGAAGCTGCCCTTCCTCCAATAAAAACAACGATAAAGATACATGGTTCTCATTAGCAATATTACATAAATAAATGCAGTATCTCGAGGACAAAAGTAAGTGGAAAAGAGATATTGCACGATTGAAATCTTTAGTCATAGTTTCGACAAAATGTAGCCATGGATAATTGTACTTGCGTCTCGGTTCGAAAAAAAGCGGCCAGTCCTGAAGGCTCTATTTCATAAGGCCAGATAAGACATACAAGCGCACATAAAGCCTCTATTGTAGTCCTATACAAAGTAACTTCTTTCAACACGATTCTAAGAAAAACTAAAATAAATATTTGGTATATACATACCCACATACCCATACTAGACTGGACTACAAATGGCCTCTTCAAAATATCAGCTATGATCAGTAACGGTTTTTGTTGTATTTTTCTAGTAGCAGTTCAAATGAATGAAAAATGTTACGTAAACTCTAGACATCAAAATATCAGACTTGATCTAAGAAAGGTTTATTTTGCTAGTACATAGTTAATGCTATGAGAATTTTATTTTTCAACACACTTCCTCATAAAGTGGCTTTAATCCCATGGCAATTAGGCACATAATAACACCTATAATCAAACTGTGACTTTTTCATTACTATTATTCACGAGTGAGTAATAGTTTTTTTTTAAATATTATTGGTTGAGTTACGCTTACATTTGCGCTAAAAAGCTGTCCGCGAAAAGTCCAAAAAAAAAGAAACCTCATTTTTTAGTCTATGGTCGATGCGCGCGCATAGGAAAACTGATTAATTTTTCCCGCCATTACAAAACATTTTTCACAACTCGTCTCGTTTTCTCTTTTGAAGTTATTTAGTTAGTTATTAATTAAGATGTCTGCAAATACAATTTATGAAGAAAATGGCTTTTTATTTAAGTATTATTTTATTCAGAAGTGTGTTTAAAAACGTTGTATGATACACATGTGTATTGATGATTACCGCCCTCGGCTCCTTAAGACCCTCGCCTGACAGCTCGGGCCTCAATGCGCCTCAGCGGTAATCACCAACAGTACACACTTGTACCATAATGTACTATTCCATTTAAGTTTCGCCTAGACAGAATAAAGTTATGTGTAATAATAATGTAATTGTGAACTAACACGTTTATAATAATAACAGTGATACAGATTTACGTTAGTAATGAAAATATAATAGATCACTTTCATGATTTGTTTTTGATGATTGAACAAAACAACACAGGAAACAGGAATTGTGTTACGAACATGAGTCATCGTGATGTCAAACGTTGACAATGATGGTAATGCACTGAGTTTAACACACAATATGATTAGCTTTGTTGATTTAAATTCCTTTTTTTTATTTAATAAAGTCGATTTCTAATCAGATTTTGACAACTGAATTTCTTTCTATTTGTTACAGATATGCGCAACCCCCACGAGGACCTTTGCGCTTTAAGCCACCCGTTCCCTTAGAGCCGTGGTCTGGAATCCGCGACGCACTAGAAGAGGGCGCCGTGTGTCCCCATCGCTTCATGCTTTTCGATACTTATAAAGGGGATGAGGATTGCCTTTTTCTCAACGTATACACTCCAGCTTTACCAGACAAACTCTCAGGGTGTGCTATATATTGATTTACTTATAATATTTGCGAGTACCTATGACAATATAACTTACATAGTTTTAACAGATATTCTTATATAGTGACATAATATTGATGTATTAATCAGGTACAACCCGAAATTGGCGGTTATGGTATGGATCCACGGTGGTGCTTTCGCGGTAGGCTCCGGCAATGCGTTTTTATACGGGCCAGACCACTTAGTCGGCGCTGGTGTAGTACTTGTCACCCTCAACTACAGGCTGGGGGCGCTTGGTTTTCTCAGCCTAGAGAACGACGAGGTGACTGGCAACATGGGATTGAAGGTAACACTCCAATAGGATTGTATAACAGCACACTAATGAGTTGTATAGCTCAATAATATACTCATTTATAAGGTGACCGTTGAATATCCAAGTTTAATTTGGATGCTGTTAAATAACACTCCTATTCTACGAGAAACCTCAAAGTAAACTGACATTTGATCTTTATTTTTAATTTTAATGATTACAAAACAGACGAATTACTGTCATTATATAAATATATAATGTAAGCTAGAGTAATAATTTTAAGTATACATATGTGTTAAATTATAGTCCGTTAGCTAAGGAATAATTTGAATTTTTAATGTGTATACAAATTACGTCACACTCCAGCTGAATAAAGACTGTTGTAGGCTATTTTTATCATATAATAATTTTTATATGACCTTTTGAATTGACTAAAAAGGCAGCTTTTCCCGAAAGTGTGTATAACTGTAATTATCCATGGTTCCGGCCCATTTTAACGATTAAACCTCTGTAACATAGTGTCAATTTTCTCTTAGGACCAAGTGCTGGCAATGAAATGGGTGCGAGACAACATAGACGCGTTTGGCGGCGATCCGAGCCGCGTCACAATCTTTGGAGAATCCGCCGGCGCCGCCTCCGTACATTTACACATGCTGTCAAACGCTTCCACGGTAAGTTACACAGAAAAATAACACCACATTTTGCCCAGGCATTGAAGTCTTGCAGAGACTATTATTACATTAATCTGTATTTCTCTGAATGAATCTTACTAAGCACCACGAGCCAATATGACAATTCTAAAACAAAGTAATATGCATTAAAAAGTAAAAAAATAATGGCGGTAATATGTATATAATGTAGTTACAATTATAATTTTTTGAAGTCGGTGTCTGGTCGCTTTGTTGAGTATTGTAGTTTCCTCGGTTGACACTACAAAAAATACAATTATAGAACTACATTATATTATAGTAATTATTTTATTACTGTTTAGTGCATATTTTGAAGTCGGTATTTTATTATAAAATTTTAAAATTTTTAATTTACCTCAGATAATCGGCGTGATATTGAGGTATTCATCCATTTGTCGCGATTATACAATGCAAATTTAAGACATGATATTTTCATGGATGTCATTATCAGAACTGGACCAAATTGAAACGGAACCATAAGAGAAGTACTAGCTTTCAAATAATAAAAAATCTAAATCGGATCACCCAGTAAAATACAGTCGAATTCAGAATCTGATTCTATTTTCAAGTCAGTTAAAAACTAGTAAGGTCTCATTTAATTAGCTGCTATTGTGTAATTGACTATGTAAACACAATCGTATTATTCATACTGAACATATTCGACTTTGAGGTCGCTTGACTTTGTCACAGTTAACTTAACCTTCTGCACTTTAAGCGATTCGGTCTTAAGTGTTTACTTAAGAGAACGTATGTCTCCATGAGAAGGTTAACTGTACAATGACAGTGAATTTACTTGTGAGCAGCATGTGAGGATGAGTTGTTTTGAGTTTTGTGGTTTCAAATACTGAGAAATGAAAGTACCACCCAACCTATAAAAAATACCTTTTTCGCAAATTAAAATGCTTCAGTTAACAGTATATATCGCACTAATAATACAATAGTGTATCAACTCAAAACGTCGTACTTGACATAATAGTATAAACACACGCAAAATTTGATTCCTCACGCGTGATCAAGACCGTCGTTCGATTAGTGCAAAAACAGAATAAGGATAAATTAAAAAACTTATGTGACAGTTATTCAATTTGCAACTATTACATGAAGTGAGTAATAAGTTTTTTGTTGATTCTGAAAAATGTTCGATTTTGAGTTGATACACTATTGTATTATTAGTGCGAAATATATTGCAAGGATCCGACGTATTAAGACTCTATTATATTTAATTGTGTAAGCAAAAACAATTAAAATGTTTGTTACGAAATATATCATAGTAAATATTTATATTTTCATTGATATTAGTTCCTCTTTAAATATTTAAAGGGTTAAGATTGAAAATGACAGATTTATCATAAGAAAAATCAGTATTTTTGAGACTATGTCAATTTCTTAATTTTATGTCGTAGGGACTATTTCACGGCGCGATAGCCCAGAGCGGTCTAGCAATGTCCCCGTGGGCGCTTGCGACGCAACCCAGCGTACGCGCCTTCGAACTTGGCCGCGAGTTGGGTATCGATACCAACAACACCGCTGAGCTATTAGGTATGTCATATTTGTTATCCTATAAACAGTTAGTAAAAGATATTATATAGGAGCACTGATCCCTTCAGGCACAGGATGATTTTTTGCATCAACACCGACAGTAATGTCTATTACACTTTACTAGTTGATTAGCTAAACAACTAATAAAGTAAAGTTAACTAGTAACAAAAATTAGTAGTAAAATATCTACATAGCCTTGTAAATGTTACACAAAACTACGGAGAAAGGTTTGGTTCTTCCTATTGGCCATTTGTTAGTTACGATCATGTTATGTTAGTTGACTCATGCTGATAGAACGTAAGAGGCTGTAATGATGATAATCAATCTAAAATTGCTATCCCGAAGGCTATCTCCGCGCAACGCCAAGCGAACTTATAGTGAAGGCCGGTGCTCGTATATCTGGCGCACCGGGCAAGAGCGCCGACCTGCACAGTACAGTGGCGCTGCCGTTTCTGCCCACTGTAGAACCGGACCTTCCCGGCGCCTTCCTCACGGCGTCCCCTCGGGACCTGTTGCCCGGCGCTGATGTACCATTGCTCACCGGTTACAACGCGCAGGAAGGCATCATACTATTCCGAAGTAAGTTTTGGTTAGAATTAAGAATTATTTCGTATTATTGAATGGTGTTGTGATACGTCAGTGGTTATGTTATGATCTTAACACTATTTACCCATTACGTAATTCTAAAAATAATTAGTAGTAGACATTAACCTAACTTAGTACAAAACAGTCATATAGACCATAAACCGAACTCTTTTTTATATTCCTTAACACTATACATAAATAATATTTAAAATTAGGACTTGAAGACGGCCAGTCCTTAACTTTGATGACGTTCGGCTTGGGTGGATGGAGCCTTGTGAATGCTGGCGCCCCTTAACCACTTAGGAAAGGTATCTTGATACACTTGTGCCGATGTGTTGATACCTAAAAACAAGGCTCTATCAGCACTCCTAATATATCGGATAGTCACCAAAGTCGGATAATGCTCATTTTATAATCAATAGACTAAATAGGATAAGGTTCAATTTAGCAAAGGACAGTTAAGTATTAACGTTTATTTTACGTATTAGTTAATTAGATTTACTTTTACACATTTAGTTAATGTAATATATATATATTATATATATATATATATATATTATATATATATATAATATATATATATATATATAACACGATTGGATTATATGATACTCCTCCTGTAATCACTTTAAATAGTATATTCTCAGTTACAATAACGGAATATCTTTTTTTTTTTTAACAGCAATGTACAAAAATTACAGATTCTTGAACGTATGCATTAAATTAGCGATACGATTTATTCACGAGTAATAATAATTGACAAGGGTGACTGCATAAAGTTTGTCTTGCGATATTTTTGCGCTTAACCTCAAAATACCCATGTAATGACCGGTAATTTACTTAGATAAATTTTCCACTCACTTTGCGGCGAAAATGTGTGCGGAAATCCTTCGCGACACACCTACGCTGCGGTTGCTCAATAGAACGGAACTTGATACGCTGGCTGCACTCACAGATCGCACTAGCTATGCCCAGACACCACATTCGAAGAACAAGTGTGCGAAATCCCGGTCTACACTTTATATGATATACCTTGTATAGACATGTACCTGCCGGTAATTTTCTCCTTACCCTCAATTATACCAATAGCTCCTGCAACGTTAAACTTAGATCATTGATACCGAAAGTTTCGAACTGCCTGGCGACTATATAGTTTCGCTGGTACACCTTGTGGTAATGCCTTACTGTCTGTTCGCCAGCAATGTTTATTAGTTTGTGGGTTCAGTTGACCTGCATGTGATACTAATTCGAGTACAATTGGTACATGGTCTATATAGATGATGTTTTTATAATTGCAAAAATATCTTACAAGCACTCTATTGTAGCAGGTGTTATTTTGCGGAAGTCCATTGTATTACAAAGGATGTTGTTTTTTTGCTGATTCCGCGCAGTTGATGATGACTTGTCCAACAAGCAGACAAGGTCGACACGTGTTTCGTCTCTCAGCGAGACATCTTCAGGATCTGTTGCCCGCTCGGTGACTCACGAGCCGACCTTGTCTGCTTGTTGGACAAGTCATCATCAACTGCGCGGAATCAGCAAAAAACAATATCCTTTGTAATCTTACAAGCAATAAATATTTAAATAATTCTCTTTTTTATTTATACTTTTTTAGAAATTACCCACAAAAAAATAATGTCATCACTTTTAGAGGATGAATGGTAATTTACTTTAACATCATTACATAGTATAAAACAAAGTCGCTTCCCGGTGTCTGTATGTATGTAATGTAGCTACATACATACATACACTCACGCCCTTTTCCCACGGGGGTAGGCAGAGATTACGTCCTTCCACTTGCTACGGTCCTTACATATCTCTTTCGCTTCATCTACTTTCATAACATTCCTCATACATGCTCGACGATTGCGGGTACTTCTGACCTGACCTTTTTTGAGGACACTTTCGATTTGTTCGAAATATGTTCGCCTAGGTCTTCCTCGTCCCGTGTCTCCACTCACTCCAGCTTCATAAATCATTTTGGTCAGTCTACTTTCATCCATCCGTTCCACATGCCCAAACCACCCAAGCATCCCTTTCTCTATTCTTGTCACGATATCCTCTTTCAAACCACATTTCTTTCTAATCACTTCATTATATAATCTGTCACTCAGTTTTACTCCTGCCATACTCCGCAAAGCTCTCATTTCTACTGCATTTATTCTGCTTTCATGTCGTTTCTCCCATACCCAACTTTCACTTCCGTACATTAATGTTGGGACCAGCACGCCCTCATGCACTGCTAGTCGCGCTTTTTCTGAAATTTTCTGACTACTCAGAAACGTATGCATGGCCCCATTCACCATGTTACCAGCTTTCACTCGCTTCTCTATATCATTATCACACCTTCCATCCCTTGTAAACATACATCCCAAATATATAAACTCTTCTACTTGTTCTACTTTTTCTCCTTCTATCATAATGTCACACAATGTCATATTTACATCTCTTTCAAACACCAATACCTTGGTCTTACTTACGTTCACTTTCATTCCTTCTTTTACTTTATTTACGTTCACTATCATTTAAAGCGTCATTCATAACAGTTACCATCTCCTGCAACTCACTGGCCGATGATGCCAATATTACTTGGTCATCAGCGTATAGTAGGCATTTGACAAGCTATGTATGTAGCTATGTATGCTTAAATCTTTAAAACTACGCAACGAATGTTAATGCGGTTTTCTTTAATAAAAGGTATATTCAAGAGGAAGGTTTACATGTATAAAACATGCCCAATGTAGTAGTGGAACACCGTCAATTTTTGAGATTTCTAATGTGATGTCGTAAATCAACTCACTTTTTTGCGCTTATATTGCAAACGCTGGCCAAACCCTACGAGATTGGTCAAAATGATGTACTACAGTATTGTACAACTTACATAAGTCCACAAAAAAGTCCGCGATGGTATATGTCTATCTCTTAGGGATAACCCACCATAACCATTTTATTTGTGCGAAGCCGGGGCGGGTCGCTAGTTAATAATAAAATATTAAATATTGCCGGTGTCCCACAGGGTTGCGTATTATCTCCACTTCTCTTTTCAATTTTTATAAATTCTATTACGGAATCACTTTCATGTCGCTATCACTTGTACGCCGATGCCTTGCAGATTCATACACACGCCCCGCTATCTGAATTTTCACAGGCTATACTATTGACTAACAGCAATCTCAATGTAATCCACAACTGGAGTAAAGCATATGGTCTTGTTGTAAATCCGAATAAATCCCAAGCAATTGTTATTGGCAGCTCGTATTATTTAAAGGGTCTTGACCACAGTTTGTTACCTGCAGTAATCTTTGGAGGAACAATTATTCCATTCCATTGGTTAAAAACTTAGGAATTGTATTTGACCAGTGCATGACATGGCGGCCGCAGGTTGAGGCTGTCCGGAAGAAGTTATTTGCTGCATATAGTACTCTAAATAGATTAAGAAACTTTCTCCCGATAGCTACAAAGACAGTGTTAGCTCAGTCACTCTTGCTTTCCTTGATTGACTACGCTGACGCTGCGTGGATTGATTTATCTGAGGAACTTGACAGCTTGGAGCGGCTGCAAAATGTAGCCATCAGGTTCATTTTCAATCTGCGTAGATTTGACCATGTTTCTAATTATCGCTCTCAACTGAAATGGTTACCTATTCGCCAGCGCAGAGACTTACATGTTTAATCCATACTTTACAATATTTTGTAGCTTCCAACATCTCTATTCTACCTTAAATCTTTGTTCTCTTTTCGATCCCATTCGTCATGTCGTGCCTTGCGTTCTAATTTTAATCTGACTCTGGATATACCGCCCTGAAGTACCGACTATTTTTCATATTTTTTTCGGCTTATGCTGTCCGGTTGTGGAACTCTCTCCCTGAGGGTATTAGGGGAGCGCGAACGCTAAGAATCAAGTCCGTGTTCACTTCCTGTCAAAGATTCCTTAACTCAAACTAGTTATAGCCTATTGTCCTGTCCAATTACTGTACTCATTCTATATTTAAATCTCCTTTTAATACTTCCCAGGTCCTAGATTGCCTGGAAGAGATTGCTGTTTAGCAATAAGGCCGCCTTTTGTACATTTGTTATTTTCTTTTTTTTGTGTGTGTGTTTTTATGTATACAATAAAGGGTTATGTTATATTATTAATATTATGCCATTTAATTTCCGTTATATTTTGATCATACGCTGTAATTTTTAAATATGGATTATATATCAAACCTGTTTTCATCTTTATGACATTTTTGTCTAAAAACATTTTCAAATGAAGCGATGCAGCCTTCAAGACTACAAACCATTTAAATGATATGCCTGATGAAGCCGAACTATGCTTAACCAAGTGTATCAAACTTTTACTACTAAGCAAGAGGTTGACGGACTTAGTTCAATATCTCTTCGTTACTTGCTTCAACAAACAACCATACACAATAAGAGAAGAGTTATCTTAACTGGTAAGAAAAGTAGTTATTAACTACTGGGTTCGATCAAATATATGCAATTTCTCATATCTTTGTAAAGACGAGTTTATAAAATGGGTGAAAACACTGATGTTATTTGAATGAGTGCACTTTAATGTTACATTGTTAATGTTTTACGCGAGTTTATGTAGATGATAAAATACGCCAGAAACCATTACTTACTAGAAACTTATAGACTGATACAAAAAGAATAATACTTTATTAAATACACGGATATATTTTATAATCAGAGAGAAAAATCAAATATATAATATTATAGAAGCTGTTATGGATGGTGCTCCGGTTGACACGGTATTTTAAAGTTATGATAGCATACTAATGAAATAAATTGTCAGATTCCAAAAAAAATTGATGATTGATCTGAGTCAATCACAGTCAAATAAGATGATTCGCACAGCTCTTTTAACAATAGATTATTTATCAGCTGTGTATTTACAATTTGTTTGACTCTGTGGAAATAAAACTAACGATTCAGAATTGCGTAACAACCCCGCCATATCCAAGAATAAATCGTGATCATCAAGCAATCCACTATAAATTTTAATTTTGATGTAGACATAAATGTAATTATAAAAATTCGTTGCTTCAGTCATAGCTTTTTATGCAGGATGTATATCGGCATACTGCAATACTTTTACAGTAATTTCGTAGAGCGGTATTATTGGACAATTAATAATTTGAAGTTCTATAACTTCAAATTATTGGGTTTGCACCAAATCAAATTCAAAGTTTTGCAACTATTATCAAATGATGAGGTGCTATTAAATTGAGCTATCTGTTGTGGTATCTGTGTCTGTGATAAATATTTAATAATAAAAAGATAACTGTTAACTTTTTAAATAAAACTTATAACACCCCGTCGTTTTTGCGTCGGGGGTTAATACAGTATGATTTCTCTCAGCTGCCTACTACCTAGGAACGAAGTCCTAGGAACGAAAATATGTAATAAAATGAATTTCAGTTAGATATAACCTGTTTTATATATTTAAAAAAATGTAAGTATTATTCACATTACCCAATATGCACTATATTCATTAGTAGCCAGTATTAAGAGCGTGGCTCGTATGATATAGAATGACCGTTAAATTCTCACGCAGGCAGCAACATTTGCAACATTAAATTTTCTATTGTTTACATACATCATGTTGATATTTTATTGATATTGATTTATTGCTGCTCTAAAGTAGTTGCCATGCGTCTTCTGTGTATGTAACAGAAACTTGCTGTACTTTAAACACTTAGAACCGTATTAATAATCGTTTTTAAGCCTTAGGTAGCAAAAGAGAAAAAACAAACATTAACAAAACTTAGGCTAAATAGAACTTTATTGATATGAACCTAAATGTCCAGGGTCACAATATTCTCTTAAAATACAACTCAGAATATATAGAGGTCAATTTTATATTTTAATTTAAACGCCTCCTTGGTCTAGGGGTTAAAACTACTATATATTGATCTAAATAAAAATTCTGAAATACATATGCAAAATATTTATCAGACAATTCCATTGATTAGCAGCTTTAGCAAAATTTTAAATTTATGTTAATATAGATGTGAAATAATCCTACGACTGTCGAAATACTCGATGCAATTCTTTCACAAGGATTTTTTGTTGCAAAATACCAAATCAACACTCATCTATTTTAAAACTAAAACATAATTATCTTGTTAGTGGCTAATATCTTTGGAAACTAAACCACTTAATATGTCATAAGTAAACCCATTTCTTTTTGTTCACATTATTTACATGTAGGTATATTCTTCAGTACTGTTTACTTCATATATCATAACCGCTCTCCTCAGCCATTATTTTGTTTAAATGTATAAAACTATTAAAAATGTAATAACAGTAGATTTTCATCCTTCTATTCATAGTAGATATACGGGACCGCCGAGGTACACGAATCTATCCTAATTTAGGCTATTAGCCGTCACTACGCTGATCTAAGTACATGCCGGCTGCATTACTTAAATGATAAATGTAAATGATTATTACCGTAAGTTTTTGAAGATTCAGTGCATGATTTTAGCTAAGAAAATGACAATATTCAACCAGCAATGTAATTTGAATCACTCACAGTGATCAATGATCATTGTTACCATTAGTACAAGAGCGTCAGATAAAAACACATCTGAAATTCGAATAATTAAAAACACATTGATACATAGCAAGCTGGCACTCCGAACGACCAGCAGGTCTATTATGTAACTCAAATGACTCAAAATACATTGCTAGTTGATAATGAAATTTTGCAAATTACTCAATTTAAAATCAAGCAATGAATAGTAAATCGCTTTTTTCAGTTGACATTTGAGTTACGCAATAACCATGCTGAAAGGCCACCTAGAGACAGCGGCACCGGCGCTCGTTACATGGTACTAGTGTCAACGTTTTTAACTTACAATAAAAGCCAATAATGCTTCGAAACATAGTCGCCGTAACTCAGCATCAATATAAAGACAAAAATAAGCCTGCTGTATTTACATAATAAAGTAACATACGTATGTTAGATTATATCAGATTTGTACCACTTTCTCAACCGGTTTGAGAGTTTTAAGGACAGACCAATGTTCTGGGTCATATGTACTTTGCTTATGGTAGGCTGTCTTCTGTGCGAAATTCACGATATTAACGACAAAAGGTAGGACATGTAAGTATATCAGTCGGCATTATGCTTATGAATTCAAGTATAAATACCCTTTTTCTTCTTATGGTTGTTGTAAGAGCAGACTATGGAATATTACCATAATTCTAATATCAGCGAAGTGCTCAATGACAATAGGTGCATCCGCTATTACGTTGGCATTTTAATTTATTGGTGACGTACGGGTGGTTATCTACCTATTCTTTTAGGTATATAGCGTAGTTTAATTATCTAAAACAGGTAGCGTCCAATTAGTACTAAACTGTTTAATATTCTAAGAAGGAAAATTTAAGTAAAAGTAAAGTAAAAAAGTAAAGCAAAACTAGAACTTCTTATAGTCCAAGATTCTTAATCAGTGTGTGTTATTTTTCAGGACTCCAGCGCGATCCAAAGCTGCTAGGCGAAGTAGACCGTGAGTTTCGGCGAGTGGTGCCACCAGAACTACTTCCGAGAGACGAGGAGCTTACCAAGAAGGTCACCGAAGCTATCAGGGCCTTTTACTTTCAGCAGCGGTCTGTGGATGCGCACAATATTGACAGTCTCATTGATGTAAGTTAATCAGTCATTCACACGTGTCGGTCGATGCGAAACAAACCGGTTGGATTTAAAGACCAAACTAGAGCGTCAGACAGGTTTCACCGCAGCTCTAATTCGAATCAACTTTGAAAACAACAATGGCTGCAACAACTCATGTAAAGTCATACGAAATCTTTACTTTAAACCGAAAATTCAGGAAAGACATTATTCTATGATGACAAATATAAATAAGTTCTGCAAAATATAATCGCAAAAATTATTTCGCATCAAAGAGTTGTTAAGCTACAATTTTCATTTTTAAGTTTCAAACCGAATCGTTCAATGAATGTTAAGTCATACATAATTAGAACTGAAAATGCATTTTGAGACTGCGGTTATTTAATATAATATACGCTTCAATTACATTTTCTCACTGTGCCAATATTACGTAGCAATTATTTACGTACACAAATAACCCAAATCCAAAGCATGTTGGCATTTGAAATTAAAACTCTTTTATAAATTTTGTTACAATTTGTCTTCAGGTGGCTATATAGCTCTATATAGCTCGGATGCTTGTTATTATGTATTAGTAGTTCCGTCTCTATCATACACATATCATATGCTCGATCAAAGCAGAAATAAAACAAACAAATATAAATGTACCTGGCAAAAACAATTATATCCTCATTCAGTAATGATTCCAACATGACAAATGTAACATTTAATAAGAATTATTATATTTTATTTTACTTGCATTTTTTTTTTCATTGGGTATGGATGGCGAAATCCGAAGCTATGAGAAATAGTAAAACATCTCAAAGCTCAAAGAAGTCTCGGGCTCGATTTTGATGAAAACTAAAACTGCATCAAATGCAAAATATTACCTATTGTTTTTATAAAACTCTTCATGTTTAGTGATTTTATTATTTTTGCACCATTAAATAGTGTCGTTAAAAATGAAACAAATTCTGGAAAGTACTATCATCAAACTTTAGGAAAAATTTGTATTTTAATAATATTTATAATTTACTTGCATTATTTACGCGTATGTACCTTATTCGAAATGATGGTGATTTTTTTACAATACATACATACTCGTATATGCAGTGCAGTCATCTTCACAACATTATGTTTTAAATTCGTTTTTATAATCTCGTAAGGAGTCTTCCTTTGAATATATTTCACTATTCTTACTAGAGCTGTAATTGCTGTGCTGCAGCAATTGCTATCAGAGATGTGAAATATTTGAAATACATATATTTCAAATGCAAATACAAAATGCAAAATACTCATTTTTATTTTATATTTGAAATACTTTATTCTAAATGTATTTTGTATTTTATTTGAAATACTCTATATAAATATTTAATATTTATAAAATACAAAATAGTTTCGTTGCATTTTGAATTAATTTTTACAATTTTTCATTCTTAAATCCATGATATCCTTATTTATGAACGCACTGGAGACCTATTTTTGAATTACGAATGCGATTTCGAAATCACCGCTGACTAAATAGTCAGCGGTGACTTTGAGGTCACGGATTCCTAAACATCCAATTTTTGAAAGTCGATCGCAGAGCTGCCAACATAGATAAAGTACACACATAAATATAAGAGTTCGGTTCCACGCAGAATGTAGCCGCTGCCGATTATTGTCGGCTTAACCATTATGGTTATTATATATATAATATATGCTACATTGATATATATATGTATGTATATAATATAGGTAAAGGTTTATATATGTATATATGAATGTAATCGCTGCCGGTTATTGCCGGCTTAACCATCGCGGTTATTATATATACATATATAATATATGCTGCATTCATATATATCTATGTATATATTATAGGTATATAAAGGTTATATATATATGAATGTAGCTTACACACACACATATATATATGCTACATTCATATATATATATAGACTGAAAAATCAAACAAAACACAGATAACATTTCCACAAGTATGACTTGATTACGAGTGGGTGAGGGCACTCGTAATGAAATCACATCTGTGACTAAGGAAGTCACATAAGTGATATTCAAAAATAAGAATTATTGAAAATCGGTGATTATTAGTCACATCGGTGATTTCGAAGTCGCATTCGTAATTCAAAAATAGGTCTCCTGATCGTGATCGTAGTGTTGTCATTGTCATTTGTTAACTAGAACAATAATGCCAACATTTAGGCCCCATAGGGCGGAACATGAAAGATGAACTCTTGGAACAAATACTAGTTTTAAAATCAGTTCAATAAATAAAAGTGGCTATGCTTAACAATGTATTTTATTTTCAAAACCTATTCTAAAAATACGTATTTTGCATTTTTGTATTTAAATACTTTTATTCAAAACTATTTTGTATTTCTATTTGAAATAGTGCTAGCAACTATGCATTTGCATTTTGTATTTAAATACTTTTACTAAACTATTTTTCACATCTCTGATTGCTATAATATATAAATAAATTTATACATTACTAGCTTTCTGCCCGCGGCTTCGCCTGCGTGGATTTCAGGATTGGGTATATAGAGGGTTAAAGGTCATAGCTTTTGCCCACGGCTACATATGCGCGGAAGTCGGTCTATGGCGCGAAGGTTTTATCGCGCTTCCCGTGGGACTATCCGTTATTCTAAGATAAAAAATACCGCAAAACCTTGCTCAAGAATCACTCTATCTATTGATGAAAACCGCATGAAAATCTGTGCAGTAGTTTTTGAGCGAAGCCTTTATTACGCATCCCGTGGGATCTGACGATTTTTCCGGGATAAATAGTAGCCTATGTTACTTGGGGATAATGTAGCTTTCCAAAGCTGAAAGAATTTTTGAAATCGGACCAGTAGTTTCGGAGCCTATTCATTACAAACAAACAAACAAACAAACAAATCTTTCCTCTTTATAATATTAGTATAGATATAAAATAAATTATCTTCGGTGCTTAAGTGGCACTGGTTGATAATTTAATTATTAACTTCTAAATTATATTGCTTATAGCTTTTCACCGACGTGATGTTCTTGCGGCCGATAGTGGAGACCATCCGGCTACAAGCACGAACTAAGCGCACCAGCGCCACGTACTTGTATCGGTTCGCGTTCGACGGCGCGCTGGGCCTGTTCAAGCGCATGCTTGGCATCGCGCACCCCGGCGCCTGCCACGGTGACGAGATGGGCTACCTCTTCTATTTCTCCAGGCTCAACTATAGGCTTGACGACGACTCCACTGAACTCGCCGTGTCTAAGAGAATGGTTCAGATGTGGACTAACTTTGCTAAAACAGGGTGAGTAAATATTTAAACCTCTAGGTGCTTCTTAAGACTTTGTCAATAAAATAGTCGATATAATAGACAAATATTTAATTTCTTGTTAGCGACAAATGTTTTTCATACATACAACAATCATATGGGGTAACATATAGGTAGAATATTCCTATATTTGAATAGAATAAGTATTAGTATTTTATTGATTAGAATTAGAGTCTTTCGCGACAACCTCGGACTGTGAATATCAAATCAAAATAATCTTTATCTACATAGAAGTTTAACAGGTACTTATTGACGTCAAACATTAAATAAAGGTAATAATTTGCTATTTTTCATTAGATCTGGGAAGACACCTTCGTTAATAAATTTATGAAAAATGCTGAATGCAAGTTGCGGAGCGAGTTAATTTATTTATCCACTACTGGTTTAATAATGTGGGTCGATATAGCTCAAAGTACCTCAGCTTTTCATTTATAATCATTTTAAGCGTTTTTGATATAACAAATTTAAATTTTTAAGCGCATTGGCTACTGCAATATCAGATTTTATTGACTTATTATTATTTATTTCCAATAAAAAATAATTTACACTACTCTTGATTTTTATCGATCGCTTGTTGGTAATAGGAACTTTATTACCGATTGAAACTAAAAACACCAGAATAAAATTAAAACAACTTGTTTCAATTAGAGTCATTAATTTAGAATTTATCTATGCCTTATGTAGGTCTACATGAAGAAGAAAAATTCACAATTCTATTGCAATTGTTTAGATTCTCCATCATTTCGTTTTTCATATATATAGTCGACCGTAAAATTACGTTACCACTTTTGAAAACTTTCCTCCCAATTGACCTTCTAAAAGTTTATTGATTTCTATGTAAAAATAACAAGACACATTAAGATTAATATTCATGTCAAATTTTACGATTGAAGATGTTCTCTGTCGCTTGATATGGTAAGCAAAAATGGAGCTTAATATGTATCCTAGTTGGAATGAAACTAACTACTGTTGTATTTGCACGCTTTATTAATACTATTTACAATTTCAATAAGGAAATCAATGTTCACTTGAAGACAATGAAAGGCCAGGAGAGTTGGCGGTAACCAGCCTGTCCGAATGACTATTTGTTGTTGCGTTCCGAATGTTAAAACATCAAACGAGATTCACCTTAGGGATGATAAATTAATTCTATTGTTACCTTTCTATTTCCAGAAACCCTACTCCGCCAGTAGACTATGAATCAGTAATCAACTTCAAGTGGCTTCCAGTAAACAACACTCACCAGGTGAACTATTTAAACATCGACGGAAACTTTACGCTTCTTTCAGACCCTGAGGCGAAACGAGTGCGCTTCTGGGACTGGCTATACGAAAACTTTGCGGAGAAACTATCAGAAAACCAAGTGCAAAACATTACGTTAAATGTGTGAAATAAATGTTAAACCGATATGTGTAAACTGAAAACAACTCCGTGATGTGTTACATATTTTTGAATTGACATTAAGATTGTTAATTTTTGTTGGCTTAAATTCATGAAGTTGTTGTAAAATTGAACTCGTATTTCACCGATTTTGAGACAGTCAAACTAAGTGTTATTTTATATTTTCTGTTATGATATATTTATCGTTAATTTTGCTACTCATTCATACGAAACGAACATAAGTAGCACATAAAAAAGTGATTGTGACTGCAGGTAGCGTGTTTTTCCTACGACGTAAAATTTTCTGTATTTAATACTTTTAAAATATTGTTTCAATTGTAAATCATTATATTTAAATAGCGCGTAGCGTAGTCAAGCTGAATTTTAAATATTAGTAAATAAAATATCGATATAAATTTGTAACACCTTAGACGTTAGTTGGAAATACCCAGCTCTATCTATGAATTGGCTTTGAATACTTTGTGATATGTCACTAAGAAAATAATAAATTTCGATTCATTGGAATTGGATTATTAGTAAAGGCACATACAAACTATAGTGTCTTGTAGTGTTATGATGCAATAGGATCCCTAGACAAAGAATTTCTTGTTGGAATCGTTTTGATTTCTATGAACAATATATAAAAATGATTCCAAATTACGGAATCGTTCCCATATATTTCGTTCCAACGAATATCATTAGTGCTATTTTGGCGATAGGCAAAGAGAAGCTTATCTCTTTTATATATTGTATATACTTAGTATTAGTATGGCTAGAAACACAATCACTACGTGTTGTATTGTAATCTACTGATGTGTCACGTCACGACACAACAGTATGTTCTTCTTAATTCCTTAAACCTGCTAAGCTGTTCTATGTTCGGTTGTTTTGTACGTGTAGCATTACGAGTGTATTTATAATGTTATTTTACTAATGTGGATCAAACTGACAGCGAAAACAAAAGAACTTGATACTGTTCAGTAACAGCTCCAACATATTTTACCTCTCTGAACATAATTGTTACATATGCCACATTGAATTTTAAAATAGCAGCATTGCCTTGTTTTAATCTAAATGCAATAGTGACAGATATGGTTAATTAGCATACTAGTCATGTAGTTAACTGTCAGTTTCCTTCTGAAATAGATGGGCCAATATTGTTTTTCTAGATATAATCCTGTAAATTATCAGCACCCACATAATTGTTTGTTGAATGCAACTCAAACGCAACACTAGCACCACCACTTACTGAACTTTAAGTTGACTGATGTATAATTAATCACACTTTATGTGATTTTCTTAACGTGATAAAGTAAAAGCTTCTCCTTTGCTGTGACAAATAATTGTATGTAACACTACTACTGTCACTACTACAAGTAACTTCATTAGTTTCGAGTAAATAAAATAATAGTATTTTAATATTTTAAGCTTACTCTAATGTTTTATCTTAATTTTGTACTAAATTATTTACGCATTTATAAACTGATTTAGCATTTTAAAACATTATAGTTTGAAATGTCCACGGGTAAAACATTTATATCTGCTTGCATTTTATTAATTATTTTTAACTATTCATACAACAAGAAGATAGTAATACTTTTCTTTACTGTATTATAACTATACTTGTATGATTGTAGATAGTTTGAAAATTCAATGATGATCTCAATGAGATTGTTATAGTTTTTTTTTTATCACAGAATAAAATTATAATAATGCAATTTTTATTACACTACATGTTAATGAATCGTTTGTTATGACGTGGAACCAAGGATTTACTAGGACCGTATTAAAAAAGATTTTCAAAATCTAGTTTAGTTAATCCCATTACGTCTTTTAATAGATATTATGATCTCAATGAGATTGTTATAGTTTTTTTTTTATCACAGAATAAAATTATAATAATGCAATTTTTATTACACTACATGTTAATGAATCGTTTGTTATGACGTGGAACCAAGGATTTACTAGGACCGTATTAAAAAAGATTTTCAAAATCTAGTTTAGTTAATCCCATTACGTCTTTTAATAGATATTATAAATTAGAAAGAAAAAAATCCTGGATTAACTAAGTTAGGCTTAAGTTTACTATTAATACCGGCCTTAGTCGTATAAAGGGATCACTCCATTTCTTTTCTTGAGAAATGAAAGTAGGATGCCAGGCTTATTAGTGCCTATTAAGTCTTGTAAATATTTATAGATAGCGACTACAATTACATTGTTTTAGTAATTATACAAACTAATTAAATATATGTAAATTTACGCTAAATATATCAATCTTAGTTAACCATGAAATTGTTAAAATGAAAGCAATAAACCTCACTGCCCTAGATTAAGTAGGCGTTAATTGATTTTGTTATTAAATATATGAAATCAAAGAAAGTTGTTTCATTACGATAACGATCTATCTAGGGTCATATCAAAGATTTCACTCAAATCCACTTATATACAAGCCATTGATTACACTCCCACCATAACGTCTGGGACAGTGTTCGTCGACTCTGAATCCTTATGGAATCCCTCGATTTCCTGAAACTCGTTAATGAGAATTTTTTATACATGTCCCAGCAAACTGGTTAAAATAGCCGTTCAATCAAGCTCTTTGACTAAACAACGCCATTCAACCATACGTCTGTATTGTAATTATTAGAAACTAGTAACCACCCCTTGTGCAAGTAGATAAGCAAAAGACTGAAATATCTGTGTTGGGTTTAATGTGGCATACTAGTGATGATAATCTTTTTGCTTATATTTCATAAATTTCTACTCTGAATGTAAAACTAACAAAAAGAAGTAGGTATTACAAAAAATCTTTGACGCACTCTGTTTCTATGCATATAGTTGTCTCAAAATGGATGAAAACTGGGATGCTAAATGACAGAGAGTTTTAGATAAATAATTCCAAAACTGGGCAAAATACTTAATCTATGACATTAATATACCTCAGAGACATTAATTCAATGTAATAATCTTACAGTACATATTTAAGAACAAGCTCTAAGGTGTAGTTCCATCGTCTTTCCCTTGTAAAAAAGCTAATTACTCTCTTATTCAAATTAAATTAACGTCAAACGTACGCTAGCGGCCAGTACTACCAACAATCGCATTATATATAAAGAAAATCAAAGATAAAGTGAGACAAAAAAAGTATTGCTTGCTGTATATGTGTCTCATTTTACACGTTTCTGTACAAGTTGCTTTAAGCGCTTATAGTAAGACTTCAGGTCAATGATCATATGTTTTAAGTAAAGAGATCAAATAGTTTGTTCGTTCTTTTCATTCATTCAAAACAGCAATTCATACTTTTAAACTATGTTTTACTCACTCCAACGTAGTAGTCGATCGCGAACGGAAGTGTTTAGGTGGCGGGTACACAGAACGTTGTGACTGCAACTCGTTTTACGAGAAATATTTCTTCGTATTCAACGAGTAAAGGTGATCATCACCATTTCAATTTGAATATTTACTGTGATAGATTTGATTCGCTTTGTCAATATTTCTATAAGTTTTAGATTGTAATTTATCGGTTCATGTTTCGTAACTTATATTCTGCATTGCTTTCTTAGAACGCGTGCCTACTGTACGAAAATGTCAAACGGCACGGAAAATGGAATTATTCCAAATAAAATAGAAGAATATTTCAATTTGAAGGATATGCCGCATATTGTTAAGGCACTGTAAGTACACTTTAAATATATTACAAATAACCCTAAAAAGTTTTCAGTTATGCATGATTTCTTCACAAAATAAGGAACCTCGGTTTGTTTGATGTATGTTTAAAATTATATTTTATAAATAGAACTAAGATTTTTGATTTACCTAGGGATAGGCATCAGAAAATTCAACCTAACATACTTCATGCTATTGGAAATACTCCACTTGTAAAACTGAGTAAGATACCGAAGGAAGAAGGTATACAATGTGAAATGTGTAAGTAAAATTAAATCCTGTAAATACTTAAAAAATAAAGTATTGTTTCAGTAAAGATTAATCTACACCAATATTTCAGATGCCAAATGTGAATTCCTTAATCCTGGTGGTTCTGTGAAAGATAGAATTGCATATCGAATGGTACTTGATGCAGAAAACAAGGGAAAACTAGTACCTGGTAAATCGGTCATTATTGAGCCAACATCTGGAAATACTGGTATTGGCTTGGCACTAGCTGCTGCTGTTAGGGGTGAGTTACGTCATCTCTAAGCAATAATGAAACCAATATCATAAAGTAAAGTGGACTTGTAATGTTTTGTTATTTTTTCAATTAGCTACAGTTAGTGATGAACATATATTATTATATTAATTATATAGAATTAATTTCATAATTATATCTATCTAAATATTCATAAAATAGAGCAAGTATTCTCTACATGCTAACTAGATCAATATGTTATAAACTATACTCATATAGTCCTCAAAAATATTCACTATAGAAACTTCCTATTATGAATTTCCCTAAAAATAATATTGAAATTTTCTTAAGGAATTTGTTTAATTTTTACAATTTAATACAGGGTATAGATGCATTATAGTCCTCCCAGAGAAGATGTCAGATGAAAAAGTAAATACACTATTGGCATTGGGTGCTGAAATTGTAAGAACACCCACAGAGGCTGCCTCTAGTGACCCAGACAGCAATATAATGGTGGCTCACAGACTTTCCAAGGAAATACCTAATGCTGTAGTTTTAGATCAGGTACATCTTCACTGGCCATATTAGATGCTAATATAATGTAGAATCATTCTTTTTTAATTAGTCATTCTAAACTTCCTTTGGCCCTTTAAAATTGTTGTGGATGTCTTTTTCTTCATAAGATTCATTACAATTTCTTTAAAATGTAATCATTCATATTAAAATAATATGTCTGTTGTATATAGTTATAACAAAATGTCCTAGAATATTTTGGGTAGGTATGTTAACTGCAATATTCATGGATTTAATTAATGAGATAGATCAATTTTCTACATTAACATATAATGCAAATCCTCAGTAACAGTAAATAAATTCACTGTCCCACAGTACAACAATCCATGCAACCCCCTCGCCCATTATGATGGTACAGCTGAAGAAATCCTCTGGTCTCTGGACGATGATGTGGATATGGTGGTGATGGGTGCAGGCACTAGCGGTACTGTATCTGGTGTCGCTCACAAGATCAAGGAACGCTGCCCCAACTGCATAGTGGTTGGAGTGGATCCACAAGGCTCAATACTGGCACATCCCAATGATCTTAACCAGTCTGATGTGCAATTTTATGAAGTAAGTTATTAATATGTGGATGATGTGCACCAAGTAATTATAAGCAGATTCTATTGCATAAATCTTTCACTTTTGTAAAGCCTGGAACACAGTTTCATAAGTTAGACACTTAATATTCAGAGAGAATAACATAACACTCATTGCTATTTTGAACTTAACATTAACTTCAGATAGAGTAAAACGTCACAATCCTAATAAGGTATCAGTTTAAAAGTAAATCAACTGCAACTAGGTAAGATAAGAAAATTATCAAAAAAAAAATCTCGGAAATCATCATTAATTATAGGCAATTTTCAAACATGTCATCACCCATATCGCACTAATAATACAATAGTGTATCAACTCAAAATCGAACATTTTTCAGAATCAACAAAAAACTTATTACTCACTTCATGTAATAGTTGCAAATTGAATAACTGTAACATAAGTTTTTTTAATTTATCCTTATTCTGTTTTTGCACTAATCGAACGACGGTCTTGATCACGCGTGAGGAATCAAATTTTGCGTGTGTTTATAGTATTATGTCAAGTACAACGTTTTGAGTTGATACACTATTGTATTATTAGTGCGATATATATTCTCATATGTGTAACAATAAATAATTTTCGTTACATCCTGAGAATCTGAGTAAACACATAAATTTCTACATGCATGGATGTCACCAATTTATCATCATCAGACTTATTATCAATACCAGAAATAGGTCATGCAAGAATAGATAAGTGTGACTTGAAACTTTAAGTTAACAAATAATATTTTCTTTGACACCTAAGTGATTATGTTTTCGTATGTCCAGAAAAAGACCACAAAAATAGAACAAGAAAATTATTTATTGTATCTTACCAATGTTGAAAGGACAAGATTGATTTATTTTAGTTATTTTCATGTCATATTATTGTGAGATTCAGCTGTGAATATAGAAAGTATTTTTACAAAACTAAAAAAATGCAGTTCATGCTATATATAAATCAAAACCAAAGGAATCTCCAAAGGACTTATTTAAAGAAATTTGTAGTATGTTGACCTTAGTAGGTCAATACATTTATGAAAATTTAATTTATGTTCTTAACCCTAGAACCGTACCCTGGGGTACAGTGAAAAAAAAAATATTTTAATTGTCTGTAACTTTTTTATTCTTTCACGGTTTGTTTCGTGCGTCCATGTATTTACGCGGGGAGGGGAGACGCGCAGATACCTCAATCGGACGGCGGTCCTTCTAGCGAGTGGACGTGACATGTGACTTGTGGGGTACATTAGCACCCCAGGGTACTTTTAACGTAAGTATTTAATAATATATTTCTTTCGTTACTTCCTGTCTTTTATGCTGTTTTGTATTGTAATCGTATATGCTGTCGTTGTTTTCAAATTCCAATACTAGTGCTCATGCTACTATAGTTTATGTATGTTAAATAATTATATTTATGTATGTCCAAAAACTTATATCCTAATTCAATTTGAGTTTTTGTGTTATTTTTTTCAGATGACGTCACGACGTTTGAAGGATAGTGAAATAGAAAATCTTCTATTGGAGGCGGAAGATGAAGATCTTTTTATAGGCGAAGAGTCGGAAGATGAAACAGATGAAATTATTCAAGATTTCAAAAAATATAAATCGGACAGGCCAACTCTCACTGAAGATGACGATTTTATTCCATCGAACATAAGACCTTCATTTGTTCGAGATACGTCAAAAACAGAGCTGAAAGCGCTTTTTGGGCTATACTATTTGGCTGGTGTACTGAAAATAAATCATCTGAGTGTAAAAGAAATCTTTGACAAAAATACAGGTATTAATTATTTCCGGTCTACTATGAGTGAAAAAAGATTTGAATTTTTAACTAATTGTCTCCGTTTCGATGAACGTTCGACAAGAGCTGAGAGAAGACAGGTGAATAGATTGGCACCCATAAAAGAACTCTTTGATCATGTAATTGAGACTTCAAAAAACCTATATTCTCCTTCTGACTGCACTACAATAGATGAGCAGTTGCTTGGCTTTAGGGGAAGATGTCCATTCCGGATGTACATCCCTTCAAAGCCAGATAAATACGGTATCAAACTACTGATGTTGTGTGATGCTAAATCATACTACATGATAAATAGCCTTATATACACCGGAAAAGATTCTACCCCCAGGGGAATACCCGTTGCTGAGTATTACGCGCTTGAGTTATCAACTACTATTCACAATAGTAATAGGAATATAACTTACGATAACTGGTTTAGCTCTATACCTACCGCTCAAAAACTGCTGTCGAAAAATGTTACTACAGTTGGAACACTGAAGAAAAATAAAACAGAACTACCAAATCTTTTTACGGATACTAAAGACCGTGACCTGAATACATCAATGTTTGCTTTTCACGATAAACTTACTCTGCTTTCATATGTGCCTCCAAAGCTTAGCAAAGGAAAAAAGAAAAACGTGCTTATGCTTTCCACCATGCACTTTGAAGCAGACAAAGACAAAGCTGTTAATTTGCCAGATATAATATCATTTTATAATAAAACGAAGGGTGGAGTTGATACGTTTGACCAACTTTGTCATACGTACAGTGTGTCACGTAAAACTCGGCGCTGGAGCCTTTGTGTCTTCTATGGAATACTAAATATTGTCGGGATCAATTCCATGATATTGCTTAATTCATCAAATGCCACTGATAAGCAAGTTTTAAAGAACAGGCGTACTTATCTGAAGACACTCGCATTTGATCTCATCAAACCTCACCTAGAAGATAGGTTTCAGTACCGTACTTTGCCAACATCCCTACAAATAAGTATTGGAGATATATTAGGGAAAAAGCGATCAATCGCTGCGGCAACTAATGCCAATTTGAAATCTGGAAGATGTTCATTCTGTCCAAGGTCCAAGGACCGTAAATCACGCACACAATGTGACACGTGCAAAACATTCATTTGTAATGAGCACCAAAAAAAAATTTGCCAAAACTGTTTAAGTTCCTAATTTTATGTGCCTTAATTGTGTTCATTGAAACCAAAATTAGTGTAAGAAAGTATCATGTATGTTGATTTTCAATAAAACTTTATTATCTTTTGAAAAATGTAACTTTTTAATTGGGGTGTGCTTATACCCCAGGGTACTGTCAATGAAATTCTTGTATGGGTACGGTTTTAGGGTTAAGAACCATAATAATTTTGACAAAACTGTTCAAATTTATAAATTAATTGCAAAAAAAATATTGCATGCCGTTCCAACTTACAGGCTGCAAAAAACTAGAGGCCCTTTTAAAAAAAAAGAGTCAATAGTTACGTTGCTAAATATTTTGTCTCAATGAAACTATAACTTTTATAGATATTATGTGAACTTGTAGAGGACGTTGGGTTCAGACTATTTATCTCAAACCAGCTTCCAATTGACGTAAACATATTTTTAAAATACAGGAGAACAAAATTGCCCTTGCTAGTTGGTTCTTTCCAGTACAAGGTCTCCGCCTGTACAATTGTAAACCAATAGCGTCGCATGTTTGACGTGCAAAAGTGATTATATAAATGCTATTTACTAATACATTTTTGATTCTATTTGATATACACACACATACACTTCTTCCCTGACGCTTTCGTGTAGCTAGGTGTGACGCTGTCGTTCAATTATCAGTTAACCTATTTATTTGGACGTTCTAATTTATAAAACAGTATTTATAAAAGTAGTCACGCAAAATACACGAATAATTAATAAACTGCATCAAATTCCATTGACTTCGTAATAATCGAAATTGAAATTTCTAGTAATAGATTAAATAGTAAATTAACTTTAAAACATTTTGACGGGCAAAAATTCATAAACCATTAATCCAGTATATATTTGGCAACGTTACAGAAATGATAAACCCACCCTGGTGAGTTCCTTTCCATCTTTCCGCCACCCATTTGAGGAATAAACTGGCTCCTGGTTTGAGATTACCTCGCACTAAAACATCATTCAAAAATCTAGTGTGAATATATGTATTTTATATACAATATATGGTTTTATGTGTATTCATTCAGTTTGCATATTCAATTTTTTTCCCGTAACTAGCAATTATAATAAATTATTTCGTATAGTAAAAGTGTTGTTAAGTCGAGATAACAATTATCAGGATGAATTCTTGAAATATTAAATACGATTCTTGCCACACTAGGTTCCGGCTACTAATATACCTAAAACACAAAGCACGTTTTTTGTCTCTGCATTCTCGGCATATATTCAACTGCGAAATCTGTCTCGATTGTCGCCTACTAACACTACTATAAATAATAAGTCTATAGTCAATTATTATAAATTTCATAATATTTTTTCGTAAATAATACAATGTAACCTATTAGATTGAGGCCAGCTTCAAAGTTCCAATTGACGGTAATATAATTACAAGCTGTCATAAAAAATATCCCTTGCTGATTTTTGTGCTAGTACTTTCCAGTACAAGGTTTCCTACGGTCGATTTCTCAGCAACTGACGTAAATTGTTTTGCCGTACTAAATTATTATGTAGAGCGGTACGTGCGATGATCCCAATCGGTCAAACATTTTTTATTTTGTACTAATTCGATTTGATTTACCGCATATGAACGTGATTACGTTCATCGCTTCGAATTATATATGTTATTTAATTTCAGATATCAAAAATGATTAGTTTTTATTAAGCATTAAGTATCAATATAATCCTTTCATAAACTTAAATCTCTAATTATTCCACCACTTACAAGCTTACAGTTATTCTTAATTGTAATATAAGGGATTCGAATCGGAAAGTCATTGTCATATGTATATGAATACTTGTCAAGTGACAGTGATTTTAGATTCAGTGATTCGAGTGTTTTATGACTGTTGTGAACAGGGGGACAGGTATATATCTAATTATGAATTTGTTGAAATGACATTGTGATTTTAACTATTTATGTATTAATAATGTAAAATGTGCACACATATTCACACTTTTTTTATGAGGGAAGGCACAGTCCAGTTTCATGGGAGAACTGCCCTTGCAACGATAGGTTCTCGACTTTTATTAATACATGCACGCTCGTCAGTTACAGGTACTGTTGACCTGGAACTAAAATGTGATAGTCTTAAAGTTAACAAAGGCAATATAATATCTGACAATATATTATTTGAGTGCAGTTTTTGTAAGATTTGTAGTAATATGTTTCAAAAAAATTTAGAAACGCCGCTGTTTTGATAAACCATTAAGAATTTCATTTGATGTTGCATTACACAACCTAGACAATATTGTGTCCGAGTGATGAGAAGTTAAACATGGTACCTAATTCATAAAACTTTCTATTTGTTGACAGTATTAAAAATATTGACGATATCATAATTTTATTATCTACAAATGAACTGACTTCATAACAATAATATGAATGTTTGCAATAATATTTGGTTTCGTCGTGCGAATGCACCATTCGTAAATTATTATAATACTATCGCTATTCCATTTAATACATTTTCTTAAGTACTATCGTGTAAACTTGATTTAAAATGAATAATTTATAGAATAAAGTCACACAACGACATCTATGTTAAAGGTACACGTACAATGTTCAAAAAACCTAATATAGATTTCTAAATAAGATATATTATTCTTAGGTATATTTATTGTTAAGAAATCCAAAATTGCTCATTTCAAGTCACACTTGAGTTGCATGACCAAAATCAACAAGTGACCGACTTGGTCTTTGAATGCCTTGCTTATGTATAGTTTAATCGGAAAACAATATAACCATGACGCGATATTTACGCTCTACTCCATTAATATTGGTTGAATTTTAATTTACCTGGCCTGAACTGGAATTTTAATCTTCTACTTAAACCAATCACTTTTATTTGATTTTAAATCTAATCTCGATGGAATCGAATAGAACACGATAAAAGTTAGTTTATTTTTAATTAACATAATGTGTTTCTCAGAATACAACGGATACTTTAACATAAGTATGCGTTTTCCAATTTCTATGAAGAAATTTCTTATTTTTTTAGCGGTGCTCAATAATTGAAATGATGTCAATGCATTGCGTCAGTTAAGACAGGCAATATCAACACAGCTTTCGTAAACTAGCTACTAACAACTTATGAAATAAGAGTCATTGTAAACGCATTAAATGGAATGGTCTGGAAATGACCTAGCGATAATTTAAAGACATCAAATATACCTAATTTTATCGACGAAAACCCCCTAATGTGAGTATCTACCCCATTCTATTAGGAATGGCCGTCATTATATTTTTTAATATATTTTAATAGTCAATTTTTGGCCCCCCTCTAAACTAAATCTTAAGGAGTTAACAACGTAGGTTCATAATAAAATCACCGGTCACCAACTGAGCTAAACCCGACTCTCCTTGGATTTCAAATCCCCTACCAGATCATATTATTACTGATAACGTAACTTAATTTTTCAGTACATATTATTGTCATGTTAATCGGTACTTGAGGAAAAGATCATATATAAGATTATATTGTACCAGTATATTTTAGCATAACTCATGCGTAACGATTACCGACGACACATGAAAGCGATAAAATCGCAAAAACAATTGCTATCGGCTGATGTATTTATAGTAATAAAATTAACGTATCTTTTCGCCTATAGATGATGTATGTCAACTCCGTATTGCGTAGCAACTGATCACTAACTATCGTGTATTACGTATCGTATATTACACAGTGTAAACATTCTTATCGGCAAATAACATGTGTTCTGAAAAATAATCCTAAGGTTAAATTGATTTCATTGACACGATGATTTTTAATTAACACAAATTTGGGCCATCTTTATTTTGTTGTATGGACTATTTTTCATTAACTTAGAATTTCAAATACTCATACCTAGTCTATCTTGTACATAACAGATTAAGTAAAGTATTATTTATTTATATTATATTGGCATCATTATTCACTATCACGTCAGCCGAGAGACACTGTTGGACATAGGCCTCTCAAGTATTTCCACAGCAATCAGTTCTGCATCGCTAGCATCAAGCGCCTTCCTGCGATCTTCACCATTTCGTTGGTCTGCTTGGTTGGCCACCTACCAATTCTGCTTCACCAGGTATATGTCTGTCAATCGAGCACCTATCCCTCCTAAAGAACGTCAGTTTTGTAAACATAGTTGCCTTACCCACTGCCACTTAAAATTCGCAATGCATTTGACTACAGGGGTGACCCTGGTGTTTCTAGGGATTTTATAATTACTGAGTCGATCTAAATTCGATCTCGAACACAACGTTTAACTGCATAGTTCTCGTCGCCCTTCGGGCGACTTTTTTATTGTTAGACTAGCAGTACCCACGACTTCGTCCGCATGGAATCGCAATTTTAGGTAACATTTTTAATGACTCAGACTACTCTTACGTTTATGTTATAAACGTAAGAGTAGACAAATATAATCAGAAAGTTTCGAACTGCTAAGCTATCGGGAATTACACGTGTTATTGTGAGTTAACCATAAAAGATAGACATATTCTGTCGTGGGATATTTTTTATATAATTTTAAGGAGAACATTTTCGTCATTCATGATTTCTGTGTAGCTTTAACCATTAAGTATAGATTTGAGTAAGCACTTGATCCCTATCTCTAATTTTGAACCAATTTATATGGACTTTTGTAAGGGATCAGATTTCGGTGTCATATATATATTTTGGTTTCACTGACAACACGCACGAATCAAAGGTGGACACTAGAAGCATTGTGGTAGATGGGCCGACAATATGCCACATAACTTCTCGAACTTTGTCCAAACAAGTCCAAACAAGTCAGAGTAAAATCTCCAACACAATTACATAAATCAGTATTTACGTTTATTCGACATAATGTTGTTCTTATCATGTTCATTTTAAAATCCACTCGCTTTGACACATTCAATCCTACACTTTCCAAAACTTGTTACGCGTTTTTGTAGTGTGAAAGTGGTTGTATTTTTTATATCTCCGCTATATATCTAAAATAAAACTGGCAGTGATCTGATTTTAAACTGAATATGCACAGTTTTGTATTTTTTTTTTGTTTAACAAAAATAAGTCATTTTCCCAACAACTTTTGACAGACCACCTTTTTTCTGAAAGGTGACAGGGATGGACAACCCCACCGTGAGGTGCATGCACCTCGCAGCACTCATACAACTACCATTGCCGTAAGCTTCTTTGTGTATTTACAATCGTACACAATTTTGAAGTTTATTTGATTTTTATGACAAAAAACAAAACATTTTCCCACAAATTTTTAACAGACCTCTCTTTCTTAAGAGTCAGCTGGGATGGACCACTCCACCGCGAGGTGCATGCACTTCGCGGCTTACACGCCACCACAACCGCCGTGAGCTTCTTAGTGTATTTACAACCGTACACTGTATTTTACTTTATTTGATTTTTATGACGAAAAACAAGACATTTTCCCACCAATTTTGACTGACCACACTTTTATTATAACCCGTCAGAATGGACCACCTCACCGTAGGATGCTTGCAGCCAGCAGCAAGCAAACGACGTCTAGTTATTACGTATAATACCCACCCAGGATAGTCTGACGTTTTGGGTTTTTTTGTTTCAGGTGGAAGGTATTGGATACGACTTTCTCCCGCGAACGCTAGATCGCACCGTAGTAGACCAATGGGTGAAGTGTGACGACAAGGGCTCACTGCGAATGGCCCGCCGGCTTATCAAGGACGAAGGGCTTCTTTGCGGTAACTATGATCATATTATAAACACTTCTGAAAACACATTAACTAAATTCTATAGTGTGACGCAGCACTGTTTCCAATTGATTGCATTTCAATTAATAATTTTATCTATACAATAATTAATAAATAATTAATAATTATTTTATCTGTACAACACAAATACTTTAAAACGCATTTGAGCAATAATTTTAATCGCGACAATTTTCTAATCTGTATTGATAACAGCAAAGTAATTTTATTACGATATCGTGTTAGATAATGAATTTCAAATTTCGATCGTATTCGATATCAAGGCAAAAAAAAAACTAATAGACCTCAATTTTAATAATAAAGGAAATCGAAATTCCGTTACGTCACGTCAGATTGATTAGGTTTTTTTAGTGAATGTCGAGACGACTGATTTTAGTGCAGTGTTAAAAAAATATTCACGTTCTTTATGACAATATACAGGGTTACCTGGTAAGTCGTGCGAACCCCGTTAGGGGGTCGTGGTTCCCACCATTTCTGACAGATTTCCCCTTGGAACCCCGCCCCCCAACTTAACCCTTTTCAAGTTATAAGGCTTTAAAGACTTTTTTGAAAAAATTTCCGCTTTTTGTCTATTGGCCCATTTTTTTTGTTTATTATTATTCAAATGCTTAGTTTTATACTATTTTTGTGTAGCAGATTAGTTTGTTCATCATAATGCAAAATAAAAATAGAGTTACCTCAACTAAATAGGTTGTAGATAGAAGATTGATAGTTATAGCATCAAACAAAAATCAGTACAAATCAAACTTCAACCAGCAATAGTAAAAAAAAAATCTATGACACGTAGGCTGCAGACACCTTTGAAAATATCTACGTTTCATTAGCTATTCAACAAGGTATAACAAGGTAGGCTGCTATTAGATTTCTTGGAATAATCTTTGGTAAAAGTCCTAAAAGGAGTAGTGAAATTAATGTAAAATTTATGAATTATGTTACAAAATAAAATAAAACAATTTAAATTAGGTTAAACAAATGTATTTTATTTTATCTTTCGTGTTCAACATGTCCACCTCTGTTTCGCACACACACTCGCATTCTGTTTCTAAGTCCACTTTTAACCACCGATGTTGTTAAACCTCTTCTTATTTGATCTGTTGCCATTAGAATCCTTTCCTTTAACACGTCTACAGACTCAATTGGGTGGTTAACACGACAACTTAAATGATGAGCACTACAAGATTTTTTTAAGAACACAATTAAATGATTTGCTTGAAGACTTACCCCTGAATCTTATTAGAAACATGTGGTTTCAACACGGCACATTATAGCAGATGTGTCCGAGAATGGTTAGACACAAACTGTACCAATAGGTGGATCGGGAGAGGTGGACCTATACCGTGGCCAGCGAGAAGCCCAGACCTGACCCCCATGGATTTTTATGTATGGGGGCACATGAAAAGCATAGTATACGACGAAAACCCTGCCTACAGGGGAGCCCTCCTCGGGGAAGGCTACACTACCTCCCCCGATCTCCTCCACCGACGACGCCCCCCGGTCACGGAAGGGGCGTGGTCCATCCCGGGTCGCCGTATCCGCGGGGGCGACTTCCTCGCGCCCGCCGGCGATCCGCGGCGCCGCCTCCTTCGAGCGGATCGGCCATCTCCCGACCCCGCCCGGCGGCCTCCTTCTGGAGCATCACTGCTTCACAGAAGGAGGCCATAACCCTCCAACCTCCCTCGTCCGCCAGCATTGCCGCAATCAATGCCGGCGGAGACAGATCTCGCCCGATCTCTGCGACCAAGACTCGGCGCTCGGAGGCCCACGCGGGGCACTCCGCCAGCGTGTGCTGCGCCGAGTCGAGGTCGGATGCGCAGTGGTGGCAATGTGTGAATCCCTCCCGTCCTATTCGACACTCACCGAAGCAGCCGTGCCCGGTAAGTATCTGAGTCAATCGGTAGAGATAGACGGACCTACCGACCAAGGCCACAATGCCAGTGACGCTCATTGCCCATTCGTTTATTCACAAATAATTAATGGGTCGTGTACCTCATAGCCAGCGTTGCCAGTTTTTTTTTGCCAAGTCGGGACTTTGGTACTTTTTGAGTGAAAATAGCGGGATTCTTCCGTCAGAAGCGGGAAATAGTAAAAAAACGTATATAATCAAAGGTTTTCAAATATTTATCTTTATGTTTGACTTAAAATTTCGTTTACGTGACAATGGATAGCAAAAGTAGCCGTACAAAATGTATTTTAACAAAAAAATAATATTTTAAATCCGATTTACTCTATCGTTAAATTCGTCTTTAGAATAAAAAAATCGGCAAGTCTGGCAACACTGCTCATAGCGGTCATGTTGCATAAAAACAGACTTACTTATCAACTATCTAATCAATGCTCATTCATACTAAGCTGCTGCCAAAAACTGCTTTGAATCATGAAGAATTATAGAAAGTATAATAGCTATTTGCAGTAAATAGATTTGTATGTATTACGAGTTTCCTGCGCGTAAGTTTAATATCGGTCATGTACTCCCAAATTACTTATCTACAAACGAAATTTTAATGTAATTCATGTCATTGACCGAAAAATATGCCTTATTGATACGGCACATGCAAATACTACTTGCATTTATATTATATATATATAGCATTTAATATTTGAGGCGTAAATTCATTTTCTTTCTGCACTTCGAGTTGTAGATTTAATATTCTCGTAGTAACAGATTCCAGAAATTTCTGGATGTTTTGACGTTTTCCTTGAAATTGCTTCAATATTAGTACTATAAAGATTTCAACCTATTTTGTCATTTTTTTATCTCGGGATTTCATTGGAATGCTTACGACCCTTTTACAATATCATCCGCGAAAAGTACAACATGGAACAGAAACCGTGTATTTTTGCGAACATATCTTTATAAGTTGTTAAAATGTTCGAAATACTGGGATTGAACTAACAATAAAACTCATTGTTTTCTATATAATTATTATTTCTATAAAACCGCAACATATTTGCAAGTAACATTTTGATATTACTTACAAATGTAAAATAGTGCCAACCTTTACACTAAACATTTTACTATCGTAAGTTTAGTGATAATTTTTAAGCTCAGCTTGAATATTCGGATACATATTTAACAATATTTTCATAACATTTAATTGATGGCTTATTTTATCATGTTTTAACAACTTCAAGTCTGTTGGTTCAGTCATGTAGTACTGTGACAAATTTGTTTTTATGACAATATTTTTCAATAAAATAACTTATTCAATTATACAGCGTGTTAGTTTCTTTTTCTTATCTCCCTAGTCAAGCCATAGGGGTGACAAGATTAGAAAGGTTACCGATCATTGTATATATTTCAAATACTAATAAAACTAATACCGAAGCACGTGTCTACAAAACGAAATTACTTTTCCAGTAAAAGAAACACCATAAATACTACGCAATGTAACGCGCCAGCTGACACCGTGCTCGGTTTCTACAGCCGCGTATTTATTAAGAAATACTGATTTTTCTTTGTGAGATCATTAATAAAATACCTTTCCTTCCTTAAGTTTAATATAAATAATAATAAAAATAAATAAAAAGCCTTTTTATTTCTTGCTAAAAAATAAATAAAGTTAAAGTACATCACAAATAAATCAAAAATCAACAAATATAATTTCAATAATTAATTAGATTAAGTTTACGTTGCAAAAATCAATAAATCTGGTTGGTTATTACTTACCTAATTAAAATTTATATAATTCATAAATATTAAAAATTTTATATTAACATTATTAAAATTATCTGTATAAATAACTTAGCGTAATATATATATATATGTAATTTAATGTCAATTATAATATTATATTATTATGTTGAGCAAGAACCCCTCTTCAGGTGAAGGCCTCCTCCAGAGATTTCCAAGCATGTCTGTCGCTCGCTACTGTTGCCCAGTCCGGACCTGCTATGTGTGTAATGTCGTCCACCCATCTTGACTGCGGTCTGCCTTTTTTTCTGTACCCACCTGGGCCCGGCCACAGTGTAGTCCGTACGGTCCACCTGTCATTGGTCATCCTATTTAATATACAAACATCGAAATAAACGAAGAACTATATGTAATGTTATAGGTGGCAGCAGCGGTTCAGCGATGTGGGGCGCAATACAGGCGGCTCGTGCGCTCAAGCCGGGCCAGAAGTGCGTGGTGCTGTTGCCCGATAGCATTCGCAACTACATGACCAAGTTCATCTCTGACCAGTGGATGGAGGCTCGTGATTTCAAGGCGGCTCACCCGAATGACAAATTGTGGTCAGTATTCAATTAATCAAATCATTTATCTATACTAATATTATATACGTGCGAAAATATTTTAATACAATTTTCATATCCCCAATTACATTTTTTTTTACTTTCCATTTGATTCACTGATAGAGAATACCATATTGCAGTATGTGCCCTGTTGTACCTTAACGCAAATATTTTTAAAGTCAATTTTATTAAACATACGAAAACATACTATTTTGATTATATTATTAATTTATTTTTGTTCACTATTTCCATTCTTTAATTTATATCCCGGAACATTTCATCCCGATCCGAGGCCGCCATTTTGGCTAAAATCCGGTCCGAAAATCACGCCAAATGTGGTAATTCAAAAGATGGGCACCAGCGCCGCCGCCTCTCTAACATCAAAACACCCTCATAATCACCCCTGATCAGTCAGTCAGTCAGTGAGTGGTATTTGAACTTTATATAATATAGATGAGAATGTCGTAAAAGCTGAGAAGGACAAAGTCAGTAAGAACCTTGACTTGGCCTACGAGGTAACTTCTATGTGGAATGTTGATTCGAAGATCCTACATAAGAAGTTCCTACAGGCCTAATAGCCAAAAGCCTCGATCAACAACTTAAGAGAGACTCGCACGTCACATATTGTCGGGAGAATCCTTTCTCTACAAGTCTAACCACCGGTAGCTTTAGCACTACCCCGCTGCCGGTGGCATAATAAGTTTAAGTTTTTTATTGTATTTATGATATACGAGTACAAATGAATTAAACGTTCTCTTCAAAACATCCATAGATGAATCCTCATTCGGGTACGCTAAGGGGGACAGTGGTAAAAAGGTAGTTAGGATACTTAGGATTGTTAAATAGATCTTGTAAAGGAAGGTGGGAACATGGTGGTCCCAACTCCAGTAAATCGAAAGCTACTCAGATTTTTACCGATATTCGGAAATTCAAATTCCTCTGCATATATTTATTTACTATTTGGGAGTAAATATTTGTGTTTAGGTTCTGGTTTGTGCATACTAATTTTTCCCTTAATTAAAATAATTTCGACGAATTGATAATCCGTGGATCACAGACTGTAAAATAAGATAGAACGTTCCCTTCTATATGGCATGATTGGACATTTAGTGTTAACTTGGTATATTTATCACAGGTGGTGGAACAAGGAAGTGACTGAGAGCCTAACACAGCCCGCAGAGAGGATATCACAACAAAGTACGGTGATGGAGGCCCTTGAAAAACTGCAAAAAACGCAGGCGCCAGTTCTCACCATAGTCAATGATAAAGGGTAAGTGGTAATGTGTAAAGGTAGATATGCGACTATAATTATTATATACACTACCTATTTCAATCAGTAAAATAATAAATAATATCACGCCAGTCTCCTCAAGAGTAGAATCTAAGGAGAATATTAGTTCCAAACTAATACTAATATATTAGAAATCAGAAAGAAAACAATTTCTTTTGGGTGCTAATTTTACTTACGATTACATTATTAGGGAGTGCCAATAACACTTGTTGTGAAGCAGTCATTGTAGATTTATACTATTAATTAACTGATTATAATAATACATCTTGGTATATTAAGAGGTCGTGGTATATAAAAATAGAACCTTGAAAATCGGTACCTAATTTCCAAAAGCATTTTTTTTTTGCTACAGAAATGAGACAAACACTTTTAAATAAACAGAACACAGGTCGAGGTCTAATCTGATAGTGCACAGACACAATCATAAAAAAATGCTGCCGACGTGGTATTGTTCAATAGCGCTACTTTCAACAATAATTGTCGTAATTACTAATACTATATGAATGAAAAATTCGCGCGATACATTGCGCCGACATCAAACTGGTATCGACGGGACTTGGGTTGTACTTATAGTAAGCCTATCGCAGTTGGCCTCTGGCTCATGACATGACATGGACAAAAAGTGGGCCTCAATCATGTGCAGAGACGTAAGATATATCAATCGATAGCTCATTTTATGTTCATCAATTTACAATTTATTATATTTTTTTTTAAATCCGCCTTGTTTCTGTAAATGATATTTGAAAGTACCTAGATATTCAAGTAAACACATCCCAAATCGTGGTTAAAATGTTTTGATTAAGTATATAAAATGATAATTTATTTAAATCTTATTGAAAAATGGTTATATACATAACAAAAGAAATGTAATTAGTAATTTTAGTAATTTAGTAAAATTAATAGAAAGAAAAAAGAACTTAAAAAAAATCCATTAACTTGCTAGTATTAAAAAAATTAAATTCTTAATTACAAGAAAACGGGAGATATTTAAAATCAAATCTTTATCCAGATGATCTACAATAATTTATACTCTTCTCTGGTAAAGTTTCGTCGCTGCACATTACTCAGGCCCACCTTCCATACAAATTTTGACCATCATCTTTAGTTAACTTTCAAAGTGATTTCCTAATGACGCAGGCTATAGTTTCCGGTAAGGATTTGTTACGCTGTATTTTGATTATATGATATTTTGTTGTAGGTCCATAGTGGGCGTGTTCACGGCTGACCACGCGCGCCGGAGACTGGCCAACCTGGCCGGCTCTACCGCGGAAGAGCTATCGAAGTTCACCATTAAGAAGTACTACAAGGTGGACCTGCAAACTAAGCCAACTTATGGACAAGTGTCGCGGCTGTTAGACATAGCGCCTTTCGTAGTCGTCGTCGACTCGGGTATGTCTCCATCAATCCCTATACATACAAACATATGGAGTGGGTAGTGTGCACTAACACACTGTTGAAGTGTTTGACTATAGCTCCGTTTCTAAAATTGTTTTATAAAGTATTTGCTTAAAATTCTGTCTCAATGCTACAATATAATTTACAGTAAATTCAATTCTTTGAAGTTCGAAGAACAAATCTACGTAAACAGTTAGTTTGTAAGTTTAATGTGAACAAGTGTGTTTCTGAAGTTACTTTATTGTTTTGATGTCAAGTGCTAGTTGATCTTCTAGTGCTAAGTTTTATGTGTAGCACAGGGGAAGTAATGCCTCGGCCGAACAGTTTTCAGTTTGTTGTTGTTACATTTATATACATATATATCAGTATTATATCTTTGTTTTTGTATATATACTTTATATAAGTATAATTATATTTATTTGAAAGTATTTTAAAAATTTATTCGTACTTGATTGACACTTTGTGTATTCTATCGTGACAACGATAGTTATAGCCTCATGTGGCTCTTTTTTTACTTTTATTTTTCTGGCTCATTAATTTTATCTGCTCATTTCAAAACTCCACTCATTCAAAAAAGGTGATGGCTGAAATCAGTTATTTGCCTAAATTAGGCAAATATTTAGCTGAGCCTTTGCGTGACTTTTTGCTTTCTGCAGCATACATATCGCACTAATAATACAATAGTGTATCAACTCAAAACGTCGTACTTGACATAATACTATAAACAGACGCAAAATTTGATTCCTCACGCGTGGTCAAGACCGTCGTTCGATTAGTGCAAAAACAGAATAAGGATAAATTTAAAAACTTATGTGACAGTTATTCAATTTGCAACTATTACATGAAGTGAGTAATAAGTTTTTTGTTGATTCTGAAAAATGTTCGATTTTGAGTTGATACACTATTGTATTATTAGTGCGAATTATATTTATAGTGTTTGTTTGTACTTTTGTTTTTTTTCTTAATTATTACCATTTGTTTTATTAGATATTTATGTGTTTTATCTATCTATCCATATCATTATTACAAGTGACAAACTTCTTCATCGCAACTCATATACTTCTCCACCGCGTATGCTAATCAGATTAGGATGAATATTCTTAATCAATAACTTGGGCCAGTGCAGATTCACAATATAAATATTAAAATTTCTTTACTGGGTATGTAGGTTGCCATACAAATCCTGAAAGTTGGCTAGAAGTGTAATTAAACCGCCGCTGATTTTGGTGTCTCCAGTCACCCAGTGAATTACACTGACCCACCTCACCTGACCTGACCACCTGATCACAGGCCAGCCCACTTCACATAGATAGTTCACTCTATTGTACATTTAAAATGAGGCCAATAACAAAGATAACTGCAAAACTAGATGAATAACTTTTGATAAAGTAACTAGTGCATTGTTATAATTGTCCATACTTTATAAATGAAATATGTTGTGTGATCCAAAATAAATGTATTTCTTTCTGTTACTTTGGACGTTTTTAAAAGTACGTCCAATGAACAACGAAATAAAAACTAAATTCTAGAGTAACAGGGGTATAACAATTGCATTGAACATGAAAGGCTTTTTTAAAAGAAGCGTTAATCCCTACTAATATTATAAACGCGATAGTTTGTATGGATGGATATTTGTTACTCTTTTAGTAAAAAATACTAAATAGATTTTAATGAAACATTACAATAATATATAGCTTATAACATCATAGTAACACAGGCTACAATTTATATCCATATACGCCACGCTATGTTCATATAAGCTACTGAAAATATTTACTGCGCAGACGAAGTCGCGGGTATCAGCTCATTGTTTCACAACTTCTTGATTTAATTAAATGCTTCAAATATTTTTACTTCATGATATGTTTTCATCATAACATCCATATGCAAATTGTCGAGTTAAGTAGAGGTTAAAACGTAAACTACTTTTGCAAAATATTTAACGCAATATTCAAATTTAAAAATTTGCGTCCTCATTAATGATATACATTTGTTTTGCAGAATCTCCAGTCGGAGTGATAATGGCAGCTGATTTATTACTACACACAGCAACTGAAAAAATACAATTAAACGGCAAATGATAGGGTTCTAAGCACATTGAGTTTAGATGTCATTTTAAAGAACTGATATTCTAGTTAATTTATAAATTTATTAATAATATTCACATTATTATGAATACCCAATAATGTTTTAAAACATAGATTATACCAAGGGAACATAAGTTATATACATTTAGAGACCACCTCTAGAATAGCTATTAAGAACCTTTATGTCTGTATATTTTTGCATTACAACATTTAGAGCTTTGTTATTGTGTATTGGAACAGTTCACTATACTTTTTATACTTTTATATTTATAAGTATTATAATACAGAATCAGAATGATATTTGCATGTTACATACTATAGAAGTTGGTACAGAATTAATATGAAATAACATGAGTTTTTTTTTTATTTTCAACCTAATAAAATATTGATACAATAAAATGAAAACATAGTGTTGCTGGTGTGTGTTTGTACCCATTGCTTGATTTATAGCTTTGATAAAAAAATATGCCAATAGAATCTTCTCAATTACATATAACCCAAAACCTTATTAATGGAAGCGTAATTTTAAGATTTTTAGAACAAGCATTATTTCTGTAAGTGTTGCAACGAATAAGCAACATTCACAATATAACAGTGTATGTAACTTGTGACAATAATAATGGTACCAGGTAATTATTACCACTATTTCTTAACCTTAACGCCAAAACAGTTATGAAAGCACTACTGCTTTGTGGCAGATATATTTAAGGTCACCAAACACAACTGGTAGTCTCCCTTCGATTACAAATATCAGTGCCTAAACTACTTAGTTAATAGTCATTATTACCGAGTTATATATTAGCGAGACTTTACCAAGGTCTGCTTGAATATCTGGAGTCTAATTTTTAAAATTACTTAAAAAGATAGGCAATAAAATTACAATAACATATACTGTAGTTTTTCTGGAGTTTGCAAGTTTTGTTAAAAATCTCACAGGAACTACACATAGTTTAGGTGTCTGTAAACAATTACTATTAGGTGGGCAGTCTGTTTGTCAGTGTATCACAAAACATAAAAAAGTATTTGCATTAATAATTTTGCTTAATTTGCATTAATAATTTTGCTTAATTTGCAATAATTATGGATGTTTCATACAGGTGAAGTAACTAAATTCAGTTAAGATTTGTCGTCTTTATAAAAAGTAAGAAAAATAAAATATCACATGCATGTAGTGAATTAAAATGGATTTAAATGTACTACCAAATATCAGGTACAACTATGTATAGATTCTTACTACTGATGGTGAAAATAACCATGGAGTTTATACCTACATATCAATCTACAAATATATCCATATATTTTTTACCAAGTGTATAAAAACAAAATATTGTGCTTCAAAAATTGATGTAATTGTATAATTACAGAAATAACACATTTCTTCTACTGACGGCTATGACTATTAGATAAATACTTGACCACACATATGGGCAAGTAGCCTTACTAAGGAATACATCTATGTAACCGACTGTACCGCAGTTTCATGGAATTGTGTGTGGTGTGCAGTAATTTATATTTATAATTTGCCTCCCAAACTTATAAATTATATACTTAATATATAATTATATATTTAAAAATTACAACACTAATGTGAGTACTAAAATATTTTATGAATTAATAATTTTTATATTATTTTATGTATGAAAAATTTAAATACACTTAAATTAATTTCATGAAGTATCTAAAATCACAACCAAATAACAGTTTTGTTTATATACATATAGTATACATATTAGTGCTGAGAGCAGACCACATTAGTTTTGGTTGGCAGTGCATATGGCTAATTGTTTAGAATTATTTAACACAGTGTAGGATTCAATCTGTAATTTCACTACAGAGAAAAGTCCCTTTACTAAATGGCTGATTAAAGAATAATTGAGATAACTGAATTTATGGTGACTGTGTAAAATTCTAGCAATAGCCACTTTTTACAAAAAATAATATTATTGAAAATGCAGTCACAAATATAGAATGCCAGTGCTTTTTGAATTGCTCAAAAATACTATATGATAAAATGGGTAAAAATCCTTATTGAAACTATAAAGATTAATTCCAATTATTTAATTGTTTAAGGAGAAGGTGGTGGTGGTGATTGATGCTTTGCATTAGCTGCTAGAATTGCTCCTGGAGCAGGATATGGTCTCATTTGGTAAAGAGATCCCGAAGCAGTTGTATCCACTCCAGTCTTAGCATGCCTATCCAGTCCAGAGCTCCAGTTTCCACGTGGTATATCAGAATATGATGCAGGGTCCATTGGATCTAAATCATTATCTTTCACCCTAAGTCGTTTTTTGTCTCTGTGATGTGTCATTTCTTTTTCCTTTTCACGACTATTTTTTGACTTTTCTTTACTTGGCATTTGAGGTACCTCTTGATCTGATTCATCACTACTATTTTCACTTTCATCGCCTTCTTTAAGAAGTCGTTCCTCCCTTAAATGTGCCGCACTCTCAGTCGGTGCTGCATTCGGATGTCCAGGAGGTAACCATGAAACTAAGTTATTGTGAATGTTCCAATAATAGTGTTGCCCACAACCTTCATCATATACTTCCTCCCAGCCTGGGGGAAGTGGCCACAGCTCTAACACTTTTCGTTTATTTTCTAGATACTGTTCATCTGGTATCAATTTGCCTTGTTTCCATGTTTTCACACAATATTTCGTACATTCATGGTAAATGTTGTATTTATTTGGACAGCCTTTATGACCTTTAATAGGATCTACATTAACACCTTCAATTCCTTCCCAAAAATGCTCCCCATTGTTATAATCTTCCGGCTTACTATCGTAATCTTCCGCGATAATTTCTTCATTGGTTTGTATCGGTGGTGCTGGGTCATTTGTACCATTTGAATTTGGTTTTAATATACCCCGTTTAGCAAGACGTGCAGCTAATGCCGGAGGAAGAGGCATTATTATAAAACTAATAACTTTGTTTGTGAAAACGGCAGAAATTATGGTTTTATCTTAAACTTCATAAACTATTCCTCAGTATATATAAGTTACTCTATGAACTATTCGGTGGCTTCACTCACAGATACGTATATAGCACAGATTAGTATACTATTGTATATAGGTCGTATCACAGACTAATTAGAATTTGATGTCAATTTATTTCGTCCATACGGACAGGCGAAGGTACTAAGCTATACTGCCGAATCTTATACCTATATATATATATATATTTTTAATTCAATGCTAGGCAGAGCCAAATCTTTTATGTATATTGTTTGACTTTTATTTCTGGACCACAGATAAGTAAACTATTTACTTTTTTTTTGAGATACTTTATTAGATGCCGGCTTGGATTCTAACTGAAACTATTTACAATGTACTACCTACTACCACTACAGAAAACTTTTTTAAATCTTCTATTTTGCACGACATGCAATGCCGATGTCTCCTTAATTGCTATTATGTCATGAAAGCTGGCTGCATTGTAAATGGTTGTCTTCAGCAATATCGTTTAGATAAAGGAAATGTGGTGAATAACTGCTGGTTGATCTATCTTATATGTGCCATTGACATATATTCTACCGATAGACAAGAACACTAAACGAAAAAGTGTGTTCAAATACTGGTGAATGTTAGAACTATAATCAGCTAGATCGCTAAATCTATGTGACCTCGTTAGAAAAAAGACAACTGCTGGATTGCTTGTCGAAGTATAGATTTCGTTCAATCAAAACGTCGTAACCGCCGTTTACTTATGACGTTTTGCCGAGCGCAGTGAAGCATGACGTTAAAGCGCTTTGTATCAAAGAGTTTTCACCGCAGAAGCGATACCTTTAATAAGCACATTGTACCTCATACACTTATTATGTTTTATAATAGAAGGAATGGCAACATAAAAGAAAATAAAATATTAGGACTTATATAAATTTGTACTAAAAAATAAATAAAAAACTAAACATTTTATAATCACCCCGTCTATACATATATTAACCTAAAGTCGCCGCGTACTCTTAGGAATGGAACATCTGTATGGCTTTATTCTATGATTTTAGCAAGCACGCAACGCGGCGTCAATAAATACAAAATATTGTTTACGTTGTATAATTATAATATTATTATCCTTATTTCCACTTAAACAACTAGATATTTTACTCACTTAAATTTTCAATAATTATATTTGTTCAGGTTTACTATTTAATCACTGTTTTAATTATGTTTATTGTCGGCCTGTGAGCGATGCACACTGCGCGAATGGCGACGACTCACTGAGCGAGGTGCAGTGTACCCTGCACTTCACATGAACGTAGTGAATGTTCGGGCGGGCGTATCTAGTACGTAGTACATATATATCAATGATATGTACATTTTTATAATATATATTCTGTTCTTGTTTAGATCTTTCACTATATGTTGTTAGACAACCAACATCGTAGAGGTAAATTTTGAAATATGGACTATACATATATACCAGGAGGACGAATCACCACATCATCTCTGTACGGAAAATAAAATGTTATTAATAACAAAACAAGATGGAAATAGCGAAAATAATATTATACTGCGAGGTAATCTAGTTTAACTAAAAAATAAAAACATCATTATAATAGGACATAAATTTTATCACTATTTACAAATTCAAAATGTCTTTAAATATGATTCTACGACCTGACCCTGTCGTTTTCCGTTGTATATTTAATTATATTACATAAATGATTGGGAGCGCTAACAATTAGGGATTTAGCAGTATTATATAGTCGAGGCGGGCTTAAACGAAGCGGGACGCTTCTCGCCGTATGTTGTAGCACGGCACGCCAATATTGGATGTTTTTTTTAACGTCGCCTCACACTAGGATTTTTATCCTGTGTCGTGGGTGCAGTCACAAATAGAAATCTCACATGCACAAACACACAGACCGGAACAAATTTTTGTAGGTCATACAAATATCTGTCCCGTGCGGGAATTGAACCTGCGACCCGTTGCGTAGAAGCCGATTACTCGACCACTGCGCTAAACGTGTCGTAAAATTTGAATATGATGTAGGCTGGTTTTATCCTGTCTATACTTACCTCTAAACTCCTTCTAAAGATCTCTAAGGTAAAGGTTGGCTGCGGTTAGGAAATCGACTAGCGGTTGTATAAGGCCAGAATTAAACAAAAGGTGACTATAAAAGTTTAACATGCCTAAGAAGCTTAAGCCTTGAGCTGTATGTAGTAGAGGGAATTTTCGGAGCGATTTTCCATTCAGATGGTCGAATACTATTCATTACAAATTTTAAGACCCAGGAAGATGACTTTACTGATACTTACGACGCAGTTTTGGACTTTACTACGACACAGTATTCAATAAGCCTTTGTAGGATGGTGCGCAGATGCTCGGTATACTCTTGAGCATTTCGTGAAAATACTGGAATGTCATCAATGTAGGGAAAATAGAAATCTAAGTCGCGTAAAACCTGATCAATAAAACGTTGAAACGTTTGTCCTGCGTTACGTAGCCCAAATCTGATAAAGGGGAACTCAAAGAGTCCAAAAGGAGTTATAACAGCCGTTTTACAAATATCGTCGCTAGCCATAGGAATTTGTTGGTATGTTGGTGTCGAGGACAACACTAAGCTTATGGCACATCTCTAATTTGAAGTTAATCTGTGGTTTGATTAATTTTATAAGAACAATATTACAATGGAAGCTAAATGGAAGCTAAAGTGAAAAATGTCTAACAGACTTAATAAAATATATAATTTAATAAACGTTGTATTAATCAAATAAATAACCATGCAAAACAGTTGGTATGCTTTGACTAGATATTGTATGCTAAAAATTGTACATCCTGCAAAGGCCAGTCTCCAATATGGCGGATTGGGATAAACACCACAAGGCCGCCACATGCCGTCCTTTTTTGGTACTAGCTGTGGTGTGGTGGTGGTGACGACCACGAGCTTAGCACGAGCACGGCAATTTATCGCTTTAACAGTAAATGCTACAGGGTCTGGTGAGAGCGATTTTACAAATACTTGCAGAAACAACTGAAGGTGTTGCTATCAGTGAGACGATGAACCAGATTTCCTGTTATCAGCTTCCAGGAGTTGTTTCTACCGTCCAATCGTTCTGCTCGGATGAAATTAGCAAGATGTCCGAGAGGGTTGTTGCCTGCCGCCTCAACCATTACTTAACCGAGACCGAGAGGTTTCAAGTGAAATGCTCTACGATCGACACCCTCATCGGTTATTCGTGAGTGACAGGGTAAAAGGGAACAAAGTGCTGTTGGTGCTATTCGTTGCTATGCTACATTATTTAAAAATGTTACGTTTTCATACGATTTCTCTCGTTTCATGAACGTGAAGGCGACAAAACTCAAGTTCTGCAAACTACAAGATTGCGGAATATGATTTTTGGCGCCTGTTTGTACCTGTACCTACTTAAATCTCATAAATAGCAACAAAATATTTTAATTACATCTTAGTTAATACAACAACGAAAGAAAAAAAACTATTTACATGTTATTTTATTTTTGTAGGTTAAAATAAATGGTGAAGAATACATGACTACTATTTAATATTATTTTAACAATTATCTTGTCTATCCATAGTGTGGGTTCTCTGCATCTTTTGCTTGAGCTACTTTGCTAATGTCCTTTTCATGTCTTATTCTTATCGTGATTACCTAAAACTAAGACTGATTCCATAGCAAGAAATATACTAAAACATTCTTGAATTCTGTAAAAGAAGCATTTGATTAGATAGGTTTAACTTTATATTTAAGTGAACATAAACTTTCGGGGTTTTATAACTTAAAATAATGTACATGTCACCAGCAGGCGAATTGATGAATGCTTTTCATATGAACCTTTGTAAGTCACGACGGTTCTATACTTCACCATGAAATCGAATATAAAGATCAATTTATCGAGTTCGGTAAATTGTATACTTATACTCGGTATAGTAGACGCATTTCAACTGAATTGTCGGGCAATAAATGTTTATCACAGTAGGAATGTGCACGCAAGGCAACTTATATTGATAGTGGTTTTGATTAATTAAATGATAACATCAACCCTCAAGCTCATGATGTAATTTACAAAGTGTTCCTGAGGGCCTAGACAAGATACCTTTCGATAATCGTGATCGCATCGCTGACATAAAAAATGTATGGTATTGACATAACCACTCGAAAAGTCAAGCGATCGGTTATGTCAATACCATACACTTTTTATTTTAGCGATGCGATTACGAAAATAGAAAGGCATCTTGTCTAGGCCCTCTGTTTTTAAAAGAATTGAATAGTGACCCCGAGAAAAAAGTTTATTTCAATTTCAATAATCCACGATAGTTTGCAGAACTGATTTGAGGAGATAGTAGAGCGACCGTGGGTCGGGGTGGAATAACAACGAAATGTCAGAAGCAGGCAACCCGAATGTACCAAGAGCAAAAGTTGAGAAGACAGCGACTGTCACTAATGTCATACATACATACATATATGTCACGCCTTGTTCCCAATGGGGTAGGCAGAGACCACCACTCTCCACTTGCTACGATCCTGGCACACTTCTCTTGCTTCCTCCACTTTCATGAGCGTCTTCATGCATACTAATGTCAGCGTATTAAAACATACCATTGATTAATTTTATGACAACGGAGAATATTCATCGTAGGCTAGAATAGAATTCTAGAATACCAAGATGCCTAATTTTATAGAAATAGAAGTAATTTATTTTCCAGAATATGGTCCAACAGATAGCATTAACAGATTTAAATTTGATATTTATTCATTGCAAATTTGATAAATTTTTGTAAAAATTAATTGGATGGGATAGGTTAATGTCAATTATTTAAGAAATAACCACTGTGTTAAATTTTACAAACGATTCATTGGAATTCCATATCAACTACTGTATAATATAATCATCATCATCATCATCATCATCAGCCCCTCTTCGTCCACTGCTGGACATAGGCCTCTTCGAGTGTACGCCACTGAGATCTGTTTTCGGCTTCTCGCATCCAGCTCCTGCCAGCCGTCCTGCGCAAATCATCACTCCACCTTGCCTGAGGACGTCCTACACTACGTTTGCCGTTTCGCGGTATCCACTCTAGAACACGTTTGTATAATATAATGTCACGTCATTATATTATTATCTTTAATTATTACATTATTCTATTAACTAATTAATAGAACGCTACTACTTATGTATCCGGAGGCTGCTACTTATGTATCCGGAATAGAAAAATTAAACAAACGCATATGGCTAAATATGGGTTTATTGTTTTTCAAAGTATTCTCCGCGATGATCGATACACTTTTGCATACGTTGAAACCAATTTTTATAGCATTTTTCCACTCTGATTGCGGGATCTCTGAAACGTTTTACGATTCTCCAGTGGTATTGTAGCCACATGACCATTAATACAAAACAAGCAGGCCACTATTTGCTTTAAAGTGCTTTTTGTACGAGTCACTTTCGCAGGGTTCGGCTCATTTTGAAACACCCAAACTGTAGATTGTTGCTTTGTTTCGGGATCGTACGCATAGATCCAAGATTCATCACCTGTGTAGATGTTATAAACAGATTTTGAGTCTCCTCCGTTAATTTTTTTAAACATGTTCTTGCACCATTCGACGCGAGCTTCTTTTTGATGCTGAGTTAAGTTGTGCGGTATCCAACGCGAACAATTTTTTTTTACGAACAAATGTTTATGTAATATTTTATTAATCTCGCGATATGTAACATGACGGTCTTGCATAATTAGTTTTCGTACAGCTTCAATGTTTTGTGGCACAATGACTGATTTCGGGCGACCTTCCTTAACTTCGTCCATGAGCTTACTCCGTCCACGATTGAACTCACTAAACCAGTAATACACAGTGGTTTTTCATGGAGCTTCAACACCAAAAGTTGAAGTTAATTGATCTACGTACTGTTGTTCCGTTAAACCACTTCGAAAAATGTAATAAATCATAGCAGGAATATTTTCACGTGTGAGTTCCATCATTTCAGCGATATGACATTTTAAACCCATTAGAAACAAAACACTAGCGTACATAAGGAAAAAAAAATAGCGGCCAGTATTTCAAAAAAAGAACGAATTTTACCACGGAGGTCATATATTGCGTTTAAAAATGTCCCAGATTCCAGATACTTAAGTAGCAGCCCTCGTATGGTTCCGTTTTTACCGCGCCAGGTTGCTTCTGTATAACCAGTATCAATACATTTATGTTTCTTAAAACAAAATACGCAGAAATATTGAGTCTAACTAATGTTATATTTATTCACTAAAATACCATTAAATGAGAGTGTAACGAATGAACAACGAACAGTATCCGTCAAGCAGCCGCAAAAGTGTAGGTATGTATGTACTTAATCCATACTTATATACCTTAATATTACAAATGTTAAAGTAACTCTGACTGTCTTGTTGTTTGTCTGCAGCTTACTTGTTTACTTACAAATGCAAAACAATTTTGGAAAGGGGATGAAAAATTGAAATGAAAATTTGACGTTTTTAAAACTAGAACATTGAAACTAGGCTGTTGATAAGATTTAAAAAAATGACGTTTAAAGTTAAAAAAAACTACTATGGGAAAATGTCTGATTCCTGTGGGAAAATCCTATAAAAACAGAAGGGAGAAGACATAAAATCATTTTACAAGCCATTTTTCAATCCCAAAGCCGGAAAGATGTCTTTCTTCAGAAATTGTGATACTTATCCAACCAGAAAGTCACTATTTAACTAAAAATAAGATATAAAGAAATAATAATTGGTAATAAATTATTACAAAATTACGGTTCTTTATTACCAAAGAAGATTTTCTCAATATTTTCATAGTTCATTGAAATGTGAAAATGTTCAACCTTAGGTAGTCTCGTGGGAAGTCCCCGGAGATCACAGCGACCGTACGAAGACGAGACTACAGCGGGAACTTTAAAATGTACAAATTTAAAACATGAAAATTAGAAGTAAATAATGACCAAATCTTAAAAATTATACTTACAAATGAAAGGAGACGCCATCTTTTCGCATACTAGATGTTTTAGATTTTTTTTACAAGTAAAAACAGCACAGGAAGGCATTTTTGTGGGAGCTCTGATCGCCACGTTGTTTTGAATATTGTGTTTAAAGATGGCGGCTCAACTAGTTTTATATAACGTACAAGCATCCGATGCTGTGCATTTGGCAGAGGGGAAATGAAGGCAAAGGCTACTCCAGTCTTGTTTCCTCCGAGGCCACTCCATACAATTTTTGGCTTAATATCCAACTCTTTGCTGTGTTCGCTAAAATATTTGTTACTTAATACAATAGATACGTCGTTTGCAAATGTAAAGTACAGTAAATGTACAGTAATACTTTGTATTATCTTATCTGCCAGACGATAGTTACTTAAATCCAAGGCATCAATATATTTCTAAGTTGGTTTTAAAAATGATATTTCTCAGAATTTAGGCCCTTTAAAGGGCCACATTACGATCTAAACAATTTATCTATGATTACTATGATATATGATAATTTAGTTTTTGTATATAGAAACTATAATAAATTCAATAAAAACAGTGATCTACATAATGTGAATACTAGAAACAAAAATAAACTTGCCGTTCCAATGTTCAGACTCCATAAAACTAGCTGTTCGTTCTTGGGGAAATGTATATCTATGTTTAACAAGCTTCCGCAAAGTGTCATTGATTTACCTTTATATAAATTTAAAATCCATATCAAAAATACACTCATCAGTAAAGGTTATTATAAAGTAAGTGACTATCTAAATGATCACAGTATTTGGTTATAGGGACACTATTCATAGAGCCATGTTTGGTAATATTATTTATAATATTGTATTATTTTATATGTGTATGTAAACATTAATACGACTGTAATCGTATTAGGTATGATTGTATCTTATACTATATTGTATTTTTATATTATATTATTATAATTATTAACATTGAAAAGAGGAGATAAAAAATAGACCTTCAGAGTTTCTTGCCTGTTCTTCTCGAGAAGGCTCTCCCAATTTCCGAACAGGTGTCGAGTCAATATATTTTTTCTTTTTTTTTCCTTATTCGTACGTACGGACAAGGTTTTTGTTTTTTTTTTTTTTATTATTTAAGCTTTTTTTTTTTGTTTTGTTTGTTGACGTCAATAAGTGCCTGTAAAGGTCTATGTTGAATAAATATTATTTTGATTTTGATTTTTTGATACGTTGAAACAAACATTTTATCTAACATATTTAAAATCTTTTATTTTCAGATAGTGAAAAATTATTCCCATTAATACTTAAACATAATTTTGCATCTCGATCGTACTTGTCCCATTAACGATATGCACCTCTACAATTCTTACGCACATCACTATACCTCTACATAAGCCTTGTAACTACGAACGAGACTGACAGATAAATATGATTTACGACCCAAAGCGTTTCAGTTCATAATGCGTCTACTATAGTTGTTAATTAGCTTAACAATTATACCCCAACATTGTCCTGATTTTATTTCATAATATTAACTATTCATGGTGATTAAAGAAGATTAAAATAATTTATTATGACTCTTGTTAACGTGAAAAATAGTTGAAAGAAAAAATACCATATGACTACTAGTTGAATACCTGAATCGCTATATTAACTTACAAATTCTAGCAAACTATCAACTTCCTAAATGTTCTACAACTGCCAAGGCTCAACCAAGCATTTAAGAACTATATTACTCAACACATGATAGCTAGATCGATAACTAGCCCAACATAATAACTACACCAAGCAGTTCATGCGATGGCCTTGAAAGTAGAGAAAGATTTATCACCTGATAATAGAGATGTCTTCACTCACCACGGACCACAGGGGTATCACTCCGTGATACTCTCGTGGGAAGTACTGCGTCATGAAACTCTCCGGAATGTAATAAGCCAGGAAAATTTAGAGGGTCTTTGGTAGAACTTTTGATGGTAAATGGTGTTACGACATCCATTTCATCGAAGCTTTGTTGTACTAATTTATTCTTTATATCAATTTCTATGCTTGTTTCCGGGCTGCTGCCAATATTTTTACGGTTATCTACAACGGTTTCCACAGTTATGCTGTTATTGGGTGTTGTTTCCAAACTAATTGCTTTTGTTATTTCAAAAGTCTTAATATCTACATCAACATTTTTTTCGGTTTGTGGATCATTACTGACAGTTAATTCCTTAACAGACTCAATATCATCACTTAGTTTGCCACTATTATTACTGGGCGGAGACACAGATTGTATTGCATCTTCTCTTTTTAATTGCTTTCTCCTTTCACTTAAATCATAACTTAAAGGATGCAAGTTAACAGATGATGGTGGGCTTCCATCTAATGATAACTCCATTGATGTAATCACGCTTTCATCACGACTAAGAAAATTATTACTATCTGGAACGATATGTATATTAAGAATTGTTTTGTTTTTATTAATATCAACATCCTCAAGAGACGTTGAAGATACGCCATTTGAATTCACCAAAGAAGTGTTGCCAGATTTGATCTTTCCAATGTTTTGTTTATTCCTTACTAGGAAACCCCGTACATGAGCTTGAATAATTGTTGCAGCACTAGACAATGTCGATGAATCATCAGTTGACAATGATAACGATTTTTCCTCATTTACTGTTTGTAAAACTGTATCCATTCGACTTATTCCTAATGCTCTCCGGTCCTTGTTTGTTGTTGCTGATATATACGAATGTGTTTCCTATAATTTAAATTAAATAGATATACATGTATCTTGTACAGTTAGCAAAAAAATGTTTGGTTAATTTTAGCATAGTTCACGTATCACACAAATATTGTCTAAACCTCGCTATATCTAATGTTTTACGTGACAACATTTTAATGTCACTATAGTCTGGTTTACCTACATGGTGATTATAACTGACAAAATGGAATTTGTTTTGATGTTGATATAGTAATATAGATGACAAGCGTTCTATATAGTATTAAAATATAACGACTTTATATGGTATTTAAACTCAATTACATGCATTTAACACATAATACAAACCTTTCGTGTGCAACTTTATGTTAATGCTAAGGAAAGTTTGTTTCGGCTCTCACTTCCAGCATTATATATTCCAGCTAAGTTTAGTTGATAGGCAATGTTAGTCTTACCGCCAACCAGGATAATTTTTTTAAGAGATCAAGCTGAAAATTCTTCTGTAATACATATACATAATTTTATTACTTACCTTATTATCACAGTTTTCGTCGATTGACAAATTGTCATCAGTTGTCGAGTTTTCAAAAGTCGATGCTCTACTCTTAAAGAGAAACGACCGAAATACTTTTTGAATGGTGACAGCAGCAGTTTCCAAATCCATAGTTTTATTTGTCTCATTAGATTGATCGTCACAGTCAAGATTGGCATCGTTAAGATTCTTATTTGATTCTTTAGTTTTAGTGTTTTCTTCGATTGTTAAATTATTACCAGCTTTTACATTCAAGTATGAATGATTTTCATGAATATTATCCAATTTATTAGCGTTATTATATATTTTTTTCTCGTTGTTGGAATTCACGTTAATTATATTTATCAATCCTTCCGGCGTATTACTGATAGGATACAAATATTGCTTTTTTTCTGATCCATCTATATTTTCCACGTTTTTGAGCTCCAATATATTTGCATTATCATGGTTAATTTCTTTTTCGCTAACAATTGTATCATTATGAATACAAGTATCATCGAAAGTATATTGTTGTTTTAGTTCTGTTCTAGAATCTTTTCTACTAAAAAAAATGCCGTCACTGCTAGTTTTCCCTTCAGAACTGCCATGAGATTTGAAATTATCATTGAAATTCATATTATCTGAACCATCTTCACAGAACACATCATTTACCTTTTCACTTTCAGAATTTTGAGACATAATATTTATTTCAGGTTTATCAGTTTCATTGTTCGACTTTATTTCTTTTGCAAAATTATTATTTTTTTCTTTGTCTGCATCACTAAATAATTCAATAGTATCATTTTGTTCTTCTGACACTTCAGACTCACCTAAATATTGCACATTGGTTACTTCAATATTTATTTCAGGATTTTTTATTTTATTGTTCTCTTTGATTACTTCAATTTCAAGATTGTCAGAAGTAACAGGTATTTCATTATCAATTTTGTTAATACCGCCATCTACATCATAAAGAAGATTGGTATTTTCAATATTTATTTCCGACTCATTAATTTCAGTATTACCTTTTAATACTTCAGTTTGAACTTCGTATTTAATTTCATTCTCCTCAACAGTAGACACTTCATTAGGATTAGTTTGGTTTTTGCTCATTTCTCTATTTGAAACTGTACTTTTATTTATTATTTCTGCATTACCATCAAAACACTGTGAATTAATACTAAACACAGAATTTCCTTTTGTATCTTCGGCTTTAGATTGTTCCTTAAACATAATTTCTAAAACTTCATTGGGCTTTAATTCTTTATAATTATTCTCGTATTGATGAGTTGATAGTTCTTTTGGCTTTAATTCCAATTCACTGTTGTCTTCATTGTCACTCTTAGGATTGGGATCATTTTCAAACATATCATTTGTTTCAACAAGCGGAAGGACTGTGTCTATTTTATCAGAAGCAATTACATCCACCACCTTTACCTGTTTGGTTAAGTCTTTTACACTTTTCTGACATATTGTAGATTCAACAATATCATCAATCATCAATTCGGCCTTTACTTGAATTTGGCTACAATGTGAAGTATTAACAGTTTTCAGGAAAGCTTCAGGTTCTGAAATAATATTTCGAGCACCATCCATATAATTCTCTGTTACGACATTGTTAGCTACAGAAATTGTTTTGCCATCATGCCCCATATTACTGTTGTTTATTTTACTACTCGTAGTTTCATCATTAATCTGTGAATTACTCGTCACTGTTAAAGTGACACTGTTGTCATTTATATCACTTTTTACGTCGTTGGATATTTCTTCTTTTGATGCATTATCCAAATCGTTATCTTGCTGAACATGTCTTCGCGTCTTGATGTCTTGGTTTATATTAAACTTATTATCAGATGTGTAGTTCTTTTCACAGTTCCCAAAATGTTTTTCAAATTTTGTCTCTTGATCATATTTTTGCCAACGCCGTTCAGCTCGCTGTCTAATTTTTTCCTGGGCTATTTTTATCCTTTTTTCCATTGAAAGTTTTTTATTGGGTGCTACAAGAAAAATAACGTTATCTGTATTGGTCATTTAATTAAACCACATAAAAAGTCTATATCTTAATCAATATAGATATGATTTATTCATCTTGACTTCCATTTGTTCATAAAAATTTAGATATTTTAATGCCAATGATACGGGTTCATTTTAAGGTATTTTTACATCAACAAACGTTTACGATAAAATGCTTGATAACCACAGGGATTGAGTAAACCAAGCAGGTAAAAATATATTATTAAATTAGGTCAATGAATATGTGTATTGCAGATTTATATAAAATGTTACTGTTTTATCATTCACATAAAGCACATCTCAATTCATATTCTACATTCAAGGTTGTTGTTTGTTATTAATTTATTACCGTCGCAAAACATCAGTTCTATCTACGAAACATAAAAAAGCAATGGAAGTAGTAAGTGGACGTGGGACTGGCGCCGGAGATAGTAACGCATCACTATTGGAAATCGTTTACTGCATCCCTTGAGGTCGTTGTCATTAATATAAACATATCATTAAATAAGATATTTCACAATACCAGTGTGTATAAACTATAGCAGCAGCAAACATCTGTTACAGAATTGAATCATGCCACTAGAAAGTAATTCGTAATCAAGTTAATCAAATTGAATAAATATTTACTCCTATATTGCATACGACCGAAAATAACGAAATGTATACGACCGAAGTTTATACTTAAGTCAATGTGAATACTTTATTTTAATAATCATGGCATGGGTATCATTAATTATTCCATATTCGATTAGTGCGTGATAATATTGATACGGCTTATATATTGCAATTGTTTTTGATGATTTTTCATAATATTATCCTACTATTATATATACATATATATACTACATATATATTACATATATATTACTATTATAAAGGCGAAAGTTTGTAAGTATGGATGTTTGTTACTCTTTCACGTAAAAACTACTGAATGGATTTGAATGAAACTTTACCACAATATAGCTTATACATCAGAATAACACATAGGCTACAATTTTTGAGGTTTCTAATGTGAGGTCGTAAAAAAAACACATTTTTTGCGCTTACATTGCAAACGCTGACTGAATCCTACAATATAGATCAAAACAATTTACCAGTATTGTACAACTTAAAAAGTGCTTAGTTACCGTATTTCTTACTTATTACTAGACTAGACGGGACGAACCTGAAGTCCACGCGAACGAAGTCGCGGGCAAAAGCTAGTAATTAAATAAAAGTAATAAAATGAATTGTAGAAAAAGGCTTTTTTCTAGTAACTGTTATCAGAAAATATTGGGTGTATGGGGTACCGCATTAGATCTTATGGGACCCAAACCAACCTTGCCTGTTCACGGTGCACTCTGTTAACTTACACACTAGGCTCTAGCGCTCCCCTCCCCACCTACCCAAAGGCACTGGGCCAAAGTGGTGGAAGACGACCCAAAACCTCCTAGGAAAATTTTCATGCAGGAAAGATCCAAATTGCCCGGCTGTATCGAAGGCCGTGTCGATGGCAAGTGACGTTGCCGCGGTGCTGTTCTCAGGGGTTCTAAGTATCTTCGGGCGGCGGACGCCAACCGTCGAACAACAACCTATTACGGGCAGACACTGAGGACCGAGAATGCTAATGGAACTCGAAAAATAATTGAGCAGGCTTCGCTAGTGTATGGAGTATTGTGGGAATATCTAAAATCATGTGAAATGATAGTCCTGTCAGTCCTGTTCTAATTGGGTAATCTTTAGCTGCATTTCTCGTCCAGATAGATATAAGACCCAGTTGGTACTCTCCACACACACTTTCAATAAAATTTAGCTTAAATAATCTCTACGTGTTGGATATTTATCCCCACACATGCCTTATAAAGGACCTTAAAAGTGACAGACGAGTGATATTAAGCTACATTATAATAGTTAGCGTAATTTGTTTATTTATAAGTTTGTTCTCGCAAAACTGCTCTCAAGTTTCTTCCGTTATTTTCTGGGTTCCGTATTTTGTATTGAGATAATCTCACAATTGTTCAATCCTACATTTAATGTACCTAAATGCTGCGTTAGTGTACCTCAGTGGTCTACTTTACTGATGCTTTAAATCGTAATTTCATCCTATATTACGAATGTTGATAATTCATGTCTATTAATTATGAAATAATTTAATCGTTAAATAAAAATCGTTGGACAGGTTGGAATAGGTTAAGCACTAACCTTACGATCCTTCCTCGGAAGATGTTCCGCTGGCTCTTCGCAAGGCACCAGCCAGAAAAGGCAAAACGGGGAGAGGCCGCCCGCCGAGTACAGGTGAGTACATTGGGTCAATAATGACCAAAACCCAATACCTTGCGCTCTAGCTTGAAGCCGAAAAGGAAATCGCGGAGATGGACCCCGTGAAGTCTGTACCATCTAACGTTCACCCGCTGTAATAACATCTGCGGTGGATGTCTTCGCTCCATTATAGGAAAGCGGAGACGAGACTACGCAATATGTCCTATAATTTCCTTTAAATTAGAGGGCATTTCCGGACCTTCGTAAAAACATTAAAAAATACGATGAATCACCTCCGGGGGGACGCCAAAACCCTTGCCGAGCGCACTATTTAGGAGGAGACTATGTGCCTGCAACGGGCGAACTCCCGTCTTGAAACAGAGGTTAAGGCCCAGAGCGAAAGAATGGGATAGCTGAAGGGTATTCACATCATGCAACAGAGGAATCTACCACCTAACCCTCCAGCTACAAGAAATCCAGTTATGACAGCTCTAGCTCCTTACGACATGGAGCTACAAAACAGGTTGATGCGGCGTAAAGTCGCTCGACTTAACGCCAGACTCGAACCATGTTAGTCCATGACCTGGTTTAGGCCTCGTCTAAACGAAAACTCGGGTTTAACTCAGATTTTAATGACATTGATATTACAAGACATGGTTTACCCAAAGAACCGGGTTTATCTCTGATTTAAAGATAAACTAGAACTTTAAAGATAACCTTAGTTTGAGTCTGGTTTCAAAACGAAATTATGATTTTTGACAGCTGCTTAGGTACATAAATGTTTAGTAAATTCAATACTTGTCTGTAACATTTCTCCATTCTTTCACCTTCTTCATATTTAATTTTTTCTAATATCGTGGCTGAATCTGACACCAAATGCCGTAAAATATCGTACAGCAAAGTAATTAAAGTATGTAGTAATAAATTAAATAATCATTGTTTTATGAACTTAGAATTATGCACAGTTAAAATTTTAATTTTCAAAAGTTCTTTATAAAATGTAAACTAGGTAAGTACATACCTTGTCTTCTTGGCACCAATTATAGGATCTCTTATTATTTTCCATTTTTATATAAGTTTATTAAAGATATCATTGTTCATAGTTTCAAAAAAATTGAAAATCCAAAGAAAACGAAATAATTTTGTTAAGTTAAATGCTTTGGTGTCAAAAGGGCGGCAAATGTTGAATAGGTACTTAATTTACGTTCCAACAAGCAATTTTTACAACGTGAAATGTATTATTATATTTTCTAGTATATATAAGAAGAAATGTAAGTATGAATATTTTCTTTCATACTTACATTTCTAAATATATATTAAAATTAAATTTATGTATCTTATAAAATAAATATTTTTTTATCAACTTTGTAGTTTTATTTTCACTATAGTTATGAAGTCGGTTACAAACGAAGCTGCGTGAAATGGAACGATTATTGGTTTACTAATAAAATTGGCTAAAACTAGGGTGCCAAAACGAACGAATGAATGAATGATTTTCTTTAGACTCGGGTTTGGGAAGATCGTACTTGAATTTGTTTTTGTAATAAAGTCCGGTCTAAACCTTGGTTTAGACCCGAACTACATAGACCTGGTTTAGACCCGAGTTTTAGAAGTTTTTGTAATAAGAGAGGAAGAGTTGGAGCCTAGGCAGAACCCTGAGCCTCGCCTGCGCCTCCTACAACATGAAAGACGGGCTGAGGTCATCGCTTCTTCACATCTCATGGTCCAGGAATGCACCCCCTTTGCGCCACTTGCTCCCAAAGGGGGGGCAAAAAAGTCCGCAGCGAAAGAGCCACGTTCACTGCCGCTGCTTCCATTCAACACGGAGGAGGTCTGATCCACGGTGGTAAAGCGTGGCCAGTGCAGAAAACAAAGGATGACCGGGCAACTGCTGGCAAATACCACCACGCCGAAGCAACCACCGCCCCCACCCCTTCCTAAGAAAAGGAGCCTTCTCGAAGCACAAGTTGAGAGCACCAAAGACAGCTGCAGTGGTTATTGCGCTGCAGCCAGGCGCGGAGGAGAAAGGCTATACATATGATCAAATATTAGGGGATACCAGGGAAAAAATAAACCTCTCGGAACTGGGCATAGTGGAAATCCAGTTCCGCAGGGCTTTGAACGGGGCTTAGATGTTAGATGGGGCTGGATGAGTCTATAAGGCCGGAAGAAGTGAAAGAGGCACTGGCGAAGATCGGTCAGTGCTCAGTTGATGAAGTCCGGAACGGAGAAATCCACCAGGGGCGCTTTATTCTGGGTACGGTGTGGTTGCCTGATAGAGGCGGCCAAGAAAGTCACCTCCAGCAAGAGATTGCTGGTGGGCTGGTCCGCCACGACGGTGAAGAACCTTCAGGTCCACAAAATGAGGCGCTACAGGTGCAACACGGGACACTTAAGCGACTGCAGGACGGAGAGGGACAGGAGCACGCTGTACTACCGATGCGGGGAGCCATAAGCTATAAGACCAAAGACCTGCGAAGAAACAGCAATGGAGGTCACCAAAGGCTCCAACGCCCAAGAAACGGCCGCGGGTGGAGAGGAAGCACGCGTCCCCGCGTTACAAAAATAGTGCAGGCCCGTGACACGTAGTAAATACGTAGCCGCGCATGAACATTGCGTCGCTCACCACAAGATGGCCAGGGAAAATGAGAAGGGCTTGCTACGGCAAGTATGCACCGACGCGACGGGTCACTTTTTAGTACAAATGCGAGGTCCATAGGATTTTCGTCGGTAGGTCGCATTTACCATCTGGCGGAATGTCCGACATAACCTCGAGCTGCTCCCGAGGACGAGGTATGCGTAACTGCATTTCACTATATTAAAAAAAAAAAGATTGCCCTAAACCTACTAAAATATGTAAATAACATTTATTGCGATATAGCGGTTCACTTGGTAGGAATACCCAACGATTCTACTATTCAAGCCCTTTCATTGACATTGGATAGATGAAGTAGAAGTGCTATATATGTAATCCGCTATTTGTATCGGCCACTTTTGATATATAATTTCTAATAACTAAATAATTATGGCAATAAAGTATTAGTTATTTAAGTTACATAATTTTGTTCACCGAAGTGGGCCTATCGGAGTTCTCTATTAGAGATTTCTTCCTATAATATGTACTACATTAAACTTTGTCGTCATAAGAAATAAAGTCAAGGTCAAGTAAAGGGGTCAAGGTTAATTTTCTATATTTGACCCTAACAAATAAACAGGTCAAGCTCAAAAACCGTTTAAAACATTGTAAAACGACAGGTCAAAATACCTGATCCCAGACATCTTGAGTGTTTTGTTGCAATGTAAGTTAATGGCATGTCATATGCTGCGTAGTGAGAATGTAAAAATCTAATTGGACTATTGAATAATTGCTAGCAAAATGGCGCTGTCGTAGTTTTTTTTTTATTGCTAAAGTTGACAAACAAGCAGGCTGCCCACCTGATGGTAAGTGGTAACAGTCGCCTATAGTACATGTGGTTCCCACGAGATTCGCAGCAAATCTGCAAACCTCATAAGAACCACAGTGTACGTTGCCAACTTGTGACATAAGATGTAAAGTCACAGTACCCAGTAATTTCACTGCCTATCTTACCCTTCACGCCGGAACACAGCAAAGCGAACCCTGCTGTTTGGCGGCGGAAATAGGTAAGACGGAGGTACCCATGCAGACGACCCTGGTACAGAGTCTACCTCCTAAAACACGTAGTTACACGTAAGTCTTTCTTTTCTACAGCTAAGTAGATTCTACTGCAAATATTTATAAATTTTGTAGTCTATAAAGCTCTGCGGTTTTCTTTAGAGTACACCATGTAGGCAGTTATCATTATTACAATAATTTTTGTTTCTAACCCTACAGCTGAACGTTGCCGTATCCGCCGTACTATACAACGATACAAGCGGTTGTTTCAATCTATACTTGACATGTTATTACATGGCATGCCAATTTAACATGGAGACGCTTGCCGCCGAATGCTTAGTCACCAAAAAAAAAAATAGTAGGTAATAGTGGATCATTTTAAATAATTGCTGAAGAATTTGGTAATTTAGATGGTCTTTGAATTTCTTAAAAAACAACACTGTTTCTAAATGTTTATGGGTCAGATGCTTTGCTATATGAACCAACATCGATGAAAATGATTTGTAATTGGAATCACAAATAGCCAACAATGCAAAAGAGAAATACTGTTTATAGCGCAGTAATAAAGCAAACCGCTTTTCGGAGGCTAAGTTAGTATTACAACTACCGTCTATAGCGTTCAAACAATTACGGTAGTCTGCGTTAGTTGCTAAACTTTGTGAGACACTTAAACATATTTTTTTTGCATCAGTTCAAGTAAACAAATTTCTTGTAATTTAAAATGTGTTGTACACACATCTCTGTCAGAATTCCAGAAATAATTGATTATATTAGTTTTATTTTTACTTCTTTTTTCCGTCGCCGTTTCAAGTAAGTAAAGTATACAGCTTTCTTTCGAGGTGAATGATTTAGAATGCCTTGTGACGAAGCCCGTGCAATACAGATAAAATAAATGGTATTCTTCTGGAGAAGAGTATTGGTTTTAGCAAGACGCAAGTAAGTATTTCATGATGTAACAGAGAATACCTCAGCAACGTATTCGGTGACCTACGTAAATCAACCACGGCGGCTTGATATCTTTATCTTTTTTTCTCAAATGCAATAAAGCGTAGTGTATACGATTGAACCTGTCATTATCGAACTGCTAAAGCTGTGAATAATAGAAGATTTAATTAGGTAAAACAATCAATGTATTAATGAAAAAAAAAATACAAAAATGCGGACGGTTTGTATGTTGACATGGAAGCAGGATACATTAATTATTGAAATATCATCTTTTTGTAAGATAATAATTTCTGTGAACAAATAGTGTGCATAATAAAAATCATTTTATTCAAATACGCTTATTCATTTTTTTAAATACGTCAAAGTTACTTGTAAATAAATAATAATGACCTTTTATAATATATAATTATTGAAGTACTACTACATTTTAGAAGATAATTTTACTAACTTAATACCTCTTTATAATGTAATTTTGTCGTTCTCAATCCCGATAAAATATGAAGAAAAAGTTAAGTTCACAAATGAGTGTTCGAGTTTGTTTACCAAACGCCGGATTTTATAAAATAATAAAGATGGCGTTTGGCCTTAACCAGCTGAGCGACGAGAGTGGAGCGGCTTGCTAGTGTGTTATTTTTATGTACAGTAAGTTCATTTTCAGTTGAGGTGCTGTTTCATTAACGAACTTCATAGCGTAAGCAGGTAGTGCAGGTAGGCAATGCGCCATGCACATAAATTAAAACTTGGGTACCCTTATTATGCAGAAATTATTTGTAAACACTGTTCTATTGATACCTAAAGTAGTTTAAAACCTAAGGTTTTAAAAATGCTTAAATATTGATGACACATTTATTAAATTAATTTTTAAATTCTACAATATTACATAATATATAATGTTTAAGAATCAAGTTTATAAATTATGTATTTTTAAAAATTACTATTTTAAGTTGTTATGTTTATGTTCTTATCAACCTTAGTGAGTCCCTATTTTATTATCTACACTACTACCATTTCTTAGTTAAATGTTCTCTATATATATACTACAAATATATGCCCGATTCCCAAAAACTCATTATATAATAAATGTTCGTGTTCCCATTTTTTCCTTCTTTTTATTATCCAACAAATAGGTAACTATTTCAATCAGTTCAGCCTGTTTCGAGTTGTAAGTGAAGTCACAAATACTTTGCTTTAAGTATAGGACAGATTTAATCAGATTAAGGGACTGTACCCAATGTCCGTGTAAGTTACCATTATTAATTACTTGAGAGATGTTTAATCCGTACAAAACTGCCATTTCAACTGCAAAATTTCACCTAATCGAAACGAATAATATGGATATATATACTTCCATTTCAATACGTATAGCAGTGATAGAATTAGCTATGGATATAAACAACCCAGATAAACAACAAATGCTTAAATCCGTTAAAAGAATAGCGTGCAGGTGGCGTGTATGATTATAATATACTGTGGGTATTTTGACTCGATGATATTTAAATATTAGTGGGTTTTATACAATCAAAGACCGCCGAAAAAGTACCTTTTCTCATCGTCAGTCCACACACATCTCCACTACCAGGTAATGTTTTGTCTAAATTTACAGGATATGTAAAATCTACGACCACTCTCACACAACTATTCATACAATGTCTTGTATATAAAAAATCATTATGGTATGAACTTACGACGTCCATCTCTAATTTCCAGTAGGTTTTTCATGTGGTTAGTGCAGAATCTATAAACGTCGCTTGGATTGCTCTTGAGGACATCTTTCGCTAGACCTTCCATTAATTCCACGAGGCCTGCAGGCATCTTCGGCGCCGGTGGCGGCAGCGGACCATACATCGCGCCAAGCGGCAAGTATTTTTTCCAAAAATTTAGATTTGTTCTTCCTAGTGAGCAGTGTATTTGAAAAAAGGTGTGGTACTTCACCGTTCGGTTACTAATGTTTGACATACGTAACCATGGCGATGTGCCAACTTGAACTTGAAATAGCAGTAGCGCATATCGATCTACTAATAATGGTTCGACGAACTTCGTGTTTACTATTTACCTCGAGGCCGTCATACTATTATGATGAGATTATTCTGTGCCTCTTGAATGTCTAGGTTACATGAAGCAATTCATCAAATATTACACATCATACCTAATAGTTCTTACTACCAACATAGGATACGCGTATCCTATGTTCTGGGTAATCTTTTAAGTGTTAAGATATATTGGTCCAAAATATAATGTCATACGGGCTACTAATAACAAAACTACTGCCTCATCCGGACAAAAGTACCATGTGCGCAGCCAATTACATCTAGGCCGAAACACATGCGTCGCATGTGGCAGTACAAGTCAGCAGATTGGGATGGATTGCGTCAATTCTACGCATCGTCCCCGTGGAGGTAGCTTTGCTTCATATCAGATGATCCCGACGCCTCTGCAGCCGCTGTCGCTGGGACGATCCTAGTGCGTATGGAATATTTTATTCCAAACGCACTGGTAGCTGCGGGGCAAAAAAAAAACGACCCTGGTTTAATCGGTCCTGCAAGGAAGCTAGACTTCGGAAGCAGACCGCATACAGTCGTCATCCGAATGTCTCTGATATAATGCAAATACAATGCTGCTTCGAGGTCCAGTAAAAGAACTATTGCCAGAGCCAAATTCGAGTTCATCGGCAAAATTGGTGAGCGACTATCCCTCTGGGAGTCGTGCCTTCTGGTCGCTTGCCAAAGCTGCCGAGGGGAACTTTTGCCAGCCGTCCTTACCACCACTGCGAAATGTCGATGGCAATCTGGCCCACAGTGCAAAAGAGAAAGCCAATTTATTACGTAATCTCTTTGCCTCAAACTCGACTTTGAACGACAATGAGGGCGATTTCCTTCGATCCGCCTTCGATCCCTTGGTGTAGATTCTCTATGCCAGAGATAAATATCTCACAGAGGGACGTATGGGGGGAGCTGCTTTCCTTGGACGTTCATAAGTCTAGTGGTCCGGACGGCATACCAGCAGTGGTGCTCAAACAGTGTACCCCTGAGTTGTGCCTTGTGATAAGGCGACTTTTCGCGCTTTCTTACCACACTAGTCAAGTGCCATCTTCGTGAAAGACTACCAATGTGCATCCGGTGCCCAAAAAGGGCGATAGGTCGGGCCCATCGAATTACAGGCCTATAGCTATAACCTCCCTTCTCTCTAAGGTGATGGAGCGTGTGATAAACACACAGCTCCTTAGATACCTAGAAGATCACGACTTGATTAGCGACCGGCAATACGGCTTTCGCCACGGTCGCTCGACTGGTGACCTTCTAGTGTATCTCACACACTGTTGGGCATCAGCCGTTAAGAGTCAAGGCGAGGCATTGGCAGTTAGCCTAGATATAGCTAAGGCATTCGATCGGATCTGGCACCGAGCTCTTCTGTCGAAGTTACCCTCGTATGGCCTGCCCGAGGGTATAAACAGATTGCCAAGTCGTGGTCGACGGTAGCTGCTCTGAATACATGGACATAAATGCTGGCGTCCCGCAAGGCTCCGTTCTATCTCCGACACTGTTCCTGCTGCATATCAATGACATGCTGCCATCGATGGCATACATTGTTATGCAGATGACAGTACCGGAGATGCGTTTTACACGGGCCGTGCAAACATCCCTCGTTCCGCTGTGGAAGAAAGCAACTTGTGTCCGAAATAGAGAGAACTCTATCTAGAGTCTCCGATAGGGGCCGGGACAATCTAGTCCGATTTACCCCTTCCAGACTCAAGTTTGTGCGTTCACCGCTAAGAAAACTCCATTCACTATAGCCCGGTCGGGGTCGGGAGATGGCCGATCCCGCTCGAAGAAGGCGGCGCCGGGCTCGGTAGCACAGCTGCAGCGCCGCCGCGGGTCGCCGGCGTGCGCGAGGAAGTCGCGACTGCTACGGCGACCCGGGATGGACCACGCCCCTTCCGTGGCCGTGGGGCGTCGTCGGTGGAGGGGACCGGGGGAGGTGGTAGCCTCCCCCGAGGAGGGCTCCCCTCTAGAGAGGGGAGCGGAGGCTGGGGGTTCCCGGAAGTGGCCTTTGTGTTCCCGGGGGCTCCCTACATGCCTGAGGAAGGCCATCCCTGAGGTTTTTAGTGGGTAGGCCTCCCCCTTCTGGGGAGGAGAGCCCCACATAACCGCCGGCTCGCCACAGCCGGGGTATGCAATTTAATGCATTTTCCTCAGGGAAACAAAAAAAAAAAAAAAAGCCCCTCAATTCCAGGACACACCCCTTTCCATCGGAAAGTGTATTGGGATCCTTGGTGTTGACATCTCCAGCGACGTTCAGTTACGAAGTCAAAACTCGGTGTGCTCAATAGGGCGAAGCAGTACTTCACACCGGGGCAAAGACTAGTACTGTATAAGTGGCAACTCCGGCCCCATATGGAGTACTACTGCCATCTCTGGGCGGGAGCACCTAGGTACCAGCTTGGGCCCCTAGACTCGGTTCAAAAGCGCGCTATGAGACTCGTCGACGATCCCGTACTCACAGACGGTATCGAGCCTCTAAGTCTTAGGAGAGACATTGCCTCCTTATGTGTGTTCTACCTGTATAATGGGTTGTTCTGAAGAATTGTTCGACATGATGCCCACGGCCACTTTCTATCATCGCACCGCTCGCCATCGACAGGGATGTTCGACAGGGAGGGACACCGGGAGTTCATGCCCACACACTGGAGCCTAAATGGTCCCGTACAGTGCGGTTCCAGAGGAATTTACTCCCGCTTACACTTCGTTTGTGGAATGAGCTCCCTGCCGAAGTTTTTCCGGAGGGTTACAGTATGGGGTTCTTCAAAAGGGGAGTAAATAGGTTTCTGAAGGGTCGGCAACGCGCGAATGACACCCCTGATGTTGCACGTGTCCATAGGCTACAGTAACCGCTTACCATCAGGCGGGCTGTAGGCCTGTTTGCCACCATCGTGGTATAAAAAAAAAAGCTTCCGTCGATTAAACGCCTACTCATTCATAACCACGATATATTCATGGCAATCATTGGAATGTTATTGCTAAATTATTTTATGTTATTACTATGAAATATAAAACACATCTTACTTTTAATGACAAAATGAGTCTTACATAAATGTAGATTATTTTGTTACTGGCCGCTTGGACGCTAAATAGACACATTTTAAAAAAAGCACCCATAGCTCGTTCTTTTTTTAATAATATTAATTAATTGAGAATAACATTTCTTTCTTGGCTTTTTCTATTATTTTGGCAGCAATTCAAAGTGCAATCTGAACATACATACAGATCATAAGGCGTACAGAAGAATAGCTGAGCATTTAAATTGTTCTATTAAGACTGTTTTTCTAGCAATTGATATTATAAAACACATAAAACTGTAAAAATGATTTTAGAAAGGCTCAAACAAGAAAAACCTCTCCCAGAGAAGGTATCGTAATCGTTCGTGTTGCTAAAAAAGATCCAATTACAGACTCCAACCAGATTAAAAATAAACTTTTTCCGTCTGATGAACCAAAAAACATCTCAGCAAGACTGATACGCCGAAGATTAGTGGAAAGTTATTATTTTTTTTTTATGTGATAGGGGGCAAACGAGCAGACGGATCACCCGATGGTAAGCAATTACCGCCGCCCATAAACGCCCGCAACACCAGAGGAGTCACAAGCGCGTTGCCGGCCTTTTAAATAGGAGTACGCTCTTTTATTATTATTAGACAAAAATGTGTTAATTGGACGATACGAGAATGGAAAAAAGTGTTATTGTCAGATGAAACAAAAATAAATATGGTAAATTCCAATGGAAAACGTTATGTTAGACGTCCTGTAAACAATGCTTTTAATTATAAATACACAAGGAGTACAGTCAAGCACGGTGGCGGTAACATTAAAATTTGGAGGTGATTTTCCGAATGTGGAGTTGGACCCGTTCGGAAGATTGAAGGTACAATGGGTCCATGGCAATACAAAAATGTGTTAGACCACACAATGATCCTCTAATCTTTTTTTTTTAATCGGGCGATCATTTGCCTTTACCTGGATCTTTTAGCATGACAATGACCCTGCACATGCCAAATAGCGTCAAATGTTTCCAATAGCGAACACCGTATATCCGTTTTAGACTAGCCAGCAAATAATCCGAATTTAAACACGATACGAAATAGATATCAAAACGAACTATATGAAATTAATTAAATCATAGCCACATTGTTGTAGAGCTGTTTTTGAAAATAATATATATTAATTATAACTATTAGTAGGCTGTGGATAGTAACTAATTCGTAAATAACAATAAGAATTACTAATACTTAAAAAAAATATTGTTTATTATACTTTTTGTTGTTGTTTCTAATTAGTTGACCATTTATGTTCATTACCTTAAAACTTTGTTTGTAATGTAATATTGAAACTATACTTGTGTAGTGGGATTTATATTATTTTTATAATTATTATTTAATGAATAATCGTTGAACATATTGTAGTCCTATTTATTGTTTAATTTCAAAATAAAAAAGATTGCAGTGAAGTATCTTGCATATGTCAAGGACCGTTGGTAATATAATAAATATACGAACCACCACTGTAATATCAAAGATGAACATACACATTTTTATTAATAAAATAATTGTGCTACAATGTTTTACTTTGTACATATGTGGAATAAAATAATAGCTGAAGTGATCTTTATGAAATATAAGTCAATGTTTTGTTTTAAATAAATTAATTTGCCGCAAAATGATTTGAGTTTACCAGGGACCTTATTATTAATTATTTTTTAATTATTTAGAACAAAAAATAAGCTTTAAACTTTTGATTGGTAGAATGACCGTTTCTTGCAAAATCAATATCTGTTTTCAAATTCTAAAAAACACAAGTATTTTTTTTAATTTTATTAATTATAATGATATTTGATCTACTCTTTATATTCATATTTTTATTTCATTTATATAACATTCCAATGATTTGTTATTTATATTATTCGGAGGTTCATTTTTTTGAGGAAAACATAATCAGTAGATAAAAGGTAATTATGATATTTCGCTCGTTAGAACTTATCTACCACACTAAAATATAGCAAGGTTTAAAGTATTACTGCTGTAGTTGGTAGCTATAAGTTAGTAAGAACTTATAGCTTGTAGTAGTTACTGAAAAGAATCATCCATAGTATGATTGGTAGTTTGACTGTAGTAATATAATTAATATTTTAATGAAGATCAATTATAATTTTTAAAATGTTGAATCAAATGTAAACTATATAAGTATTTGAGTTTGAATATATGCTTCATTCTCAAAAAAAATATGTAGATTAGAATTATGAATATTTGAAAGATTTCAAAATGATGTAGTGAAATAAAAAACCGAGTAATGTGAAAATTTCTTGTGTATTTCCAATGCAGTTGCGCAACTGAGTAATCACTAGGGGACGTTAGCTCAGAAGGACAGTAGGTGACGGCAACCGAGTCGCCGCGGGACGCCTACGCTTACATAACACTTAAACGAATTCATTTCTTGTGAATCAACTTTTTTATTTTTATACTGTGTCTATATAATAGTAATTTATATATAAGATCATATAATAATTTTGTTGCAATGTTAATGAATACATTTTACATAACAAACATCTCCATAGTGTACATACATACAGACGCAGCGGCGGCCGCGTGGCTCGCGCGGCGAGCGCCTACTTCGCGCCCGCGGCTCTACAAGTGATGATAGAAAAATTAATGGCTACAGTAATATCATACAAATTAATGACTATTCCCTTACAAATTATCATATCTACTTTTAGCATTGTTCTACTCCAATATGACCAAATCAACGTTTTAGTTTGCCGAGCTGTATGCGTGACACGTGTAAGTCTCCCGTCCGCTCCGACCGGTTTTGCCCAGTAAGTGTCGCACTCCCGCCGCTATGTATAAAATCACACTGCTATAAATTTATAATAAATAAATGCCTATTTACACTATGTAACTATACAAAATGATAGTACGACAAAATTACATTTTTGAATCGAGCGTCTAATTTAAAATGAACATTTCATACAAACGATCTACCGTGGCGCCGAGGCGCCGAGGCACGCGCCCGGGAATCGCAGCATCGCACTAATTCATTAACATCATCAAATTTCACTATAAACGTTTTTGTACAATCATATTCAGCCGAAAGCCGGGTGCCCGATCGATACAATCGTCGGTGTTCCAAAACGCCTTACATTCGATCATTCGTCAATAATACATACAACTTTTAACTTATTTAAACAATTTAACAATATTTAAAAACGCTAAGAGTAAACTAGAGACCTACATAAAATATACTAGTACAACAACGACAGTGCATTCGGGACGCGAACATTCCGGCGGCGCGGCGGCCAGCGGGTTTGGCCGACACCCGAACGTACGAATCGACAGAGGTATAAAAAATGAATAACGTAATTAACAAAAGTGTAATCGAATAGAAAATATATGAATACATAACTGAAATAGTAACGTATCGCGCACTATGATAGGGGCCGGCGGAGGGGCGGGGGGCATCACTTGGCGACGCCTGCTTGCCGCTTGTGGCTGATCTCCAGCTCGCCCAGCCGCTTCCACAGCTCGTCGCGCTCTTTCTCGCGCTTCTTCTCTCTGTCGGGAAACACAAAACCCAAGTTACACGCAGGAAACATTGAATTTTCACCCCATCCATTCAAAAAGCTTTAATTAGTTCGTTCAACGAAGTAGGTATTCGATTATACTTATGTGCGAACGTTCGAATAGGGTAGAAAAGAGCTTTAAATTGAAATTGAAAGGAACTGTTGAATGTCCAATTAAATTCTAAATATCATAAAACAAAATTTTCTGTGAATTTCAGTATCTTACAAATCTTAATAGCATGCCATTTTTTAAAATGTTGTTGATAAACGACAATATTTAGCCACTACAACTCAAATCAATCAATTAATCATTAATTACATAATTTAAGAAGTTTTTTAGATTTTAAATATTTACACTAGACAGGGTGTTCGTTCTCACAAACTGGATGGAGCCTAAGTGGAATAAAACTGGAGTTTACACCTTAATGAAATCTTTATTCACTTCAAATTTTCATAGCCGACAATGTCTAACTATTATATTAATCTAGCTGGCTCCCAAAACTCCCTTTATTCGTTATTGCCTTTGAGTGAGGCAGAAATAATGGTATAATGTATACACCCAATAACATTAAACTTCAATTATATCAAGCTCTAGTAGCCCACCAACTGAGTCGTCAACAAAACTCGTCAATCATAATGAATGGATTGACGAGTTAACATTTTCATTAGGGCATTAACTTTAAAAATTGTTTAAATAGTAATCAACTTTCGTAACTCTTTTTTTCAAATCCGCCAACCAGTACTGTATGTACTAAAAAGATACGTCACGCGTCACGCTACACCGTAAAATACACGTTATGTGTGACAAGTACGTTCGGTCAGGTTGATCAATATACACATCGCGACGCATAAGCGCGAATACCTATAGATGACTTGGATAACTTTCAGGGCTTTGTACCCTGGAAGTTATAATTAGATCGGTTTATAAGAACCTACAGTTTATAAGTAGATCACTATCGCAACGATACTAAATATGCAACTTTGATCACGGATTATATCTATACTAATATATAAAGCTGAAGAGTTTGTTTGTTTGTTTGTTTGTTTGTTTGAACGCGCTAATCTCCGAAACTACTGGTGCGATTTGAATAATTCTTTTTTTGTTGGATAGTCCATTTATCGAGGAAGGCTATAGGCTAAATAACATTACGCTATGACCAATAGGAGCAAAGACAGAGCGGTAAATGTGTAAAAAACGGGGAAAATTATTCATTTTTGAAGGCTTTCTTTGCGTGCGCTGCGAAAACGGTTCAAGATACACAAAAAATATGTATGAAAGAATTATTCCTCTATACATGATCTATGTGGGAAAAACCAAAAATCTGCCGGAAGTCACTATTCCACGCGGACGAAGTCGCGGGCAAAAGCTAGTATATTATAAAAAATAACGTTTTAACGTTCAGCGAACCTTTTGACATAAAAATAAATAATCTACTTTGAGTTAACAAAGTAAAAGGTAGTGTTTGGTGGCCGAATGGTTAAGGTGTAGGTTAAAACATTTTGTTGAAGACGCGGGTTCGATTCTCGTGCAGTAGTGCAATATTTTGATAGTATACTCTGTTATGTTATCGTAGACAAATATATACAACTTGCATGGAATGCATACATACATCAATACATTTTAAGACCTTTGTATTTTATAAAATATTATTTTGCTCTTAATACGATTAAGCGTGTAATGTTATGTCGTCTATATATATAATCACTGTGTTCGAATATGTTAATTGTAAAATATTCGAGGCAGGAGAGTACTGGGGCACTATGTATACAGACTAACTACCTAGAATAGTCACCAGTCTCTCACACTATTATAATTGTAAATTATTTTACATACATAATATTCAATTGTTAAACCTTAGATTGTATAGGAAAAAATAATCAATTTTTATACAATAATAAACATCTTGTTATCGTACCATGCATATATAAGATACGGTCCTTTATACAGTGGTGCAGTGATATTGATCCAACACCTAGACGCTATTATAGCGAATATAATGAAACAGTCAAAGGTTATACCTAAGTATATGCACAGGAACTATTGTATTTACAGATCAAAACGCTTATCGACTATTATTTTTATAGTTACCTACCTTCTCGACGTCTCGCACGGTGGCCCTCTTGCGACGTCCGCAGAGGGTCATTCATCGCGACCCGGGCCCTGCGAGCCTATCGCACGGTCAGCCACGGCGCGGCCTGCGTCCTAGCGGGCCACACGCCATGGGATGTCGATGCACAGGTCCAGGCGGCTGTGTATCGACATCGGGTCGCGGCACGTGAGCGGGGGAACGGCTCACCCCACAAGAAATGGAGGGAGTCCGTGCCCGGGTGCAGTCGGCCACCGGACGATCGAAGCCGTTCGTCCGGTGTTGGAGGAGTGGGTTGGGCGCCGGCAGGGCAACCTCTCATTCCGCATGGTGCAGGTGCTGACTGGACATGGGTGTTTCGTTCACTACCTACACCTGGTCGCACGTCGGGAGACAACGCCACAGTGTCACCACTGCGACGCTCCCGACGACACGTCCGAGCACACACTGGCTGTGTGCTCGGCGTGGCAACAACAGCGCAGCGATCTAATCGCTGCGCTAGGAAGCAGCGACCTCTCGCTGTCGAGCGTGGTTTTGGCCATGCTCCGCGGCGAGGCGGAATGGGGGGCTGTCGCCTCCTTCTGTTAGAACGTCATCTCACAGAAGGAGGGAGCGGAAGGAGGACGTTGAGGCCGCTCCCCTCCGCTGCAGAAGGAGAAGGCGGGCACACGCAAGCGCGGTACTCGCCTAATGACCCTACCGCGAGGCTGCGTGCGCGACTGGCAATCGCGCACGCCGTGGTGATGTCTCTCTGTCTGGGGGACTGTCCAAGTGTTCTCAAAAAGCCCCTCCCTTGGAGTTGGCTCGATCAGTTCTAGGTCGAGCCGGCCCCGGAGCACATGGCGGTAGAATCGTGAAAGCGCAACCCGCCATATGCCCCCCGCCTGAGCCTAGAGAACACTGGGGGGGTTTTAGTGGGTAGGCCGGTCCTCTCAGACCGGAGAGCCCAACACACGGCCGCGCCTAGCCAGCGCGGTGTCAGGGTGGATAATGCATTTCCCCCTAAAAAAAAAGTGTTGACTCTACACCACTTAATGAGCCCCTCAAATATGCAACCCTGTTGGGTTGCTATTTTAATCTCTGCAGCAATATTTTGCTGAGAGGTAGAGGTGTGAATGTCAAAGGATGTTAAGAAGTGTTTATGTGAGAGCAGAGAGCGTGACGCCGCCAGCAGTATTAAATTTCCACCCTTCAAGCATCTGTTCTAGCGAGGCAGGTGCGGTTAGTACACACTCCCCTAGAACATATCGGTCCATAATAAAATACAGCATCAGAACATACATACATACACTCACGCCTTTTTCCCACGGGGGTAGGCAGAGATTACGTCTTTCCACTTGCTACGGTCGTTACATATCTCTTTCGCTTCATCTACTTTCATAACATTCCTCATACATGCTCGACGATTGCGGGTACTTCTGACCTGGCCTTTTTTGAGGACACTTTCGATTTGTTCGAAATATGTTCGCCTAGGTCTTCCTCGTCCCGTATCTCCACTCAGAAGAACAGAGAACTCACAGAACAGATTCATATATAATAATTAATTTATGATTTTTACCTGATCCTTTACTTGGTTTAACTTTATCTTTTGGATAAGTTGCAAAATATGAATTATCATCATTTTGATTTTGAGAACAGCCATTATGTAAAGATGACCACATGGAATCAATAGTGGCATGTCAAGGTTTGTTAAGAATGTTATTCTATACTTTTCTGATGATACAGATTTAAATAAATAGTACATAAGTATAGAAATAAATTAAGTTCGGTATGCGTGGATTCCTATTGCCGAAACAATGTTTAAAAAAATTTATTAAAAACTGATAAAATGTTTTTGTCATCGCGGATATTAATTTTTTTTAATGTATTCGATAGTGAACTTTATTGGCTTTTAGAAAAAAATCACGCAAACCACTTTTTTCTGCCGGAAGGATCTGGCATACCTATTTGAAGTGTGTGATGAGGGCTAAAATTTCTCCATCATGCTGGAAACTTTTTTATTTTATTCTTTTATTTATTTTTATGTAATTTTTAAAAATACCCGTATTTTTGGTACAAATTTTAAAAGTACTATAATCTAGTAAAGAGTTGAGTAACAAGCTACCTAACTAATATGCAATTTGAAGCGTAATTTGATGATGCGTGGCAAAATCAGTGCAACAGTGTATCGCAATTCTATTATTTTGCATAGTCGGTAATAGAGTCGGATTACCACTTCCCGTGTACTCGCCCTGCTAACTAGCGATGACCTATTTTAACTGAAACGTTCGAAGTACGTAGAAAAAGTAAACTTTGCGTCATCAACTTAGGAATTATGTGTACAAACGTATTTCTATTTAAAATCTTTAACAATAGAGACAGAAAACAAGTACTCTACATACAGATGATACAAGTACACATAAAATAAACAGCAGAAAAAACTATAGCTTTCTAAGCTTTATGTTTACTTGGCAATTTAAAAAATGCAACTAATATAATCTATCAAATTAGCGTAATCATCTATTTCTAGCGCAAAACAACATTGTTGCCTTTACTGTACTCCAATTTGATTGGTAAAATGTGAGATAGGCGTAGTATGTCGCAAATTGGTAAAATACAATGGTTCTTGTGGGGATTACAGATTTGCTACGAATGTCACAGGAACCACATGTACTATATGTAGGCGATTGTATCCTTACCATCTGCTCATTTGTCAATATAGCACTATAAAGATATTTTCTAATATTCCTTATATAAACATTTTTAAGAGAGACAGAACAAAGAATACTCACTTCTGCCTTTCAGCTTTATAGCTTGCTGTCAATTCGTCGAAAAGTTTCGAGTTCATTTCCATAAACGTCTTCAGCACATTGTAGACAAGTGCTATAATGGTCTGGTTCCAATGTTCCTTACTGATCCGGTAAAGGGCGGGGAACATTATCGGCATGATCACGTGATTATTTTCTTCCATTAGTGACATAATATATTCGTTGTTCCAATAATAGAGTGCTCTTTCGGCCACCTGTAATTAGTGTGAATAGAGCGTTAAACTAAATTGTCCATCACATATGGTAATAAAAATGAAGTTAGCTATGTCGTACCTGAAAATGTGGACTGGAAACACATTTAGCTATTTGCCTGAATAAGGGTTCTTGAATTTTGGCAAATTGAGCCGGCTCAATAACGTCCAAAATCTCCTCAATCTCCCCCAAGAACATAACCTGAAATTAGTAGTAGGTACAAATTCAATCTAGTAATATTAAATTACAATATAATTAATATATTTTTTAATATAAATAAATAAATATTCCTTACACTTACACCAATTAGCCTAGCCCAAAGTAAGCTCTGTAAAGCTTGTGTTATGGGATCTAGGGAATGGATAGATATACATATATAAATATTTTTTATAGAATATATGTTAACAACCATGACTAAGGTACAAATACTCTCATTCATCACAGAAGCATGTGTCCCCACCAGGATTCAAACCCGGGACCTCGGAGATGGTGACACAAATATATATATATATATATATATGATGACAAAGAAAAATGTAAATTTAGTCTGCCAGTTAGATAAAAAAATAATATCAGTAATATGTAAGTCTTTAACTAAAAACGTTTTGATAAGCATTAGGTATTTTTTGTGGAGAAAATTTCACTAGAAATAAGCAGATTCAATGTTATTAATGTTCACATTTCATATAATATTTATATAATATTTTGTGTAGTGTAAACACAACATAATTATAGAAAGTAAAATGTGGGAAATCTAGTAGCGTTCTCGGTGATAAGACAATCATACACTTAGACGACTCAACTTAAATTGAACACCCATACTGCGCATACGAATTATACATAATCTTTCGTTACGATCGTGATTTAAGTTTACACTCTTTAAGTAAGACTGCTTTATCTCCTTTGTTATTAATCTAGATTTAAAAAACTGGGAATTCTTAATGTGTTAATGTATAGTTTTTTTTACAAAATACATCTCCACAGTTTTATCTTGACGTATACATATCTTGAAGGTTGACTGGTAGAAAATGCCTAAGGCATTGAGTTCGCTTTTGTACTCCATTGTACATGAAGTTTAAATAAATAAATATCTTAAAAATACTTGAAAGAAAAAAGTTATTTATTAATTATAGAATAACAATATACAAATATTGTTAACATTTGTACTGTTAATAAATGTGTATAGTAAATGCTACAAATTGTAACATTGTAGTCTACAATAGCTACCGTCTCGAATATGTATTGGCACTTTGTGTGTCGTTAGTATAACTTTCGCGACAAGATGACCCTTATCTAATATTGTAATTGAAGTGCTGAAACTTAAGTTGTGAGGTTATCTTCCAAATGATGACACTGTTCAATATAAGAGAAAAAAGGTAATTACTAGTTCTTTCACAAACAGGGATTTCCACTGTAGACTTTTGAACCAAGTGTAGCATCTCTGACATTGAAAAGTAATTTATCGCCTATAACATGCGTATATACATTAGATTAATGAAAAATAAGTTGCTCGATGAGTAGATAATATAAAATAGTTCTACAGATTTCAGACAAAGCAGGCAGTCAATTTTAAACGGTGATTTTAGGGTAGTATTTACACGTTCAATATGTTTGTTTAATTTATTTACAAATAAATTATTTGTTGACACTGACAGATGTCCATGTCTCTTTGATCATGATCTAATTTGTTGATAATACATTGAAGGACATTGAACAAAAATATCAGATTAGTGGAATACAAGGATTATAAGTGTTCAATAGAGATAATATAGTTGGACACTGTGTATATGGTGTACTATTTGGTGATAAGAACACCCTACAGTGATGTCTGTTTGTCAGAAATTCACCTGGATGGTTCAAGGGCCTATCATAAATTTTGCATTCCCCATTAGGTCATATTGATACTATAAAACCCACTACTAATGCTTGCAAGCAATTGCGCTACAAGACTGTTTCTGTAAAATTTTAATCACATACCTCTTTTTGTGAACAGGTCTTGGGCCAGAACTTGAGAAGACCCCTCACCACCGGTTCGGTAAGTGTTGCATCTTTTTCTAGAAATTGCACCACGCAGTAGGCCAGCTGCGCGTGGTACAGCGAGAGGCACTTCACCTTGTGCAGGGGCAGTAGCACCTTCACCAGAAACTGTTTATGTTCGCTTTTGAGAGGTAGGGCAAATCCGTTTATTATACTGGAACAAAAAAATGAAAACAACTCTTTAAATATTTATGACCCCAAAATAATATATATTTCAAAAGAGATTGAGATTTAACAATAATTTAAATCATATAGTCTCTGAGGCGAATAAGACAAAGAGATTATCGTATTTTTTGGTTACAAAAACAGTGTTAAGTATTCTGCAGGTTCAAACAAGTTTTGACACTCAGTAATGATGTTACAAAAATACACATACTCGTAGCAATTCACATGTGTAATAAAGAAAAAAATATACACAGATGTTGATATTGGTCTCAACCTTAACACTATTTGCCATTCAATTTTATCTGAGTCATACCAACCTTCCCAATATTTCTAGTAACTCTCCAACACCATTAAAATGTTCCGTTTCATAAACAAATCGCAGGAATATGTTGTTGATCTGTTTCCTGATGAAAGCACGCAGTCCCAAAAATTTCCCATAAATGCGGTGCAGCACCGTTTTCAGAAAATCACGCTCTCGTGGGTCTTCAGAATCAAACAAATCTAAAAGCTGACGAAACCCAAAAGTAGAATAAAAAATTAAGACACATTGACATTGAGGTTAAACCAATGCCAAGAATCTGCATAAGTTCGAAAATAAAGTAATAAATAGATGTTAATTTAAAGTACAACTGGGAGATTATATTTTATTGAGTTTTGATATTTGGGGATATTCTCAATATTTAAATATTAATTAACTTTTTGTATCCATAATAAGATTATGAAATGAGAATCAGAAGCATTATAAGAAATAAGAACAATCAACAAACCTGCAATACAAATTTCTGATCAATAACTTTCTTGCCAATTGTAGGCTGAAAGTCCGTAGATTCAAGAAAGCGCAGAAAGAATTCGTAGACTAGCTGGAGATGTGGCCACGAAGCCTCCAATGTTGGATCGTCTTCTTCAGGATCGAAGTCAGGATTATCACTTGGTGGCAAAGTGCGGAACATGTTGACTGATATCTGTATGGCAGGATAGGGTAATTTTAGTCCCACTATCTTAACAGGGATCAACTAGAATTCGTTTTTCAATATAATGGAGGCATCACACAAACTAAATAAAAATAAAAGTTAAGTTAGTTAGTAGTTTAAATATTTTCTTTATGTGCTGTTACTATAAATTAATATTGATGTAAAATGTTGAAATTTCGGTTTTCATCATCCTATCATCATCATCCTCTTGCCCATTTCCCATTATCTGGGGTCGGCGCAGTAGATCTTTTCCTTCCATTCCTCTCTATCAGCCGTCATTTCTATGCTTACTCCTTTCATTCTTATATCATTCTTCACACAATCGATCCATCTTTTATTCGGCCTTCCTCTGCCCGTGTTTCCCTCCACATTCATATTCAACATTCGCTTTGTGACATGACTTTCATCCCTCCGCATCACATGTCCAAACCATGCTAATCTACTTCCTCTCACTTTTTCTACCACTGGCGCTACTTTCAGGCTTCCTCTTATGTACTCATTCCTTATCTTATCCATCCTTGTCACACCACACATCCATCGTAACATTCTCATTTCATTTGTATGCAATCTATTTTCATCCTTCTTCTTGACGGCCCAGCATTCACTTCCATACATGACGACAGGTCGGATGATCGATTTGTAAATTTTCCCCTTCAGCCTTATTGGCATTCGGGGATCGCACGTTGTAGCTGTGACCTGTCGCCATTTCATCCACCCTGCGTTAATCCTATGCTGCACAGCTCTGTCTATTTCGCCGTCGTTCTGAATGAGGGAACCGAGGTACTTAAAGTCTGAGCAGGTAGGAAGTATAGCGCCATCTAAAGACATGGGTACAGGACTGGAAAGACCGCCGAAATCACAGAACAGATATTCAGTTTTGGATCTGCTGATCTTCAGGCCAACACTCTCCAGCCTCTGTTGCCACCCTGTCAGTCTGCTTTGTACCTCGATGCCCTCTTCCCCGACAAGCACGATGTCGTCGGCAAAGAGCATGCACCAGGGTGCCTCCTCCTGCAGGTCCGACGTCAGAGCGTCCATGATCAGAAGGAAGAGGTAGGGACTCAATACCGACCCCTGGTGCAGCCCTACAGCCACACCGATACAGTCCGTCGTTCTCGCGGCAGATCGTACACATGTACAAGATGCTCTGTACATAGCATGGACCAACCTCACATACTTCCCAGGCACACCTTTCATCTTTAACGCCCACCACAAAACCTCACGGGGAACCCGATCGTACGCCTTTTCGAGGTCGACAAAAACCATATGCAGATTTTTGTGCACGCGCCTGTACTTTTCGCACAATTGGCGTAAAGCGAAAATGGCATCTGTCGTACCTCGACCGGGCATGAATCCGAACTGGTTTTGTGTTATCTCACACTCTTCTCTCATTCTTCTCTCTATTATTCTTTCCCAGACTTTCATAGTATGTGACATGAGTTTTATTCCCCGGTAACTGCTGCAGTTTTGAACGTCTCCTTTGTTTTTAAAAATGGGGACCAGTACACTACTGCACCATTCCTCGGGTATTTGTTCTTCGTGCAACAATTTACCGAAAAATAAACTCAGCCACTTCCATCCATCCGCACTAAGCAACTTCCACACTTCTACTGGTAGTCCATCTGGGCCGACCGCCTTCCCATTCTTCATATTCCTAACAGCCATTTTTACTTCTTCCACACTAATTTCTCTCACTAAGCCCATATTTACTGGTGGATTTTCAAGCATACCATTCCATTCATTCTCCTCATTCATCAATTTCTCAAAATAATCCTTCCATCGCGCCTTTATACTTTCATCGTTAGTCAAAATCCTTCCAGAATCATCTTTTATACATTTTACATGTGAAACATCTCTTCCATTCCTTTCTCTCGCTCTTGTAATTTTAAAAAGGCGTTTTTGACCTTCGGTGCTTTCAAGGGACCGATACAAACTATCTTGTGCCTTTGCCCTACAAATAGCAACTTCCTTCTTCGCTCTCTTCTTACATTCCTTATAAGCCTCTCTCTTACTTTCTTTCATAGATTCATTCTGGTCTTCTACGTTCTGCCATTCTTTAAAGGCATTTTTCTTTTCTCTCAAAACTTCTCTAATACTTTCACTCCACCACCACCCATCCTTATCTATCATACGCTTTCCTTTTGTTTCTCCCACTACCTTCCTTGCCACACTTCGGATACAATCAGCCATTTCCTTCCAGCACTCATTCACACTCACTCCTTCCATATCCCCCATCTCTATCATCTTGTTTACAACTTGCTCTCTAAATTCACTTGCATACTCCTCTTTTTGCAACACGTGCCACTTTATTTTGGGTGGAGGACGGTCCTTATATTTGTTGAGGCGAATAGTTAGGCAGATGTCAGCCAGCAGAAGTCGGTGCTGGCATACTAAGTCTTCACCTGGAAGCACCTTACAGTTTTTGACACCCTTGATTTGGTTCCGTCTTAACAGAAAATAGTCAATCTGTGTCGCGTGGTGGCCACTTCTATAGGTAACAAGATGCTGGTCTCGTTTTTGGAACCACGTGTTTACTACAGCCAGGTCGAAAGCACATGCTGCTTGCAGAAGAACTTCCCCCTCACGGTTCCGCACTCCGTACCCCCATCCACCGTGTATTCTTTCATACCCGTCATTCATTCTCCCTACATGTCCATTAAAATCTCCTCCCATATAAACATCCTCACTCTCTGATATTCCCATCATCATACAATCAAATTGCTCCCCAAACTTTTCTTTTACACTTTCTTCACTGCCTGTTTGCGGGGCATAAACACTTACAATATTCACTACTTTGTTTTCAATCATTAATTTAACAACTATCATTCTGTCATTTATTCTTTTCACATCTGTCACTCGTTCTTTCATTTCACTATCTAACACAACTCCCACTCCATTTCGCTTCCCATCACTTCCACAATAATAGAACTTGTATCCTTCTCCAATCTCTCGTGCTTTATTGCCCTTCCATTTTGTTTCCTGCAAACAGGCAACATTCACTCTTCGTCGTTTCAAAACATCCGCTAACTCTCTTCCTCTTCCAGTCATCGTACCCAAATTCCAACTTGCAAACCTCACTCTGACATTCTTCTCTTTCCGGGTTTCATCATCCTAGAGAGCACAAAAAGTACCACACCGTGAGTGGTACTTAGCATTTACCATTTTGGCTGTATCAATAAGTGGTATAGATTGATGAGAAATGTAATACTGGAAGATGGTGGATTTATTTTAGTTGACCCTAATGTTATTTGGAACGCCGTGTGTCGTGTCTTTTGTCACTATAATATTGTTTTTAATGATATTCTGTGGCTATAAAAAAGGTCCTGATTGCAATGTAAATCCCCTAAAGATGGAAAGAAGTCAGAGCGCTTTCTCGTTTGTTAACGTTGTGATCTTGACCTACTAGTTGAGAACATAAAATAAGAACGAAAGTGAGAAATTTCAATCGGTCTGTGTGTGCGATATCATCTAATATTTAATAGATGGGGGAAACATTCCACATCAGCCAATAGTAGAGGAAGAGAGTAATTAACAATAACCGTTCTACCGGTTTTATATTAACCAAACAGGTTACGGTGGACACCATATAAAAAAAAATACCAGATGCTATCTACGGCCAAAGCGCTAATGAAATCCATCATCATCCATGACCATCGCTACTAAAATTATAAGAGCGAAAGTTTGTAAGTATGGATGGATGAATGTTACTCTTTCACGTAAAAACAACTCAATGGATTTTAATGACACCTTACCATATTATAGCTTATTAAAATACATAGGCTAAGATATTGTCCAAAATTTTACGATAAGCGCAGACGAAGTCGCGGACACCAACTAGTGTAATAATAATTGTATATACTGTAGGGGAGTTTTCCGTTAGAGTACTTAAGTTTTTTAACTTAAGTAGTCAGGCCCTGCAAAGCATTGGACCAGGCCTCGTCATGCCTTTTAATTTTTAGGCCAATTAGAAATTCAATAACTATGCACTGCGTTAGAATCACTTACCCCACAATTAACACGCCTTTTATTGCTTGATATTAAAGCTCAAGTTAGATTGAAATTATTGATACTTAAGACCTCATCAGCATGCGAATAGTCAGCGGCCGAAGAAATATACACGAACGGCCTTCAACGCATTTCTCATTCATGTTGATTCATTGATATTGGTGCGGGGCTACAGTGCATCTAATATTTCTTCGGAACAGAACAAATTTTTGTACATATTCATTTTTTAATCGCTCACTCGTATCTCTTCCACTCCTAAAACTCAAGCTCTAAATCTTTCACCTCCCTTCCTCTAACCACATCAAACGATGTTTAACACTAGCAATGCACGCCGAGCACACGCTAGTTTAATATTTAGGGTGGTCACAAGGCCAGAATAATATCTAATTCTTATTCAGTTTGGCTAGAGACATCAAACCATAATAAAGGTTCTTTTCCAAGTTATGTTACACAAACTTGAGATAAATAGTTTGGGGAAATAAAACAGTTAAGGCCGTATTTTAAAATATTAAATGAATAACGTGAAAATTAAATTAAAAATTTTAAAAACCCCCAACACAAAAAACATAAGCTACCTTTAAAAAGTAAAAAATAATAAAAGAAAATGAATCCTAAAGTACCTATATGTATAAATATTAAAAAAAAACTTCGCGTTGGGGGACCGCTCCTAATTAATTTGTGTCACATGCTTACCTATCTCATCTTTTATCTAAAACGGTCCCTCAACGCGATTTTTTTTTAAATATTAATACATATATAGGTACTTTATGATTCATTTTCTTTTATTATTTTTTACTTTTTAAAGGTGGCTTGTTTTTTGTGTCGAGGGTTTTTAAAATGTTTAATTTAATTTTTTTTTTTTTTATTTAAAATAGGTTTGCGTTTGTCAAACTCACCTGATGGTAAGTGACGATGAGGACTAGGATGGAACACGCTTACCTAGCAAATGCCTATTCACTCGTGACTTGAAGACCGTAAGATTATAATACTTTTTAAAGGTAAACATACCTATAATATCTCTGGTTAAGTAAATACATAGGTTCTTGTCGATTTCAAACATATAAGTTAAGATTACATTTTAAGGTCAATATACACAGACACACACACACAGACAGACAAACAAACACGTCAAACTTATAAAAATTGTTGTTTTGTGATGTACAAGTCATAACCTTTCATTTGATACCCCACTTGAGCATATTTGCAGACATTCGGTTTTTCTTCCCCACTTTAACCCCCCATAACATATAAACGGCTCAATCGATTTTCATCAAACATGTTTAAGATCACTCGCCCGTAAAACACCTGTAATACAAAAGAAAAACTAAATTGAAATCGGTTCATTCGTTTGGGAGCTATGATGCCACAGACAGACGGACACGTCAAACTTATAACACCCCTCTTTTTGCGTCGGGGGTTAAAAATTGCATTCTAATATCATACCTTGAGCTAACTATGGTGTAAAATGTACAGATTCACAGGCTTGGGTTGAATTCGAATTATTAAATTTCTGGTGTATGAAAATGTACAGATAATACAATTTTTTATTGAAAAATCTGACTTCGGATAAGTATTTGCTCAACATTTACTTTGGAGCGTTATAGAGAATGTGGGAATACAGATTTGTTATCTTTAAAATTTCATGAATAAATAATATATATCAGGAAAGTACATACATACATATACTCACGTCTATTTCGTGGGGGTAGGTGGAGATCATAGTTTTTCACTTGCTACGATTCAAACATACTTCCTTAAGTTCCTCAACTTTCATTTATAGTTTCACGCACGCGCGTCGGTTACGGGTACTCTTAACCTGACCGTCCATCAGTATATCACCTATTTGGTCCATGTATGTTCGTATAGATTGTATTATATTATTATTTACTGTCCCCTATCAACTGGCCCAATCATATTTACCGTATAAATTCCTTTCTTCAATCATTTTTTGTCCATCATTTCTCCGTGTTCAAACCTTCTAAGCATTCTTTTCCCAATTTTTGTCATTACCTCACCTTTCACACGACTCATTCCCTTATCACACTGTCACTAGCCATTTCCCCCTCAAAGCTCTCACAGCCAATGATCCTTTTTCAACAAGGTTTGACTGACGATGAGGCCGATTATATCCCCTTTCATTTCTTTAAAATTTACAAAAGTCTCTCGAAATCTTTTATCTCAAGTCAAACTGAAACTGTTCATTAATTTTTAATGTAATAATATAAAACAATATTGTTATATATTATATCATTAAAATTTTCTAGTCTTTCGAAATTTTTTATCTCGAGTCCAACTGAATAGATTGCTATTAATTATTCCAATTGCTCTATTAAAGATACCAGACACATACAGATCAGGCCAAAAAAATTTAAGGGGTAATATTCTTCCGATTGGTATATATTACGAAATTCTGACTGTGTGCAGCTAGCTTACAGGACAACGTAGGCGATAAACGTCGAGACCTTGACATTGCGACAAATACCTATATATATGTGAACATGCTACAAGCATGGTAGTCGAAAGAAAATGCTTGTATTACAAGGCAGCTTAATACTGCCATGATTAGGTTACTATTTTATACTCAATGTTTCTGATAAACATTTTCTAATCCAATTATTTAGTTTGTGTTATTTATTAACAAGAAATTTATTTTAAGTAAAATGTTATGAAATGAATATCACATACTTTCCTATACTATTGTGTATTGGGATGGGTTTACCATATTTACAATACCTATATTGAAAATACGCCCTTATAAAGCATACCATTGGAGTATGTTACACCGAGGCAACTCCCATGATTCTAGCTTAACCTCGACTCGGACGTCACTATCACGTCTGAGTGCCCAGTTGGGATAATGCAGTACCTAGAGGAAATTGTGAGGCCTTATTCAACAAAAAAACAGTGTGAACATCTATAACTAGTAATTACATTCATAAACGTATCAAGTTGCCTAATTTTATTGTAAAGTTAATCAATCGTTTCTATAACATGACCGAATACAAACTACAAATTGTGCGGAAAATAAAGTGCAGTTAAGCTTACACGTGTTACGAAATCCACCGCCATTACGAACACCTTAAGGTAACATACAAAATATATGAACCAGATTTTTTTAAAGTAGTAATAAGTTGTTAGATGCGGAGAACGGGTGCAATGCACACGGTGACACTATACTAGCATCGAGTGTTAAAGGTTGTCTAGATATGAAATATTATGGGCGCAGCTATTTTATAAACAAGGGAGAGTAATTAATTACAGTGCAATCGAAAATGTTCATGAGCTTCATTTAACAAAGTTGTTAATATTGTATTTTTAGAAAAAAGAATATCACGTAATGTCTATCACGAATAATAATTTGGTCGAATACCGAATATTCAGCGGAACTTCTGGTAGAAACTGAAATATACGGTAACACTTAATTACTTTTGTAGCTCACTGATACAGGCCAGTAGTAATGCCATTGGTGCTTTTGTTTCACATTAAATCGTGTCACACACAACGATCGTCGTGGGTTGTAGTAGTCTAGAAATTTGTTTACATTTATTTATCATACAAATACCAATGAATACAGCGAATATTTTCGTAAGCTAGTATAATTTACGAGTAAAAGCGCAATCGTCCGTTATAAAAAAATGCTGAAAATCTTGATTTATTCATTATAACTTACTGGAAGATTTTAAGTATTAACTATAGGTAAAGTAAAATCCTTTTCGAGTAATGCGTATGTGTTAATTTTATCATGATTCGGTCAGATAGTTTGCGAATTATATATATATACAGTGTGTTAGGGATCGGACTTCCGATACTTTACCAACGTGTTGTATGTTAAGTTTTATCGACAAAAACCTATACAAATGGGGGTTGCAGCCCTCACCGCTATGAATGAGAGCTATTTTAAAATTTTATTTCTCGTATTTTAAGGAGTTTATTAAATCTTGCTGTTTTACGATTTTATTTGGTCTACATACACAAAAGTTAATGAGCTGTGCTAGCATTTAACAATAAATTTGTTAAGAAATTCTTTACAATAATAAACAAAATCCTTTGATTTAGACGGAAAACTGGGTAAAATTATCTATTTTTTTTAGTTATTGGGCTCTACCTAAAATTCCGGGCCCTTGACATATCATTTTTTTGTTTTAATTTATTGGCAATGAGTTGAGCTTGTAAATAAACCTAAAATAAGTACCGCTAAACAGGCAAATAGTTAAGAAACGGGTCTAACAAAACAAGTCAAAATTGAAAAAAAAACCCTATTCATAAGAAGGTAATATTTCTATTGTTTCTCAAAATCTAATCCACTTTTGTGTATGTAGACCAAATAAAATGGTAATAAAATCGTAATAATAATGTGTAGTTTAATGGCTTACTTACACCTTCTAATCGTAAAAGTACCTCTCTCTCTCACACACAATAGAAATATTACCTTCTTATGAATAGGGTTTTTTTTTGTCAATTTTGACTTGTTTTGTTAGACCCGTTTCTTAACTATTTGCCTGTTTAGCGGTACTTATTTTAGTTTATTTACAAGCTCAACTCATTGCCAATAAATTAAATTGGCAATGGCCAATAAATTAAAACAAAAAAAATGATATGTCAAGGGCCCGGAATTTTAGGTAGAGCCCAATAACTAAAAAAAAATAGATAATTTTACTCAGTTTTCCGTCTAAATCAAAGGATTTTGTTTATTATTGTAAAGAATTTCTTAACAAATTTATTGTTAAATGCTAGCACAGCTCAACTTTGAAATAAGGCCACGTTTGTGTATGTAGACCAAATAAAATCGAAAAACAGCAAGATTTAATAAACTCCTTAAAATACGAGAAATAAAATTTTAAAATAGCTCTCATTCATAGGGGTGAGGGATGCGACCCCCATTTGTATAGGTTTTTGTCGATAAAACTTAACATACAACACGTTGGTAAAGTATCGGAAGTCCGATCCCTAACACACTGTATATATATATATATTACGAAATGTAACGAGTGAATGTACTATGTCACACAAAAAACCCTGGTATAGGTAACTTTATAAAATGTTTGTTACTTGATTATTCCTAATACGGGAAAATAAATATGGATGGAATATTTAACTTAATATATTGTGTAAGATCTCTTACTTAAAAATGTGTTTTTAACGTATTGATCAATACTAAAATATTAAATAGAAAAAAATATTTTTGTTTACTACTCAGGTACGTAAAGTAATGTGAGGTCTCCCGTAAGATAAGATTGAACTAGTCTTCAAATCTGGAATGTATACTTCACGTGCACAAAAACATTTCACATCCACATTTGTCTGACACCCCTACACCCCTATGGTGAAAAAAAGCATCGAGACGCAATCTGCATTCAACTGCGAATAAATACAAAACCTAGATCTGCAAATTAAAAGATCCTGCTAAATGCGAGTCAGACTCAAGCACAGCGGGTTCCGCAAATAAGTTTATAAGAGCAATTTAGTTTTCGGATTTTTTTCTTATGTTACATGACATTGCTTAGACAGGTTAGACTTCAGACTAGAGTATCAAAATATGCGACGTAAATTTCAATTTGTTCCTACCCTATAAGTGTTCCCTTTGTTTTACGGCACCCTACAATACATTAAATTTGAATTTTTGTATCAAATTTTCAAATATATTTGCCTCAATACATACGTAGTGTAAATCAGTTAATCTTTGGTAGCGTTTATTTTATTATTATAATCAGATGAGTCACTATGGTAATCTAAATTGTGCATAATTTTTAAATAAAAAACGGATCAAGTGCGAGTCGGACTCGGGCAACTCCGAGGGTTCCGTACAAATATATACAAAAAAATATATTTATGAAATAACTACAAATTTACGGTTTTCGGAGTTTTTCCTTTACTTGTGCTATATGACATTGCTTCTTGCCAAATTTCATAATTCTAGGTCAACGGAAAGGAAATATGTAATATAAATGGAACATAAACGGCCATATCTTTTTATTGCATTGATTTAGAAATTGGATTATTTCACTGCTTTGAGAGATAGAAGACCTGAGTATGTGATATTAATTTCAGTTTGATATCTTGTCGCAAAATGGTCTTGACAGACGGACGGACCACAAAGTGATCCTATAAGGTTCCGTTTTTACCTTTGGAGGTACGGAACCCTAAAACTTGCCAATTAAAATTTCGTTTATAAATTTGAGGACGCGAAATTACGTATTAACTACAAATACAATTTATTAGTACTAACTTGTAATTATTTATCTGTAACACTATATTTTAAAAATAAACTGATATATGTTGATAAAATAAAAAAATACCATTCTGACAATGAAAGTAGGTATAATGAAAGGCTGAAAAATGAAGCAAACTATAGAATGATCCTTCGGAAGGTTGAATGGAAAAACCTTTGTCGTGCCGTGATTTGCGACAGAAATTGTTTTGTGCAGTGAAACAACTATGCAAAATAGTCCGCTATGGTGAATTTTTAGCGCCAGGTTGACTTACAATGATAATATTCAAAAGAATGTAAACAAAGAGGCACCTCTATTAAATGCTGCTCAGCAACAAAATGTAATTATGGTACAGTAATGTAATTTTTTAAATAAATACAATGTTACAATATTAATTTATTATGTTAAATTAAATTATATCTGTAAATGTAAGTTCTGTTAAATTATTTTTAACAATAATAAGAATCTATTGTTTATATAATTAATATTTATGTTTTACATTGTCCAATAATTAGCGCCGATTCAATGTTAGTCAATAAGTATCGAAATTTCAAAAGGTTCACGTAAAGATGTTACTTGTTTGTATGCATTGCTAATTATAAAATTCAATATTACTAGTTGAGCTTAAACTTATATACTACACATACTTGTTAGCGTGACTAAAATTTATCTGTAATTTGTATGGAACAACTTATTATCACAACTCATATACATCCCACCAATGGGCACAAGGCTTCCCTAACTAGCCATGTTAGGATGATTAGGCAAACACCCTAACCCAGTGCGGATCAGTTGACTTCGCATATATCTTTCAATTTCATCACAAATGTATGCAGATAACCTTTGTTTTCCTTTATCATAGGTGTGTCAGATAAATGTCCATAAATTCGAAAAATGAGTAACACATTGGTATGTGGCAGAATCGAGAATGGGCTTCCCAATTGCAAAAGGGTCACAGGCCAAGGCAGAGACCACAGCATCATGGCTACCAAACAGCTAGCCATTAAACTAGCCTTCCAAACCATGCTTTATTAATTTGCATTAATAACTGAATTGGAATGGAATTATTTTTTTTTTGAGATTGGAAAATTAATAATTCAGTTAGCACCTGCATTATAAAGAGTAATGCGTTTAGGCAGTGGTCGAGTAATCGGCTTCTACGCAACGTCGCGGGTTCAATTCCCGCACGGGACAGATATTTTGTATGACATACAAAAATTTGTTCTGGTCTGGGTGTTTGTGCATGTGAGATTTTTATGTTTGTGACTGCACTGACACAGGATAAATCCTAGTGCGGGGCGACAAAAAAAATATTCGAACAATAATATAAACAATAAAAAGTTAGGTTTCTGAACTAACATAACTAAGTTTCACAGTCATGTTTAACTTTATTGCCGTAATAATATTAATAAATAGGGTACAACCCTATATCTTGAAGTCCAAACTATCTGAACTAATACGGTTTTACTGTGCAACAGTGGCAATGATACTGGGCTGTCACCCTTGAGTGTGGACAGTATCTTCATATGACAATAGGGAAGATGCATGATTTTTTTTATGTCTTAAATTATTCATTTACATTTTTATAACATAGAAAAAAATATAAATAGGCTTGAAAATAGTAAGCTTTTATACAAAGTGAAATTGAAAACATTGAATAAAATTGAGCCGTTCAAACGGCGCCATTTTTCGCGCGCTTATGATGACGTCATTGGTTTGGGTCTGTTTGTTTACTAGTAGCGTTTCAGTTGCTTAGTACTAATTTTCAATTTTAATTAGCAAACAAATCATATAAGAAGTAAAAAAACCTTGTTACAAGTACTGTATGGTACCGAAGTGTAAAAATACTACCATCAGTAGGTACACCCGATAGTGTTTTTTCGCATTCCACGCGATGAAAAATTACGTAAACTATGGTGTAAGATGATGAAGATTACAAAATATCTTACTTAAGTGAGCTTCAACAATATAATATATCGTTAATATTGATAGTTTTAATATAATAGAGGTAAATTAGGAGTTTTTTTTAAAATACAAATGGTTATGTTATAGGTTATGTTTTGTTGTATTATTTAAACATGAACAAAAATCTATGTGGTTTACTCAAATATATGTAATGTAATAATTACCTTGCAGATTTAACTCCTTTGATTTCTGCGCTTGTAAAATCGAGATTTGATGCAAAATATGCTGACATCATAAATGCATCTATTTTCGGCAGATTATCGGATTGTGCTTTGACAAAACCAGTTTCTGTCATCGTCTTAGATTGACTACAAATGTATATTCACAAAGTAAACCCACAGAAATACAGTTTTAAACAATTTTTCTCGCAAACACAATTTAACACGTTACGAACACGTATGAATATCGGCGCCGATAAATGCAAGACATAGCCATTGACGTCACATATCGTTTCGACCAATAGTGACGCGTTGTGTAAGTTCGAATTTCCCTCCCATATTTTTCACTTTTTAAATAATATTTTTTGGGCTTAAATAATAGCTAAATAAAAAAAGATCCTTTTAAGTATAATATAAGTTCAATAATGAATCCCGAAAAAAATATTTGAGACAAATTTAAATTTTATGCATATTCCCTATTGCGAATTACCTCAGTAAACTACTTGCTGTGTTGGTGCCCTACCTGGTAACATTGTTGAATTTCAGCATTCACTTACTACTTCTCATGTAATAAAATAAATCTAAAATTATCATGAAATTTGATGAATCAATCTTAACAGTATATTTCCTGTTGATCAAATAAATATACATTACCATCTTAATTATCTCTGGATAAACTGGTTCAGTTAGCACCCCGCGCCCACCAGTAATGTACTCTACAAGCTCGCTCAGAGTGGCACGTTTGATCTCTTTTCCCTTTAAATCAGCAACAGGATCCATAAAGTCAAAAGCTACACAACACTGCCGTAGCTTGCGAATGAACAGTTCTTCTTGTTCACTACTCGCAACATCTGGAATACAAAAAACACATTTTGTATACAAGTTATTATTTATAAAATTTTTGCTAAATGACCAGAGGGAGGCTTTTATGGGGGTCATCTGTGTAGGTATCTCAACAAAACAGCAGTGTGGAAATTGGTGTTTTGTGCAATGCAGTTGATAGGTACAATATAAATATAGGTGAATCTCACGGGAACTATATGTGTACTGTAAGCAACTGTGATCACTTACCATTAGATGGGCAATCTGCATGTTTATCAATATATAGCAATAAAATACGTATTTAATGATAAAATGATTGATTAAATAGTGTAAAATATGTATTAGATTAAAATATGTTTATTTCAAGATCTGTATACTGTCATACAATTACTTAATACTGAAATGGTATTTTTAAAAAAATTGTAAATATTATTTTCAAATACTAGTACAGATAAAATTGAAAGCTTGTTATTAATATATTGGCTTTATTTATAAAGAAAATGAACATTAAGATATAATAAAATAATTAACTGTTCAACAAATTTACGAGTTAATAGTACAGAAGACTTATGAATTACAAAAGACAACAAAAAGGTTTCTGGCTTCACTTAAATCAGTTTAATCATTGCTATTAATATTAAAAACATTTCAATGCATAAGATTGATGACAGGGTGTCTATATATTTAATTGTCCAAAATTTTTATTGGTTTGTAATAATAAAAAATTTGTGGAAAGACGTAATCTCTGCCTACCCCCGTGGGAAAAAGGTGTGAGTGTATGTATGTATGTATGTAAAAATTATCAATCTAATATAAAACAATGTACAGTAACTATACACTATTTGCCAATATTAAATTTTAAGTTAATTAAAATATTTTTTTGTGCTCAATTTCATTAATGAAAAATAATAGTAATCACATTTTCTTGTAATTATCTGATAAGTTAGATAAATTACCCATAGTTGCTTTTGGAAACCAGGAAGTTAATAATAAACAGACATCAATTCAAACATTTTGAAGGTTTTAAATAAATCTTAAGATAACAAAATAAAAACATTATTAGTTGATTAATCTCTTAATATGAATAACCAATACCAAACCAACCAATCACCAATATAAAAACCAAACCATAAACCAATCTTTTCTTAAATAGAAGATTGCCCAAAAATAAATTTTATTCATTACATTATTATCCTTATACTTTATTCAATTATAACTTATTTACGAAATATACTTTGTAACAATATTAAATTATTATATTATATAATAATTCATGTTTTGTCAGTATCCATATAAAAATGTATTGAATTGATGAGATGTATAGCTATTTATATAGAGATAAGTACAAAGAAACATTTCATAATGATGAATTATTTATAATGAATGAATAACATTTAGAATAAAGCACACTTTATAATATGATTGGCATACATGTAACTATTATATTAAAATTATATTATTGTATGATTTCACAAAAATATAATGGAACAGATACATGGAATGGAAATTTCATGATAATCTTCTGACATGAAGTATATTTTATCAAAAGGTCAATGATCCCATTGCTAAATAATTAGTATATTGTAAACAAATCGCGGCGGGAGGCTTTGCTTACCTTTGAGAAGTGGCAGTGGCTGCAGTTCCACATCTTGCGTGTTGCGATAACGTGACGAACCTTGCGACTTTTTAGTTTTTTTCTTCAACGATCGCTTAGCGAAAGGATCAATCCTGTCCACAAACGTTCCCGAAGACATTTTGTATGTAAATATACTAAGTGTTCCAAATGATGAAACGTCGAAAGTGATCAATTTTTAAATTGTTTTGATTCAGGCAGAGTCATGATCCAGCCTAACATACGAGACGAACGTGCACTTCCCGTAAGGTCGCCACACAATGTTATAGCCTAAACAAACATTCCTTCGTCATACATGACGGTAATGGAGTGATCACACTCAGGCCATTCTTTACACACTTATGATTCCACAACAGTTACGTAATTTATAAACGTCTACAACACTAAATTGACACAATAACAAAAAGGAATAATTTGATTCACAAAATTTAACTTTATTATATGAGGCGTGTCACGAATAGCAGGAGGCAGAAGTCACATATACATACAAGCCTCGTGTAATATCAGCCGGTCACTCAATGACAATTTATTTCTTCCACAATAACCATCCGCTATCACTTTTTATTTATTAAAAAAATCACTCGAAATGTCGGTATAAAACTGTTTATAGTCTTGTAAGACGTGACCGAAACCTGAAGCGACGATGACACGGACTAAAATTTAACATCAAAAATCTATCATCGTATTCTCGCCATCGCTCACCATCCGTTTCGACACTATAACAAATCGCATTTTTTCGCTACGCATAAAGTATTATAAGATGATACACTTTCACGGGGATAATTAAATGTTTATTGGCGTTCTTCCACTGTGAAAAAAGATCAATTTACAAAATTAAAACTAAAAGATTATCATCACTGGTTTGCTGCGAAAACGCTACACTCGTATAAAAGTACCTAAATCTGAAAATAGATGGAGATAGAAAATGAAGTCAGTTATACAAACTACATACTCTTTAAATAAGAAATTACAAATAATTACACAAACTCTTTTATGTTTACACAAAAAATTATAAAATATTTATGTATGTAATAATTCAATATGTGTATAGAAATAATACAATATATTAAAAATTTTACATTATTTGTAATCTCACATGTTCCGACTATATCGGCAACATTCAGAAATTAACAAAGATGTTTAATATAGTCTATGGTTTAGTTGAAATAAATTCAAATACTATACCAATTAACCATTAAATAAATTTTATTTAAAATTGCTTTTTATCTAAATAAATTCATACCAAGGCTTTGATCAAACATATTTGTTATTTTTTATTATTTTGGCCAATATTTTTATGTATAATATAATAATATAATATAATTGTATACAGAAAAGGGTATAAAATATTAATGACAAAACTATGACCAATGCTATGATAATGTTCGGTTTACTAACATGAATTTGATTACGATCTAAATTCAAAGTGGACAAATACAAGATTTTCACAGCAATAACTATTGTGATAATCTGTGAGATTAAAAATATATATAACTTCTATAGTTTGTCTATATTAATGTGTGCTGTCTATGGTCTTTTGCTCTTGGGAAAGTAGCTTTCTTATTTAGTTCATACATTTTTCGTGATTTAGTATATTATTTACTTAATGTTACATTTTTTACTTGTGAATTATTATTCAAAAATGTGTTTATTGTAATTATACTAAGTTTAGATTATATGCTTTGGTGAAAGAGAGTATTAATTTAGAAAGCAACATGGAAGCATTGACAGTTCCGCCATGAATGCAAAATAAATAGAAATTGGAATGTGAAGGTAAAATTTCCTTATTTATTTGTATGTCTAATATTAGTATAATTATGTAAAATCTTAAACGTATATAATTCATTTCATGTAACCCTTACTAAAGATTGATTTCTGCATAACTTGATTTTGCGTAGGTATATACCTACTTCATGATAGCTACCTACGTACTGTAGTTAACCAGTCGGAAATAAGTTCCATTGCACCATTTCTCGTAGCTTTTTACAAAAGGTGAACCTATTAACCGATCCTCTAAAATAGATACGACGTTGAGATACTAAGAGATATTACCTGTACATTATGTGATTAAGTTAGACACACATTATTGATTTCAAATTGAATATTGAAGAAATTCTGCAAGTGATTGTGATGATATTTGTAATAATAATTTTACAATTAAATGTTTAAAGGTTGCAATCACACTATATCAAACCTGTACTACATTTTGACATATTTTTGTTATATAATAAAATACAACAAAATTACCCTTTTAAGATTTAAATAACATTTATTTACACATTATTATTTACATATTATTTCAGGTGGAGTTATCAGGACATTGTAGAATATTTCCACAATGTTGAGAGGTGGGCGTGGAGGTCGCCACAGTCCTGAGCTGTATCCCCACACTATAAAGTGTTCCAGTGCTAGTGACACAAGTTCAGCATACAGTGGCAGCGACACAATGACTTCCGTACATAGCTCCCTTGACATGGATATGGAGGTTGACCTCTCAGGACTTCTAGAGTCAATTGTAGATTCAGATGAGGAAGAAGATTTGGAAGAAAGTATGGACAGTCTCACAGTTCGCGATGCTGTTCGTGAATGCCTTGAAAAAGATCCAAGTGAACGTTCTGATGATGATATTGAAATTTTATTAGAATTTACTCAGCATTTGAAAGCTTTTACCAACATGACTCATACAGTACGGCGAGCTTTGTGTATGGTAATGGTATTTGCTGTAGTAGAAAAAGCTGGAACTGTTGTGATGAATGATGGCGAAGAACATGATTCCTGGTCAGTTCTTATTAATGGACATGTAGGAATTGAACATCAAAATGGTGAAATCGAATACCTAAATGTGGGTGACAGTTTTGGAATGGCTGAAGCTACCCTTGAAAAATTGTATCATCGAGGTGTAATGACAACTCGGTGTGATGATTGTCAATTTGTTTGTATTACGCAAACTGATTACTATCGGATTTTACACCAGGGGGAAGAAAATATCAGACGACATGAGAATGAGAATGGAGTTGTTGTGTTAGTGACTGAATACAGAGGTACAGCAGGAGAATCAGTTCGACAACAAGGTCATGTAGTGATCAGAGGAACACCTGAACATTTAATGTCACAGCTAATAGAAGATAATTCACGTGATTCTACATATGTTGAAGATTTTTTGTTAACTCATAGAACGTTTATTGAAAGCCCATTAGTAGTTGCTAAACAGTTACTTGCATGGTTTTCAGAACCAGCTTTGAGAGATAAAGTTACAAGAGTTGTTTTACTTTGGGTTAATAATCATTTTACAGATTTTGAAACTGATCCAAACATGATGGAATTTTTAGAAAGTTTTGAAACAGTGTTGGAAAATAATAAAATGGAAAGTCAATTGAGATTGCTTAATATAGCTTGTTCTGCAAAAGCCAGGACAAGAAGTGTCACTTTATCTCGTCCATCACGAGATGAACCTTTGAATTTCAATATATTAGGGGGTTATGAAAGAGGATATGGAATATTTATACATAAAGTGGAAAAACATTCAAAAGCTGAAGAAGTGGGGCTTAAAAGAGGAGATCAAGTGATTGAAGTTAATGGACAATCTTTCCAGCATGTTAGTCAAGCAAAAGCAATGGAAATTATAACTGGCTCAACACATTTAAGCATCACAGTCAAGAGTAACTTGTTAAGTTTTAAACAAATGTTATTAATGCCTGAAAATTCTCCACGTCAGCGTGGATGTTCTAACATGGCACGTTGGCAAACTGATCCTAAGGCTAGATTATCTACTGCAGAATTATTGAGTGATGACCCAAATATTTTACCACCTGCTTATCAATCTCCAACAAAAAAACCACAGCTAAGTATTAAAAAAGAACCACAGAAAGGGTTTATGACATTAGGTCCAAAACGAAGACTACAGAAAGCATTAATGAAAATGAATATTTTGCCAAAAAACACTATAACTGATGGCTTACATAATGATGACAGTGTGCTTGCTAATTCTGAATCTCTTCACAAAGCAAATTCTAGTACATCTTTTTATAATTCACATAGCAATCCAGATTTAATATCAATATGTTATGATGAATATCAATCATCTGATTATCCTGAACATGTTCTCAAAGTTTACAGAGCAGATCAAACATGCAAATACCTCTTAGTACACAAGGAAACTACAGCTAGAGAAGTTGTGATGTTGACTCTGCAAGAATTTGGCATTACTGATCCTAGTTCAAATTTCTCTTTATGTGAGGTGTCAGTTGCACAAGGTGGTATAATTAAGCAACATCGATTGCCAGATCAATTGCAAAATCTTGCTGAAAGAATTGGGCTCAGTTCCAGATATTATTTAAAAACTAATGGGATTAGTGAAACTTTAGTACCTGATGAAATGGCTCCAGAACTCTTAAGGGAGAGTGTTGTACATTTTCTGCAGCTAAATGCTGTAGAGGTTGCAGTACAATTGACTTTACAAGATTTCTGCATTTTTAGACAGATAGAGAGTACTGAATATGTTGATGATTTGTTTGAACTAAAAAGTAGGTATGGTACTCCTATGTTATCACAGTTTGCCGAACTTGTTAATAAAGAAATGTTTTGGGTTGTCACTGAAGTTGTGAATGAACAAAACCTTGTTCGGCGATCCAAAATTATTAAACAATTTATAAAAGTGGCCAGGCATTGCAAGGAGTGCAAGAACTTCAACTCTATGTTTGCTATAATATCAGGACTAGGACATGGTGCTGTGTCACGACTAAGAGTAACTTGGGAAAAGTTGCCTACAAAATATTATAAACTGTTTTCTGATTTGCAGATGCTGATGGATCCTTCTAGAAATATGTCAAAATATAGACAATTGGTTACAACTGAACAAGGACGATCTCCCGTTATTCCATTTTATCCTGTGGTAAAAAAAGACCTTACTTTTATTCATCTTGGAAATGATACTAAAGTAGAAGGTATGGTAAATTTTGAAAAACTGCGCATGATAGCTAAAGAGGTACGTACTCTGACTAACATGTGCAGTTCTCCATATGATCTGTTTTCACTTTTGGAACTTGGAAAACAACCACCTTCAACTGCTATGGTAGCATTAAATCAACTTACGACCGGGGGAGTACAACAAGGACAAGTTACTGTCAAAAGAAGAAAGAAATCTTCGAATGTCCCCAATCCTAAAAAAATGTTTGAAGAAGCTCAGATGGTTAGAAGAGTTAAAGCATATTTAAATCGTATGCATGTGGAAACTGATGAAGAACGGCTACATGCATTATCATTAGAATGCGAGGGAGCTGGGCCGGCCCCTGCGATGCCTCGCCGTCGTCATCCCTCGCCTTCTTTATCAACAACAAGTAGTGCATCATCAGCTAGTGAAAGTAAAAAGAGTTTTGCAGGCAACAAGTTTGGAGCTGCATCTCCTCAAGCAGTGAGAAAATTATTAGCATTATCGGAACCAGCTAAAACAAGACCACATCAGCCACGACCACCTCCACCTCCAGGACCATCACCATGTTCACATCGTAGAGATGGCCCTGGTCCAGTTATATGCTGTCCGCGTACAGCTCACGAAAGATCACATTCTGATACACCAACTCCCTTGCCAGTAGACTTATCAGCGGAGAGTAGTAGTGTGACATCCTTAGTTAACTTGCCATTAAGAAAGACAGGATCTGCCACATCAAGTGACAGTGGTCATGGGTCATGTACTGCAGCAAGCTGCGTCAGGCCTGTCCCGCCGCCTCGCATGCCACAACCCTACACTCTAGCAGCGCAAGTAGCCCGTCTTGAGAGACTTAGCCGAGCACATTCGCACGAAGGAGTGACGCGGCCTTATGACTATTATCATGACGCACCTGATGATGATGATGATGATCAACAAGTATCGGCCGTTTAAATATTTAAATCTTTAAATTGATGTCTATTTATTGTAGTTCACCATTTTGTAATCTCACTTGACAGATAGAAAGCACTTCTAATATAAATTTCTTATAAAAACATTAATTATGTACCTATTCTTACAGCTAAGTCTAAAGACTGTATAATTAAGACATTTTCCTAGTGTTATATAGTGTAAAATATTAGTAAGTAGTAAGATACACCTTTAAATATTAATTTAATATAATAATTACCTATGTAATCAAAATGTGACCCACCATTTCCAGTTTTACTTAGAGAAGTTGTATAATGTATACCAATTAGAAAACCTGTTGTATATCCAACAATTTAGTATATACATTCCGTTAAATGTGTAATATATAATTATCATTATTTATAATTATGAAACTTAGACCAAATAATAATTAATGTACCTTTTAACATTATTATTGAAATGATTTATTATTTTATGTTGTAGTATTGTGGTAGCTTTGTGGACCAACAATGGGTTTGATGTTATTTGTCTATAACGTGGTAGCAGCTTCTGTTGTTTATATCATGTTTTATTATCAATTATATAATTGTAAATAAATACATAATATATCATAAAATATTTATTATAATTTAACAATTGTCACTAATATTATCTGTATTGACATAAATATTCGTCTTCCAGTGGATGTAGTTCCGGCGCAGGTATGACGAGACTGTGCAATGGTGGTCCCAGATCATATTCAGTCATTTCGACTAGCGATTTTACGACTATTTTCTGGTCATTTGCTCCCACTCGAGACAAACCTACAGCTGTACAAGTCCTGGGTATTCCTGAAAAAAATCAATAAATATTCTCCTTTTTATTAATTACCTTAATGCTGGATACATAATGCATTATACCTTTTTACAGAATGCCTGAAATATATCTATATTTCAAGCAGTAACTTTAAAATTAATGTCGTTACGCAACTGGACTTTTAAGTAGGTACCTATATTAATACCTCTACAATGTTTTTATATTTGATAAATCAACAATTTGGGCTTCAAGTGATACAAAAATTACAACATGTTGGTAGTAAGGAGAAACTAGCGGAACTCGTATATTATTTATAAATTTCGATAACCGCTATTTACTAGTAGATATAAAACTAAACACCCCCGGGGTTATTTTGAAACGTCGAAAACTTTTCGAATCCGAGTGACATTCAATCCGAATCGAATCCGTTCGACTCGAAATATGCTATTCTAAAACACCGTCGGAAACGGCCACGGAAACTTTCCGTTCGGAAAGTCAACCATAGAGTAACATGCCACCTTTACGTTTACAAACTCAGAGTAAATAGAACTGGAGTAGGCATCAGTCAAATTTCTCGAACAAATTTTTCTGTCATATCTTGCGGGGGGCGAGGTTACTACTACACTCTAAACCAGCACACATAAACAGAAAATTTTAACGTTTTTACAAATGCACACATGGACACATGACGCACAATTTTGAAATTCACGCACACAAACCTTAAAAAAGTACGTTGACGTTCTATTCGAACACAAAAATGTAAAAGTGTGGGAAGTAACGAGACATCACCCAAAAGAATGATATCGATAAATCGCTTTCGTTCAATGAATGAATGTTAACTTGGCGTTAATATTTCAACATAATTAAAATATCATGCTTCGACATTTAGTATGTAGTCAATATAAAATTGACAGATATCGAAGGTTAATAAAATGCAAACTTATACTCAGTAGTTTATTATAGTAAATTATAACATCTAATAATTTTACCTAATTTTTGTGTCTTTTTAACTGCATATTTGTTATTTGGTAGGATATTAAGGTAAAAATACGAATTTTGTTGCATGAGAAGCTACAGAAGTCCTATTAAACCGGAAAATAAAATAAGTTTTATTGACACCAAGTTGCGGATACAAAAAAATTGTATTTTTACGTCAAAATTAGATACTGCAACACCGACATTGTTATAATAACATTAAAAATGCGTTTTCTAAAAGAAATATTTTATTGAAAAACACGTTTTGATACACAGTATAAAAATAATTGAGTTTTTTGACACGGGATTGACAGTTAGTTCTATTATTCCCATGTATGTCATTATAATAATTAAATTAGTTTAATCGTATTAAATACAACTAAATATCAGATAGGGATCTTAAAAATACTTTAACAATCAACAATATCTCTTAAACGAAATTTTTTGATTTTTATCCTTAATATGTTAGCAATAATTTTCAGTAATTTTTTTTGCAGATTTATATTGGGTTATAATATTATAATATTTTGTGAACCCCCATGCTCCGGTCACTGATGTAATTAATATTACATCATTAGGTAATTTTTCGACTGCACCTTTTAGTGTATTATAATCCGAGACGTCATTATTAAACAATATTAAATAAAGCGTACTTATTTTCTGTTTACTCACTTTGTTTGTCAATTATATTTTATTATTCAATAAGATTTAAGCATAATATTTTTAATTAATGTCAATTATTCCATTCATTCATTCATTCCTATTTACTCGTAAAACCAAAATATCGATATAGTTGCATCCCTATTTCAAGTGTGAAAATCAATTAGGGCTGCTGATTAAAAAAGATAATATTTTTTAACTAAAATTTTTAAGATGATGTTGGCGCTAGTTTACAGATGCTTGCCTTTTAAGCATGGCTCTTATATTTCCTTTAACAAAATTACACTCACAAAGTAAGTGTTACTATTTTATTTTTGTTTATTTTTTAATAAACAAAAATAACATACAATGAGATTAACAGTGACAGATTGAGTAATTCGCGATAGATAAAAAAAAACTATTGCAAATGTCCTCCTCATACATCTTTTTGATTTCTATATATAGAAACCGCTAATAGAAACAAAACTTGTTACTTAACTGTTATTCTATCAAGGCACCTTCACCATTTGGTATTGTACAAAAAGTGTATGTCTCGATAGAATAACAGCAGTGTGCTACTTGATTTATCATCTATACTTGATTTGAAGGGAAGTTTGAGTTTAGTTCATTTTTACATTATTGATTGTTTTAAATAATGCACCTATATAAATACTTATAAAAATATTTAATTTAAATGGTATAATTGCTAGTACATCGTTATGTATAGAACTGTTAAAGTATCAAAAAATAGTAAAATTGTGTATTATTGTAACAAGGCATCGGCAATTTAAGACAGCAGAGTACCAAATGATGCTGTTACTTATTAAATTAATACCTACCAGATTAGAAAATTGTTGTATGAACTATACAAATTCTATATGTCAAATGTCATAATTAATTGAAATATGATAATGTTCAACCCTAGCTCACGCACTCCCCACGAGACTATATGACGTCAGACCGCACTCCCCACGAGACTATATGACGTTAAATTTGAATTTGCAGAATTGTAAAACATGAAATTATGAATTAAATAATCAATAAATCTTAAAAATAATACTTGCAAATGAAAGGTGACACCATCTTTTTGCATACTTGACGTGTTAGACTTCTTTTTACACGAAAAAACAGCACAAATAGGCATTTTAGTGGGAGCTCTGTTCGCCGCGACATGCACAATGTTGTGTGACAGCCCATAAGGCAGCTCAACTAGTTTTATATAACGTACAAGATTCCGAGTCTTATGCTTTGGCAGAGGGGAATGTTAGACAATGGCATCTCCTGTCTTGGTTACTTTGAGTTTACAAAGTATGATTGAAAATGGTAGGTTTAGTAGAAAATGACACGCACCATATTTTAGTTTCGGCACATATAAATAATGTAATAATTTAATATTTTGAAACTCAATTTGCATAATTACTATCTTAATTTACATAATTAATTGCAAAATGTTCAATAGAAAATATTTAAAATAAGTAAACAAAGAAATACATGACAGTGAAGTCTTTTGCATAAACTATCTTTGTAAACAAGAATAATGAAAGGGAAGTTTGTGTTCTTCGAAGTTTAAAACTTTTTCTATACAACAAAATTATCAACAATTTTAATTTGATATTTTATCCATTATAAAAAATGGTAAGTACCACTTAGACTGTGTTATAGTTCTGCTAAACATTATCAAACTTAGACTGTGAAGTTCTGTTAAACATTATAAGCCTCGAATTTTAGAATAGGTACTATTCTAAAGAAAACTTACTATTATAGACAAACAGAATATCGCATGAACAACGTGAAGTGATGTTGGCATTTATGCGCGCCCACGAAGACTATGCCAAGGGCAGAGTCATGGGTGCCGACGCTGCGCCGAAGAAAAAGTTTGGCGGAGGAGTTAGCCCAGACTCTAAATTCTTTAGGGTCTGGTGCAATGTGGCGGCCTGGCGTGCGCAGATCGAATTACGGATCTGCGCGCGCCAGCGGGCCGTCGGTGCCGTACTCCCGCACCTCGAAGCTTGGCTCCACGGGAAGGAGGAGCTCACCTACCGATTGACTCAGATACTCACCGGGCACGGCTGCTTCGGTGAGTATCTGTGTCGAATAGGACGGGAGGGATCGACACATTGCCACCACTGCGCATCCGACCTCGACTCGGCCCAGCACACGCTGGCGGAGTGTCCCGCGTGGGCCTCCGAGCGCCGAGTTTTGGTCGCAGAGATCGGGCGAGATCTGTCTTCGCCGGCATTGATTGCGGCAATGCTCACGGGCGAGGGAGGTTGGAGGGCTGTGGCCTCCTTCTGTGAAGCAGTGATGCTCCAGAAGGAGGCTGCCGAGCGGGGTCGGGAGGTGGCCAATCCCGCTCGAAGGAGGGGCGGCGCCGGGCTCGGTAGCACAGCTGCGGCGCCGCCGCGGGCGCCGGCGGGCGCGAGGAAGTCGCGACCGCTACGGCGACCCGGGATGGACCACGCCCCTTCCGTGGCCGGGGGGCGTCGTCGGTGGAGGAGACCGGGGGAGGTAGTGAGCCTCCCCCGAGGAGGGCTCCCCTGTATCGGCGGGGGAGCGGAGGCTGGGGGTTCCCGGAAGTGGCTTGATGTTCCCGGGGGTCTCCCTACATGCCTGAGGAAGGCCATCCCTGAGGTTTTTAGTGGGTAGGCCTCCCCCTTTTGGGAAGGAGAGCCCCACATAACCGCCGGCTCGCCACAGTCAGGGTATGCAAGTTCCTGTCACAAAAGCTCAGGTTTTGTGGAGGTTCCCACACAACCTGAACAAGGCTCACAGAATACACCACCAAAAAAAAAAAAACAAAAAGCCAACGTAATTTTCCGCTTTCTAGCGACGGCACTTGATCTACGAGCTCGTTGCATTCGTCGAGTTATAAGAAACTCCATCTAGAAAAGGTCATCAACCGATATTTTTTGGGGTTTTCATAAGTGTCTTTTTTTCATAACTTTGACCATGTTCTTCCTAGTAAAACTATCGTGATTTTAACAGTAAATAATCAGTTATTAAGGTATAAGATTTACATGATCAAAATAAACAAACTTATTAAGTACATTCTATTTTACATTCAAATTTCCATCATTCCTTAATCAAAATCTTTTTTTATCTGATGCAATTTATTAACTTACCTCTAAACATGTTACAAAAGGCCGAAAAACGTTGAAAATACAGTCTTTTGGCCAAAACTCGAGATTCGACAAAAGTTTCTGACAGCAAAAACCTCACGGAATAGTTTCCGTAAGCTAATGTTATTCGTTTCGAATCCTAATGTCAAAATCTCTCGATCCGACATTTCAAAATAACTCGCCTTCGGAAAGTTTTCGAATCCGAACGGAAAGTGGGTTTCCGACGTTTCAAAATGACCCTACAGTCGGAAAGTTTTCGAATCCAAACGGAAAGTGGGTTTCCGACGTTTCAAAATAACCCTGCAGATCGGTTTGTAAAGTGCCGGCGCCAGCCACTCCTCCTGGCGGTCCGCAGACTCGCATTAGACTTGAGGAAGGTGACGCTGACACGCCCACTTCGCAAAGTTAAAATAATAACAGAGATAACGGATTCGTATTCATGGTCGCGGAGTGAGTACACAATAACGACACTTTGTTATATCTTATATGTAGGTATATAAATGTAGGATTTGTTTTTGGAAGAGACAGTAATTTGGGTGAGAGCCACCGCAGTCTTAAACTAAGCAGGGGCCCTTGGGCACACAATAATTGGAGGCCCTTTAGGAAAGTAAAAAACGCGAATTATATAAACATTTTTAAAATAAATTTGTTATGTTCGCGCAATCCCGCGGTTCGAATACTGCACTAAAATAACGTTACTGATTAAGCAATTTCGACGCTAGCGCTTCAGTTGTTGGAATCCTGTACTACAAATTCATAGGCCACCCTTCGGACTGCCCCCCCCCCCCCCCCCACTATCGTATTAAGTTAAGCTTGTAATAATAGTTGTTATTTATGTTGAAATTAATAGATAAAAATACATGAAGAAAAACGCATAAGTGTCCAAACCAAAACAAAACACCGGTGAAACAGTGAGTGAAACTATCTGTGCGTACAAACTGTAACGAGTACTTGTCCTATAACGTATAGGTAAAATAGATTAAATTTTATTGATAATGTAATAATATTTCATGCCCATCCGACTGTTTCTCGTAGTGTACTTAGGTTAATATGCAAACATATTCAAGTAAATATACAATAGGAAAGTTTTCAATTTCAATAGTTTCACACACACATCCAATAGCTTCACTACTGTTGAATAAATGTGGATCTGTGAAGTTCTTTATGTTCCGCAATTGCCAATTTGATGGATTGCCGATTCTTTACAGCTGCGATATGGACCGCGTCGTTAACTTTCGTTTTATGTTACATGCATGAACATGAACTATGCAGTGCAATCATGATGGCAAAATCTCGATATTGTATAACTGTCAAGAGGCCGGAAATAAAACGTCATATGCGCCACTAACGGATACAGCAAATTATTAACTGATCGTAGCAAGTGGAGAGAGGTGGTCTCTGCCTACCCCATTGGGAACAAGGCGTGACATATGTATGTATTAACTGTTGTCTATTCATTCATCGTAGTTTTAAAATTGTAATTGTTTTGTGTATCCTGAGATAATTGTATACAGATTAGTCACCACAATACAGGTTAGAAAAATATACATTTTCCATAAAATGAGCTTAAAAAACCAACAACAATGGCTGGAAAAAAAACATCTGCGTTTTATTGGCTATTGAAAAATGATTGCGTTAAAATTTCAATAAGAATAATTGCAAGCTGCGATTGTCAAAAAAAGATAGGTTTTATAACTGATTTTCAGTTTGATTTCTAACGAAGTTATACAGTTTGAGTCTGCCATACACAATCTCATACGACCCGCTTTTTTATTTCAAGTTTCAAAATAACTAATTTCTGAAATTAGATTTTCAGAGTAAAACAGTCGATATCATCTGGCGAAATTGTATTATTATCGTAGTTACAGTTTTGTGTTCCCAAGAAAAAAATATTAGTAAGTGAAAAGAGTAAGAAATAAATGAAAATATCAAGAAATTATTTTATTTTAAGCCGATCCACAACAAATGGTAGCAGTCCGTGGTTATAGAAGAAAGATCCAATTAGATACAAAAAATGTCACAACGTGAATATCAAAATTACAATATCACCTCTTTCAATGGAAGAAACTTTAACACTTGGATATTTCGCTTAAAAAGTATATTGAACGAGGCTTCCGTGTTAGATGCAATAATACATGAAGATTTCTCCACTAAATCTGACAATGCGAAATAAGAAGCACGTGCACGGGCCATCTTGGTTGCAAGTGTGGCCGACAGTTATTTAGAATATTTGAGAAAAGATACAGCATATGATATGCTAAAATCATTGGAACACAATTTCAAATCAAAAGGAGTCAGGTCAAAATTATTTTTAATTAGAAGTTTCAGCGTAACACTCTACTTCCAACTACAGTTCCTATGTGCAGAATAGGCAGTCAGAGTCAACTCTTGTGAGATGCAATATTCAATGTGATACTCAGCGTGGCAGAGTGCATTCGGTCAGACTAATTAGACAGTCAAACTTATCACACAAACAAACACAAACTTAGTGAAGTTTTAGTAAGGCTGACTTAATAAAGTGTTTAATGGATGCTTTACATACTAACCTATCAATATTATACCTATTAACCTATGAATGAAATAGTGAATCTGCCTATATGTACGATAGTACATATAGGCAGATTCACTATTTCATTCATGCACACATAAGGGGACCTATTTTGTAAGTACTTTGCTGCTATCCATTCTATTAGTGATGTACTTTTATTATTAATTTTATTAAATATTATTATTTTAATGAAATGTAACATTACATGAAAATATCTAACTTTTCAGTATTTTAGTAAGATGAGAAGAGAGGTTAGAGTGCCTAGTGAAACTCTCTATGGCTATTTTTGTAACATGCTATTTCCTCTCCTCTGTTATAAGATCTTTGATCTTCATTTTACTATTACATTTAATTAGTATGTATGATCATTCTAAGCTGCCATTTCAAATTGGTTACCTCACAATATTAAAACTAAATTTGAAGAATAACCCAATAAAGAAAGAAATAAAAGCTCCGAATACAAAGGACAAGTCTAAATTGACCTACCATCTGAACTTATGAAAATATATTAGTTGTTCAGTTAACCACAAACTTTGCTATGACTCAAATGACAAAAATTCCTAAATCTAGACACCCTTGGATAGGCTGAACAGACTTTGTATTTGTCATATTCTTTCTACAGAAAATATATTCATAAAATATGTCTCTACATCACAATATCAATAATAAAATCATATAAGATAGCAAAACAAACAAAATGTGAAGTACACATATAAAATTTACCAAATAGTAGCAGAGTTTAGTTTAAATAGAAAATAAAAATGTTTTTGGTAAATAAATATTGTGATGCCTAAAAACATATATTTTTTTTATATACTTCGTAGATGGCTAATAAACATAAAGTTTGGCTAATGGTAACAGATAACTATAACCAGTGCCAGTGCAATAAGTGCTGTAATATGCCTTTCTGTATACATAATATTTTTATTATTTACATAAAATATATCATACCAGTTTTAACTTTGTTTTCAATTATTTCCAGTAGTTGAGAAGAAGCTTCACTAACAGACATGAATTTTGGATCCATATAATTGCGAATTTTTTTTGTCAATGATTCTTCCGTTGGTTCCTTTACCTTAATATCTGCAACAAAAACTTTTAGTTTTAATTTATACAAATTATATTTAAAAATTAACATAATGAAATTATTTTACTACCTAACAAACATAAGGTATGTAAATTCCTTAGGTAATTGCTTAAAATTTTATCAAAAAAACTATCTGGCTTCCATGTTTCTGTCCAATAAGGAATAGAAACTGTTTCCCCAAAGTTATACAATTGTAGACCACAACAGCTAACTGCATTCATAATTGATGCATTATGAACAATCTAAAATGTAGAGAGTAAATTATGGTAACAAAATATGTAGACAAAAAAACGGTAATGACATTTTTATTCTGCTTAATCAAACCTGTGAATGTACTCCCAATTGTTTGGCTCTTAATAATAAATCAGTATGTGTCGTAGCCCCTAAGGGATCCCCAACCACAAGTAATGCTATCTCTTTAGACTTTGCCTCTAAAAGTATTTCATCAATGCCACTTTCACATATTTCACGATCAGCAATAATCAACGATCTCCCATAAAAATCCTCCTATAAAAAAATATATCGAGATTCTTGAATGGAAATTATGTATGAGTGCCTGAAAAATTTAGATTTTCGGAAATCATGAGTTCTCACCAAAACTTCTTTTCCTACAGTCAGTATCGAAGTATAACCTTCTAAAAGTACTTTATCACATTTTTTTATTATTTCTAAGCCTTTAACTGTGATGTCTTTCGCATCACCTAAGCCTAGCCCAATTAGGTAAAACATAACTTAACAAACAGTCGTAAACTTATTCAAAACTATTGCAAACAAACTTTTCTTCACGACTTAACTAACACATGTGAACACAGAACAATATTACTCCTAGCCAGTATATACAAAAAATAGTATACTAATCTGTGAGTACTCTGCGCCTCGCCTGTGCTCTGTGCTTAACACTATCTCCTTCACTCATTCATTCTAGTCCCAACTAGCTCAGTACTTCATTTAGTTCCCAAAACACTTCATTCACTGAAGGAGAGTAAAGCAAACGGATAGATTACAAACATAGCGTGCGAGAGCGAGACAGTTGATTGGCTTGGCATCCTGTGGGTCAATTCCATTAATAAAATGAACCAAACCATGCCGCTGATCCAATCCGAATGCTAGAATATCACGTCATCTAACAATCTATGCGATTCTATTGGTTAAAAGTAACGGTTCGGCTGTGATTTGTTTGTTGTTGTGGAATACAGGAACTAGAATCACCGGCCGGTCGGAGTCTGCCCGCACACAATTTCATGTCTTATGGCGCAAACATTATGTTTAGTTTTACTTGAATAGTTTAGAAAGCTGAAGGAATAATTTGTTTATGAATAATTTCATATTCTTTGCTCAAGTTCTAGTTTATTTTCTTTGGTTCTAGTCTGCATGTGCATAATATATACGAGTGTGGCATATACTAATCTAAATTCGTATGTAATATCTGAAAAATAGTGTAAACATTTCAATAGTTTTTAGTAACTTTTAATTGCTCCTGCATTATGTATCATATTCATGAATGTGTTTAGTTATGCAGTCAAATTGACATAACGTCTCATACCTACTTAAAAGAACTACGATAACGATACAGATGGACTAATTGGACTATACGAATGAAATGACGTGAAGAACTAAGCGATAAGATGACTTTTTTTTTTTTTTTTCCTCAGGAGAGGAGGCTGGGAATCCTCATGGATACCAACGCAACAGGCAAGCAGGGATGCGTTGATTATGTCGGACTCCTGGTGAATCGAGGCGGCTCGATCCAACAGACCTACCGACTAAACTCAGCCTAGCCTTGGCCCTAGTGGCCTTATGGCTTGAATGGAATGGTTGGCGTACCCTCAGGAGAGGGCACGTCGGCGCTGCCCTCCGAAGAGGACATATGCGCGAAGGAAGGCTCGGTACGCCAAAGTGGGTCCGGTCTTGAAGTGATGGGGCCTACTCGTACATATGCAGCAAGCTGCGAGCGAAGTATGGACTAACTAAGGGATGGCGGCGCAGATGCCGCCTCTCGCAAGGCTTGAAGAGCCAGCGTCAATGAGTCGGGAGGGTCAGAAATGACGTGCCTGGGTCGACGATATTCAGTATTACGCGGATTGACTGGGATAAGATGACTCAAATGGACTACTGAAGTACTGAGCCATGTGAACTAGAAGAACTAAGTGGACTAAATGAGTGATATACTTCATCTAGTCCAGTTGAAGTACATCATTCTTTCATTCTTTACACTTCAGTGAAGTATTTTGCGCACCTCTACCAGGCACACACAGCACAGATTAACATATATGTAGCTAGCCACACAGACCAATTCAGACACAGTATCAGAGGGGCGATCGCACTAATAAATCGCAAGCGAAACGCAACCGAACCGTTCGGCTTAACCAATCCGAACGCCACAATATCACGTCATCTGTTCGATGACGTGATATTCTAGCTCTCAGATTGGTTGAGTGGAACGATTTGGTTTCGTTTCAGCTGCGATTTGTTAGTGCGATTGCCCCCCAGTATCGTAAATCGTTCTCTAATTGGTATGTGTCAGTATCACAGAACATTATTATTATTACTCCTAGCGGAGATCAGTATGCTGCACAGACTACTGAGAAGGTACTCTGTATTCAAGGTGTTCGTTATAACATATAACTAATAAATTATAACGTTATAAAAATTAAATGATAACACCTAATATAAAATTATAACTTTTACTGCTACTGTTAACATCTAGTTGAGAAGAACTGCCAAATCACACCAAATCCAGCGCGGACTGGCAAGATGGCGCTACAAGGGGCATTCAAAATTGAACTCTATTTCCATGAATTACGTGTGTCCAAAACTTTATTTGGATAGACTTTATTGAGTAGTCAATAATGACTAGATTATAATAAGCAAATCACGTTATAACTTATAACATTGAATTTAAATGAAGATGTTATTTTTTGCTATATTTTAATTTAAGCCCCAGTAATGTGAGAGATTCGATCGCGAGTATTGACGTACGGAGTTTCATGCGCTCGAGATTGTGCATTTCGTTCGTAAATTAGCCAGTGTAATGTTGTAAATATAAAATTTTGATAGGTATTAAAATTAAATAGCAAATATAGTATAAAGTAAGTGTTAAAATTATAGCAGAAAAAATAACATAATATTTATATTATGTAATGATTAATGTAAAATGATTGTAAGATTCTTTATATGGTAAATAAATGAAAAAATAAAAAAAAGAATAAAAGATACATTAAGTGAATATTAATTTTGAAACCCCTATAAGGTAAGGCCTGTGAGAGCAAAATATGGCTCAATTAAAATTAAATGAGTTATTTAGATTAGAAGATGGAAACAAGTTTCATAATTGGAAATTTAGATTGGAGTTATTAATGGAGGAAAAAGGTCTTAGGAATATTGTAACCTGTGCGCTGTTAATGCTGTTTGTCTTCATCCCTTATAGTAATAAGGGATGAAGACAAACAGAAAGATATACAAAAGCATTCGCTAATAGTTCAGTGCATAGGATACAATTTTTTGGAAATAGTTAAAAGATGCAAATATTTTTACACGTAAAAGTGTGATGAATAAATACAATATGAAAAAGCGCTTAATGGTAATGAAATGTAACAACAATGAAAAATTACAAGATTTTTTCTTAAAATTTGACAAGCTGGTGAGTGACATTGATGTGATATCGAAAATGGACGAATCTGATAAAGTGATACATTTATTGCTTGCCTTGCCTGCTAAATACAATAATGTCACAACAGCTTTAGGAGGCGATGAATGAAGAACTAACTTTAGAAAAAACGAAGAGGACTCTACTCGATGCAGAAATCAGGCTGAATGACATGATTGCACCAAATCAGGATAGCGCATTTAACATAGAATATTGGAATTGCAGTGAAATAGGACACGCAGCAAGATATTGTCCAAAAAACGTTCAAAATACACAGTATAACAAATTTCAAAGTGCTGCTCCTGTTCGAGGTGGTAAAGTAAGAGGTCGTGGCAGGATGCAGGTACGCCCAGGAGGTACTACTAAAGGAAGTCTATCAAGGAACGATGCGATAATAGCTCATGAACAAGTTTCCGAGGACGTCAGTTGGATGGTTGATGGAGACTTATAGTAGCTAATTTAGTGTATAACCTGTTGTCTGTACGAAAATTATTGGAAAACCCGAATGAAATTATATTTGTAAATAAATATGCAAGAATCACTTTTTACAATGGTTCCAATATTTGGGCATACAATAATGGAAAACTTTATATTTTACAGGGTGAAATTTTAACAGAGGACGGAACCGCGGCTGTATATGTTCAGCGGATGGTATGTTATGGCACAGACGTTTAGGACATGCCAGCTCTAAAACATTACAAAAGCTACATCTACCAGTTAATAACAACGTATGTAATGCATGCATGAAAGGTAAGGCAACTCGGTTGCCATCCAAAACATTAGAGCGACATAGGTCAAGCCATGTCTTAGAAATATTACACAGTGATATAGCGGGTCCGTCTAACATTCCAACTATACAGGGTGAAAACTATTTTCAAACAATTATCGATGATTATTCTCACTCTTGTGTAGTTTTCTTGTTAAAAAGAAAATCAGAATCAGCTGAAAACATTATTAATTATATCCGTCGATACCAAAATGAATTTGGGAAAACGGCCAAACGAATTAGGTGTGACAATGGAGGTGAATATACCTGTGAGAATTTACGGAATTTTTGTCTTCTGAAAGGCATAGTTTTAGAATTTAGTTTACCATATTCACCAGCCAGCAATGGAGTGGCAGAACGAATGAATCGAAGTTTATATAACAAAGCTAGGACTATACTTGTTGAAACTCAGCTTCCGAAAAATTTGTGGGGTGAAGCTATAAAATATGCAGCTTTTCAGTCAAATCAATGTACTTCTATTGCCATTAATTACAGAACTCCTTGTGAAGTGTATTATTGTACAAAGGATTTGAAGAAACTTCGTGCATTTGGTGCAAAGGTTTGGGCTTAGGTTTTACCAAAATCTGACAAACTGTCAGAAAGTGCACGAGAGTACAGAATGGTAGGATATAGTAGAACTGGGTATAATTTATGGGATCCTAAAATTAATAAAATAATCGTGTCACGAGATGTGAGATTTGATGAAAATAACATTATATTCAATAAAATAACGAAATTGATATTAAACGAGAATGGGTAAAGTATAATATATCAGAAACGCAAGCAGAAAATTGTCAAAGGATTACAGAACCTGAACAAAATAATGAGTATAGACAAAATGTTATCGTTGACAATATGGACGTTGATAGAGGATGTATAGACCGAGAAGAAATATTTGAATATTGTATTGAAGAAATTATAAATGAAAGAAATGATATTGTTAATGAACCAGAGAAGAAATCAAGAAGCGGTAGAATTGTTAAGCCTCCGAAAAGATTGGAAGATTATGAAACATAATTATGTATCTTACAGTTTATGCATGGGTGATCCAGTCTGTAGGAAGATCCTGTATTACCCAGTGATAAAAAAGCCATAGATACTACATGGATTTTTGTTACAAAAATGGGTTTTTAATGAGGATGTCTATATAAAACCGCCTTTAGGCGTCAAGGTTGCAAAGGGCATTGTATTAAAATTAAACATATCGCTCTATGGGCTAAACAAGCACCTAAATGTTGGAATGAAATATTTCATACATTTTTAATACAGAGATGTTTTGTACAATCAAAACATGATTTTTGTTTATATATTTTTAATGATGTGTTTCTGTTAGTATATGTGGATGATATCATTTTAATGTCAAAAAGTGAAATAAGATTAAAGATGTCATACGAATTGTTAAAATATGAATTTAACGTTAAAGACCTTGGCAATGTGAATACTTTTTTGGGATTAGATATTGTGAGAACTGCAGACTCAATATTAATTTCACAAGAATCAGCAACAAATAGATTGCTTAACAAATTTAACATGGCCGACTGCAAAGGGACTGAAACGCCTATGGAATTTCACAGTGGACAGTAATGAACCTATTGTTTTAGATTTACCATATCGTGAGCTTATTGGTAGTCTATTTAGCTACTTTGAGTAGACCTGATATTTGTTTCGCAGTATCTCTCCTAAGTAGAGTTTTGGACCAACCCACTTTATCACTGTGGAAAGCGGCTAAGCGTGTCTTGCGATATCTTAAACAAAAACGGGACAGCACTTATAACTTAGTATAGTGCATAAGTGGTTCTGTAGTATTCATCGGCCATAATTTGTTGGTATGGTTCTGTAAGAAACAAAACGTTGTCGCCTTATCTACAGCCGAAGCTGAATATATAGCTGCGGCTCTGGCATGTGCAGAATTAATTTGTTGCAGTTTAAAAAGGGTTGTTAGAAGATTTTAATTGTCCTCCAAATACTATGTTACTTGTAGATAATCAGAGTGCTATTAAGTTGGAGTCAAATGAGAACAGTAGGAGATCAAATACATCGATATAAAATATCACTTCATTATAAGATTTAATTAATAAACGTTATATAGTAGTAAAATATGTAAACACTAATGAAAATGTAGCAGATATATTAACCAAAGCTTTAGGAAAACTGAAGCATTATTATTTTGTTCAAAAACTAGGCTTTCTTTGATAGGTTTCATTGTATATAGCTATAAAATTAGAATTGGTTTAATAAGTCAACAATACCTTAATACATTTTTACACACATGTTTACTGAAGAGTATGATCCTCGTCTGAAAAGTTGTTCAGAACATTCGGCAGCACGTTTTTTTTGCTGTATACATTAACACATGTAAGTATTCATACTTAGGCTGATCTATCACTGTGCGTACTCTAGATGTTTTTACTAATAATTCTATTTTATTTTACTCATCAAGTATTATTGAGATATTTTTTTAAAAACTGACAATTTTACAATATTTAACTCACTCGTCGTCACTTTATTTTATACTTTTTCTTGTGTCTCGGTAAAGTAGTTTACTGTAGTTTATATATAATATTAATATCTGTTTTACGAGTACATTCTAAGTCTAATCTATACATTGGGCAATTCAACATACAAACCTTAGTCTCGAAAGGAATCTCCCTTGAGGCTTTAAGATTTGTGAAGCGTTTTAGATCGGCACATAACGGCACGAAAAGTAAATATTTTTTTAAAATACAAGCTTTTATTAAATGCGCCTTAAAGAACAAAATCAACTTTTACATATAAAAGCTTGTCGCGAGATTTACTTACTTATAGTATACTTTTAACGACAAGCTTTTATATGTAAAAGTTTATTTTGTTCTTTTTAGCGCATTTAATAAAAGCTTCTAATAAAAAAAAAATATTACTTTTAATTTATTTTCCGACTAAAAAACCAAGCTTAGCAAATCCTTTAATTTGATACCCATATTGTAGGTGTGCATTATAAATAATTCGTCCGCCATTTTGGGAAAGTCCGCCATATTAGATTAAGAGTACGTCACATTATTTATCGAGGTGTTCTTTGCGAGCCCTTTCATTTGATACCCATATTGTAGGGGTGCATTAAAAATAATTGATCCGCCATCTTGGTAATGCCGCCATGTTGGATTTAGAATGATTTCACATACATAACCATGTATTGTCATCCAACTTACAAGTGCATGCAAAATTTCAGCTCAATCGGAGACCGGGAAGTGGGTCAAATTAAGATTCCAAGATTTTCTTACATAGTTACAAGTGAAGCTAATATAAAAGCTTGTAAAAACTACTTCTGTTGAATCTAAAATTTACATCAAAATCTTTTTCAGTAATGTTGAAAATTCTTTTGCGTTTTTCAACTCTAATTCACCGTCTTAATCTGGCCTCTTTGTTTGAAGCAACCCACAATAATCGCAGTGTATCACATCACAAATAAAATTACTATTTCTTTTAAATACAAACTTTCATTTCTAAAAAAGTAAAATACTTAAAAAAATGGCCTATTTTTTAAAAATAATATATATTAGGGGTAAAATAGATACTAAACCATAGTTTTAAAAGAATTTCCAAATTTTGTCAACTATAATAGCCTATTATAAAGTTATCGGTTGGCAGCACAGACTAATTAGAGATACTCAGCAACTTTCCGTCAATCTAACTGTAGAGTCGTTGGTGACGCTATTCGCGTTAGCGTTTCCTTAGCGTTTCTTTAGCAAAAGATGGCACTTGTCTAAGAATTAGTATAACAAAACGTTGGGTTCTTGCTCTCGTTAAGGAAAACTTTTCTGTAGCGTTTCCGCACTGTGACAAGAAGGATTATGTCTACCGTATCAGCAGATGGTCACGTGACTTATCACTTGTATACTTAATAATAATATTTGTATAATATAATAATATACTTAAGCAACAGTATAAATATTTTTTTTTCTATTTCAAAATATTAATACGTCCGCGAAGGGGACGGGGGGCATTTCTTATTTTACCAGGTGGTAAGCCGTCTGACCTATTAGGTCCTACCACCGCAGTGCCAGATATTTTTTCATGAAATATACATATTAAGAGTGTTATACTTGCTTTGTCTAGTTAACTCTTGGACCATACCAATGAGTATTATGTTTCTCATAGATTTAAGTATAGAATCCTGTCAGTGTGTGTCAATGATTTATCTTTTATACGTCCTCTATGTACTTCAAAATAATTTGCGATATAATAAACACGTATTTTCTCAAGATTTCTTTATTTATTCAAAACGGACATTAACTACGTTAAACCTCTGGTATATTAACAATACATACCTATGTAAATGCAAGTGAGGAGCTTGTTGGCGTATTGTGCAAGTGAGGAACTCAGTGGCGTATTGGTTCGTGCGGTTTGGCTTTGATTGAAAACAAAGCAACCCTCACCATGGTCCTTCCATGACCACGACTTTTTTATCTCGAGTTCCTCCGTGTTTCGGAAGGCACGTTAAGCCGTTGATCCCGGTCACATTTGTGACCGTTTCTACCCACCAACCCGCATTGGGCCAGCGTGGTGGTGTTACGGCCCATTCTTCTCATATGTCCCTGAGGAAGGCCTGTCCCAGCAGTGTGTCGTGTATAGGCTGAGGACGAATGCAAGTACAATATACAAATACAGTCAACATTTAAATGAAAGATCTTTTATTGGTCTAGGTATTTTGTATGATAAAAACATTTGAAATTACTATTTCTTTTTAATATAGCTTTTCAAAAAAACTGTAGTGGTCAAATAGGAACTTTGTTGACTGTACTTTGAAAATCTAGTACCTACTAGAAATAATTATAATAAAAAAACAACTTTAATTTTAATATTTACGAAAATGTTTATTACTTCTGCATTTCACTTTTGTTACCCAGATTATAGGGATATCAACTAAAATTTATTTAGATTTTATTTTATTATTTCAGTTTTTTACATAAATGTTGAAGTTTTTTGTGTGTAATATGTGATAGAAAAAAAAATAATATTGAAATAGCTATCAAAATCAGGCTTTAGATACAGGATAACGACGAAATAAAAAATGTTTCTTGTGAAATAGGTTGTGATAACCCTAAAATTGGTTTGTTTACATTTATTCGTCATCGGATTTGGCTGAAGTATAATTAGTCTGTGATAGTATACTAATCTGTGATACTAATCTGTGGAGTAGTGCTCCGCTAAATCTGTGCTCCGCTAGCTCCGCTACTAAAAAAATAGTATACTAATCTGTGGTAATATTGTTCTGTGGAGTGTGGAGTCACAGACTAATGTGGAGTATCTGTGGTAGTGTTTGTAATTTTGTATAGTGGGAATGGCGATCTAGAGATTTATTTAGATTTATTTTGCGACTTAAAACAATGTAGTTATCTTCTTTTCAAGTTATGATTATACTATTAAATTTAAAATAGTATACTAACATTAACTTCAATGATTTATTTACATTGAATAATTAATTATTTTTACTTTAGGTGTAGACGCTACTATTCTATTACTACCATTATGCTAATGTTTTCTTATGTTTTTATTTTATTTTAACAGTATATAAATATATATATTATAAATGCGACAAAACGCACACTTTGACTGTTATATATTAGAAAGTCAATGTGCCAAATAATGATTTCACGAAAAGGTCAAAAAGCAATAAATGAAGGAGTTGTTGGTAAATATGTCAAGAAAGATACACCGCCTGATTTACCAAGTAAGTTTTGTGTTATTAGATAATTATCACTAATGCAAAATCGATTGTTGTACATACATGTTTCATACCTTTATTGTACATTGAATATTGACAATTTAAGTTTAAACTATTTATATGTAATATACATGATTGAATCTACAGCTTAGTTCGTTAATGATTTCGTGTAATCAAACCAATGTAGGATTTTACTAACTAGATTATAATTATTATTTTTTTATTTTATTGACATTAATACTGTATAATGTATATATATTTATTTCTTATACTAAAAATACTCACTAAGCTTCAATAATATGTTATAAATACGAAAAAAAAATCAACAATTTATGAATTCAAATATCTGTATTATACAAATGACATTAGCAAATGTCAGAAATTGCTAATATATTTGTTTATTTGAATTATGTTCCCTAATAAAGTAGTAATGCATTAGATTATTAAGGTCATACAAACTTTAAATCAACCTGGTAATGTGTGTATATTACATTTCGAACTTACTACACTGGAGCTTTTCCCTTCGTCTAACAGGCAGACAAATAATTTTTCCAAAACATTTTGTACATGAAACTTCTTCCAATTTACCAAAATATTGTAAATAATCAATAAAACTGTAAATTGGTGTTTAGTTATCATTAATCAAATGTTGATTGGTTTGTATGTCTGTTTATAAAGAAAGTGGTCCTTTAAAGTTTTCATATTTCATATTGTATACATGGAGAAATGGATTAATTTTTACAATTACTTGCAACATAGTTAATTCATTTTTAAGTACTGAATTATCTTTGATTTTTAATTTGTACATAGATATATACATACTATTTTTTGTCCTTCAACCAAATAAGCAATTTTTAACCAATCTGTTTAAGGGGAAAATTTACTTTGATTCTTAACAAGCTTTCAATTTTAAGGTAACTCTCTAATTTACTGGGATAGATTTAGGATAAAATTCAAAAGGTCATAAATAAGTACTAATAGTGGTTTTGGCACCTACATTATTAACAAATTTTATATAGAAACAAGCTTTATATAATATAGATATGTCATGAGGTTTATAAGCTTAAGTACTCCATAGCAAATTACTGAAACCTTATAGAATTATTTTATTGTCTATTTTTTTCAGGAATGTGTTGAAGTATCAGATCTATTCGTTTACAAATTAATATTATTTAATTGTATACAATTGAAGTATATGATTCCTAAAGTACTATCTTGGTTGAAAATACTTTATATATACCAAGAGCAGCTATACCAAACAATTTAATTTTCTTCATTGTATTGGAGTCAATGTATCAAGAATTATCACTAGGAATCGAAATCCAAAGTCTAGTCTAGCACAACCTTGACCTTAGATGAGCATATGGCGTAAGATGTGCTGTAGACAACAATGATTGACTACAATATTGCCAAGAATGAAACTTATTCACTAGTATACGGATTATGTTATTTATGTACACCCTTCATCATTGATACTTCCGGTTTCTGGGGAGTGAGGAGCACTCCTGCGGAGTAAAGTATGTGATAGTAATGATTTATGTCTGGATGGTAATGATTAAGTTAGAAACTCTTAGATGGTAATGAAGTACAGTGTAAAGTCCTTATAACGAAACTTAAGGGACTGAGCATTTGAGCATTTGTTGTTATAGAGAGTTATCCTTATATGGAGTGAAAAAAGAAAACAACCAAATACACAATAATTTTTAATATGTATTTGATAAAATTATTACATCAAAATTTAGTAGTGGCAAGTTATATTTTATAAAAAGTAATCCGTCATAAATAAAAGCCGTCGGTTGTAAACTACCGTTTAAATCTCGGTTATATTAGTTGCGGAAACAGAAGCAGAAGCGGATGTTGAAAAACGCGCGGTACTTCCGCATGTTCGGAAACAGAAACAGAGATCCGTTGCATCACTAATTATTATATAGTTTCACTAAAATCCATTCAATAGTTTTTACGTGCAAGAGTAACAAACATCCATACATACAAACTTCCATGTTTATAATATTATTAGCATTAAACAAATGAGTTGAGAATTTAAAGCAACTATAAAAAAAAAACATTGAATGAATGTCGACTGTCTGTTATTGTCGAATGAAAAAAACACCTTGACATATTTATAATTAGAAAATAGTAACAGGTGTAGGGACATAGAATGTGAATAGAATTCTGACACATCTTTATTTCATTGTAGACTAAAGGTGACTACTAAACTCAAAACGGTACACATGCATTCTATGTTACTTAGATATGTATACATTGATGTTCAAACAATTTCAAATTGATGTGATGTGAGCATGTAGTTTGCACCAAATGACAGACGAGTCATTCAAATATGAGTATATTAAAACAATAAAAGGTCTCCTTAATTTTATTTTTTAATATTTAGTATTTATTAAAAACAATATTTTGTATTTGTTTAAGCCAGGGGCGTTACTTTCTCTAATAGCATATAGAAATATCAAAGTTAAAAATGGGAAATTCAATGATAATCTTTTTTCATTAAAAAATTTTGACTTACAAGTTATATATTATAGATATGTATTTGTATCAAGAAATTCAAAATAAAAATCAAAGAAATGTAAGAAGATCACAATAGTTTAACAATTTATACAAACCTTTAGTATTTTAATAATTATACAAACCACCCAAAATATCTGTGTATATATGTAACTAATATATCTTGGTAACCACTAATCCAGATTCGGCAGTATCTGAAGCTAGCTCCTTACATGATAAAATGTAATAACAATCGCATACATTTTTTTTTTCAGTTATTAATGTTTGGACTACGGGTCAGAATCGAAGACCCAAGAGCCAACCCTTCACCTGTAATGATGGAGCTTCTCAAAATCATGAAAATAAATTTGGAAAAGCTCAGACTATGAGTGGCCATGCAGGAAAATATACTCCCAGTGAATCAGTACCAAATTTAGCACACAGGTAAATAACACGAAAATGGACTTAAAATACTCGAGCATAACTACGTATTAATCGTATCAGCCACCTATTCTTTACCTTTAGATACCAACTGCCTGTCATTGTGATATATCCATTACTTAAGGTGAGGTGTTTTGTTATGTGAGCGATCATTTTGGCAGTAATAAATATCATTATACCAGAATATTTTTGAGACACAGGTGCGATTACCAGTTCATGTAATTGTTTTCATAGCACAAGATAGTGGAATCGTATAGATAATTTACAAGGGACTACTAGAAGGAGACTCATCGTTAGAGCAATCTGTATGAATACCTTCGTAGCCGAATGGCTATAGTACATCGGTTTCAAGGTGTTGCCATCTCAGAGATACGGATTTGAGTCTCGATGGAGGCCAATGTTTGTAAGATGAATTGTACCTTAGTCATATTTACTGATATACATATATTGCTATCAACAATATTTATATATGAATGTCCGTCCGTTATCCTAGACCCCATAACAAGCCTTGCAGTACTTACTTTGGGTTAGGCTAATTGGTATTAGAGCGTAATAAGTTTTAATTCTACTGCAAAATAGCAATGCTTGCATTGTTTTGTTTTGAAGGGGAAAAGCAGTGAAATTGTGTCAAAATTACACACATAGTATAGGTAGTATACAAAAATTTACTCGTTGGTTCTTTTTTTACGGCGTTTGATTATTGCCTGTTTCGATTATTGGATGTATTATTGGCGTTAGAGAAGCTCTTTTTAGATTAGTATATATTTTTTTGCGAATTATAAATCATACTGAAGTCAAAAAAAAAATATTGAAATAGGTGACTGTTACTACAAAGATAATGTTAATATTTACCCTAATGTAAACATACAATACCTTGATATTATTTTCGCATTTAATTATGTAATTATTCTTGTAGGTTTGCTTACTTATCAACGAGCGCCAGTGACACAGCTAGTACTGCTAGTAATTATAATTCACAATATAATTTGGAAACAAACTTAGTAAGTAGAGTTGATAGTGCGTACTCACATTTCCTTCGATCATACAAAACTATATGAAATTTTGTACAAAAGATTCGTATTGCTTCAAGACATTTGTTATATCTAAAATCAGTTTGAAATTGACAATCGAATGTTGCCTTCAAAATTTTTATGACAACAACATAATTAACGACACAATACAACACATTGTAATAATGTATTTCTAGCCACAATAAATGCCACCTATTCGCTTTTGATACGTCACGACAGAATATGACACAATAGTTTATTTCTGCCTTGATACTGTACACCCTACATACTGTATTACCTTAACTATTAAATCAATCAGTAAAATACTAATTCGGACTACAACTAAGACTTTTTTGGCATCGCATTCTCTTTTTATATATTTTTTTTAACCTTAATGTAATATTTTAGGCATCTCAATCAAATCTGAATGATATGGAAGACTCGTTTAGCCGACAAACTAGCTACAGATATTATAGACAACAGCAAGAAGATCCTATATACCAGAATCAGCAACAGGTAAAATAAATGTGATAAATACTTCTGCACTATTAGCAATATTAATCAAATTCAAATATAATTAATTGTTTTAAACAATTACTTTATTACGTATCTTTGAACAATTTTACGTATACTGATGTACTAAATAAAAAAAAACTTTATATACTTACTTTTCAATTTAATAGGTACAGCAACAAAAACAACAGCAGTATGGGTCACGTGAGTCCAGTATGCCCCGATTATCCTCGAATTTAAGTCTAACACCAAGAATGCATCCACCATCTCCACATTCAATTAGACTTCGTGGACGTACTGATAGTAATGTTTTGTTCTGATTGTACTGAAACCTTTACATTCCTAACACGTTTATTTTAAATTTAATCATAAAGGACACATTAGACTGACGTTATAAAATTTCTGTTTCAGCATATACATCTAGTAGCCAGTCATCGCCAATTTACTCAAATTATGTAAACACCTCTGCTCTACCGTTCCCACCGGAAAATCATGGCAACAATATGATTGCAACCAGTCAAGGTTTACTACATAATTAACTTGACATTTGCGTTTCGTTCGTCCACTTTCCTCTATCACTCATCATATCTGTGTTGACAACTTTAACGCGCATAATTTTTCACGAAATCCATCCATACCATTTGTGATTACGTTTCAAATGTTTATGAAAATGGAATTAATATTTAAAGTATTTTAATTAGTCTGTTATGTCAAAAAAGCAAATAAAAATAGGAGAATATACTACTATGTTCTTTAATTTTGAGTCTGAATATGTGGCGTGGCAGTTACGCAGATGTAAATCATCTAACGGCCGCAAATTAAGCCGTTGTTACAACAGTTCTCTTAATGTCACCAATTTCTATAAAATATTTGCCACTACTGCTACTATGTGATAGATGGCGAGTAATCTATAACAAATTTATCTTACACAATATGTTTTCATTTACAACACCTCTTCGTTTTCGCTGCGTAATTTAGTACTTAGTTTTTTTTTATTTATTTATACTAATTAATTTATGTACTGTGATTTATGTTATAACGAAAGATTTTCTGAGAATTATTAAAAAATGCTTATTAGAGATGAATCACTTGGAAAACCCGGCAGTAGACCAAACTAATAATTACAACAAATTTTTAACTACAGCTAGCCATTGTACTGAAATGTCACTTTGGTCTGTCTATGTAAATTAAACAATACATATCCTCCACAATATTAATTTTATAATTTTTAAAATCATGTTGCATAGGAGTTGATGAAAATGAACTGCCATTGCCACCGGGGTGGTCTGCCGATCGCACCCTAAGAGGGCGTAGATATTATATGGACCACAATACACAAACAACACACTGGACTCATCCACTGGAGAGCGTTCCACGCCCTTGGCAGCGAGTCTCCACCCCTCATCACGGTGTTTATTATTTCAAGTGAGTCAAAACTTTCTTCGAGAGTGAATGTTGATTGTTTATTTAATGATTTCGACAACGATCCAAATAATAATATCTTGTGATTTAAAAGTTTGGGAAAATGAGGGAGTTATTACTATGGATGTGGTCACACAATACCATCCCGTACACTACGACCAGAACCATATTGTTACTTTTTAATTTTTATTTCAAAAATTGCAATATTTACAAAAGAAATGCCTAATGCCTATTGGGATCATTAGATCATAGTTTGATTTTTCAGTGAAATAACACATCAAACGTCTTACGCACACCCATGTTTGGTCGGCGGTTGTTACTTAGTGGGTCCATATGTTCCTACTCTCGTACCATCGTATTTGCTGGAAGAAATACCACACTGGCTGATTGTATATTCAAAAGGTTTGTAGTTTTCCTGTCACTTCTTTGTTGATTGCGTGTAATAACAATAACTTAGGTTTGATCCTCCAATCTCCTGTATCATATTTTTATTGCCGTATCTCAAAAGGAAGAACGAAACCCTTAGTAACACTTGTTGTCCGTCGTCAACAAACCATTAGCATTTAACAAACATTTACCATTATAAGTAGAGATCGGATAATCGTTTTTACCTAAAGTTAGTTTAAGACAAAGTATGGAAACGGCTTTTTATTGTTTTGTTAAATAAAATTTTTCACCATTTCTGATTTTTTATTCAATTATTTAATTGATTATTGTTTTAGTCAAACTAGCTCACTACCTTCGTATAACACTCTTCATGTAATAAATCGTACATTCATAAATCGCACGGGGAACTGAAACTAAACTTCATGTAAATACGTATGCATAGTTGTATAAATGAACCCGGAGTCTCGGTCTTTTGAAAATAAATACCACGTGCTAATTTAGTAATTTTCAAACAATATCACTACGTTAAATTTGCAGTCCCGTATTTTCCCGGGATTTTTATTTAACAAAATGTATTTTAAAAAGCCGCTTCCATAATTTGTGAGCCAAAAATTAACTTTAGGTAAATATGCATCCGATTATCCGATCTCTAATTATAAGCGAAAGCGAACCGCGAGCGCGTTCGCGTCACGTTCTTACTTGCCCAGACGAACTTGTAAGAACGTGTTTGAAAATCAAAATAATCTTTATTTAATATAGACCTTTACAGGCACTTATTTGCGTCAAAACAAAACAAAAAAGAAAAGCTTAAAAAAAACTAAAACCTTGTGCGTACGTACGAACAAGGAAAAAAATATTGATTGACTCTACACCTGTTCGGAAATTGGGAGAGCCTTCTCGAGAAGACAGACATGAAACTCTGAAGGTCTATTTCTTATCTCCTCTTTTCATATATAATCATCCTAATATAATACAAAATTAAGCTACAATCATACCTAATACGATTACAGTCGTATGTATGTTTACATACACATATAAAAATAATACAATATTTGTTACGGTGGGGCGTGATAAATCTTTTTGTTAATTGGTAGGTACTAGGATTAATGTTAACGGATTGGGGGAATACTACTACTAATTACCGTGTATCCCCCTCCCCTCCCCCTCTTTGCCATCCAGAGCAGCTAAACTCGAACATCTGTGCAGAGTGCTTGCGCACATTTTGGCTTCCAGATCTTTCCCAGAACGCATGTCACTCTTATTCTGAATTCTTCAGTACCTATTTTAAGGTTGGATGGTTAGAGGATACTTTCTCTGGTCACAATAGTGTTCAGTATAATAGACACTGGAAAGCCAGTATCATTACATAGTATAAAACGAAAGTCGCTTCCCGGTGTCTGTATGTATGTATGTAGCTATGTATGCTTAAATCTTTAAAACTACGCAACGGATTTTAATGCGGTTTTCTTTAATAAATAGGTATATTTCTGAGGAAGGTTTATATGTATAAAACATGCACAATGTAGTAGTGGAACACTGTCAATTTTTGAGATTTCTAATGTAATGTCGTAAATCATTTCACTTTTTTGCGCTTATATTGCAACGCTGACCAAACCCTACGAGATAGACCAAAATAAAGTACTACAGTATTGTCCACCTTAAAAATTTCAACAAAAAAGACCGCGGTAGTATATGTCTATATCTTAGGGATAACCCACTGTTTATATTTAATTGTGTAATTACTTAAGATACTCATAGATGTCGCTGTAGTGATCCTATTCGCCTCGCGACTTTGTGCCTCACATTTTTGACGTTTATCTGATTGACGTTTGTCTGACATTGACTGACGTTACTTAATTAATATAGATCTAGTTTTTCCGTTGAGCTTGCGCATTTTTATTCACAATCCATACACCCACCATAACCATTTTTTACATTGCACCCGTGCGAAGCCGGAGCGGGTCGCTAGTACTTTATAAGAGGTTGATGTGGGCTAAGATCACATCAAGTACCCGAAGGACTTGCAGCCATATAATAGTCACACCTCAGCACCGTACAGTGACATTTTGTAGGTCTTCCAGATTCGCAGCTTGCCGTTGCTGGATCGATAGTCCCCCTCCTCTGTGCGATATAAAGACAATAGATTCGGCTCAACCTCAAAAAAAAATCTTAAAGTGCAATAGTCTGCTAACTTATATACCTATTATTTTGCGACACATTGGATATTTAAGGCCCCAGTGTCCCGGAGCCGACTTTCACATCTTAATACATTGGCTATATTTTATGTATATATATATATTTCTGTTGTATATTTAACGTTTTACCATAAATTTTATTGCACACAAGTAATACATTAAATATTTTGTTATTTATATTGTATGTATCTATAGACATACAGATCACTATTATTAAACTTGTATTTTTTTAATTTTTATAGTTTAGCTTTCAAATAGTTTAAGGCGTGTGTGTAGTTTTATTATAATTATTTTACTTTTTTATTATATGTATATTAAAATTATTGTTAATCTTACTACCCAGATCTAGGCCCGACCAGACTTTGCCTCATATTAGTCTTTTGTAGCTTATTCTATTTAAACTAGAAGCTAATTCGCTGCGTATTTTTTCCTCATGTTATTTATTGGAAATATTAACTTCGTCAGTTAAGTAACTTTTAACAAATTAATGCTATTTCTAACCATGGTGCCCTGAAGCTGTATAAAATTATTACAGCAATAAACTTTCTTAAATAATTAATTATATTCTAAGATTCTTCATTTGAGTTCGAATGAATATTCTAACATTTTACAGTAGAATCATGAAATTTGGCCGGCAATCGATAATTTATTATTCCAACACAAATTAAAATTGCGAATTAGGAACTTTTTATGAGTTCAACAAGCGTAAAAAATATTTGATGAGTTTTCCGCTTTTGTGGACCTACGCACAGTACCTAACAAATTTATTGATCTTTAACAAACCCTTTCAGCGGACCAAGGGCTTGACCATAAATTACAATGGAATATGTTTCGACTGAGTGAACTGGATTGCTATTCCGACATGTTGACACGTCTGTATAAGCAGGAACTGCAGTTGATTGTGATGAAGTATGAACAATACAGGTATGGACTTATGTTTATTATCTATAAATAATTCTTTATTTTTATTTCTGCACCCTTGACCAGTTTGGAATTGTTCTTTATATTTTCCAAGTTGTTTTTCGCTCCAACATTAGGGAATTAATCTCTTTTTTGAAAAGAATCTCAATTTGATCCTTGCGTGTCAGTAAACCATATACTAAAAATATAAAAAAAAATTACACTCTTAAAAAAATCAGTCGTATAAAAATTGCATTAAAATTTAATATTTTCAAATTTCGCGCGTAATTAGACGAAGGCGCCGCATGAGTTGTTACTCTGTACCGATGACGTCAATACGGCATGTAAATAATAAACAAAGCTCTATGTTTGATGCTATGTATTATTATATTCATAATTTAAAAATGAGTTATTATCTTTTATATATAAACAACTAATAAAGGAATAATAATAAAAGAGTAATACTGACATCGATGTTTTAATACTCCGTAACTCGGCAGAACAAGTCGGGATTTGCAGCAAAGAATTTTCTGACCATTAATGCATTTATTTTTGGTAAATTCGTACTATCTCCTTTTACAAAACTGCTTTCCATAATGTGATTGACGTGCGATTTTAATTTAACTTACGTATTTATAACGTTCTCTTACATTAAAAAAGCAACCTACAAACTTCTTTTTTTATTGTTTTGCAGCTTTATACGTACTGATTCATTATGACATTGACACGCATAAGTTTACAGTACCTTATGACGTCACGACATGGCGGCCTGTTTCGCTCTTGTTTTACGTATAGATTAAAAAAGTGAATACTTTAAAACTAATTTTTATATTATTTTTGTTATTTTATGTACTTAAACATGATGGTTCCGACTATTTAATGCATAAGCTATCATAGTTATATGCTTTTAGATCTTTTCTAATATAGAGGGAAGTTCCCTATATTATGTATCTTCATGTCATTTGCAGCCACGTTTCAACAATAATTGTCAGTCATGGTGTTTCAAATTTCTATTTAGTTGATCTACACGTTATAACTTAGAAGGAACCGCAATCAAACTGAATAAAGAATATAACCACGTCGTAGACTAATATACGTATATAAGTATGTATTTAGTCTTGAAATAAATATTGTTATAAGGTAAAATGTTTTATATTTTCATTGCATATGCCATTTATTATTTTAATAGGTGTTAGTTAAAACGAATGTATTAACATTATTTTAACGTTTTTATATGAATATATAAAAACGTTAAAATGTATGAAGCTTATTGGAAATAATCTTCATAGCCTACAATACAGTCCTTTAAATGTTGAGGCAAGACTAGAGGACGTCTTCAGCTCTGATGATTTCCGGACCGTTCGTTTTCCACCAAGCTGTTCCATCCAAGGTGGATCCAACTTTATAAGCTAGCGCCCAGTCTTACCAAAGGACCATTCTTGGTTGATGAAAGATAATGTTAAAATACTTAACCGCCTTATCAAGAACGGTATTGAAGAAGGTATCTGGTAAAATAGCAGTGATAGTCTCCTCTATGACCATATTTTCGTATCGACGTTACCCTGTGAAACTAGTCATAATTTCACAAAACAAACAAGTTATGTATTATATTTATTTTTTAGATATCATAATTATGTATGCAAATAATGTATCATTTACAGTTTAATTATAATTATTTACAAACTAATCCTAAGAAACAAAAAGATATAAAATTCTAAATTTATTTACTTTTCGAAGAGCTCTTGATTGAGAATTTTTTTTAATAATTTAATAAATTTCCTTGTTAAGTGACTCAGATTCTGGAGTGATGAATAATAGAATAACCGTTGTTTAAAACCAAGATATTTGCCGTGCAGTTTAATACGAACGGGATGAGCGTTCCACGGATAAATAGCTTATCTTCTTCTTCTATATATATAAAAATGAAACCCGTTTCGCGTTGTCACGGCATCACGTGTGAACGGCTGAACCGATTTCGATAATTCTTTTTTTTAAATGTTTGTGGAAGTCCAAGGATGGTTCTTACGGAAAAAAATATTAAGAAAATCTCTCAGAAATATTGAAAAGTATACATTTAATTTTGCATATTTTAAAAAACGCGCGTTACGAATGTCAATTTTTTTTTATACGAATGTCAACGTCATTCACAGCCATAGACTATATTAAAAGAGCATTAGGTCAACTATACAAAATAAAGTAGTGCATCAAAGCTACGCTAAGGCGGTACGAAGTTCGCCGGGTCAGCTAGTTATTTAGTAAAAACGTAGTTACTATTTTATAAAAATTTAACCATATTTTGTTTACAGGTCTGCGTTATTACAAGAGATAGAAAGAAGAAGACAAATATCGTACCGTGCTCACTGAGTGATCAGTGAATGAGTCATTAATCATTTGCCTTATTAAGCTGTGATCCTAATGATAAGTAACTTGAATTTTGTGCCCCTCTTAATTTCTAGTAATATTGCTGTATTTATTTATGGTTAATATGTAAGATTTTTTTATAAGACAGTGATATGTTTAAGACCTACTACTGTGATCAAATTTTGTATTGGCATAGCTATAATACATTATTTATTTATTAAATATACGTCAATGTAATTATTAATGTGAAAACATGCTTAATATCTAGTATTTGTGAAATTATTTCCTACCTAAGCAACAATGTAAAAACAAAAGTGGGGGGTTTTTATATCACTATGGTGGTAAAAAGCCTTACTGCGTCTGATGGTGAGAGTTATTATTTAATTATTTCATAATTATTTTAAAACCACAAATGTATTATGCTTATAATGAGATAGTAATCTTTTATAACGATCAAGATATGATATCTATATTAACAGAACCGAAAATGTTTTTTGAAACACTTATTGTTCCTTCGTTTGTACAATAGTTTCTTGAAATTATTGGTCAGATTTATATTGCTGGAAGTTATCAATTAAATTTTTAGGTAGTGCCAAACCTACCTAGCTTAATATTATTTGTAGCATTTTGCATTTGTTTGCTGATAATATTTATGTGAAATAAAATATAATAATTCCACAAATAAATTTAAAATTTTGTACAGACATTAAGAGGGAACTTTATGTCTTGCATCAAATGTGAAAGGAATTATCTTCAACTACTTCTTTCGCAAAACTTAATTAAATAAAGTTTAAGCGGCGTTTTTTCCACCAATTCTGCTACACCATCTATCTCATTATATCGTGTAATGTGTACTAAAGTGTTAAGTTACTTAAGATACTGACGCCGTACCTTATCTCCAGTTAAGTAAAGTTAGTTTAGAACAACAGATATTCACCGACAATACAATTGATGCAGTATGTCACAATTCACAATGCTACTTAGGCAGTGTGCACAGGACTAATGGCCGCTGGGGTGGATGGACGCAAATGGCAGTACAAGAGAGATCTGTGAAGATCCTTGGATGAAATCTATCTTTGGCAATGGGTATATCACATGATGATGAAGAAAATATTATGACAATATTAAACTCTTTAATCTAGTTATATACTACAATAAAAATAAGGTATATCCTATGAGTTATTCCACTTGTTCCCGAGTTTCTTTTGAATTACTTGATGAAAAGATGGCTTCACCCTCTACAATTTCATAATCATCGACTTTCGTTAGACCAGCTATTCTATACACTTTGGCATTTTTTATCCCCAAAGTATTAGCCCATGCTATTCCTGAAACAAAAAGAGATGAAATTTAAAGAAAATGATTTAAAAAGATTTAATCACTTGCAGTGCACAAATTATATATCTCAAACTTAAATGTTAAATTAATATATTTTTTGGTAGCTAGACAGAATTTAAACTTTACCTTATTAATACTTTATTTTTCAAAGAAATTTCTTAATTATCTCTTATAATTAATTGTTGTTGACATTATTGAGCTATCATCATTCAGGCAAGATATACCCACAGTCTGAACAAGGGTGTTTCCCAAGGTAATAATACTACAGAATGCCTGTGCTGCTTATTATCATTCAGTATGTTAAATCGCTGGTCTGTCATATGGGAGAGTCTATATGTAGCTTGCATCAGAGGATATTTTTAACCTATCAGCAAAAATAATTTATATTTCTCACACTCACACCAATTACAAAGTCTTAACATAAAGTAAGCACTGAAAGGGTGTTGTGGATAGATATATATTTTAATTATTTATCCACAGATAATTATTATGGATATTTATTTTTGTAATATATTTAACCAATTGAAAGCTTTTACCTATATATAATGTGAAATTATCGCAAGGCCGCAGATGTAACTTAATTTAAAAAAAGACAATATCACCCTCATATATTTTCCTTGGCAAACTAATTAGCAGGAGCTGGAAGTGTTTACATTGTTGGATGTGATATCTACCACATAAAAGTAAAAAGTATCTACCACATTTGTATTGTAGATAATGGTCAATCTTTTCTGAATTGATTCTATTCACTACATATGCATTATAAAAAAGAGTTAATAATTGTGCAGCATATTCTAAAAGACTGCTTGTCAACTAGCAAAACATTATTTTGATTGTCTTAATATCTTAACTAGGATGATATCTGAATTACACAACCATGAGCTTTTATAGAAGAGGAAAAAAGAAGCTTCAAGTCAAACACACTAAGGTCTTTTATATGGTTAACCCTAATCTTTTATATGTTGTGTTGGGAGTAGTTATAAGTCAAGATATTTGATTTTCTTGTAAAAGTGTATTCATCATATAAATATCTAACTCCATTGGGACTTTACCATAGGAACTCAAAGATGGTGACACCTTAAAATAAGTGTACAATCCAAATAACCATAGAAGTTATTGACTATCTTGATAGTTTTAATTTTTCTGTAGATCTCATAACTTTAATTATGAAGAGAGCCCAAACCTTATAGTAATTTTGTACCTTCTTAAGAAACATGTAAAGAGGAAGGGAGTAATTAAGAGTCTTAATTACTTAATCAGTTTTTATCACATATTATGCTCGGTGAGACTAAGACTTGCCTCAAGTATATATCAACATACCTAGTACTGTGATCAAATACCAAACCACTTAATAAGACCAGTGCAAAAACCACAGTGTTAACAATACTATTCATCACAAATTGGGATGCAAAAGATATAACATTTTAATCTGGCTCTAATCATCTTTATTTCTCCTGAAAGTGTGCCTACATAATTTATTCAAAATTTTTCTATTCAGTCAATGTGTCTAAACTTAGAAATAATGGCAGTGTTAACAGCAATATGTATCTAAAATGATGAAAGGTAACATATTGCAAAGCATAGCATGAACCACAGTCAGAAGTTACTGCAACATCACAAAATACACAATATACTTGAGACAAATTGTGAACTAACAATTTTGATTGAGTCTAAGCTAAGAATGTTGATATATATAGTCGTACTTTGGCATAACCAAATAAACTACACTGACAATTCAATGCTAGCAAACAACTTTGATGAAAAATATTTTTCTTACATTGTTTATTACTTAATATCCTCAATATTAGCTATAACATTTGATTAACCTATACATTGTATGAAGATACAGCTTTTACCTGAACGAGTGGCCTTTTCTTCGTCTGATTTAAGACCGTAATAATGAGCCCAATCAGCTTTTCCTTTATAAATGCTATAAACAACGAAACCAAAAGCATTCCATGCAATTAACCCATAAATAATTCCAAGACGTTTCTTCCACTGTAACGCTATATCTTCTGGTATTGGCTTAGTTCTGCTGCGAACAAAGCTGTGCAACCATTTAAAAAACATATTTACTGATGAATTTTCTAATAGAATCCTTGGGCATGTAACCAAAGTAACACTAATAATATTATTAATTACGTTTCCGTAGAACGAAATATATAGGAATGAATCCATTATTTGGAATCATTTCCATACATTTTCAGTAGATATTGCAACTATTTTTTGGAACGAATCGATTCTATGATGCCACTACCAAAATAGAAGGATGTCACTGTCACACTGAAAATGACATTACGATGATAGGAGGTAACTCTCATAATTTAATAAAAATGCAAAGGAACTATCCAATACAACCAGCATCTACAGTTTCATTTTCAGGAATAAATCTGCAGTAAGAGCATATATTTACTATCAGAATGTAATGGACGTGGATTGTTTTCTTAGGAGATATGATTATATTCTTTTACATAATAATAATATACTTGAATGGCCCTGGCATGAAACACATTATATATATGCTTGTTTATTACTTCAATCAAACTTTTGACTGCTTTTTACGGTATATTAAAAGTAATGCACCATCTTTGCGTAATTGATCAAATTTATTGTTTTCATTATTTGAACACTCTAATGTTAAGGAACTTTCAGCTGTTGAATTCTCCTTATCATATTTCAGATACTTCTTTTTCATAAACGATACATATTCGCTACACCCCTCTTGTGACAAGAAACAAATATTTTGTGCGGAACCACAAGATATATTATCTGGACTACTTTGCCCAGTATTAGCAATTTGGGCTTGAGGCTGTTTATTAAGGATAATACTAGTGTTATCGCTTCTGAACCTTATTTTTATAACTAGGTATCACTGAGTTTATATCGGCGTAAAGACCTTAAATCCATTTTTGAGTCTTAATCTAAGTTGAATAGTCGATACTATAGGGACACCATTTATAAAATACTAGAGATATATTATAATATATATTATTATATTATAAGAGATATATTATTATATTATAATAGACACTAAAAATCTATTATAGATCTAATTGGTCTATTTATTATTAATTTTAGTGCACGTATGTCACGATTTAGTCTTGTAACAGAAACATAATTTCAATTGTAAAGCTATTTAGAATTTACGTTATTTAGCAAATGCACCAGGAGTCGCTTTGGTGCTATTTAATACTCTAGTAGAATTTTCATATCTTTTAGAGAACTAGCTGTATGCTATGTTGACAAAGCATTTAATTAGCTTAAAGGTTAAGAAGTGGCTGCACGTGGAACTTTTTGAGTGCAGATTGATCCTCGAATAGTGTTGTCGATTACTCTTAACACACTAGTATTGTTAATGATATTTTGACGCATTATTAGTGCAAAATAAATACATAAAAGTATCAATAAGATTATTTATAATACTGAATAGTACCACCATCGCTATGTTCATATCTATAACAGTGCAGCACGTTAAAGAATCTATTGTATGATCTTATAAGCGTTTCAGGGGCTAAATTATGATCTATAACCATATAGAACTAAAACGATTTGTTATATACCTTTATAGTACATACAGTCACAATGGTTACTATTACAGTTCTACTATATCGCTGTTTGGCGATAAAACGCCTTGAACCTTTTGTTACTTGGGTAGCCCCTTTCCTGGTTTGATCACGTATTAAGAAAATGGAACGTTCATATTATAAGGAAAGTTGAGGACATGAAAGTGGAGGGGCGTGTGAGGAGAGCAAAACCGAAGAAACTATAGATGACCTGTGTGAATATTGAAGAAGGGAGTGAATCTCGAAATGGCGAGTGATAGAGGATGACATGTTGCGTCGACCTCAAAAAAAATTGAGAGCAGGGCAAGAAAAAAAAAGAAAACAACATCTTACGTTATTACAATATCTTAGGCAAGTAAATATCGGACCTGGATCAATAAGCAAGGTCGAAGGTCATTTTGCTGACGTTATTTCATACCATGAATGTAGCTGACGTTATTGTACCATCTCGGACTGGTACCGTGGAGTGCTTACAGACTTGGAGAGACATTTTTATTATTTGATTTGAATCAATCATAACAACATGCTTGTATCAAATAATTTAATATCGGGACAAACGCGATATGCTACGTATGCTCTTTTTCAGAAATATCTGATATCTTAACTTATAATTAGTCATTATACAATATATATACATATATATTATATACTAAACGGAGTTAATCTTATAAGACCTCGGCGTGTTGTTTTACTCCAAGCATCTTTTAATAAACATATAGAATCTAGGTTACATTAATTCCCCCAAGGAGCCTATGCTTTCCCTATGCTTTGGGGAGCGGAGGCTGGGGGTTCCCGGAAGTCGCTTAGCATTTTCGGGGGCTTCCTACATGCCCGAGAATTAGTGGGGAGGCCTCCCCCTTCTAGGGAGGAGAGCCCAACGTAACCGCCGGCTCTCCGCACCGGGGTATGCAATTTAATGCATTTTTGCTCAGCGTAACAAAAAAAAAGGTTAAGTACATTAATTTAAAAAGTACCGAAAGCATTCAGTTTTGCAATTCGCATGTGGTCCAAGCCCCGGGATATTAAGACCATTAAAATTCTTTACAGTGTCCCTAGGGGAAATTAGATTGACACCTCTGTAGTTTACTATACGTCAAATCCATCGCACCTTTAGAATTAAACTGACCTAATAAAAAATTCTTTTAGTTCAATTTTTTTTTTGATAAACGCTAAAAATGTGATCGAAGAGTTGGTAATTTTTTTGTTTTTCTATTATAATGCTTTAAGTTGTACGTTAATTGTCATATTTTGTATTGTTAATGGTAGTATGTATATGAATTGTTTTCATGATTGTTTACTAATCTGTATAACGAATTAAAACAAGAATTTTGGATTAAGTCACTTCAATTCCAAAAACGAGGTAGGTTGGAGGGCTGTGGCCTCCTTCTGTGAAGCAGTGATGCTCCAGAAGGAGGCCGCCGAGTGGAGTCGGGAGATGGCCGGTCCCGCTCGAAAGAGGCGGCGCGGGGCACAGCTGCGGCGCCGCCGCGTGTGGCAGCCGGCGTGAGGAAATCGCGCCCGCGCATACGGCGACCCGGGAGGGACCACGCCCCTTCCGTGGCCGGGGGGCGTCGTCGGTGGTGGAGATCGGGGGAGGTATTGTAGCCTCTCCCGAGGAGGGCTCCCCTGTATCGGCGGGTGAGCGGAGGCTGGGGGTTCCCGGAAGTAGCTTGGTGTTCCCGGGGGCTCCCTACATGCCTGAGGAAGGCCATCCTTGAGGTTTTTAGTGGGTAGGCCTCCCCCTTCTGGGGAGGAGAGCCCCACATAACCGCCGGCTCGCCACAGCCGGGGTATGCAACTTAATGCATTTTCCTCAGGGGGAACAAAAAAAAAAGGTTACTTCAATTCTAAAGGTGCGACATATCCAAAGCAATAGCAAGCTCGTAGCACGGAAATGTTCGGATTATTTGGAATTTATATGCCCATTTAAACAACACCAACAACATTTGAAGTTATTGCTTATTCCCTATGTGAGAACTAAATAAAGATCTAATGCAACTCATTAGAGCTTCCGAATTGTTTATATATGTTGTATATGCCGCGTATCCCAGACTTTAAAAGTGTCTAGCTCAAACTTCTTTTTCAACTATGTAACATCTGTGGCTTTTACATGGACAATTTAATATAATAGTAATAAATATATGTACTGTAGCTATTAAATGGTTATCTAGTTGTTCGTGTGTTTCTTCTTGTAAGCATTCTAAAAAAACTGTAAAGTAATGAAAAATAGTTTTTAGTGTTAAGATTATTAACGGAATAATTATATCATTTAATAAGGCTATAGTATACGTAATTAATATATGCAAATAGAAAACACATTACACCTCTTCAAAGAAATTACAAGCACTTACACTCATATTTTGTAGTTAAACTAAGTAAGCCATGTATGAACGTTCACCTTACGTATCTTCAAGTATCACCCATGGCAACCTCGCGACTTGCGCTAGCTCGCGAAACCTTTGCGAAGGTCGGTACGGCATTGCTTTGTTTACCTCTGCTGTACCATCCTCGGCAAATCGCACCACCATCACCACAAAGTAATGTTATGGGACGCTCAAATAGAAAGTATGGCACTATATATACATACAAAACATTTTTAAAATTAGATATATCTGTTAAGAATTAAAATGTATACTTACTTTATATACTCATTGGTTTTTAGGATCAAGGCTGAACGTATTAACGCACTTAAGAAACAATATGATGCCTTTTTGGAAGAAGATAAAAAAAGAAAAGAAAGGAACGAATACATATTGGAAAGATTAGATAAAATGAGATGCTGCACTGCCTTGATACAATTACGCCATAACGTAAGTGTTAACATCATCATTTAATTTAATTGCATCACGATTGTTATATCCAGGGGGTTAGAAGCACGTTGGTGTAAAATCACATCGCTTTATACTGACTCAACCTTCCTGACTTTAAGGTGTTGAGCAGACTCACCAAAAGCAACTTGTAAATTTTCATGTGATTACTTAAAGGTCACTCACGTTTATATTCATAGAAAATCAAAAAATTGTTAAAAACAAAAAAGCGTGATAGGCATTTTAAAACTATTAAAATAAATAAGGGTTTGTTGATGGCCAGTGATTTTCAGCAAGGAGATTAGTATTGAAATATGTCTTAAATAAAAAAAAGTTCCAACAAAAAATGGGTCGTAATTAGTGTAGCTAACTATTATCGGAACAGCCCTCGTATTATGTCCCTACAATTAGGAAAAAATATTACTATATTAGTAGTATTATATGTATAAATAAATATAAAACTCTTTTCAACATAATCGCCATTGAGTTAAATACACTTTCTATACTGTGGGACAAATTTTCGTATCCCAATTACTTCATTCCACCTTGTTATGAACTCTTCATCGGATTCAAAACGTGACCTTACTAAACTTTTACATACATACATATATATATATATATATATATATATATATATATATATATATATATATATATATATTATATATATATATAATTGCATATTTACAAGATTCAAGCGTACAACAGAGAGACTTTGTTAACAACCATGTAAAGATGTTAATTAAAATAAAATATTAATCTTTTACTGTATCTCAGATTTGAAAAAAGGATTTAATTTCTTCTCATACCTATCCCTTTGAACATTTTGGCAATAAGATTGAGTATTATATATTTGGCATAAAAATCGAGTTTTTACCTCACTTTATCACGGCGGTTTAGTTTTAACAGTCCTTTTGTGTTTTTATTCTAAATTCGAAAATTTGCAGTAGATATCAATCTGAACAATTTCTCAAAATACTCTTCGTAAATATACAATAAAGGATACATAACAAGGCTATATTTCTCTACGCAGTGCCAAGGCGTAAAGCCAACATGAAATATCCGTACCTATCTGATTTTCCTACAAACTCAAGTTGCATAGGATAGAAAGAAATAGAGTCAAACATACATCCTATATTCACGCTTCTTTCTCATAGGCAGAGATCGCATTTATCCACTTGCTACGATCCGAACATACTTCCCTAACTTTCTCGTCTTTAATTAATACTTTTATACACGCTCGTCGGTTACGGGTACCCTTGACCTGACCTTTTTTCAAAACAATTTTAAATTAATAATTTACATAGACCTTAATTCAAAAGATTATTTTATAGTAATTAGATAATATTGTAATAAGTTACTATTCACTAGAAATAACTATATAAGCTTTAAAATTTGATGTACTCTTACGCTTCTCATTTTATTTATTTCAGCAGACAGCCGAACATTTCATTCCACAAAATCACTTAAATTCAATGCAGGCACTTTCTACTGTTACTCGGCCTCGTGATACACAACAAGATTCAATAAAGTTACAAGAAATAAATAAACATTTTATTCTTATTCCTAGATTAATGCAATATTCGCATAATGATATCAATGAGAGCAAGGACAAAAAAAATGATATGAGTAATGATTGGAGAAGTAAATATGATATTTTGGAGCAGTTGAAGAAAAATGAAAAAGAAAGTTTATCAGAAATGACTGAAAATAATTCATTATTGCCAGAAAAGGAAGAGCAACCTTATTGTATAAAAAAAACATCAGAAGAAAATGATTACAAAGGTCAATTAAAATATGATGTTTCAGATTTAGAATTGGAACATGTTATGACTGCCGAAAAACAAAATCTCTGTAAAGATTTGACAGAAAAATACAATGTTGCAGAACGTGATGAAACAGACAATGGAACCAAAATAAAAACTGACGACAAATCCAAATACTCGGATATTACCGATAGATATACTGGCAGGGAAGAATCTACCAAAACAGAATCTAACTATGACTATTATATTAAATCTAAACAAGAAGATAAAGAACTCCAACCAATACAAGATGTACCAAAACGGAATACAAAATTAAATTTGATTACACAGAACGGCAATAGCTTTAATAAAGAAAATTATAATAATGTTGATAGTAATATTGAAAACGGAATAAATCAAGTATCGAACCAAGAGTATATGGCAGAAACAAACCAAGAGTATATGGCAGAAACAAACCAACAGTATACGGCAGAAACAAACCAAGAGTATACGACAGAAACAAACCAACAGTATACAGCAGAATCATCCCAAGAGAATTTAGCAGAATCAAACCAAGAGTTTACAGTAGAACCGCACCAAGAGTATACAGCAGAATCAAACCAAGGGTATAAATCAGAATCAAACCAAGAGCATACAACAGAATCAAACCTAGATTACACGACAGGATCAAACCACGATAACATCAAACATACAGACCACAGTAATCATATTACAAAAGTTACTGACAAGCAAAAATATATTCCTATTGATGATTCAAACGCACGAAATACGGACGATAATAACGGAGACAAAGAAATATCATTTCTCAACGGCAATAATATAATGAGCAATTCTGAAAATAATAACAAAATAAATGAGATTGATTCTAAAGTGACAAATAACACAGACTTAACGGGAGCAGAAGCAAGTACTTTGTTAGAAGTTGTAAATAACGAATCTTATTATAACGAACAAGTAGATAATTCTTATACTTACAACGAGGAAAATGTTGCTAATAACAATGGAAATCCTGTTATGAATACTGGCTATCCACAAGAAGATTATGCTGCATATTACGAAAATAGCCAAGAACAACAAATTATATCTGAATCTAACATAACTGAAAATGTTGTACAGCAATTTGAGCAAAATTATGGTGAAGAATATAGTACCACATATGATGAGCAAATATATCCAGAACAAGCTTACCAACAACAGTATAATGAACAACAACAACTAGCATACGATGAAAATAATTATACAAACCTGGAAGAAAAATTAAATTTAAATGAACAAGATACTGCTCAGTACAAAAATCATGATATGTCATCTCATTATGTAGAACAAACAGTAGATAATGAACCGGACTATGCTGAAAAACAAAGTGGTGAAATTGAACTAAGTAGCACTAACGAAGTATAATAATATTTACCCGTTGAACATAATTAAGAAGTATTTCCGATTCCGATTTTAGATATATCCAATGTTCATTTTTTAAAGGAACTTTTTTATGTTAAATCTTTATGTTAAACATCATTTTAAGTGTTATGTGAACTGTTATGCTAGCTGGACAGAACCATTAGTTGGCTTTAAATTATTATTAAATTAATAGTGAAATAATTTTATTTGTAGACCCTTATATTTTTAAACAAGAAATCTGACATCTGCGCAGCCGCTGTCTCTGAGACGATCCTAGTGGGTATGGAGTATTTTATTCCTAACGCACTAGTAACTGCGGGGGCAAAAAAACGACCGTGGTTTAATCGGTCTTGTAAGGATGCTTTGTTTCTTAAGCAATCTGCTTACGAGGCTTGGACTACGGCTCGTAGAACACATGACCCCAATGCCACTGATGTGAAGCGTGAGTACAATGCGGCCTCGAGAGCCAGTAAGAAGATTATTGCCAGAGCGAAATTCGACTTCGTCGGCAGAATTGGCGAGCGGCTAGCAAGCTACCCTTCGGGCAGTCGTGCTTTCTGGTCGCTGGCCAAAGCTCCCGAAGGAAACTTTTGTCGGTCGTCCTTACCACCACTCCGAAATGCCAGTAACAACTTGGCCCATAGTGCTAAAGAGAAAGCCGATATCTTGGGTAAACTCTTTGCCTCAAACTCGACTATGAGCGACGATGGGAACGCCACGCCACCTACCATCCCGCGGTGTGGTTACTTCATGCCGGAAATCCGGATAACAAAAGGAAGTCCGGCGGGAGCTACTTTCTCTCGACGTTCAGAAATCGAGTGGACCAGACGGTATACCGGCAGTGGTGTTAAAACAGTGCGCTCCAGAGTTGTGTCCTGTACTAACGCGACTTTTCATGCTTTCCTACCATTTAGGGCAGGTACCGTCTTCATGGAAGACGGCAAATGTACACCCGGTGCCCAAAAAGGGCGATAGATCAGACCCATCGAATTACAGGCCTATTGCTATAACCTCCCTTCTCTCAAAGGTGATGGAGCGTGTGATCAACACTAAGCTCCTTAGATACCTAGAAGAACACGATATGATCAGCGACCGCCAATACGGCTTTCGCCACGGTCGCTCGACTGGTGATCTTCTAGTGTATCTCACCCACCGTTGGGCATCTGCCATTGAGACTCGAGGTGAGGCATTGGCAGTTAGCCTGGATATAGCGAAGGCGTTCGATCGGGTCTGGCACCGGGGTCTTCTATCGAAGTTGCCATCTTACGGACTCCCCGAGGGGCTATGCAAATGGATTGCTAGCTTTTTATCCGGGAGGAGCATTAGAGCCGTAGTTGACGGCAGCTGCTCTGAAACTCGGATAATAAATGCTGGCGTCCCACAAAGCTCTGTGCTATCTCCAACACTGTTTCTGCTGCATATCAATGATATGCTGTCGCTTGGCGGCATCCATTGCTATGCGGACGACAGCACTGGAGATGCTGTTTACACGGGCCGTGCAAATACCCCTCGTTCCATTGTGGAGGAAAGTCGTGAACAACTTGTGTCTGAAATCGAGAGTACACTAACCAGAGTCTCCGATTGGGGGCGGGACAATTTAGTCCGATTTAACCCCTCTAAGACACAAGTTTGTGCGTTCACCGCTAAAAAGCCCCATTCACTGTAGCCCCACAATTCCAGAACACAACCTTGAACATCTCGAATAGTATTGGGATCCTCGGTGTCAACATCTCCAGTGACGTTCAATTCCGAAGTCACTTAGATGACAAGGTCAAGTTGGCTTCTCAAAAACTAGGTGTGCTTAACAGAGCTAAGCGGTACTTCCTTCCGAGGCAACGACTGCTATTATACAAATCGCAAGTCAGGCCCCATATGGAGTACTGCTGTCACCTGTGGGCGGGAGCACCTCGATACCAACTTGATCCTTTTGATTCGGTCCAAAGACGCGCTGAGCGTATCGTTGACGATCCCATTCTCACATGCGGTATTGAGCCCTTAAGTCTGAGAAGAGACTGTGCCTCTTTGTGTGTTTTCTATCGCTTATACAACGGGTTGTGTTCCAAAGAATTGTTCGACATGATGCCCACGGCCACATTCTACCATCGCACCGCTCGCCATCGGCAGGGTGTTCATCCTCACATGCTGGAGCCTAAATGGTCACGCACAGTGCGGTTTCAACGTAATTTCCTTCCGCGCACGCTCCGATTGTGGAACGAGCTCCCTGCTGAGGCTTTCCCGGGGGATTACAGTATGGGGTTCTTCAAAAAGGGAGTAAATAGGTTTTTAAAAAGGTCGGCAAAGCGTTTGTGATGCCCCTAGTGTTGCAAGCGTCCATAGGCGACGGTGACTGCTTACCATCAGGCAGGCCGTAAGCCTTTTTGCTACCGTTGTAGTATAAAAAATAAATAAATAAATAAAATAAACGGTAATATTTTTATTGTACATTTTTAAAGAAGCGAGAAAAAATACACCACCTGCCTTAAATATGAATAAGTATATTTTAAACAAATATGTTTCATGTTGAATGTCTTTTAATTATCCCATTATTTGCCTCATTTTAAATAAATTTTTGTTATTTGCAGCCAGCAAATAACAAGCCGAGAAGGAGAGCAGAGATGCGTTCTGTATGATACAACCCGAGGTTATCTCAGGATAAACTCAACCCTTCAAACGTCCCTTATGGTCGCCGTCCCCAACCTGGGACGACACCGAATTCGAATTCCAATTACCCCCAACGAGCCTACTCTCAACGGGGATGGCTGTTTTAGCGTTGTGGTTTTTTTATGGCCACTAGCCATAAAAAGAGAAATAAGAAGTGGCGTAACACTAGGATGCTTACTACTTTCCCGTAAGTGAGTCTCGTCATCACCGTCCCGTATTTATTTATTTGGACAAATTTTCCATTATTGTTTACTGATAGAATATTTAAACTTAAATTAACAAAAAGTATTTATATTATATTAAAAATGCAATTCAGCTATTTCAGATTGATACATGACAGATAGGGTTGCTGATAAGTATCGGCAGAAGTGTAAAATATATTTTGAAAGGGGGGTTCGACCATGACCCGCGTGCAACTTTTGTCGGGGGCCGCGTCCCCTTCTTAGTACCAATGCTTCTTAGCAATGTAACCAAGCGCGAGGTAGGCGAATACCGAGGTGTAGGTACACCAATTGAAGCGGATGGTGTCGCCTTTACAAAGGATGCTACCATGCTAATGATAATGAAACCGAGGAGGTGATTTGTAACTACATCATATTGCACCTCAGAAATTACGACGCTCAGGCAATCTAGTTGATACCTATCTGCAATAGGTATGTGGGTGGAGGCATCTGGCCCCACCAGCTCGGCGTTGTTGTGGTTCTCCTTTTGCGTGTTTTAAATTATTTAAAATATTAATGAAATGGCAACGCTACGCCTGTTCCTTTGGTCACACGAAAAAGGTACGAACTGCTTCGAGATATTCATATACGTCTTAATGACATTATTGATTTGTAATTGTAAGTTAGGATAAAAACCGATTCATTTCAATTCTAACCTTAATTTTATTACAATTTACAGATTTCACAATATCTATTTTCACAGACACCCTCTTCTAAGTAGGAAGTGGCATTTTTTCTAAGACTTCAGCTTGTTCGGGTATTAGGGCTTCCAATGGTTTCTTCCAGTGAAATTCAGACCATTCTAATCTGTCTAAGCCAGTTGCCCAATGGTGAATTCGACATCGTACATTTACTTTCTCCGTTTTGTTGATCTGTAAAATATAAATTTATTTTAAAGATGCGGGATTGAGTGATTCAAAGTAAATTAAAGTAGCCATCATATGGTAGCCATTGTCATGGTATGGGACTTATTCAGTAGTTTTCAAAATATAATATTTTTGTTTTATTTTACACATTTATTGCAATTTTAGACTATTGTAGGTAAATCATTTTCTGAGTGTTATTTTTTAAAGATTGCCAGTATAATGGTCAACATGTATATTAAGGAGCCCAAATTGTGTTGAAATTAACTAAGCTATTCGATTGTAAATATTTCTATTTTCATACTAAAACGAATATAAATTTTATTCAAATAAAATATTCACGTTTTGCGATCGAAATCTAAACTATTAGTATTTAGGTTAATATTTCAATTTTATGACTGGTCCTGTCGATGGACATTAGTGTCCCCTGGCCATATACTTTCTTTGGAACAGGTATTTTGTGGCCTATATATTTCATTCTAGTGAGAACCTTGTGGTACTCCAGAGGTAACCTGGACAGGAGATGAAAGAAACCCCTTAACCGTAACAAGTTGACTACGTTTAGTGAGATATGATTCAAGCCACCGTAATAAATTACCGTGAATACCGAAGTGAATTTCCAGTTTACGGGTTAATATACTGTGACACACAAAGTGTATAGAAGATACAATCAACCTGATCTCTTCTTGCAAAAGCAGTACATATGTAGTTTTTGAAATTTAAAAGGTTAGACGTTGTGGAGCGAGATATCAGTTGCTTCATGTGGTAATAGAGAGTATCATGTATGATTGATTCAAAAAGTTTTCCTAAACACGACAACATACTAATCGGACTCCACTCATACTCCAGTTTGTAGTGATCCATTTAAAACAATAAGAAAGGGCGTAATTAGTTCTTTACCACATTTTTTTATAACTAGGGGTGGGATTCCATCTGGACCTGCCCCTTTATTTGAATCAAGTTTTGCTATTTTAAGTTGAATTTGCTCGCAATTAATAACTACGTTACTTAAACAACTGGTACTTGTCCTACTATCATCAGCACCAGAAATGTTAGATGTAGAATTTACATTTTGGACAGATGACAGAGAACAGAGCTAAGTGATTAGAGAAGAGTTCGGAAATTACTTGCTGATCGGAGGATATTAAATGGCCATATTTCATTGGAGAGGAGGTATCAATACTGAATCCTTTTTACTCTTAATATATCGCCAAAATTGCTTTAAATTGTTTGTTTTTATTGATGATTCTACACATGCAATGTATTTTCTGTAATTGCGATCAATAAGTTTTTTTGTTTTTGCAATGGCGTCTCATGATAGAATATGCATCATAATTACGGGAATTTTAAAATTTTTGCAGCGACGATGTGTGATTGACTTTTCTCGAAGAGATCGTACTAAGGCAGGAGAAAACCACCCAGGTATGTTATTGGAATGTTTCCTGGTGAACGGAGTGTATTTGGAGAGCATGCCATTAACTATAGTGTAGAATTTTTCCACCGTCATGTCAAGGTCACCGTATTTAAGTTCCTCTTTCCAATTCACACCTTCTAGGTTAACTTTAATATTAAAATAATTACTTTTTTTTAAATTTTGTTGTGGCGATACATTTGGTTTTAGCGGCTCCATTTCGGTGACTCGAGATTCAATATTAACAACTAAAGCTGGACGGTAGCGGTCCAACTTGCTAATTGCTTCCGTATTATATACCTGCAAATCCGTGGAAGTGGAAAGTATGATGTCTAGGAATTTTCGGTTTAGTCGGATTATCCGGTACTAGGATACTGCATTGGTTGAGACTACATACACATGCCTCACAACAACACTTTTTGCCCACTAAACATAAGCAGATACAATTACAATAAAAAAAAAGATTACTCACTGTTACTGTAACATAGAATTCTTTCTCTTGCAATGACAAATCCGGCCCTTTAATTACAATTGATGGCATTTCAATTGCTTCCTCAGGAACTACAAACCCAGCTTTTCTGAACGATACTCGCACATGCCACTTTTCTAGAATCCATGGTTCTAATTTGTTCATTGTAATTTGGAGTACAAGTCTTGATAGACATCCCATTGTCTGTGTAACAAAAAAAAAAATATTTAGGGAAAATACATAGTATCTACACAAATAAATAAAATTGGAGTGTTTGTAATATTAAAATAACCGCTTTCTACTACATGCATATGAATGTATATACGGTACACATACCAAAATACATATTTTTAAAATTTTTGTCTGTTTGGACGGCTGGACCGATTTGGACGGGACTTTCACTGGCAAATAGCTTATGTAATAAGGAGTAACTTAGGCTACTTTTATATTAGAAAAAAAAAAAATGTCGAAAACAAAAAACATTTTTTTATTACATTCCACGCGGACAAAGTCGCGGGCACAGCTAGTAAAAAATAGATCAAAAGCAAAGCTAATATTGAACTATTGACGTAGCACTAGTGACAAAACTTTTTTGTAGTAAGTTGACGATTGCTTGATTAAGATGTGTTAATTCTTGGCTTGCGTTTAGCTCGAATTACTTAAATTGTGTCTGACATATGACATGACGCCGACAAATTGTAAATTTTGCCAAAAATTTGTTAATTTTTTACATTTATCATAATGTGTATTTCAGATTCGAGGTTAAATTTTATACTCTTATGAAAAAAGGTTATTATACTGTTAAGCTTGGGTTTAATTTTAATAAGACAATAATTACATTGTCAAATATTATGCCTATAGTAAATAACATAGTAGTAATACAGGGAGAAAAAATAGCGTTTTCTGATTGTTTCCAGTACAAAGTCTCCGGTGTAGACTTTTGAACTAACGGCGTAGCATCTTTGACGTGCAACAGTAATTGTAATAATTCTATTTGAAGAATAAATTTTTGATTTTGATTAGATGGCTCTCCATTTACTCATATTACTTACACTATTGTACATTATTACTATATATATAAAACATTATTTAGCATAATCGTAAAAACAAAACATGTAGTTTCATCCAACTCTTCAATTCGAGTTGCGTGTAGTACAACTCGAGTTAAACGAGTTTTTTCCGAGTTAGCACATCTCTACTGCTCAATTGACGGCCCAGAAGTCGAATTTTTGAAACAATAGAAAACCAATTACCGAATTCACCATTTCTAAACTTTCATTTCGTGCGTTGTGCAACAAGTGGTTCAACCCACTCGTTTTTGATTTCTACTAGTAGAATATCCAACGCTGAAGTGACCTTGACAGTGATCCGTTTCACGTGTGGGTCATCGCCGGTTTTTTGTTTTTGTTGTTGTGATTTTGAATTTTTCTGCGTGAAACGGAATTTATTTAAGAATTTGTTTTTAATGACAACACTGAATTCGAGTGATTCAAAAATCTATAAAATTGTAAGCAATAGAAAATAACTTTGTGCACGATTTGTATTCGTATTTGAATTCCAAATTCACGTCTAATGATTCAAATTCACGTCTAATGATTCAAAAATACGTCTCCAGACCGTGGTGACGGCCGCGCCTCGCCGTTGTTTGCGGTGACATCATTAGTTCATCGAGCTTGTCTCCTCGTGCGTAATATTATTTGTTTATCAGAAAATTCTATAGGTAATTAAGTGGGCTTACGACTGGACAATGAGGTCAAGCTTAATAATTACCGTCATATATCTTCTTAAGCAAGTAACCTTGAATACGTTACCAATCATTCATATTTCAAAAAGTAATCATATTTATTGACATTTATCACTAATTATTTAACTTCGATAATAATATTAGTATATTTGAAGAATTTACAATCAACTAACCTCCGATCTTTACATATCTGATTTCTTAAATTAGCACGTGGTAATTTTTAAACTCATATTACCGACTAGTTTTGCATTACCAAAATGTTCTACAGTACTGGAATTCCGGGATTTTTATTTATGGAAATAAAATAAAAAGACAGTTCCCTACTTTGTCAAAAACTAATTTAGTTAAATAAATAAACATCCGGCTATCCAATTCCGCAATCCCGGGATTTTTATTTAACAAAACAATAAAAAACAGTTTCCATACTTTGTCTTAAACTAACTTTAGGTAAATATGCATCCGATTATCCGATCTCTAATTATAATACATTTGCAAATAAAATATTAATTATTGGTAATTAAAGGTCTCACTCACTCTTTGAGCATAGGGTGAAGAAAATTCAGCCTCTTCTAGAGTATTTTGATCTTTTTGTTGATACTTCTCAGCATTTTCGGGTCTATGATAAACTGCTAACCCAGGTACAATATAATCTTTGTATGCTACGTTATGGCTCAATGTGAGGACATCTCCTTCTTTGCCAACACCTAAAAATGAATGTCATTGAAAATTATTTAAATTAAAAGTCCCTAACATTCAATAGATTTCAAGTATATTTTTTGTACATTATGATTGGGTTCATGTTATGTGTAGTAGAACAATAAATACAACTAGATTTTGCCACTATTGGTAAACATTTCGAAGAGTGTTCGAAGGAGCCTGGGTCTCAACTTATTAGATAAATGTTGTATTAAGTGTGCCCAGTGGAGTTTTTGACTAATATATATATATATATATATTGTACCTTATGTTATCAATAAAAACAAAAGGAAAAAGAAATTAATGTCATGGTTTTGAAATTATTACCCTTTTTTTTTGTAACTACTACCTTCTATTGATAGAAGAGCTATAACTTTTTAGAGGAGTGAGCTAATTTGCCAAAAATTATGGAAAATAATCACAATTAAATGCTCATTGACCAAAATATAAATGGGTAATTTCAATAAACTTAACATACCTATATTTTTTATTTTTTGGAGAAAATGTCAAATACCACAGAAATTAAATTTTATCAATTTATTAGTAAAATTATTCTACATTATAGTATGTAGGTATCTAATAGTAATAAGAAACATATTTCTAGTTAATTATATTAACTGCAGTGACAAGTTTATAGCATTAAGCCTTGGATAATGTTAATCCAAATTAGTAGACAATTCACTGATACACTACATTTAATTTAATTTTAATTAATTATAGGACTGAATTATACAGAAGATTACAGGAGTGAATTAAAAGTAAGTATTTCGGTTTACAATGACTTGTTTTATAACAATCTAAACTACCGCTATCTAATCCGAATGATGCACGCTGACGTCACACTCAACCAGTCTCGTTCTGCGTTCACATTACACATTGTCATTGCATCGATGTTATTAGTTCACATAATTGTTTACTTTGTGTATATGTGGGTTCGTATAATATATATGTATTTATCAAGTATATAGTTATTGTGGCAGGGGAAGGCAAGTAAGCGCTCGTCTAATATAAACCCTGCTGTGAAGGCAGCGTGTTCCAGTGTTCTATGTTATTGTAAGAATATTTCAAAATCAAAATCATTTATTCAGTCTGGGCTGTTACAAGCACTTGTGAAAGTCGGAAAGCTACGCCATCATCATTTAATTGTAATAATATTTATTTCATATATAATTATAAAATATATTATATAATGTAAAATGTACCCACAAGCCAAGATCCACATTTTAGAATTCAAGTTATTCTGTTCATGTTGAACAAAGGAACTCAGATAATGATCTATTGTTATAAGGGAACCTTTAATTACAGTACAGTAACCTTGAGTACAGAGGCCTTGCCTTCATGGCATTTAGCTTAGAAAATTTAGAAAATAAAGCTGTTCGGGTTTGTGGGAATGAGATAAAAAATCTGCCTTTTTGCAGCTGAATTCAATCACAAAACATATAGAGACATCAGGTATGCTGAATATTTCACCTCAACTACTTGCTTACTCATATCTGTCCTATCTCATCACATTTCCTAATGCCATGTTTAACCATTTTTCCTCTTTCACATAGTACCAACATTCATTTTTATTATTATAGCAAGAGCTTGTAGAGCTTACATAGTGCAGTGTCCCAAGAGAAGACCAGTATCTACTGCCTGTAATTTTTAAGTATGGGGCTGAATATCAATAAACGGAATTGCGGTACCTCGAACATCGCGAGCAGCAAGGAGTCATCAATAACGCTACACTATAGGAGGCAGTGCTCCGTGATTTGTATGCAGATCCAACAAGTTGAGAACCATAGTATCCATTTCTTTTTAATGATAAAGTATAATTTCACCCCTTTTCACTTATGTACTTTATTAAGACACACTGCATATTGCTATCACTTTAAAATAACATTTTATTTGAGATTCCTTTGATTTTCAAAAATATTCAGAATCAATAATAGTTTGCTGTTTAGCAATCTAAATGTACAAAAGCAAAAAATTTAAAAGAAATGTTGCAGACTTGTATATCAGTTTGTACCTTGAACGAATGTTTTCAGTATGACGGAGATGTGTGGCTGTTTTACTACATTTGTATCTTGCACTAAATCGTAAATAAAGTGCCTTGCTTTCATTTTCGGCAACTTTCCATTTTTCTTGTGAAGAGGTGGAGGGTAACGTCGTTTTAACACAAATGTGTTCTGAAACGTTGATTATATTAACAATATGAATATTTTATAATTAACTATGTTGAAACTTGTAAGGTAAAAATTCTATTATACCCTAGTTTGCTGCAGTAACACATTTTGGACAATGTTAAAACTTTTATACAAATTTGTACTAGATAACATTATCGTGCAAAGCTAATCTCATAAGAAATATTAAGAATTCTAATAATAATTAAAAGAAATTTATATAGAAAGTAACACAAACAAAGAGGTGTAAGAGGTTATAATAACAGACTAATTAGAATAGGTATATCCACAGACTAGTAAGTAATCAAGTGGTATATCATTGACCTTAGATACATATGGACCGGTTGTACCACAGACTAGTTAGAGATACCACGTCCTTCAAAATTACCGTGACTACCTACATACCTAACATGGAATGCGCATTGTCATTTGACACAAATATAAAAATAATAACGTTTATTTTTATATTGGTATACTAGTTTTTATATTGGTATATGACGCTAAGTTCTATTATAGATAATCACTTTGTCAGAGAGAAATCCGGTCCGAGGGAGAAAGCGGCAGGAGAGCCCTGTGTCCCTTTCTATGGTGTTGCCAGGAGAATTATTCCCGAATTTAGTTGGAATGGTAGTAGAAAATAATATTGTCATGTCTTAATGTGCAATTAAAGGTTGCAAAAGCGAATCATATGCAAGATGTGGTGTTTCATTTTTCAAGTAAGTATATTTCAATTATTGAAGTAAGGAACCCATATTGAACGAAATTATATAATACGAAAAATTATATAATAGGAAAATACCGTGGTTGTTTTTTAAAATTTTCAAAAGTTAATAAAATGCTTGTAAAAACAAACAAAACAAAAAGCTCAGCTTAAAAATAATACGCAAATTTTTTTTTTTTTTGTTAATATATTTTGATGAATACTACTGGTTTTTAGTCAGGGGTCGATATACAGAGTGTTTCTTTTTCAACTGGGAGAGTTTGGGGAAATCCTAAATCATTGAAGACACAAGGAAACGGCTGTGCCGAGACAAACTTTTTATAATTATTTATAAGTTTATTAATACATACATATTAATTATACATAGATAAATATTTTTTTTATACGGAAATAATATTAGCACCCATGACTAGGCCACAAATGCTCGCATTCATCACACAAACATCTGCCCACACCGAGACTCGAACCCGGGACCTCGAAGATGACGACATCACGGCGGCGATGTACCAACCACTTGCCTAAGGAGGTCGTCAAATTGTTCATGAGTTTTATTGCATATTAAAACTTCAAAATATTGTGTTGTACGACATAATTTTTTGTCGTCACGTCATTTTCATGAGAATTTAAGGTAATACGCAATTACACTGATTATTGAAGCTAATTCTCCTGGGCTTTCTAGAGAAATATAGTTTTTATTATTTTAACTTTGGCTCGCACGGCTTGTGCATTTGCCACGACGAGGTAAAAGGTTGGGAAACGTTATTTTAGAATAATTCATAATTGTAGGATAAGAAGATGAAGGAAAGAAAACCTTAGGGTCAGATTTGTGGAAGTAAAATAATAATTAGGTAATGTGAGAAATATGTGTAATTCTATAAATATTTAATATTATTTATGTATTTAAATATTGATATTGTTATGCAATATATACTGTTCTAGACATTTAAATACGCCATAGTTAAAGGATTGCAATTAGGTGGATATATTGGTCGGGATAGGAACACAGGAGAACAAAAGGTTAGATAGGAAAGAGGAGCAATCGTAAGATGGATAGGAAAAAAACATGTGGTTTAAGTCCCCCACATCAGTCCCACAATCACATAAATTATTATATTTAATGATTAGCTTAAAAAGATGATGATGTGGTGTGCAGACATGGCCTAATCGCATTCGTATAATGGCTGAAGTCACTTTTTTGCAAAATCTAAATTTATTAAACCAAGGTTTTGTTGGTATATGTGGTTGTATTTGGAGAAGTATAGTTAATCTTGACCTATAAATGTAACTTTTTAACTGATTTTTTAATTCCTCTTCGTAATTTAGATTTACGTTGAATATGCTGAAATGGCCTTTTGCTTTGTAATTTTAACGGTGTTTAGGAGTTTTATGTTATATTCCGTTCAACTTAACTTGACGCGTGGGTGATTGGTAGCACTGATATGATCCGTTATTTGTTGCCTGTTGTTATTTATGTTGCCTGGTTCAATATGAAAAGCATTCCCATTTATCCGGGAAAATCCAAAGACAACGGATAATTTTATGTTATCAAACATTGTGATAATATTATTTGTGTGTAATAAATAAATATATAATAGGAGTGAATTGATATATATTACTTATTGCTGGAATATTTTTTTGGCGTCTTGAAAAAAGGAGGCATAATCAGAGTAGGTAAATAAAGTAGAATAGTTAAAATAATTCAATGGTTATCAGTAAATTAAAGTTAAAGTATGTTTCAAATACGAATTTTACCGCTTCCATGTATATAAATATATGAAATTAGTCTTTACGTAAAAAAAATCCATTATTGTTTAAAAAAAATTGCGACGTACAAAATAGCCGATCTGACACAGAGAAAACTATACATTAGAGAGAAAGATTAGAAATGTTTAAAATTTACCGAAGAATTTAAAAGAATTCAGACCCATACAGTGAGCGAAAAGAGAAGTAATAATAATATTTAAACTATGTAGGGAAAGAAAAAACGAATTAATTTAATTAATATTCATTATTTTAGAAATACATTTGCGAGCAAAAGTATGAAATCCTACACTCTTTAGAGAGTAGGAGAAAGAGCCGACCCCTGCGGGACGCCGGCACGTATCGTACGAGGGGTTGAAAGTGTACCTTCGTGTTTAAAACGAAAGGTACGGTTTGACAGATACGACTGTGCGCGGACTAACCGATCGGGCGTTCCACACACGTATAATTTTAAAATTAACGCGTCGTGCCAGATCTTGTCGAAGGCCTTGGCAACGTCAAAGAATACTGCAAGGACTTTATGCTTACGGGTTTGAAACTCATCTAGTATGAACTCTACTATACGGCCTATTTGTTGGGGACATGAGTGCTTGGTTCTAAAGCTAAACTACTCGGGAATAATAATATCATAAAAGGTGAGATGCTCTTTGAGGCGAGTAAGAATTAAACGTTTATATACCTTCCCTAATGAGACTGATGGGACGGTAGTTGGAAGGTACATGAGGGGATTTTCCGGGATTCAGAATACCCATAGCGATTGCCTCCCTCCACGCGCGTGGAAAGTAGCACCTCACGTAACAGGCGTTGAAGAGGATGCTCAGTAAAATGAGGAGTTGGTTGGGTATGGACTTTAATGCCTTATTAGACACACCGTCAGCTCCCGGGACTTTCCGGTTGTGCAGGCATCTAATGATGTTAAAGACCTCGTCGCAGGAGATCGGATTTAAGGAAGGTTCGTGAGGGGGTGGGAGGGAGCTCTTGACGAGAACTTCTTCCTCTATGCGCCTGACATGGTCAGGATCGCAGGGCTAAGTGCTGAGCGAGCATTGAGATTCAATGCTGTCAACGAAGCAATCGGCTTTCTCATTGTCGTCGAAGGCGATGGTGGCGCCTAGACAAAGGGGGAGTGTGAGTTTTTGCGTCACAACGGAGTGCACGGGCACCTCTGTAGTACGCTTTATGACTAGGAGTGATGGTGGACAGAAGGTCCTCCCACTGGGCTTCCCTATGTTCCCTAAGGGTGGCTCTTACTTCCCGCTGAAGGCGGTTGGCTATAGCCCTAGGGGTGGGATTTAGGGCGGCTCGCCGGGTAGTCTCCCCTTTTTCGGAAATTAAATCGCGAATAGCACGCGGGAGTTTTCGTGCCGGTACGTTGACTTCCCGCGTGTTACTCGCAATGGAATCGTTAATGGAACGCGTAATGGAGTCGACTGCATCGTTTTTTTCCGTTCGCTATCGAAATAGCTCGTTTCAATATCCGCGTACGGCGACTCAGGGGACTCTGAGCTAGTCGCAATGGAAGTCTGGAAGCCCTTCCAATTAATACATTTTTTAGAGTTAGGCTGAACGGGGAGTGGGACCGAGAACTAACCTAACCGGTCTGTGGTCGGAACCCAGGTCGTCTAGGGTGTCTAGAGACCTAATTGTAGGAAAAGTGTAGAAACTTATTTTACGTTGTTGTCAATACATGAATTTCGTTTTTGTTTTTATATCTGACAGTGTCAGTCGCACAATATATGGATGAAAATTCGAATGACTAAACTACATACAAATGACACAAAAACAAAAGTTTATATTGTAAAATAGACTTAAAATCATAAAACATTTAATAATTTTCTTTTAAATGAAATATATGTATCGCCAAAAATGTTTCAATAAAAAGATGATTATTTATTTCTAGTAACGGAGAGTCTAGTAACGGAGCTATAATAGAATATTTCGATGCCTTACAGCCAAAAGGGGATAACCGCCACTTAACGAACTTTACAGGAGAGACGACTAAAGTTGCAAAATTCAGAAAAAAAAAATTGTAATACGTTGAGTTTTGCTTCCTGAGATTCCTAAATTTAGTTATATATATTTTAAACATTTTTCCTCGAAGTGAATTATTTAAATTATCAGAAATCATTCATTTAATAGTATTTTTTGGCGCTTAACCTCAAATGGACTTTTTTTAGAACAGGAAAAATGTCGTTACCTCTTTAACAAATAACATCTTATGTAAACCTAAATGATCTAACTGCATTTTTATTTAGATGTAAATCCCTTAACTGACATTAAGTATGTGATGAAGTTGAGACACTACAACATAAGTAGTGATTGACTATAAACTTAGAGTAAGCGAAATAATAAAAATATAAATATTTTATGGATAAAGTAAACGCAAGTTAAAACAAACTTAATAAGTAGAAATTATTTACTTTTTATTCGTTCTCTTATATGATGGGTTAAAGTGTAAGGTATGAAATAATTCAGATTTTTACAGTAATCAGTCTTTACTTGTTTACGAAATTGCACAATTTAATAATAGTTTACTAATAATTAGTTTGTACGAGATCAATAGTATAAAAATTCAACACTTAATTATAGAGAATTTGTTTTTGCAGAACAAAACAGTAGAATAAAAGGTCTCAATCAAAAATCAAAACTAGCACACAAAGTACTGGGGTCGGTTTTGTGTATGTTTTGATGCGCCTTAAATCTTTCATAACTTTCTATTTTCTCTTTTTCATGCTGTTTCCTTTGTTCCTCTATCTCTGGCTTATCTTTATTTTGACCAAATGTAAGGCATTTAACACATTTATCTTTTCTTGGCACATGGAACCCAATATTAAATCTTTCATTAAAAATAGACCGGAACGCACGCTCACTCACAATGTCAATGCCTCTCTCTAAATAACTTTTTTTGTAAATCTGGTATAAGTTAGATAAATTTTTAAACTCACTCGGAAGGTAAACTCGTGAAGAGTTTTTGCGACAATAGTGAGATGGCACTGCTGGTAAAGCTTTCAAGAAATTCACGACTGAAGTTATGGTAGATTCTTTAGTTTTGTTGAAGGGTTCACATCGGCCGCGATTATCTTCCTTAGATAGTCCACTTTCAGAAGTTTGTACTGTATATTGAATAAACTTTATTCCAACATCCAAAGTAGCTGCTAAAAATTGAAGACATACTGTTCTTTTTCCCTCACCTTCCGTTATTGAGTACTTATAAGAGTAAGACCGCTTATCAGAATCTTGAGATCTCTTTCGTTTAATTGGTATTTTCTGCGTCATAGATACCAGCCAATCCCTACGCTGAGTTTTAGTTAGACTCCAAGAATAGTCAAATATACTCTTTCGCTTCTCATTAGTGATGGAATCACAGTTGTTTCCACATTTTTTGCCCATGCATGGACTAGGTTTAATTTCCTTTGCAGGTGCTTTAGTTCCATCTTTCTTTGTATAACTTTGACCAGATTCTGTAAGCCTCTTTTGCTCTTTTTTTTATTTATACGTTTCTTTTTCAATGCAGCTTCCCCTATTTCATTCGTTTGTTTAGTATTTTCTAAAATAACTTTCTTATTTTTTCTCTTTTTGAAATCTTTTTTTTTCTTTTGACTAGGGCTAGGGCTTTCAGAACTAGAAGAAGGCGCATATGTATCCGATTCAATATCGACATCATACGACAACAATGTTTCATCATTTATAGGAATGGACATTTTGGAAGTTTCGGTCATATCAGTATGTGTGATAGCCATAGCTTGACATGCCATGAGCTCCGATGTAGATGATGTTGTGAAGTTAATAGTATTATCTATTGAAGTATCTTTGCTAGTATAAAAAAACATAATATTATTTTGATTCACAGGATATTCCACAGAATCCACAGTTGCTAGTTCAATTTTATTTATACTAGGTGAATTGGGATGAGCTGTAACTACTGTTTCGTTCATATTTACTGCAAACTCTTTTTGACGATAATGTAACTCTTCAGATGTCAAATTAGTTATATTATTGTTCTTTCCAATATCATCCATTTGCATAGAAATAAAACATCCTCAAGTCTTAAATAATTCATAAAAATATTGGTTTATATAAAGGTTGCACCTCCACTGGAGTTGCTGGTGATCATGGGCGGCGACAATTGCTTATCATCAGGTGATCCGTCTGCTTCTCTGCCACCTATCAAGACAGATCTCTGTCCAAAAATGTTAAATAGACGGACTGAAAGAAAAATTAACTAGAATCTACACATAAATAAGCCTTTTTCGAACCAATGCCAAAATGTTTATAATAAATAAATATTAATCATATCTCAGGACATCATCACTTAAAGCCAATTATTAATCCCATACCAAGCAGAACTTGTACCTAATGTGAGTACTAGCCAACCGATAAACAAACTTTAATATTTTTTTGAAATGAACACATCAAAATACAAAGATAATACAGACATGCTCATGCACACAAATGTTTGTATCATACGAGAATCGAACCTGCAACCATTAGTTCAAAAGCATTCGTCACTGCTATTAAGTTTGACTTACGTTTGACATAATAAAAAAAACTAATTATTTCCACCTTATTTGGTTTTATCTCATCAAAATTAATTCGTCTCTTCACACTTTTGGAGAATCGCAATGCTTTGCCGATGATATCCGAAGCCCTTTGTTTTTGAGCCATAATGACGTCCTGAAATATATCAATAAATTAAATATCTATTAAATTATACAAAGATTAATCTGGGAAGTAAAGATTATTAATAAATGGGTAGATAATTTACGTATAAGATATCTCAGTTCAAAGTTAGTAATATGTGCTATAACCTGGGTTATGATACTCATAACCAACGGACGTAGTAACAAATATTCATGAAAATACAATCATTATAACCATAACAGGACAAAGTAGGTAAATACTAATCATAATGAATATTAGAACCAGTTAGATACCTACAAGAATTTATTACGTTAATTCCTTCACAAAACAAAACCAAATATACACACAATTAGTTTTTACTGAATAAAAATAAATTATTCTTATAAAAATCTTCACGGAATATTACAACAATTAGTTTTTACTGAATAAAAATAAATTATTCTTATAAAAATCTTCACGGAATATCACAACAGAAATATGAAATACTACTCACTTTTTTCAATGCCCACTCGAAGAAACTGCGCGCCGGAATGGATTGTATCCATGCATGGTGTTTGAGCAACGGTCGCCGACCAATCTATGGTCGCCGACGCACTGAATGTTTATTTTGCGTGAGACCGGATAAAACATCGATGAGACGCTGCGGTATCCGCCATTTTAGTTTTTTTTCGAATAGAGTAACCGACAATACTAGTCATAAGGTAAAATATTACAATAGCGTAAATAAATATTTTGAGTCGTCGTATCATCTAACCGCCCTAATCATTTAAATATCGGCAGGAAAAAATAGCGTAAGCGCTACGATGAATAGTCATCTTCGCTAGGACAATTTATCATAAACTCCTTGACAAATGTAAGGAAATGCGGCCCAAAAATATTAAGCGACGCTTTTCAAAATTGCATAAACCGCCAAAATGTATTAAGTTATCTTGCTATTTATTGTTTTCCAGCCAAAAAGGTCTAAACTTCCATCTAGATAATATAATGACAACTAAAATTGCGTAAGTAAATAATTTGAAATATAATAATTACTAACCACCACTATGAAAAAAACACTTAAATTATCGGGCGTTTACGACGTAAAATTTAAGCTCTAAATCTTAATTTACCAACCGCATAACCGACAAAAAATACGTCCTAGGGCGATGAAACTTAGATAGAAAGATGCGGAAAAAAATTGCGATTCCAATTATATATATAAGTCAATTTCGTAAATAATGTCGCTTATCCCATTTTGGCTGTAAGGCATCGATTTATATTTTTGATGAGTCTTGTAACAGAGCTACAATAAAATATTTCTTTCTTCTTATACGCGATTGTCCAAAAAATAAAAGGGTGAAAACCACAAATGAAATAAATTTCTTATAATATTAGAATTTATGGGTAATTTCATGACTGCGCTGTTAAGATATAATCTGTGTCAACACTTTAGATAGCCTGTGTCTGTCTATGATTTACTCTCTGTGTGTGACATCTTCCTGAAAACAAGAATGTGCATCTCCAATTTTCGTAATTGATTTATTAATTAATAAACAGTATAAAAGTGTAAATAAATAGTTTCATTACAATAATAACTGCGCCTAAAATACCTATCAGGTAATGGGCCTTTTTTTTTTTTTGTTCCCCTGAGGAAAATGCATTAAATTGCATACCCCGGCTGTGGCGAGCCGGGGTTATGTGGGACTCTCCTCCCCAGAAGGGGGAGGCCTACCCACTGAAAACCTCAGGGATGGCCTTCCTCAGGCATGTAGGGAGCCCCCGAGGTAATGGGCCCAGAGCTAAAAAACTAAAACCAGTGAAAAGAACAAGAACATCAAGCGCCATTTTAGTACTAAAAACGTGTAATACAAGGAAAACCAATAAAAATACTGAATAATGACGGAAGACAATGTATGTATTGAAAAACTCATATATATGTGGAAGTTGGAGTTAAATATCTACTTGAAGTTGCATTTTTAACAAGTGAAAACACGTCTGAAAATATAGAATTCATAGTAGACTCGGGCAGTACAGTCCACATGACAAACGATATCAACATGTTAAGTCAATATAAAAACAATTATTAAACAGTGTTTACAGCAAATGATAAACCCATGGAAGTACATGGAAAGGAAGTACTTGGCCGTTGAAGGGTAACACCACGTTTTCTAAGTGGCAATTTTCCATCATCAATGAGTAGCGGTTCTGGCGACAGCGGGTCGCCGGCGAGCGCGAGGAAATCGCGCCCGCGGATATAGCGACCTGGGAGGGACCACGCCCCTTCCGTGCCCGGCGGGCGTCGTCGGTGGTGGAGATCGGGGGAGGTATTGTAGCCACCCCCGAGGAGGGCTCCTCTGTATCGGCGGGGGAGCGGAGGCGGGGGGTTCCCGGAAGTAGCTTGGTGTTCCTGGGGGCTCCCTACATGCCTGAGGAAGGCCATCCCTGAGGTTTTTAGTGGGTAGGCCTCCCCCTTCTGGGAAGGAGAGCCCCATTAACCGCCGGCTCGCCACAGCCGGGGTATGCAACTTAATGCATTTTCCTCAAAAAAAAAGAAAAAAAGGTTCTGGCGACAGATTGGACAACGGCAAAGTCACACAATATTAACTATAATAATAACGAATCAAAAATAAGGAACCTTAGACTTGGCACGACTTTGTTATATTTTATTACTTTTTAGAGATAATCTAGCCAGCTCCATCGAGACTTGGCTAGTTTTTTACAGAATGTTTTTGGTGGATCTGGGGGCACGGTAGTGCCCCCGCCAAGTCGAGCGCGAAGCAAACAATGCCGTACCATCGTTTACTGGAATCATTTCGCCGCATTTTCAGGCCCCTATTTGAGAACTTCTGGATAAGACCAGGAGACCTATTTTTGAATTACGAATGCGATTTCGAAATCACCGCTGACTAAATAGTCAGCGGTGACTTTGAGGTCACGGATTCCTAAACCTCCAATTTTTGAAAGTCGATCGCAGAGCTGCCAACATAGATAAAGTACACACATAAATGTAAGAGTTCGGTTCCACGCAGAATGTAGCCGCTGCCGGTTATTGCCGGCTTAACCATTATGGTTTATATATATAGTATATACTACATATATAGTATATAACATATATATATATTTATATATATACTATATATAAATATATATGTTATATACTATATATGTAGTATATAGATTTTTCAGTCTATATATATATAGACTGAAAAATCAACACATCAACTTCAGACCCTAATCAATAAGTTCTCTAAACAAAACACAGATAACATTTCCACAAGTATGACTTGATTACGAGCGGGTGAGGGTACTCGTAATGAAATCACATCTGTGACTAAGGTAGTCACATCAGTGATATTCAAAAATAAGAATCATTGAAAATCGGTGATTATTAGTCACACCGGTGATTTGAAGTCGCATTCGTAATTCAAAAATAGGTCTCCTGAACGCAGAAATTTTCGTCATCCAGAAAGTTATAATCACATACTTAAAATCCAAAATTTCAAGTCTACAGGTTTCGCATTTATGACACTTATGGCCGTTTTCACCAACCTTGTCTTAGCTTAGGTGACTCCTAAGTGACATGCTGTCACTTTTTATATTAACTGAAAAGAGTGAGACAGCATGTCTCTTAGGAGTCACCTAAGCTAAGACAAGGTTGGTGAAAACGGCCATTACTCACTCATTCATGATCATCAAAATAGAACTAGTACTTCCCATAACCTTAGAGAGCTGAAATTTGGCACAGAGTTAGGGTTTTACGGCCACATAAAGGAAAAACTATAAAAACTAGTGTTTCTACAAAAAGAAGTGAAATCCCACCAAAATGGTTTATGGCTTATGTAATTTACCGTATCTCGCATAATGCTATGTTCACATGCACGCTGGTTCACATGGACGGGCTGCACGCCGTCCAAGGCCGGTGAAAATTCAAGCTGTTCACACGCACGCCGTCGTGTCAGTCAGTGCCAGCATGGCGGGCAGCGAGGATCTCGGTGTTGTTGCCGCCATATCCTTTGTCTTAGCTTAATTTTATTGGAAAAGAAACAAAATGATGAACGACGGAGAAAAAATACTGCAAAAAGAAGGCGGGGGATGATAAAAGTCCACAGAAATCTTTTGTCCATACGGAATTTATGTTCGGGTTTCCATAATATTTCTTTTTCCTGGTAATATTCCAGTAACGTCAAAATTGTCTCGTTTGACCATTCCACCATATTGTAATCTCCGATCGTAGTGACTTTTTTAACAACGTTGAAGATCCACTCGTCACGAAAGCGCGAGAGAGACTGACTGCCCGCGCGCGTCAAAATATTCACCGGGCGCCCGCACATTCATCCTTTGAACTTTGCCAAAAAACCGACACGCGCCCGGTTCGTGGCATTCACGTTCACAGGCGCGTTCACGGGCTCGGGCGTACCGTTTACACGCTCGGAAATGTGAATGTGCACGTTGAATGTCGAGTTGAACGCGCGCGTGTGAACGTAGCATTAAAAATACTACATTTACGGCGACCATGCTTGAGATCATAATCGCTGTAATCATTCTGTCAAACCACTTTTAATTGTCAGTGTCACATTTAATTGTCATTTAATAATTTTGACTAGTAACGAAAATAATATAGAGCTTTCCGTCATTCCACATAAAATGGAAAATTCTAAATTCTAAAAATCGTTTCTAATCATCGTGTGTCGACAGTAATAACTCACTCGCTATTGCTTTAGTTCTCGTTTCAACGTCATATTTGAATTTTCATACCGCCTAACTCAGGGATTCCCAAAGTGGTCGATATCAGCTTCCTAGGGGTCGACATAAACAAAAACTGATTTTGGGAGTCGACGAGGTTCTAAAAATCGACCCCTATTAAATTAACACAAGTTATTATTTAAAACTTTCAAGATGGGTATACTGTATAGTTGATGTTGTGTTACGTGTACTAAGAATAACTAATATTTTTGTAGGATTGTCGTAGTAATGTAAAGTCTCAAGTTCGAAGATGAAATCGATTATGAAAAACTTGGCAAGTCTGTGTTTGTGCAAGATAATGAGTTCGAGCGTACGTTTTTCAGACGCGGTTTGACTTGCTCTCTATTTGACGCTTACGCGATTGCAAACGAACGAATTCATGATCAAGTCCAAACACGTTCCTGATATTTTAATATTTAACGAGTTTACAGTTCATTTGTGTTTTGAAATTCGTTGAAGATTTAACGATAATAACTCATAAATACAATGCTTGCCGATGTATCTCATATATGAAAAAGTATTCAATACCGATGCCATAAAGCCTTCAAAAATGGATGATCATCATCATCACTTATCAAGAATACATGCTGAGAAAAAAGTAAGCCCTGTCATTTTTTGAAGCACTTAAAGAAAAACTAGACAAAAAGCTTTAGGTTTAGACTTTAGGTAATAAATAACTTAAGGTAAATAATACATTACCTACTAATAACTTTCTATATGCGAAATATATGTCTGACTATAAGAAGGGAAGGCGGATAAATCAGAACATGAGTTAGTTGGAAAAGCCGTGAATCAAACGATGTTCCTCAGGATGAAGTTCTATATAATAATAATAATAATAATAATAGTTTATTTATTTAACTTCACAAAGACAACAAAATGTACACTTGGAGGCTACCTTTTAGGTATAGTTAAATACCTGTGTCAGGTAGACCTCGCTCTTCCATCAATTAAGTAGAATCATAATTAAACTTATTCTAGTAAACAATTTTACAAAACAGTTTTACATCTGCTCATTTATAAATAAACTAAAACTAATCATTTTTAATTCAATTAAGGCTACTTTACTTGTTTAAATCTTGAAATAACATAAGATTAATATTTAACATATGGTTGCCTGAGAAATAACAATCAGAATACCAATTAATAAAATGTAGTGGATAATTTAACATTGCTTTTTTAATATTGAAGGTAGTTCTCTATGCGCCTAACAAGTAAGCAGATTTAACGCAGAACCAGTTAGTAGTAACAAGAAGTGGGTATGTGTACACAAAGCAAAACATGACGTCGAGTCGGCCAATTTGCGCGTGGTACAAGTAAAAGCGAAAGTCGAGTACATTTAATTTATATAAGATTTTTCTTTTTTTTTTTTTTTTTTGTTTTTATGTTTTTTTTTTTTATACATTATTAGTTGTATAAAATTTATGTGAAAACAGTAGATAAATAAGCATATACCAACATATTATAAACGTATATCTATACTATTTACTATATATTTATAATTTAGTTTTAAATTTATTATATATTACATGACTTAATTTTTTATTTTACTTTAGGTATGTTTTTACAATATATAATCATACTGCTTTATTTATTAATTGCTACAAGGAGATTTTGTAGGTACGGGTAAGTGTAAAGTTTAGAGTATGTGTACGTAGTTGAGTCTGTATTTTATATATAATATTATAATTATTTCACATGTTTGTTGTATATAATTTTTTCAGTATCTGCGAAATCTAAAGTCAAAAGCCAATTTCGAGTGATATTTTTACACTGTTTTAAATTAAGTGGATAAATATTGTTAGCTTTGTTTACGAAATCATACAACCGCGAACTAATTATATAAAAGTGTCGTTTTGCTAAAGAAATTTTATGTGAGGGAGTTGTGCAGACTCTGTGTTTATTACGCTTTTGAGGGGGACAATAAGGTAATCCTCGATGCTTACGAATTATCACATGTAAGATAAACATTTGCCTTACAGTGAGAACTGTGCATTCACGATAGAGGAGTGATGTGGAGTATCTACGGGGTCTTTTAGATAGAACTTTAAGGACTGCACGCTGTGCACGCTCTAAAGGTAGCAACGTACTAATAGTAGCCCCACCCCACGTGACGATGCAGTATTGTAGTAATGATTGAGCCAATGCATAGTAAACACACATCAATGTGTCATAGTCTGCAGACATTCTGAGCTTGTAGAAAATTGGTATCAATTTCCGAATACGACTTGTTAAAGACTTAACATGATATGACCAGCTGAGATGTTTATCTAATATTAAACCAAGATATTTTATAGTAGGTGCAGGAATTAGGCAAGGACAACCACAACTATTAGGACTGTCGCAGATATGTGCCTTAATGCAAAAATCATTTGATGGTTGAGTATTGGCACGTGGCGAAAAGGTTATATATTTGGTTTTATCCAGATTAAGTGTCAGCAGGTTTTCATCCAACCAGTTCATCACTCTCAAAAAAGCATATTCAGTATGTTGTTTTGCCTGGGCCCAGTTTCTTCCATACACAATTAGAGCTGTGTCGTCAGCGTAGGTAATAATCTTGCAGTTTGATAGTGGGAGCGTACACAAGCTGTTTATGTATACCAGAAACAGAGTTGGGCCCAGAACACTGCCTTGCGGCACACCATAAGTTAAGGTAATATCATCACTTTGATGATTCCCAATCCTGACACACTGAGAGCGATTGGAAAGGTAGTCCCTAAAGATGTTCAAAGCTCTTCCACGTATCCCAATAGCTTCCAACTTTCTCAGAAGCAGGGGTATTGACACAGTATCAAACGCTTTCGATAGATCCAGAAAAACCCCTACAACTTTATTATTCTCGTCAAGATGTTTCACAATAGTCTCAGTTAGTTGCAGAGTAGCATCTTCAGTGGATTTACCTTTAACGAATCCATACTGATTATTGGCAATTGTATTCGTTCTGTCTAAGAATTTTGAAAGGCGATGATTTAATAGTTTTTCTAATATCTTAGACACTGTTGTCAATACCGATATTGGTCTGTAGTTACCCACACTGTCTCTGGCTCCATTTTTGTGAATAGGATGCACAACATCTCCCTTCAGTATATCCGGGAAAATTCCTGAGGAGAAGCACTGATTAATCAGATGAGTCAAAGGACGAACTAAGCAACTTTTTGCTAACTTTATAACCCGAGTTGGAATGTTGTCTACACCAGTAGCGCAGTCATTTTTAAAGTTACTTATTATAGCATCAACTTCATTCTGCTCCACATCAAATAAGGCCATAGAATCCATTTGATATTGCGATTCAGGGATTTCATGGGCAGAGGACATCACACCACGTTTCTTAGATAGTATTTTATTGGCTAGAGTCTTACCTATTCCTGCAAAGTACTCATTAACCAGGTTAACTGATTTATGTGGATCTTCAGATAAAGTTAGTAATTCGGTGGGGGATGTTTTACATTTTCTGAAATTTGTAACCTCATTTATAGTGTTCCACGTTTCTTTAGGATTACCTTTATTTTTTGCAAATTGTTCCTTTTCATATTGAACTTTTAGTTTTTTTAGCAGCTTATTGCAGAAGTTCCGATACCTTGTATAGGTCAAGTTAAGAATAGCATTTTCCGGTCTGCTCTTTGCTTTCTTGTGTAATCTATCACGATTTCTAATACATCGTACGAGACCTGGTGTTAGCCAAGGTTTTATTACTCGAAATCGATGTGGAACATGTACTGTTGTAGAGCGTGCAGTTATTGCATTTGAAACTAGGTCAATAAAAACTTTAGCTGCTATGTTTGCATTGTCAGCTTCATATACCTGACTAAAATCTGTACTAGTAAGATCATGAACCAGACCATCATAATCTATTTTTCTCAGAGTATCTTTAACAAAGTTTCTTTTTATAGAGCTTTCTAAAACAAATATTGTTGGAGCATGATCTGTTATAAGGGTATCCAGAACAAATGTCTTAGAAGATCGGTTCGATCTTAACAGAACATGATCAATACATTTTTCCAGTCGCGTAGGTAAAAAATGAGTTGGCATTAATCCATGTGTAGCTGTAAGGTCTAGGTATTTATTGTAATTCGGGTCAGTGCTATTTGAGGCTATATTTATGTTAATGTCTCCAACTAATATAACCGTTTTTACTGATTTTAATGATTCCAGGAAATTATCGAGACCTTCACAGAAATTGTCTATATTCTTATATGATGGTGATCTGTATATTGCTAAAATAGCAATATCCTTTGAAATACATAACAAGAGACTATTGGCATCATATATATTAGTCTCCGTTATAATACTGTGTTGAATTTCACTTTTTACATATATGACAACCCCATCATTTTGTTTGTGATAGCCTGAGCTGTAAGATAAGTACTCAGGTATTTCTGGAACGGTTGAGAGTTTACTTATCCAACACTCTGTGAGCACAATAACATCACATAGCCAGGGCAGTCTTGCCAATAAAACCGTTAAGGCATCAAAGTTACATGCCAGGCTACGGATATTCATATGCATAACAGTAACAGATCCCTTGGGAGACTTAATGTGGTTTATCAAGGTTTCAGGATTACATACCATCGAATGAGATATTTCAAGGGTATCTATATCTTTCAATATATCAGTTATTTGTACACTCATTTAAAATTATAACTCTTCGGTGGCGCACGATTCAATGAACCAGAGTTCCTTTTATTGATAACTATAAAACAAAAAGGATACGACATTTGATTGTAGGCAGACAGTCATTGATTTTGAGTGGGGTCCAGCTTCTTTAAATCACTTTCCATGTTGATTGGATGGCTTGGTGCACCATCCTCTTTACGTAAGAACACATTGCCATGGGCAGTCCAGCAGTATTTGTAGCCATGGTCCTTACTGTATGCACGGGCAAGAAAATATAGTCTCCTAGTAGCTTGAGTAAGCATTTCCGAGATATATACTGGCTTTGGTTGACCCTGTATTTTGAGATTGCTAGTATTTAGTTTATCCCTTTTCGACTTGTTATACAACTTAACGGATGTTAAAAAATTTTCTTTAAGAGTAACGGTCGTAAAGTCTACAATAATGGGTTGATACTTTTCGTTTCTTGTCTTAAGACGGAAAACGTCACGAATTTGTGATTTATCCACACAAGCATTGACCGACTCACCAACATGCTGCACTAATTGTATTAAGTCTTGTTTGTTCTCCTTTTCATTTATTGGAATGTTTCTTACTTCGATACTGGCCTGTCTCTGAATCTTTTCCATATTTTCCACTTTTTGCTCTAGGATCTGGATATAAGCTAAATTAGACTTTCTTTCTAATTCAATTTTCGCTAATTTGTCTTTCATATCCTCATATTGTTTTGAAATGAAGTCCATGGACTTTATGATGTCATGGTTCTGTGTTTGAATATCCCTAAAACTCTCCTGAATCACATCTTGTTGTTTGGTTAGTGTAACAATAGATTTTTTTATGTCTGTCATGAAGACAGTCAGTTCGTCGTCATGTTGGCGTTTGCGTGGGCGGGATCGACCAGTATTAGGTGAAACTTTAGAACTTTCATTATCAGTATCGGTAGCGGGAGCTGAACTTAAATTCGGATTTGATCCGGTGTTCTGCTGCACTGTAGGTGGTGGAGTTCTTTTTAACGGCATATTTATTACGCAGAATAAATTATTACCTTGCACGCTTCTGCTTATGACTTGTGGCAAGCAGTTAATGTGACGTCAACTTATTATGCGTCGGCGGCGGTGACGGGCGAAGCTGTAATGTTATTGTCGTCTCCTGTGTTGTTATCTCTTTCACCGGTCCGCTTCGTATGTTATGCGCTCCTGGTACTTACGTTGTATTTAACCAAAGATTTTTATTTAAAAATTTAATTACGAAGACACAAAATATTGGGACACGTCTGCACGCTTACGCGATCCGGAGGAAGAGCGAATATAATACAGTGAAGTAGAACACCGCAAATATACATCAAATTTTTACGGACGCAAATTCTGATTCTAATTTATACAATCCAGATTTCCCACATTTTGCAATAGCAATAGTAAAGTTATTTTCTAAAATATTACAAAAATTTGATTTAAAAACAACTATAAAATTTATTTGTGTCAAAACATTGACAGATATCAAGTTGCATGACAGATTAGGTACAAAAATAACATTACTTAGAGTTGGTATACCACTTTTGACATGAACTTCTACATTGTCTTTGCCGATACGAAATAACTTGTCGCCATTTGTAACTTGTAGTTGTAACTTATTTGGAAGTTCTTCGTAGTCCGTCATTATATCCATGTTGTTGCACATGTGACAGGATGCTCCCGAATCAATATACCGGCCATCCTGTTTTACGTCAATAGATAATGCCGATAATGTCATAGCGTTTTCCTTCGGCTTATACTGGTTCTTTTTGTGTCGAACTGCTGGTTCAGAACTGGTCGCTTCAGAATTATATTTTGAAGTCGCCTTTTTATTTCTGTAATTCTTTGCCACGTGACCAAACTGCTTACAGTGGTAACATTTCGACGGCTTTCGTGTTACTTCAAGCGCCGTACCTTGAACATTGTCATCCGTCGCGTTCCCTCTACGTATCGTTTCTTGTAATAATTTAGTTTTAACAAGGTCTCTACTTAGCTTTATTGACGAATGCTCAAGTGTCATGATGAGTGGGTCGTAGTCTTTTGTGAGACCACTCAACATGATAACCCCCACGAACTCATCCTCCAGAGGAGTATCGATGTCGTTTAGTTGCTGTGCAACATCGCATAGTTTATTGACATACTCTTCCATGCTGCAAAACTGTTATAGTTTTAATGCAAATAGCGTACGTAAAAGGCCTAATCTGCGACTCAAACCTTTGTCTTCGTAAGCCCTCCGTAGACAGTGCCAAGCATCGAATCCAGTTTCGCAATTCCTAACAATGGAAAATACGCACAGTAGAACCGACATGCATATCCGCGCCAAAGCTTTCTCCTGCTTCTTGCGATCACTGCATGAGGCCTTACCACTTTCGTCAGTTGTTACGCACTCATACAGGTCGTTGCTGATCAGCACCATCTTCATTGTGAATTTCCAGGTAACGTAATTCTGCATACCGGATATTTTTTCCACAAATGGCACTACGACACTGGAATTAGCCATTTTGCACTGGTATTCTCACACGATTCTGCTACCAAGTTGGAAAAGCCGTGAATCAAACGATATACCTCAGGATGAAGTTCTATATAATACAGTGAAGTAGAACACCGCAAATATACATCAAATTTTAAAAACCATAGTGACAAGCTAAAGCTACCATAGAGTTTATACCAAACTCTCCAACACACTGATGTATTGCGACCGTTTTATACAGAAATTATAACATATAACTCTTTATTCTAAGTACAAAATAAAGGAACTAGACAAATCAGTAACACATAGTAAAATCATTGTGTCCCTATAAAGGCCATCGATAAGACCGATGTTTGCGTCTTCGTCTATTAAAGACGATTCGGGTTTACGAGCATCCTATAATTAATGGCGAAACCTTTATTAATAGCGAAATCGGAGAAACTCCACACAATTGGAGAGCAGCTTATTTTACCAGCCATTGTGGATGTGTTATAATGAAACAAGCTTCATTTAAATTATTTAAGATGTAATTTCTAAGTCACACGTGTTACAACTTTTATGCCATTGTCCTCTTCCGACTATCACTTACATAGATTAAAAATACTTTATTTATACATTATGCCACATCTCCGCTTTTATGCTACATTATCAATAACTTTCTCTTTATTAAAATCATGATTTACATATTCTATTCACACACATAATCACTGAGGTAATGAGGAGGTCTAGTCTCTCTATTAGATCTTCTAGGTGCAACTTCTAAGTCAGATAATAATTGCTCTGAAGTGTTAGGATTATTTTCATCAATGTGGATTCGACAGTTATTAGACCAGTAATTTTGGGGAAACTGATTGTTCTTTAATGAACAGTGAGACTCTACCTCTTCATTATTTCTTTTAATAAACTTAGTATTTCTAGTTTTTATAACTCCATTATCATCTATAATCAAAACCGAACGAGGATTTTTTGATAATTTATAAATTTTTGCTGGTTTCCAGATTTTAGATCTTTCATCCTCTTTATAGTAAACAGCTTGACCTATGTTAAATAAATCCTTTCTTATTTTAGAGTTCCTGTCATAATAACATTTATGTTTATTGGTATTGTTCAGTAATATAGGTTTAAAATTTGGTACCAGTTTCGGTTTTAGTAACTCTGTATTTACTGGAAGTGTTGTTCGACATAGTCTGTTGAAAAGTAATTGTGAAGGAGAAAATATAGTACCACAAACTGGGGTATTTCTATATTCCATAATAAATTTAAACAAATCAGAATTTGTTTCCTTACATTTTTTCACTAAATTTTTACATATTCCTACAGCTTTTTCTGCAGCTCCATTACTTTGGTGGTAATGGGGACTTGAAAATACTACTTTAAAATGCCATTGTTTACTGAATTCTATAAAGTTGAAAGAATTAAATGGCATATTGTCACAGTACACAATTTCAGGTATACCATGTGTGGAAAATATACCTTTTAAATTTTCTATTGTTTGCTATTATATAGTCTTTGTTGTAGTTAAGTTTATTTTCACATGATTCTACTCTTTTAAACTAGATTTAATTTTACACAGGAATCACGAGATAAGATCGGGACTGACAGGTCTCCACCAGCAATGCAGAACATTTCTTGATATTCCTTATCATTTAACTTGACAGTTAACATAACTGTACCTTCAATTTTTGTCTTGAAGCCATTCCAGCTCTCTAATTCTGCTGTGGTTTTATTTAATTGTATAGGTAACTTGGATTGTTCTAATATTTTTTTGTATAGTTTTATTGGTATGATGTTGACATCTGATCCAGGATCCAGTTTAAATTTAATTTTCTCATTTTGTACAAATAAATCTTGATACCAGCCTAATGAATATGTTTTGAAGATTGGAGATACTATTGAACCACAACAGTAGTTAGGTTCTGAGTCTATTTTAATTTCATTTATATTTTTGTTTATGTTGGTGCGACACATTTTAGCAAAATGATTTTTTGCTTGACACTTGGCACATGTCTTATTGAAAGCGGGGCATTGTCTATAATTGTGTATATATCTGTAAGGTATTCGCATAAATATTAATGTTGAAGTACCCAACACTAGAATATTTATATACGGATGACGGTAGATGTTATTTGTGTGCTTGCCAACTATATATATATCCGCTGTACGGTGACATCTCTCGCTTGTTATTAGAAGTTCATACACCCAGTACGTTGTTTCATTTGCTGCCGATACTTCAGTGGCGACGAGGATAAAAATATCAAGATGTCGTTCGGGAAAATCAATGAATTTGATGTGAGCGCCGGGAATTGGACATCTTACGTGGAGCGACTCGAGATGTATTTGCGGGTGAACAAGGTGGAGAAAGAGTTGTGGTTACCAACACTGATTACGGCCGTTGGTGACGAGGCATACGAATTGCTGAGCAGTTTAGTAAGTCCTGTTAAGCCGGCGGATTCGACATACGACGCTGCGGTGGCAGCGTTGCAGGACCACCTTCAACCTAAAACGTCAGTAGTAGCGGAACGCTACCGATTTCGACAGAGAAGGCAGCGGAACGAAGAGAGCGTAGCCCAGTATGTCACGGAATTGAAGAAACTCTCCAAGTTTTGCGAATTCGGGAGTAGCCTGGATGACAATCTACGAGACCAGTTCGTATGTGGGATAAACAGCGATATCATTCGGCAAAGGCTGTTTGCAGAGCAAGACTTGACATATGTACGGGCTGTGCAGATGGCATCGGCCTTAGAAGCGGCGGAGCGAGATTCGGCTTCAGTAGACGCATCTGGTGGAATGTTTGCAGGGAAGATGGGAACAGTGCATTCTGTTAAGGCGAAAAGGAGGAGCAGGGAGCAGGTTAGTGTTGGTGCCAAGTTCGAGCGTTGTGTGGCGTGTGGGTCCAGTGAACACAGCGGAGAGATGTGTCGTTTCAAAACATACGTGTGTAGCCGCTGTAAGAAAACTGGACATCTTCGGCGCGTATGCCCAGCTGGAACACGCAACACTGGAGGATGGAAGAAGTTGAACAGCGTCGAGGCGAAAGGATCTGATATAGATTCGGAACAGGAAGAACTGCAAGAGGATGTGCATCAACTTACTTTGAACTGTTACAAACCGGTGAGTCTTCAGATTTCTATTGATTCAGTGATGTTAGACATGGAAGTTGATACCGGTTCAGCAGTTTCTTGCATTAGCAAGAAAACATATGACAAATATTTTTCAAGTAGACCAATAATTAAAAATAACGTTGTATTTAAATTTTATGACGGTACCTGTGTTAAGCCGTTAGGAATAATTAAGCCATGGGTAAATTATAATAAAAAAAGTACCCGTTTGGAATTATTTGTTATAAACGGGGGTACTACTTCATTACTAGGTAGACATTGGTTGACAGAGTTGGGTATAAAAATACCGTCATTTAAAAATTTTATGTGTCAACCCGAGGAAAAATTAACAATTACCGAAAGTAATGATTTTCACATTTTGTTCAACAGATATAAAGAGTTGTTCAGTGGTGGAATTGGACGGTTTACTGGGCGCAAGGCTCGATTACGGGTGCGAGAAGGGGCAACTCCAGTATTTTGCCGACCGCGGCCGCTACCCTACGCACTTCGGGAGCGGGTGGATGCGGAGCTAGATGCCATGCTCCGAGATGGTGTTATCGAGCCAGTGGACTGTTCAGACCGGGCGACACCGTTGGTGCCGGTACGTAAAGCGGATGGAGGGTTGCGAATTTGTGCTGACTATAAGGTTACACTGAACCCCGTACTGCTGGTCGATAGGTATCCTTTACCAAAAATAGCGGATGTTTTGGTTAACTTAAACGGAGCCCAACTATTTTCTAAAATCGATTTGTCACAAGCATATAACCAAATTGAATTGGACAGTTCCAAAGACTATACCGTGATTAACACTCATAGAGGTCTTTTTAAATATAACAGGTTAGTGTTTGGGCTCTCTTCAAGCCCGGGTATTTTTCAACGTATAATGTCCCAGTTACTGGGCGACATTCCGGGGGTAGAAGTCTTTCTCGATGACGTCATCATCGGAACCAAGGGATCTACAAAAGATCATTTGGAGACCTTAGGCAAGGTATTTGATCGGTTACAAAGTCATGGATTAAAGTTAAAGAAAAGTAAATGCTCATTTTTAGTCAAACAAGTAAAATATTTAGGTTATATTATAGCAAGCGATGGCGTTAAGGTGGACCCAGACAAAATTGCTGCTATCGCTGAAATACCTCGACCGGAAAATATTTCACAATTACGATCCTTTTTAGGTTTAGTTAACTTTTACGCAAAGTTTGTAAAAAATATTAGTACTGTTCTATTTCCCTTATACGAGGGGAGGTCAAAAAGTTCGCGGAATGACTGGGAAAAAAGATGAAATGATACATTATGTTATTTTTCCTTTTCAATATATTCCCCCTTAACACGAATACATTTTTCGGATCTGGCATATAACTTATTAATACCGTCGAAAAAATAGGTTTTGTCTTGGGCGTCAAAATACGCCGAAATCGCCGACTTGACTTCATCATCGTCTCTAAATTTTTTTCCACGCAGCTCTTTCTTCATCTTGGAATAAATAAAAATCGCTAGGGGCCAGGTCTGGACTGTAGGGTGGATGGCGTAGTTGTTCAAAACCGCATCGATGAATGGCAGCCGTCGCAACATGACGCGTGTGAACGGGCGCGTTGTCGTGCAAAAGGAGTACACCTTTTGTCAGTTTTCCTCTTCTTTTTTCTTTAATAGCTTCTTTTAATCGGTCCAATAGGGAAGCGTAGTACTCTCCCGTTATAGAAACACCACGTTCTTTATAATCGATCAAAAGAATACCTTCAGTATCCCAAAAAATAGTCGCCATGATCTTTCCGGCCGATTGCGACACTTTAAATTTTTTAGGGGGTGGTGTGCCTTTTTTGTGCCACTGCATCGACTCCGGCTTTGACTCAGGCTCATAGTGGTGAACCCAAGTTTCATCACCGGTTACAATTCGGGCCATAATTTCTTCCCTATCTTCTCCACAGCGGTCCAAAAACTCGCGGGAACAGTTGACGCGCTCACGTTTTTGCAGCGGCGTGAGCATTCTCGGGACCCACCTTGAACACACTTTACTCATGCCAAGATGTTGATGAAGAATATTTAAAATTGTGGTTTCTGATACTCCAACTGATGCTGCAAGTTGTTTCTTCTTCAACCTTCCGTCTTCCAATACAAGTTTTTCAACTTTTTCAATGATTTCCGGCGTAGTGGCCTCAATGGGCCGTCCAGGTCGAGGATCATCTTCAATTGACTCCCTTCCTTGCTTGAAAAGGCCGTGCCATTTGTAAATCATGGTTTTACCAGGAGCAGAGTCTCCGTAAACAGCTAACATCTCTTGCAAAATAGTTTGAGGCGTTTTTCCTTGTTTGGTGAGGAACTTTACGACGGCGCGATGTTCAATTTTCTCCATAGTGGCTAGTTTGTTCCCGATTTACTTGTTTACTCGTTTGTAACTCGAAAGCTAATGACCCAATTAGGCTAGAAATTGGCATATATAGTAATTATGAGTTACTCAAGTAGCGGCTACCTGGAGGAGCGACCTCACCCCCGCCAACCCCGCCATTCCGCGAACTTTTTGACCGCCCCTCGTACGCATTATTAAAAAAACGAGTCTCGTGGAACTGGTCTAAGCAATGTGAATACGCATTCGTTAAAATCAAGAAGATTTTAACTAGTGCGGAGGTATTAGCACATTGTGATCCGAGCAAGCCGCTTACGTTGACTTGTGACGCTAGCGCTCAAGGTATCGGGGGTGTGTTGACTCAGAGAGCGCGGCCCGGAGCGGAGGAGCGCCCGATCGTGTATGTGTCACGTGCGCTAACGGACTCTGAGAAACATTATTCGCAAATAGATAGGGAAGCGCTTGCGATTGTATTTTGTTTGCAAAAATTCCATCAATATTTGTATGGAAGGCACTTTACTCTTAGAACAGATCACAAACCTTTGGTAAGCATTTTTGGGCCGAAAAATGGTATTCCAGCGATGGCGGCTAGTCGTATGCAACGTTGGGCCATTATATTGTCTGCATACTGTTACGATATCGAATACGTAAATACTAAACTGAACGGAGCGGACGGGCTTTCGCGGCTGCCGGTTCCAAGCGCATGCAGTAACGACTCGCTCGATCCACCCGAGCAAACTTACTTACATTTTGCTCAGAATGCGATGCTATTAGATTATAACACGATCAAGGATCGAACGCGGCGAGATCCATTGTTGAGTAGAATCTTATTATATATAAGGGAAGGTTGGCCTGAAAATAATGACATAAAAGAGTTGCAACCATACTTCAATAGAAAGAAGGAGCTATATGAGGAACTGGGTTGTGTCATGTGGGGGTACAGGGTCGTTATTCCAGACAGTTGTAGGAGTAGAGTATTGGACGAGCTACATGAGTCACATATGGGAATCAGTAAGACCAAGGCCATGGCTCGCAGTTATGTGTGGTGGCCAGGAGTGGACGAGGCGGTGGAAGAACGGTGCTCACGCTGCGCGGTGTGTGCAGCGGTAGCGGACGCGCCCCCGCGGCACGCCGTCAAACCCTGGCCTTGGCCCGATAAACCTTGGTCTCGGGTACATTTTCTAGGTTTCTAGACTTTCTAGGGCCGATGAACGATAAAATTTATTTAATATTAATAGACGCTAGAACTAAATGGATCGAGGTATTTCCCGTGCACAGTACCGCAGCCCGCTTTACTATCAGTAAATTAAACGAAGTTTTTTCCAGATGGGGGTTGCCGAAACAATTAGTGACGGATAATGGACCCCCATTCACTAGCACCGATTTTTGTAATTTTACCCGGGATAACGGTATCGAACACTTATTTTCGGCACTGTATCACCCGGCGTCCAATGGCGCGGCTAAAAATGCGGTACGAACCGTTAAACGGGCTATCCGTAAAGCTATTCGTAGTAAGGTAAACATAGACATGTTCTTAAACACGTTTCTGTTGCATTACAGAAACACTGTACATTGTACAACCGGAGAGAGCCCCGCCTCTTTGATGCTAGGTAGACATTTGCGCACTAAGTTGGATCTAATTAGACCCGATAGTAACAAACGGGTCCGAGAAGCTCAGAATAGGCAGAAAGATTTAGGTACCGAAGTAGATAGATCTTTTGAAAGTGGAAGCGAAGTGTGGATACGTCAATACCGGAGCGGTGATAAATGGTTACCCGGTAAAGTCGTGGAAAAACTAGGTACGACGGACTATAAAGTGTTAGATTCGGTAGGGAAGGAAGCACACAGACATGTCGACCAGTTAAGACGGAGGTCAACACGAACTTCTTTAAGCGTTTCTTTGCCTACGAAACCCTCAGACAGTAACCCTCCGGAAGTGGTACCGGTACCGAGTACGATTCCGCCTTTGACTTTGGACCCAGCTCAATCCGCTTCACCTCTCTCCTCATCAGATTCCGAAAATGGAAAGAGTGAACAAACTATAGTATCTGCACCCGTAATCGAGGCTTTACCTAAGACTGTCACACCACCTCCACCCCGATTAATTCGTAGTTGTAGATTGAAACCTGTATCATATAAGTATTAGTTGTAAGTTAAATAATGTAAGTTTAATTAATAAGTTATGGAAATTGATATTTTTAAGTTTTGATATTTTACTTGTATTGTCATTGGTAGTATAATAAAAATAAGTGTTATTTACTTGTATACCATATATTTTGTTATTGTGTCGGTATCATAGATTTGTAAGAATTAGTAGTAGGGATTGTAAGGTATTCGCATAAATATTAATGTTGAAGTACCCAACACTAGAATATTTATATACGGATGACGGTAGATGTTATTTGTGTGCTTGCCAACTATATATATATATCCGCTGTACGGTGACATCTCTCGCTTGTTATTAGAAGTTCATACACCCAGTACGTTGTTTCATTTGCTGCCGATACTTCAATATCCACATTTAGAACATACTTTGATTATACTCTCATCCCTTTCGTTTCTACTTTTTGTAATAGATTTCTGTTTTTGTGATGTCACAGAATTTACTTCATTTTTGATGTCTTTTATTTGTTCTTCGTTTAAGCTGGACAGTCTCAACATATTTATTACTTCTTCCAGGTGAGGGTCTCCATTTTTTATAAGCTTAACTTGTGTATCCGTGTCTCTGGTGCCGAACACAAGTCTATCACGAATCATATTTTCTTTGCAAGATTCAAATTGGCAATCATTTGCCAGCATTTTCACATCTGTGAGAAAGTGCTTAAATTGTTCAGCTTCATTTTGCTTTCTACTGTAAAATTTAAACCGACTGTGTAAGATATTTTTTTTGGATTACAATATTCCTGGAATTTTTCTAAGACATGTTTTAGGTTATGTGATTATTCATCAAATTCAAAAGTATTGTATACAGTAAGTGCTTCTTCGCCGATTAAATTTAACAAGATGGCTATTTTTCTTGATTCTGAAGCAACTGTGAGGCTACTTGCCTCAATGTATATAGCAAATGCTTGTGAGAACTTACGCCAATTTTCACTTAGATTTCCTGTCAAAGAGAGTTGCGCTGGTAGATTATACGATGAACTTGCCATTATCACTATATTATACTTTGTTTACCGGCTGCGCCATGTGTTATAATGAAACAAGCTTCATTTAAATTATTTAAGATGTAATTTCTAAGTCACACGTGTTACAACTTTTATGCCATTGTCCTCTTCCGACTATCACTTACATAGATTAAAAATACTTTATTTATACATTATGCCACAGTGGAGATTCTTAACAATGTATTGCACAATCTCGCACATGAATTTTAAAGAGAATACATTTGAACAATAACACCGTTCAGAGACGCATAAACCAGATGGGACGCGAAGTGGAAAACATTTTATGCAAGTTCTTACAGACGAAGACATTCTTTCTCCAGTTGGACAGTCTACATTACCCGACAATGTAGCTCTGTTGTTAGGATATGTTCGATTTATGAAAGATGAAAATATGTGCCAAGATCATATTTCAGGCAGTGAAACATTTTTTTACTGAAAAAGCTATTCCATGGAAGAACATTGTTTCTGTTGCGACTGATGGTGCTCTGTCTATGGTTGGTCATGGCTTTATAGCTCACTTAAAGTGACAACTGCCTGATATACTGATCAATCACTGCGTGATTCACAGGCAGCATTTATTAGAAAAAAGCAGAGTTCTAGATTGCATAAGTCTTTACAATATATAATAAATACTATCAACAACCTTCGAAACGATTCTTTTAACTCAATGTCTTTACTCGATTACTTCTGCACACTAAAGTTCGCTAGCTAGTAATAGGCTCTTGCTTAGAAATATTTTCAGCCATTTTTGAATTTGTGTTGGAGTTTTTACAAGAAAAAGATCCGAATTTGATAGAAAATCTGAACAATTGTAAAGCAGATATTTATTACTTGACTGATATCTTTGGAATGTTCAATAAAGTTAATTTACAACTGTAGGGTGACCATCAGAGATGCCATATCTACCAACTTTTTGGTAGATCTACCAATTGTCACTTCAGTCTACCTATCTACCACCCTAGACCTAAAATCTACCTATTTTTTTAACTTTCATATTTAATATTTCCATGTTTCCATCATGTTGCGTCTATAAACCAACATTATTTATTATTTGTTATGTCTATGGCCCAATCCCGGTTAGTTGTGGTACGAGGGCTGCTACTTAAGTATCCGGAATCTGGGATTTCAACATTTTTAAATGCAATATATGACCTCCATGGTAAAATTCGTTCTTATTTTGAAATACTGGCCGCTATTTTTTTTTTCCTTATGTACGCTAGTGTTTTGTTTCTGATGGGTCATATCGCTGAAATGATGGATCTCACACGTGAAAATATTCGTGCTATGATTTATTACTATGTATCACTGGTTTAGTGAGTTCAATCGTGGACGGAGTAAGCTCACGGACGAAGTTAAGGAAGGTCGCCCAAAATCAGTAGTTGTGCCACAAAACATTGAAGCTGTACGAAAACTAATTATGCAAGACCGTCATGTTACGTATCGCGAGATAGAGGCTACTCTGCACTGAAAGAAATAATGTTACCAACCAAGAAGCAAATAACTCTCGAACATTATTTTTTGAATTTAAAGATATTTATCTTGTTCCAAAATAGCTTACTTAAAGCGATATACACTTCATTGTCGTTAGAAGAATTCCATATTCTTGGTAACCAAGATAGAATATCTCAAATCAAATAAAAATATTATTTCATTTAAATTCCACATCTTGATTCAAAATAGAGCTGTCTCTTCAATTTAGTTTGATACTTTCTTAGCTGCGAGCACTTAAGTCAAGATATAATTCTTCTAACAAAGAATTAGCTTATTTCAGTCAACAATTCGTTTAAATATTTAACGAAAAATTCAGATATTTTGAAATAAATAATATATTATTTAACGGAAAATAGAAATACTTTGAACTAATTATAAGTTGAATATTAAATAAAGAATTTTTTATTTTTAATCGAAACATAATATTATCCGAAACGAAATAGAATATGGCTTCGAATAAGAATGAAATAATTATTCTATGAAGAACTTATATAGATCATCATCACAGTTCATATATATATATATATATATAATATATATATATATATTATATATATATATATATATATATATATATATATAGTACCTACGTCCCCACCGACGTGTGATGAGACGACGGTGTACGAGGGGAAATGCGTGAGATCGCAGCGTACCCTACCGCTGGCTAGACGGTGGGCGTGTGTGGGGCTCTCCCTGCAAGAACTGCAAGAAGTGCTGGGTCTACACACTAAAACCCCCCGGTGCTCCCCTGGCCCTTTTGGGTGTGTGTAGTAGGGTCCACATTGCGATAAGTATTAGATACATATATTAGGGCGATTAGGCCTTAGGGACGGGCCACACTGAAAAGACGTAAGACGTGGACGCGTCGGTGCAGCAACACAATAATGGACCATATAGTATGCACAATAGCGTCTGTTTTGATGTTAAGGAGAATTGCGCCCGCGTCCCTATAGGCGATGTCGCGTGGAGGCGCGGGCACAACAACAAAACCGATGCTATACTGCGTACTAGGTATTGTAGGTATATGGTTCATTATTATGTTACTGCACCGACGCGTCCTCGTCTTACGCCCCTATTCCCTACTGGACCATTCTGGGGTGGGCACGGCCCACCCCAGGATGTTGGGCTAACGACTGCATAGAGACTGCTTCGTCGCATTGACCATGATAATATATCAGGATACCCTAGATATGATGGATGCTCCCTTACGAATTCGTAGATATACTAGCTTCAGCCCGTGACTTCGTCCGCGTGTATAGATTGCGGGATTGGATCTATAGAGGGATAAGGGATATAGCTTTTGCCCGCGGCCACGTCCGCGGGGAAGTTGGTCTATCGCGCGAAGTCTTTATCGCGCATCCCGGTGAGAGTCTCCGTTTTTCCGAGATAAAGAAGAAAGTGTTTTTTACGTTTAATTTATTTTCCGACTAAAAAACGAAGCTTACCAAACCCTTTCATTTGATACCCATATTATAGGGGTGCATTAAAAATAATTGGTCCGCCATCTTGGGAAAGTCCGCTATATTGGATTAAGAGCGACGTCAAATTATTTTTTTGAGGTGTTCTTTGCAAGCCCTTTTATTTGATACCCATATTGTAGGGGTGCATTAAAAATAATTGATCCGCCATCTTGGTAATGCCGCCATGTTGGATTTAGAATGACGTCACACACATAACCATGCATTGTCATCCGACTTACACGTGCATGCAAAATTTCAGCTCAATCGGAGATCGGGAAGTGGATCAAATTTAACTTGCAAGATTTGATTACAGACAGACAGACAGACAGACAACGGGACAGGTGAAGCTAAATAAAAGCTTGTAAAAAGAAACAAACATCAACAGATATCGCCTGTATACGCATTAATTCCCTTTGCCTTTCCAATGTTGGAGAATTAACGTTATAACAAAAAAACAAAAATAACAAAATATATATATCTTGAGACAAGCATGAAATCCATCGCTAATTCTTGATTTTGAAACAGAGACTGTTTTGAGACAACAATATTAATTAAAAACATTCTTGTGCCAAATAAGAAATGACTCATGATTTTTCTAACAAGATTTAGCAATCTTGATCGAACTTATAATAAATACTTAAAGTTTTTGGTCTTTATAAGTGTTGCCAACACTAATTATAATAATTATTTAGTAGTAAATACCAATACTTTAAGGATATCGCAATAGGTACTTAGAATCAAGTTGCAAATCCTTACAATATTTTGTTGTTTCTTTCACCTAGGTAAATGTTTATGTTTTACGTATAGACATTAACTGTAATAGATAGCGTAATTCTAAAACTGATATTGAAAGAAATACTTTGGGTAATTGATTCGCACAGAAGAAAAACATTACACTTAAATAAAATTAAATAATGCCGAAGATGGCAAGGCAAACCATAATCTATCTATATTGCTTGACCCTGCCAGAATAGTTTTCTTCATAATTTCTTAATGGGTGATCATTAAAATCTGCTTATAGCTAAACCAATCTTAAATTATAAATGATGTAACATACATGACATTGTTTTATTTATACATATATACATAAAAAACGAAGTCGATTTCAGTGATCAGGCCTTAGTAAACCACACTGGCCCAGTGCGGGGATTGGTTTACTATACACCTTTGAATTTATTCGCAGGTGTAAGCAGGTTGCATCACAATGTTTTCCTTCACCGTATGAGCTTCAGAAAAAAATACATATGAAATTCGAAAAACACATTGGTACATCTCGAGAATGACTCTACGCCGTACCAATTTAATAGACGTTGTCACGTCAAAAATTTTCAGCAATTTTTGACCGATCGCCAATTTTGGGGTGCAGTAGAAGGAGCCTCCACGTGAGACGGAATTTCGCATGTTGTTTGGCATGCAAAAACGTCCGGCGCACCTCGGACTTGCCGCCCCAAGATCGACTCGTATGAGTAGATATTGGGGCGACATGAATGATCCTTCGTCCCACACCGCTGGGCAGCGGGTTAGGCGTCCCCCAGAGGCGACGCACACCGGTGTGCCCCTGCCGGTGTGGAACATACGGCATGCGGCGAGAGGGGTCGTCACCTCTTACGCAGCGCCACAACCGGCGGGTCGAGGAGAGCAGAGTGCCGTATAGGCACGTGGAATGTACGTGGGGGGTTGAAAGATAAGATGAATGAACTGATCGATGTAATGAATGTGAGACGTCTGGATGCTTTGTGTGTGACTGAGCTAAGTAAGGGGAGTCACACAGAAGAGCTTCGCGTTGGCATAATGGCCTTGTGGTCTGGTGTCCAGCAGGACGAATATGCCAGCGCAGGAGTGGGTGTGGTACTCTCCTCCCGCTTGGGCTCTGGTATGAAAGATTATGGTTTGGTAGGCCCGAAACTCCTCTGGGTCCGTATAAAGTTAGGGATTACGAGAGTTTTTCTGTTGGCAGGACCTGTTGACCTGGAGGAATTTTGGATGCCATGAGAGATACTCTGGATTTGGCTGAAGCGAACGAAAGAGTGATTGTGTGTGGTGATTTGAACGGATGGGAAGGGACCAAACGAGACAAATATCAGTCTCATTCTTGGTCCGTATGGAGATAAGAGAGTGAATGATGCTGGTAAGCTTATTCTGGATGTTTGTACGGAATGAAATCTTCTTGTGTCTAACACATTATTCCAGCACACACATTATTCACACGTATACCTGGAGACTGAATGATCAAAAAAGTGTAATTGATTTGATTTTAATAGATAATAGACTCCGAAACACGTTAGTGTATACAAGAGCCTACACAGGTCCCACTATTGAAACGGACCACTACCTGGTTGTAAGCCGGTTTGTGGGCCTTTTCAAGAAGTGAAGACACTGGCGAGTGCGTACCACTTTCGGAGATCTTGAAAGGATAAAGACTGAAAAGCTGAATGATGAGAGTATTAGGAGTAAGTACGTAGGTCTGGTCAGCGAAAGGCTCGCAAATGTGAACCTTGCTGACTTAGACGTAGATGATTGCTGGAACGTTTTGGAAGAAAGTATGGTGGATAGTGCAAAAAATGTATGTGGATGCGCAAAGAGGAGCAAAACAATGAAAGGCGATGCCTGGTGGGATGCAGAGGTTGAAACCTCTGTAGCATAAAAGAGTAAAGCATGGTTGGATGTTGTCTCTTTGCACTTAAATGAAAGTATGAAAGAAAAGAAGAAAGAAATATACCGCCAATGCAAGAATGAAACTAAGGCTTTAGTGAAAGAGAAGCGTGTTAGTATGATTTTGAAAGAAGAAGAGAGGCTGACGAGGGACTTCGAGGCCAATTCCAAACTCTTTTGGAGGGAGGTAAAGAGGACTCAGGGTGCTTCGTCAGATCTTTTTCTGATCGCCAACTTATACTTGACAGCCTGTAGACGGAATCACTGTTTTATTTTATTCTTATGAACATATAATATATAGTCATATGAACTTTGCCTAAGCGATTAGATAATAATCTTAAATACGTGGAACAATAATAATGTGCTACTTGTTATTTAATAAATACCTATTAAGCATTTTTGAAATTTAGACGAATGCAATTTGGGCATCGAGAGCACACAAGACTGATCCTATCGATATCTTATGTCACTACATAAGGTTCATTTTTCTACAATCCGTGAGACGAAATGTAGTCGATATACGAAACTGATAGCTTTTATCTAATAGGTCTCTACTCATTGTCTCGGTTGTCGAACTGTAAATCAATGTATATAGTGAAATCTAAAATACGATCAATCAAGCTGAATTGCTATCAAATTCAAACTAAGGGTTCAGTCCTAATATTCAATTGGTTATGCTCATTTTAGAACGTTCATAAATTAAATTATTTAAATACATATAAATAAAAATAAATAGAAATATTTAGTTGTCTATATAATCTCTACTTAATAATACATAATATACAAATAAAACACATATTTTAGAATATCGTATGCGATTTTTTCTTTATTAAATTGCATAGTTTCTAACTCGTTTTAGTACTTTTTCGCGTTTGATTAGCGGCAACACTGACTGAACGACGGTTGCTTGTGATTTGCTGTGGGTGCTTTGCTTGTTTGTTGTTTGAAGTCCATTAGTTCGTATCGTACGTCCAGTCGAATCCAATGGAGATGGAGAATCAAAGCAAGTTAATGAACATTCTTAATAGCAGGGGTGTGAGTGAAGACATCAAAGAAAACTTTAAAAGTAAGTGCCCTCTAAAATACCTAATTGTGATTGCCGGACAGCATAACGTCGGCTAAAAGAGTTGAACGCTAACTCCATTTTTATTGATATGGGTATCGTTAGAGAGAGAAAATAATAATATTTCGTTTCGTAAACTTGCTAAATACATCTAACTTAAAAAAACATTCAAAATCCTGTGCAATAATCTGATAATTTTAACATTAACATCTAAACTCGCACATGAAGCTCGCATGTACCTACTAGTAAAAACGGACTCCGCCATTTTGTGCATGTGCGTGCGTCTGCGTCGAAGCCGGTGCAAAGTGTTTGCGATTTTAAATTTAGGTAGGTAGTGTTGATTTTCTCACATGGTGAGAACATAGTAGGTAACAATATTTTATCATTGGTTACTCTGAAACTATGAATAGTTAGGTATTTAGAAATTTCCAGTAGTATTGTGCTTATTTCTGGGTGGGTAGTGTGCACTAACACACTATTGACGTGTTTGGCTATAGCTCCGTTTCTAAATTTGTTTTGTAAAGTATTTGCTCAAAGTTCTGTCTCAAAATTACAATATCATTTACTGTAAATTCAATTCTTCGAAGTCCGAAGAACAAATCTATGTAAGCAGTTGGTTTATAAGTTTAATGTGAACAAGTGTGTTTGTGAAGTTACTTTATTGTTTTGATGTCAGGTGCTAGTTGATCTTCAGCTACCTACATTTAAGAAATACTATAGTTCCCGAGTAATAAAGATCCTTTAATTCGCCTACACTGACATTGACTGGCTGGTGCAACGCGTCGCGTTGGGTGTTGAATCTGTACTTCTCAATGCGGACTCTGTTCAAATCCCAATCAAAATATTATCAATTTTATTTTTTTATTATTATTATTTTATTTTTTTTTGTTTTTGTTTTGTTTTATACTTTGCTTTTGGTTCAACAATTAATCTTTTTTAAATACACTTAAATTATAATACCTATAATACTTTCAAATTTTGTTTTATTCTTTTAAATTTCGTAGAACTGTTAAATAATTTTTTCAACAATGTCTTCCGGGAAATTCTCTTGTGCTGGCTGCTTACAAACAATTAAATCTAAACAACTTCTTCGTTGTTCCGTATGCTTAAATCATTATGATTTATTATGCGCCAATATATCAGAAAAGCGCTTCAGTAACACCCTGACTGGTGAACATCGGCTAAAATGGAAGTGTGAGGCATGCAAAAGCAAAGAACCTAAAACAGATAATAGCAACACCCCCGTGCGGGCAGGTCATGATGATAAGGTCACGCATCGTCGAGGCGCAACTATTCAGAGCCCTCCTGATGCTGTAGATGATGACTTAACCCTACAGGAAATTAGGTCTTTAAAGGAGGAATTGCTACTTTTTCGTCAGGAAATGATTGCTACACGACAGCGGGTCAATGAATTTAATACGAATTTGACCAATCTTATAAATAGAGTTGAAAATTGCGAGCTGAAGACAGACCAACTTTGCGTTCGTATGGATGCACTTGAGGATACATTGAAGAATGTGCATAAAAGTGAGAAGGATAGAACAATAGAAATATTAAAGGCTGAACTAAATGATCGTGATCAACAATTGCTATTAAACGACATCGAGATTACGGGAGTTTTAGAGCAGAAAGAAGAAAGTTTAGAGCATATCGTCCTAGCTTTGGCAAACAAGTTAAGTGTGAAGCTAGATCAGCAGGACATCGTGAGTGCCTTGCGTGTTGGCAGTGTTGTGCGTGCTGAATCTGATGTGAATTCTTCCCGGCCCCGCCCCATTGTAATGCGTCTTGTTAGGCGTGCAAAGCGGGATGAATTGCTTAAGGCGGCACGCGTGCGGCGTGGTGCTACTACTGAAGGCATCGGGCTGCAGGGCTCTCCGCGTCGTTTTTATCTCAACGAGCGCTTAACTAAAATCAATCGCTTCCTTTTCCGCCAGGCGCGACAAGCTAAGGAACGGCTGAATTGGCGTTATGTGTGGACTAGAGATGGCAAGATTTTTGCACGTCAGCACTCTATACCGGATTCTCCACTCTATCGCCTGCATACTAATGATGACCTTGTTAGGGTTTTTGGTCAAGAAGCATTTGGTTCTTAAACTGACTACTGTAATTATTTTTTGTTGTTATAGTAAAACAATACTTTTGAGATACAGCCAATTTTACCTTTTATTAATGTTCTTGAAATGTTTGTTAATATTTTTTATTTCATATTTTGTAATGTATTTTATAAACCATCTTATTAATTTTTTAATGTTAACTTTCTTACTTTATGAAATATTGGTCACGTTTTATTTTGTCTTCTTAATAGACTGGTTGTGTGCTGCAGAACTGCAAACGGATTGGGGCGAACTAGCACCTGCTTGGAACAATGCGCAGCTTTTGCTTTGTACTCTATACAGAACATTTAAAATTATGTATATTTATTTGATTTTTTATTTATATATGCATTTTTATCATATTGCTTATGCTATTAATATATATCTCATTTCTTTGTTTAAAAAACTGTATGTGCTACTGCTTTACTTTATCCTGCCGCTTTCCTGCTTTTATAATTTCAAGTGTGATTTCGTTTGCTTTGCCGCCTTTTGTTCGTTACCTACTGCGGGTTTTGGTCAGTATAATTCAATCATGTATTGCTTATTAGTTTATCTTAACGGTCTATTTTAATGGCCCCTCACGCGCAATATTTTAGTTTAGGCTTATATAATGCAGGTTCTCTTGGTACAGGTCATGATGATTTTAAAATTGCTATGATGCGCCATAAAGCTGAAATTGTTGCTATAAATGAGACTTGGTTGCCAAGCGGGCAGGAGGCTCGTGCTCCGGCTGTACCTGGATATCGATTACGCTGCACTCCCCGACCTGTGCATATGCATGGTGGGAGAGGAGGTGGAGTAGCTTTTTATATTAAGCAGGGCATACGTGTCAATTACGAGAGGCATCCGGCCGCTGATATCGAACAAATGTGGATTTCTACGAAAGTCAAGGGTTATCGAATGGCCATTGGAACAGCTTATCGACCACAGTGGATAGATGTAGACGCTTTTATTGATGCCCTGACTGAGTCTGTAACTTATTTTAGTAGATATGATCTTGTGGTGCTTTTGGGAGACTTCAATATCAATATGAACATTATTTCTAATACTAATACTATAAAGTTAGTAAATTTTTTACATTATATGGACTTACAACAGGTTGTTACCAAACCAACACATTTTACAGCTGATACTTGCTCGTTAATAGATATTGTATGCACAAACGCTCATGTCAAAGAAGTAAGTGTGACGGAAGTTTCTGGTACAATTGGTCATTCTATGGTGAATGTTGTTCTTTCAATTAAAAAGATAAAGCTTCCTAACAAATATGTTTCTTTTCGGCCCGTTAAGGATATTGATATAAATCATTTCAATCTGGATGTTCATGCTGTGGATTGGCAATCTATTTCATCTGAAAACGCATTGGATGGCATGGTTTCTCAATTCCAGCACTTATTATTAGAGCTATACGACAAACATGCTCCAATTAAATTAGTTCGAGTAAAACAGGATCATGCATTGCCCTGGGTGACGGATACAATCAGACATATGATTGATTTGCGTAATGAGGCTCTCACCAAATATCGTTGTTCCAGATTGGAAGTCGATAAAAGGCAGTGGAAGGATCGTGATAAATTGGTTCAAACCGCGATTCAAAATGAAAAACGTGCTTATTTCAATCATTATATTAATTCTCAGACAGGCAATAGTAAAGCATTTTGGAATAATTTAAAGAACAAAATTTTGATTGATCCTTGTTGTAATAAATACTTGCCTGATTTATTTGACGATCCAAATAAAATTAATCTTCACTTTCTTAATATACCTTCTTCTTCTTCTAGTGTACCACATAATCTCATTAATTTCTATCAAACAAATCGTTACGTGAATGCAGAATTTTGTCTGCGCCCAGTGAGCCAATTGGAGATCTGTAAAGCTATTGAGACAATTAAGTCCAATGCAACTGGTAGTGATGGGCTGAGTAGGGACATGGTGCTATTGACTCTCCCTGCTGCACTCTCAGCTCTTACCGATATTATCAACAGATCTCTTTCGACTGGATTCTTTCCCTCTCAATGGAAGGATGCATGGGTTACGCCTATCCCCAAGGTTAAACATCCAGAAACTCTTGCGGATCTAAGGCCTATCAGCATATTACCCTTTCTCTCCAAAATTTTGGAAAGAGTTGTTTATTTACAACTAATTCAATTCGTGGAGGAAAATAACATTTTACCATCACTGCAGTCTGGTTTTCGTAGAGGCAGAAGTACTGCTACTGCTCTTCTTGATGTAGTCGATAATATACTCGCGGAACAGGATGCTGGCCATGGTACAATACTCACATTACTTGACTTTTCTCGCGCCTTCGACTGCATTAACACGAATTTGCTACTGTCGAAACTTACGTATTATGGTGTATCTTCCTTGGCTGTCAAGTGGTTTCACAGTTACCTTTCCGGCAGACATCAGACTGTGAAACTGGTGAAGTTGAACGGAAAATGTTTGTTCTCAGATTCTGAGCCCGTAACGCGTGGAGTTCCGCAGGGCTCCATTCTTGGCCCTTTGCTTTTTATCATCTATTGTGCTGATCTATCCCGCCTAATACGTTTTTGCAAATATCACTGTTATGCGGATGATATTCAACTTTATATCTCTGCTCAACCTGAGAATATCAATGTTGCTGTTGAACGGATGAACCTTGACCTTGATATAGTAGCAGTTTGGGCCGAGCAAAATTATTTGAACCTCAACCGTAATAAATCTAAGTTTATGGTGATAGGTTCCAAAGCTCAAGTAAATAAAATTAATCAGTTGAATCCTCAAGTATCCATCTCAAACCAGGTTATTAAGCATGTTATGGAAGCTCGAAATTTAGGTATTACTTTTGATAGAGAACTGCGTTTTGAGTCCCATATGTTAGAACTTGTAAGAGCTTGTATGTTCCGCTTAAGAGTGTTGTACAGGATTCGGAATTTGCTTTGCGAGAGCGCTCGGGTTACCTTATGTGAATCTTTAATACTTTCCAAATTTAATTATGGTGATGTGGTCATTGGACCGCGCCTGCTTGCCAGAACTCAGCGTATGGTACAACGCGTTCAGAATGCTTGTTCCAGATTCTGTTTTAATATTCCTCCACGAAGTCATATTTCACCATATTTGAATTCCTCATCCACGCTAAACATGGAGTCGCGTAGACAGGTGCATCTTGCGTCTTTGGTGTTTGATGTAATAAAGTTTAAAACTCCGGAATATTTGTTCAAAAAACTTAAATTCGCGTCGCACCAAGAGAATGTCAGAAGTAGTACCCGCAAGCCTCTGGTGAGTACTATTCATAGAACTGTGGCTTTCCGTGGCAGCTTTCGCTTCCAGGCTACCAAATGTTGGAACGATTTACCTCCACCTATTAGAATATTGTCTTCCAAGGATACCTTTAAGAAACACGTCAAAAAATATTATTTAGACAAACAAAAGTTAGGCATCCCTAAGTTTTATGTGTAGCACAGGGGAAGTGGTGCCTCGGCCGAACAGTTTTCAGTTTGTTGTTGTTACATTTATATACATATATGTATATCAGTTATATTTTGTTTTTGTACATATACTATATATAAGTATAATTATATTTATTTGAAAGTATTTTAAATATTTCTTCCCACTCGCTTGACACTTTGTGTATTCTACCGTGCCAACGATAGTTATAGCCTCATGCGGTTATTATTATTACTTTTTAATATTATTATAATTTTATCTGCTCATTTCAAAACTCTACTCACTCAAAAAAGGTGATGGCTGAAAATCAGTTATTTGCCTAAATTAGGCAAATATTTAGCTGAGCCTTGACCTTTTGCTTTCTGCAGCATACATATATTTATAGTGTTTGATTGTACTTTTGTTTTTTTTCTTGATTATTACCTTTTGTTTTATTAGATATATATGTGTATTTTGCAGAATTTAATAAACGTTTTTATCTATCTATCTATCTATCTATTTCTAGACGAAGTTACTATTTTATTGCGCTTGGAGATAATTATCAAATAGTTTTATAGAGACAGCACGTTTTATTTCTCTTTTGTGTCCTGAAAATTTGTTAGAATGGATTTGGCAGTTCAACTCATTTAGCCGACGATATTCTTTCTGTAATTTTTTTTAGGTATAAAAGTGGGTAAAAAGTTTTTTGTGTTGCTGTTCATTACAGCATGTGACCCGTGAACTTGCAAAAGCGGATCGTGTGTGGAATAGGCACTTTTAAAAGATAACCTCTAAAGCCGGCCATAGACGGACTGCTTGGAGCGGTTGGTGCCAACAGCTTCATGCGGTTGCTGTTGGGAGATGTGCTCTGTATTTATTTACTCGTGAATTGTTTTAGATAAGTTATACTCGCACTTGAAAATAATTCTTTTTTTTGTATACTTACCAATAAACAGGTATAATATAATAATATACTATGTTTTATTTTTATACTAAAAGCTTTAAATTTACTCTAAGCTAAAAATAATGCAAATGTTTAGAATTAATCTGCGATTGTTTGGATTTAGGAACAAATTTCTAACCCTTTCGCTTTCTTTTTTAGGAGGACTTAATCCTGTGTGTCTGAATACACAATATATTGTGCCTGAATGTATTAGTCCTACTATTTTATTAAAATAATTTATATCTTCCATCAATATTTTTTATTCTTTCTTCATGAGCAGAATATTTTAAATCTAGAATGTAATTATTTTATATTGAGATGGCTTAGTTATTAGGCGAAAGAGTAAACAGCATTAAAATCAAGAAAATTTATTTCTCTCGAAAAATACTAAGACGACGGAAAAAAGAGAGGATACATAAAATTTTGCAATATTAATATGTACCTACCTATTATAAATATAAATCAATATTTATATTGTAAATTTTAATGTTTCTCTCTTTTTTCCATCGCCTTTCTTTTTTTCGAGAGAAATAAATTTTCATGTTTTTAATGCTGTAAACTCTTCGCCTAATAACTAAGCCGTCTCAATATAAAATAAATGCGTTCTTGATTTAAAATATTCAGCTCATGAAGAAAGAATCAAAAATATTGATAGAAGATATAAATTATTTTAATGAAAAAAGTTTCGCTCTTGGGTTAAAATATTAGGTTTTTAAAAAAAAATTGACAATATTGAATAAAGAAATAAATTTCTTTATTCAATATTGTCTAATTCTTTTTTTAAAAAGCCAATATTTTAATCCAAGAGCGAAACTTTTTTCAATAAAATAATTTCGCTTTTGGGTTAAAATATATGGGTTTTAAAAAAAGAATTTGATAATATTGAATAAAGAAATTTATTTTTTTATTCAATATTGTCAAATTCTTTTTTTAAAAAGCAAATTTTATAACCCAAGAGCGAAACTTTTTTGATTAAAATATTATCGCTCTTGGGTTGAAATACTTCGTTTTTAAAAAAAGAATTTGATAATATTGAATAAAGAAATTTATTTTTTTATTCAATATTGTCAAATTCTTTTTTTAAAAAGCAAATTTTATAACCCAAGAGCGAAACTTTTTTGATTAAAATATTATCGCTCTTGGGTTGAAATACTTCGTTTTTAAAAAAAGAATTTGACAATATTGAATAAAGAAGTAAATATTAATTTATTTCTTAAATCAATATTGTCAAATTCTTTTTTTAAAAAGCAAATATTATAACCCAAGAGCGAAACTGTTTTAATTAAAATAATTTATATCTTCCATCAATATTTTCAATTCTTTCTTCATGAGCTAAATATTTTAAACCAAGAATGAAATTATTTTACATTGAGATGGCTTAGTTATCAGGCGAAGAGATCATCATCATCATTTTTTCATCAATAGTTTCAAGAACGTTCTAGTTCTTGAAACAATACTTTGTGAGCATTGATATAAGAAATGAAGTTACTCTTTTCAACAGTTTATGTCAGTATTGATCGAAGACATTAGTTGCTTAGTCTAAAAATTAAACTTCGAGACATTTTAATTCTTGTTGTAAGTAATTTCTATTTTCCTTATATGGAAAAGCGAAAACCATTTGGCCCAAGTAAACTTACTTGGTGTAAACAATTATTTTTTTCCGTGTGGGCATATGTATGACAAGCATTAATAAAATATTACATGAACATTTGTTCGTAAAAAAAATTGTTCGCGTTGGATACCGCACAACTTAACTCAGCATCAAAAAGAAGCCCGCGTCGAATGGTGCAAGAATATGTTAAAAAAATTTAACGGTGGTGACTCAAAATCTGTTTATAACATCTACACAGGTGATGAATCTTGGATCTATGCGTATGATCCCGAAACTAAGCAACAATCTACAGTTTGGGTGTTTCAAAATGAGCCGAACCCTGCGAAAGTGACTCGTGCAAAAAGCACTTTAAAGAAAATGGTGGCCTGCTTGTTTGGTATTAATGGTCATGTGGCTACAATACCACTGGAGAATCGTAAAACGGTCAATTCGGAGTGGTACACGACCATTTGTTTGCCGGAAGTATTCGAAGAAATACGTAAAAACAACAAGCGACGCAGAATGATTCTACACCACGACAATGCCAGCTGTCACACATCACGCAAAACAAATACATTTTGGAGGGTCAAAAAATAGAATTGATGGGTCATCCACCGTATAGCCCAGACTTGGCACCTAATGATTTCTATTTATTTTCAAATGTAAAGAATAAATTACGTAGTCAACGATTTTCGACCCGTGAAGATGCCGTCGACGCGTTCAAACAGCATGTTTCAGAGATATCGCAATCAGAGTTGAAAAAAATGCTATAAAAATTGATTTCAACGTATGCAAAAGTGTAATAATCATCGCGGAGAATACTTTGAAAAACAATAAACCCATATTAAGCCGTATACGTTTGTTTAATTTTTCTATTCCGGATACATAAGTAGCAGCCCTCGTAAATACTTGTTCTCTTCTTACTACTTAGTAGTACTTAGGCTGTGGTAGCAAGCGTAACAATCCAAACCGTACGGTTTGTTGAGTTTTTTTTTAAATTGTTATTTAATAATTGTTACGCTTGTTGCGTTGCGAAATTAATGAAATTTTTGAAGTGAAAACTTCTTTAGCGGCGTTAAGCACTTTTTGTATGGGTAAAAACTTCCAAACTCGCGTCAGGGTCACATGATGCTGATTGAAAAAGCATAAGATCGAGGGGAAGGGAGAGGAACTAGTATCTCCCACTCTTTCTACCGTGCCTGAGTGTGCTGCTCCGTTTAGGCGGCACAGGGCGCTTGCGCGAATGTCTGTCATATTTGTGTACGATAGCGCAATAAATAAATATTGTACTCTACCTCATAAATGATGGTACTTTTGTACTTATAATTAAACACAACGTTAATATTGAAGTTTTCACTTCTGCCGGCACTCCTGGAGTGCTACCGGTGTTTTTTTTTCTAAATTAAGATGGTAGATCTACCAATTTTGCATTTTACATTCTACCAACTTCTACCAACATTTGGCACACAATCTACCAATTTTCGACAATTAGAGTTGGCAACACTGGTGACCATCTTAACTTGATTAAGACAAAATCAATAATATTGGTCTTCGAAATTTAAGCAGAAAAGAATATTTGCAGTTTCCGCATTTGTCAAAATTACCAGATGTGCTGCAAGATGATGACATTTTATTATATATCACTCACTTGGACGCATTACTCAAGGATTTTACGGAGAGACTTGAGTATCTTTTAAATTTACAAATTCCTCAATGGATAATAAATCTGTACAATACCACAGCCATAGAAGAAGCTAATGTAATAATGCAAGAGTTGATTACCATCAGCACAGACGAATAGCTTAAGCAGAAGTTCAACCAAGACTATCAGAAGGTCTGATTGCAATGCAACATTGAAGCACAGTATTCAACATTGCTGAAAAATACCTTATCCCTTTTTCATCATTACATTTATTTACATTATTACATACCTAGTTGAAAAAAGCTTCAATGTGGTAACAAACATTTTGACGAAACAAAGAAACCGTTTGAAAAACATCTAATGTGGAGATTTAAGGCTGCAACTCACCAATATTGAACCGGGTGTATCTAGATTGGTAGATAGTCACCAGGTTCATCCATCATCATCATCATGCCCTTAGGGCAGCGATGTCCATAAACTGAAGTTTTACCTGGTAAAAAAAAGGTACATCCATCACACTGAATGTTTTATTTTCTCTTTGAGAATAAAAACTTTTTGAAATATAATTTCCTACCTACTCAAAAGTCTTTAAATACTTAATTTGTAATAATCATTATAAATTACATTTGATATTTACTGAATAGTGTCTTTTTATTTTGTTAAATTTTGATGAGAAAATGAAGCCAACTTTCTTAAACCTGAAATATAAAAACATTTAACATGTGTTTAGAAACATTCTTAAACATAGGTATTAAATCATCAACATTTGTGACACTTCAGAACAAAACATGCTCATTACTTAGGTTGTTACGTTGACGGGCCAGGCTGTAAACTTGAAGTTGTGCTCTCTGCGTCCAGGATAGGTTTCACAATGGGCAAATGATCAAATATAGATGGTATAATGTTTGGTTTCATTTTAATCTTCTTGACTGAGCCCATTATTTTATATTGTATATAATTCTCCATGTCTTGTTCTAGCTAAAAGATGTTAATAATTATTGCAGTTAATAAGCAGTGCTCAAAAACAAATGAGCCAGATAACATTGAAACCAATGTAAATGTGCCAGTCATGAGAACGTGCACGTATTGAGGTTAAACATTCCTTGAGATAATCATCTCAAGAGTGCTGAGTAAGCTAGAAATACGCACGTACCATATTAGTATATAAGCCTTAGTTTTAGTTAAATAAGAGAGTTATTATAATGGAAATCATAATAGACGATATCAGACTATAACTTGAGTCTCATTATGTCTATTGCCTAAACACTGGCAAATTGGTGACCCCGACAAACGCAACACGAAGAAAATAATGGCAAATTGGTGACTCGGAATACAAGGACCCCGCACAGAAGATATGGCAAACCCGACCAGAGGACCCGACTCACAGAAGACATTTCAGAACCCGACTGGAACAATGGACCCGACAAACAGAAAACATGATCAAATCGACGTTAACAACAAAAACCGACGAATAGAAGACATGGAAAAATGGTAACCCAACTCTTTACCAACGGACCTGGCGGAAACAAAACTATGGCAAAGTGGGCTCTCAACTACAATACGGCTCTTACACTACAATTGACTTAAGGAAGAACTATAAGTTGTGACCTCCACCACCACCACTTGCCTCCACGATCAAAAGTCATCACAACGTTTACGTAAGATGCAAGTTTTTGAAAAAGGAAAAATTGGTGACGAACCTTTTTTATCACCATCAGTTACCACAGTTTTATCTGTCACAAAAACATGGATATCGACAAGATAAGCCAGATCGCTGACAAAACTACAACAATTCAAAACATACATATCACAACACAATTCAAACAACAACTCAAAACATACATACCAAGGTATCAACTGTAAACGAAAATATAAACAAAACCGACCAAGGCGCACGCAACTACATGCATATTAGCACAGTTAGCAAAAATGCAATTAGAACTAAGTGCAATTCAGCGCAACCGCATAGACTATCGACACATCATTCAACTTCATTATAATCATCAGCACTTCCTATCGAAGTCAAGTTCAAGAGCAAGCAATGGGGAAAGAAAACACTACTGTTTCTATAATTCTATCAAGATAAATACGGAAACTAGTCAAGAAAAAGTATTATGAAGCCATGGGATTGGAAATAAAAATTTAACTCAAGGGAAACTAAATGAAACGCACACTACGAGTATGACAAATATCCGTGCTATTCACCCGTCCAAACGCCTCACTACCGACTGAAAAAGTGGTAAGAGATTTTTGATTGACACGGGAGCAAATATTTATAAGAAACTTGAGACTACGAAGAAATTTATATAGAATTTCGTCATCGCCGATATGACGCTACTAATTATTGGAGCAGATTTTTTGGAGAATATGCTAATTTGCATAAAAATAAAATATAAGCCTTAGTTTTAGTTAAATAAGAGAGTTATTATAATGGAAATCATAATAGACGATATCAGACTATAACTTGAGTCTCATTATGTCTATTGCCTAAACATAAACAATAACCTCAATTTCTCGGTTATGTACATCGCAATTAAAAGTGTATTTTAAGAGAAGACTCATCAAAAATTATATACTTACATTAAAATGATCCTCACAAAGATATAAATGAGATTTTATAGAGTATTTTCTTGGATTTTGTCCTGCGAGTTCTAACCAAATATATCTCATAGAATCGTTTTTAGGAACCTTAATAAACAACTTTTCTGGTGTTTTCAAAGTAGAATTCTTGCAATTCAACGCTACACACCAACGATACGGATTATAGAAACTCATTTTTATTTCAAAAGTAATCTTTTTAGATGAACTTTTTACAAACCTAAAACAAGCATCTTTTTTTTGAGATGCTTTTTTTACCCTCTTATGACATTTATTGAGATGCTTTATTGGCCTGGAGACTCGAGTTGAATTCTCTCTGACTCGAGTTTGATAACCGAATGAAACCTACATGGAGCGAAGTATGCCGATCATTTGAGACTTTACTCAGTTATAACAAACAAGTGTCACATTTACGTAGATTTGTGGTTAATTTGCTGTGCCGGTTATTGTTATAGCTATTCGTGATTTAAATTCTGTTTTTGAAAAATGCCGGGTCCTAAAAGAAAATCTTAAAGAAGAATATTATTTTTGAGATAAGAATATTTTGTTTGTTAAAACTTATAAGAAGTTTGTTTTAGTTATTTACATAAAATTTTTATATATTTTTGTGAATCACTAATTAGTAGTTAATTGACAGAAAAGTATTTTTCGTTTTGTTTTTAACACAATTTTCCTTTATGTAAACAGTTAAGTACAATACAATTAAAACTAAAATAACAATATATGATTTAACTACTGCAAGAACATTATTTATGATAGTAATTAGTTAATTTTCTTGTTCTTGAAAATATTGAGATAATAAATTAATTTATTTTATGTACATACCTGCACATAACATAAATAAATTTATAATCAAAATAAAATTATAAGTCTATGTACATAGACCTGATGTACTCTATGTACTACCTGCACCATAATGTTAATTTGATTTTATTTTGAAGAGACTGCTGTATAATTACATAGTTTTATTAATAATAAATATAAATATATTTAAAAATTATAATTAAAACTAAAAATACATAAATGATTCGATTTCAAAAAATAATTTCCTTTTTACTTTAGTTAGTATAACTCTTCCAATACATTAGAAACAAATAAATAAAAAATTAAAGAATTGAAACATATAAAAATATAATTTGTCTGTTCAATTTTTTCTTACTATTAACGTGAAGGTGGAGAATAAATTGGCAAAAATTAAAAAAAGAAAGATTAACTCTTCATCTTATTAACTCGAGTTCAAACCGAGTTAAGTAAATTTTAACTCGGGTTAAATCGAGTTTTGTTTCTTCCGAATTGGCACATAACTACTACTACTACTACTATCTTCGGCGTTTGACAACTTTGACATTACTTTATTTTAGTACAATTGACGTCACAAACATGGCGGTCGGCATTTTGGCGCCTTTATTTTTTGATAATATTTTGATCTTTTTAAACGAACATTTTAAAAAATATTTAAAAAAATAGTAGAATAGCCTATTGGATACAAAAAAGCGGCATAAATTGGAACATTATCTGCGAATTTTTATTATGGAGTTCTGCAATTATACCAAAAGATTGGAAAATAGGCTGTTTAGTGCATATTCTTAAGCCTGGCAAATACAGTGATAATCACGATTCCTATAGGCCAATAGCCTTGACATCTTGTGTAGCAAAACTTTTTGAGCAAATGCTTAAGGAAAGATTAGAATAGAAAGTAATCATTTGTTATCTTACAATCAATTTGGGTTTCATCGCTCTAAATCAGCCATTTAAAGTTTGAATCATTTACATCTTGATATTTACAATGCATTTCTTAACAATAAATTCATAGTTAGCATCTTTTTTGATATCACAAGTGCCTTTAATAATTTAGATCATAATGTGCTGGCTCGAGAGCTGTGCTCATTCGGCTTACCTGAAAAATTCGTAAAGTGAATTTTTAGTTTTCTCAACAATAGGCAGGTTTACGTAAAATTTCAAAATAATTTATATGGACCTTAGTCTTCTTATAAAGGAGTATGTCAATGTGGCGTACTTAATCCTATTTTATTTGTAATGTACATTCATAAATTAATTAGAATTTTATGTAATGATGAAAATAATCTTCAATTTGCAGATAACTTAACTGTTTATTCTTCAGGCACTATTATGAAGTCTGTAGAGTGTATGTTGAATAATGCATTGAAAAAATTAAAGGACTACTTAAGTTATTGAAAACATGAAGTATATCCAGATAAGACTAAAGTTGTAGTTTTTAGTAGATCAACATATTTACTTACCAACATTATTTATGATGGTAACAACCTTCCATTATATAATGAAATAAAATTTTTAGGTGTGATCTTTACAAGAAATCTATCATGGCGAAAACATGTTTCTGGTGTAGCAGACAAAGCTCTAAAGGTTTTTAATATTTTGAAATCACTTGCTAAAACATATTGGAGTTCTGACTCCAAAATTCCACTTATGTTCTATAATATAATATAGGTATATATAAGCATAGAATTTTATTAGAAAATAACACAAACTTTTATTAGTACATAGTATTTAATAAATAACAATTAAAATATGAGTAAATCAGCAAGAAAAAGAAAAAATAAAGTAGATGGCGAGGATGAGGAGTCTGTCGGTAGCTCTGAATGCTCTGATACTCGATGTTGAAGCAGATAAGTATATTCCATTTCGTGTGCCTAATTATACAAGAAAATATCCTAAAGATAGCCGCCACTTCGAGTACATTGTGTTCTTGGAGAGTGCGGAATCTGACAAACAGATTGGGACAAGAGATATGATGTCTCTTGCAAATGTCCTGAAACGACATAATAAAGGTATAAAACAGCTTAAAAGGATAAATAAGTTTAAAGTTGGCGTTATATTTGAGCGTCCAGGTCTTGCTAATGCAGCGTTGATGAATATCAATGTTTTAAAGACAAATAAGTTAAAAGCAAGCATTCCGGCTGCCGCGACTGAAATTACTGGTGTTATGGGTATGTTGAGTTGTTCAGTAGAGTTGTCCAATGAACAAATATATTCTGCACTTACTGCAACGAACAACATAACTTGCATTCGCCGTTTCATGCGGAAAACTATAAATGATGGTCTCAATTTATCACCTACAAAAACAGTAGCTTACTTTCTCATGTTCAGTATTGCCAGATAGTGTAGACTTCAATAGCTGGAGATTTGATATTAGGCCATATATACCACCAGTCAAACAATGCTTGAAGTGTTTAAGATATGGACACATTGCAGTTTTGTAAGAATTCAGTCCGTTGTTCCATTTGTAGTGAAGCACACGGATACAGAGAATGTAACAAATCTTTTCAATACCTCGGTCTAGATATAAGTAAAACCCAAGTTGTTGTGTTTAACAGAATTAGACCATTTCACGTGAACATTTACTACAATCAAACTAATATCTGTGTTGTCCCAATAGTGAAATTTCTTGGTGTAATCTTCACTTTAAATTTAACTTGGACCAAATATGTAAATGAAATTATTTCGAAAGCTTCCAAAGCATACAACATTCTTAGGTGTTTAGCAGGATGGCCTCCTTCTGTGAAGCAGTAATGCTCCAGAAGGAGGCCGCCGAGCGGGGTCAGTAGCACAGCTGCGGCGCCGCCGAGGTTCGCCGGCGGGCGCGAGGAAGTCGCGATCGCTACGGCGACCCGGAATGGACCACGCCCCTTCCGTGGCCGGGGGGCGTCGTCGGTGGAGGAGACCGAAGGAGGTAGTGTAGCCACCCCCGAGGAGGGCTCCCCTGTATCGACGGGGGAGCGGAGGCTGCGGGTTCCCGGAAGTAGCTTGGTAAGTTCCCGGGGGCTCTCGCCTTCATGCCTGAGGAAGGCCATCCCTGAGGTTTTTAGTGGGTAGGCCTCCCCCTTCTGGGGAGGAGAGCCCCACATAACCGCCGGCTCGCCACAGCCGGGGTATGCAATTTAATGCATTTTCCTCAGGGGAACAAAAAAAAAGAAAAGGTGTTTAGCAGGAACTCATTGGGGCAAAATATTATTGATGCTCTATAAATCATTGGTTCGTAGCCATTTTGAATACGGATTTTTCTGCTTTGGGTCTTATAAAAAATTGGTAGACAAATTAGATAAATTACAAAATTGCAATCTCAGACTAATTTAAGGTGCAATGAAAACCACTCCTATAAATTCTTTGCAAATAGAATGCAACACTCCACCTTTAAGTTTATTCTATTAGGTGTTAAAAAAATTTACTTATAAAAAAATTAATAAATTTTTATAATGTCTCCTTACTCGCAAACTTGTAATGTACCTTTTATTCTTCATGACTTCATGGAACTGAACATTGAATATAATTTATATAAAAAAGATTATATTTGGCCTTGCTATGATTACGAATACAGTACCAAATTTACAGACATACCAATAGTAATTGATACAGAACTTAAACACAGAAATGAAGTCCTTCACTTATTATCTCAATATACAAACTAAATCAATTTACACAAATGGATCAAAGAACACTTCAAGTACCGCTATGGCTTTTTACTTAACTGACATATTTATTTAAACTTTATTGCACAACAAAAACTGGGTACAATTGGCGGACTTAATGCAACAAGGCATTCTCTACCAGTCAACCGAATGGCTAGTAGTTCCAAGTGTAAGTGGCGCAGATACATATAATAACTTACAATAAGATCATCACAAATTAAAATAACAACTAACAACCTAATAGATACATATATACATAGCCATATATATACATACACATACATAAATATATATTATATAATAGATAATCAATTAATTACTATAGCTCGAAAATGAGGTGCTTAAGTCAGTGATTCGAGATAGTGTCCACGAACCAATCTCTTAAACGTGAGTTTACTAGCAGATGCTCGAATATGGAAAGGCAGATCATTCCATAGACGAATCGCAGTAACTGTAAATGATTCGGAGGAGAAGTTGGTGCGATGAGTTGGAGTTTGTAATGTAAGGTTGCTTGATGAGCGTAAGTCAGACTACAGAAACATCTATTTAAATTTTGCACCTAGATGTGTATTATGAGTCAAATTTCACCCGAAGCCGGGTTTTCATCTAGTATATGCATAATATTTCAATATTTTAGTATAGGGAAAACAAAACTTGCTGAGATATTTGCCCGTTGGCATAAATAGATACTTTTGAATTTATCAAATTGAATTAAATTGTTTTACTGTAAAACAGTATTTTAATTTCATAACCACACAACCCTTTGTCAATTAAATGAATAATTTACACACATAGGCAACAGTTATACCTAGGAATGCATTACTTCTTAATAGTATATAATATATTAATACCCAAACATATGGGAAAAATTTATAACATAGCAACACTGCACAATAAATGTCAAACGATTGTCTGTTCCATGTGCGAATGTGCGATCATGCGATCGCGCCATATAGTTGTGATACTAATCTGTGGTTGTGATTCATGTTTGTGATTGAAGTGATTGTTGTTTAGGTGCTTTAAAATATTGTTCAGCAATTATTATCTCTACTGCGTTAAAGTGAGGTAAATGTGTAATTATATATTTAATAATGATAAATCCTATTTTTTATTTTTCTATACGGCCAGTAGTTTACCGGCGTCCATTATCATAACATGCAATAGATGATTTTTCAATACAAAATAGTATTTAAATAACTGCTAACCAAGACGGCAACTCGAATGGAGCTAATTCGTCCGGCTGACGATTCGATGTCGCATTTCTAGTATATATTACTCTTTGTTGTAACTGTTTAACAGTGAACGAAACTACGTTACTTATCTGAAAATAACGATATGAAAAATATCGGTATTGTGAATGTTAAATATAAGAATTGAAGTATTTTTCAATCAACTGCTTATCATTATAAATAATATTTATTCCTTGTTACAGAATCATCATATCAGAATAAAAAACAAGTAATGTCACTTTGATAAAAATAATGTATTCATATAATCAGTCAACCAATTACTGGGTATTTAAATAAATTAAAAATATACTCTCAAAATATGTTTAGAATTTACACTTAATTATCTTCTTACTTATACTCAACTACTTACTTACTCAACAACCAAACTCTTACATGGGTTGTTTTACTTTTCATGATAGATAAACAAGTCCCTAGACATGTAATAAAGGTAAACATTATGGTATATGTATTTACAAATATACACTTCACCCTTTCAGAACTAAAATCAGACTCAATATGTTTGTTCTAAGCACTTAAGAAAATGTTTTTATATCTGTTAGTATTGGTAACAGTATTGTCCACACTGGTAACAGATACTTTTCATATCCCATGTCCTGTCCTGTATACATGTCCCAAGCACTAAGGTATCAGAACAAGAACCTAAATTCTCGGCCAATATTGTTTGTCATTAATAATTTTATTAAATAAAGTAAAAGTTAATACACTCAGTAACATAAGTAATACTTGAATTTATAAAAAATATTTAAAATGCTGTCTCTAGCAACATAAGATGTAACTACTGTTATCATAGTAATATAGGAAGGAAAAACATGGCCTTAGTTAAGATGGGATTCAAACAAATATGCCTTCTAATATGTAATTTGCTAGTATTGCCCTTCCTACAATGAGGGAATCAAAACGATACAGTCAGTGAAACAAAGGTTGTGTAACCATGTGTGTGTTTTTATTCTGTGTTTGCTCTATTACTGGAATATTTCTGTAAGTATTTAGTCTTTATCTATATGCTTTATACTGATTACTTAAGTTAATGATTAATATATAACAATAAATAGTATTTTATTGTTATATAACAGAATAGTTTTTTGATTCAAAAGAATACAGAACAGTTATTTGCCTTTGTTTTGCTATAACTTTATTTGTAAATTATTGCTATTTTGCCTTTACTATCACCAGAGAAACAATAGAGAAGGTTCACTCAAGGAAGCTAAGGCTAAACCAGAAGATTTGGAACCATTATTCATAAAAAACTGTTGATTACATGACACCACATGATGACCATAGATAGTGGTGAATTGTAAACTCATAAACAACAGACCAGCAAAATAATACAGCTCTAGCAATACAAGCAGGATGTGGAAATGACATATACAAAGAGTTTGTACGAAGAAATCATTCATCAATCACTATGTCATGCAAGTTGTGGACAATATTTTTCACCTGCAATAGATATTCTGGTGTCATCAATTTCATACTCAAACTTAGGAATTACATTAAAATAAATAAATTTATGAGAAAGCACTAATGCCTAATTAAGAAATGAAACTGTTTTAAAACTAATATAAGGATATATATGGAGCATGCATGTCTCACGGATTCTCTAGATATTATTGACTTAAACCTGAGGGAGAGTAGAAGTAAGTATGACAGGACATTACTGAACTGAATGAAAAAATCAGTAATTTGCAAAATTCTTTATCTCTTTTAACTGATAACAATAACATTGTTCAAAACCGTTATCAGTTCCTCTTAGATAAGCTTATTTATAATTGCAATAATATTATTCCATTGGAAAGTAATATAATAAAGAATATTAATTTTATATCTAGTTACACAATGTTTGTGTTTAAACTAGTATCACAATCACCAGTTTCTAATCAGAGTAAGCTGTCCTTACTAAAATGTGTATTCTGTGATGAAATAAATTTTATTTAGATTTTGTAAATTTAACAATTTACTGATTCTAAATAAAATCATTATATGCACACTTCCTTTTCATAAAAAAATTACTCAACAGAAGAATACTTATGTATTGTCATGTTCTTCTAAAAAGTTTAATTTAATTGACACAAGTTAAAATATTTTAAAAAGAATGTTTATCTGAAAAAGATAATATCAATGTGTTAATAATAAAATAAGAAAATCTTTTATTTTTTAAAAATTTGACAGGTGTCCTTTTGACAAAGCTTCTTTTATATAGCAACAAATTCAATTTAATGTATTGGAACAAGTTCCAATTTATTTAAATAAATAGTTAGACAAAAAGGAGCCTCTTGCCAGATATCGACTAAAGCCTATATATTTGATGGGTGTTTCCATATCTATTAAACAAATTATTACATCTTTATTCATTAAATTGTTCCATGTTAGACCTCTCTTTATAGCCTGCTTAATTTTAAAATGTATTTAGTAATATCTGAAACTATGCTTTAGTTTCGTATTTCTGTTTCAAGCAATATAAAATCAATAACCTCTGTAATTATCTTTACATAATAAGAAATAAGCAGAACCCCAATGACTGTTTTTCCATATGGCCACAGGTACAGGTATGGATCAAGTCACCTGGGGTACCAGCCCTGTAAGAGCTATTTTGAAAAACTTGTCAATGTAGTTTGCCTTTAATGTAAGCTTCGCATTGTTTAGTCAGTCCTCAGCATTCGAACAATCATTCATATATAGGCATGAGGATAGTATTTATGATGTCTTGCCCTGCAATCTCATATGACAAAGTTTTCCACAATAATTACATATTCTGTTTTTATAGTTTTACAATGTTCATGTTCATGTTTGACACACTCTAAATATTTGACGTAGCACTGTTTACGTACAATCTGCATTAGTTTCACTTACCCCGTTGTATGAAGACCACACCATCAGACTCCCTGGAATACCTCTTGCAACTAAGGCCCTTAGACCTAGTAATACAAGAGGAGGCGAAATCAGCTGACCTAAGACTGAGATCGCAGGGACTTTGGAAAAACACATATGATAATCCTAGACTGGAGCACGAAAGACACTCCTCTTCTAGATGCACCCATGGATGGAATACCATGTCAACATATCTTTGACAGGAAATACCATATCCAACTAACAGCAGAATGGAAAGACTACTCTAACATCCAATAAGTTAGGATATACACCGACGGCTCCAAGACCACCACTGGAACCGGGGCCGGCGTCTTTTCAAATGACCTTAACGTCAAATTATCCATAACCTTAGATAAACGAAATACGATCTTCCAAGAAGAATGCATTGGCATCACCCTAGCGGCACAGGCGATTGCGGCCAGAACTCTTACAAACTCAAACATAAAGATAATCTCGGATAGCGCATCGGACTTACAGGTCCTCCAAAACAATACTGTCAACTCTGTCCTTATACTGGAGTGCCATAATACGCTCCAAGCCATTGCAGACACAAACCTGGTAACCTGGAGTTGGCAAAAAGGGGCTCCAACACGAAAGTGTATGGACCAGAACCCCTAATGCCCATTCCACAGGCAGGAGTAAAAACCTGGCTGCGCAAGAGAACAGAAGAACTACACCTAAAAGAATGGATAACTAAGGAGGGATGCAAGCGAACGAAGAAAGCAGTCCCGGTACCTTCCAAGAAGCTTGCCCGTTCCCTTATCTAAAGAGAGACAAGATCCGAAAGGTCATAGCTACGATAACTGGACATTGTCTTTTAAACAAACACTTGTACACAATTGGTATAACAGACAGCCCCTTGTGCAGAGGATGCATGGAAGCTGAGGGAACGCTACAGCATGTTCTTATGGAATGTGCAAGTGTGGCCGACCAATGGGAGAAACTTCTCCATTCCCCGGCGTCCCTGCCAGAAGCATGCAGCAGCCCACGGAGGCTGCTGGCGTTCTAGGAGGTACTGGGATGGATGGAGTAGGAAGGAAGCAGACGCAGGAGAAGGACGCACAATGGCGCAATCATGAGGCTAAGTGCGGTGGAGCCCAGCCAAACTAACTACGCCCTCCTCTTCTACTAGTTTGTGTGATGAATGTGAACATTTGTCTTAGTCGTGGTTGTTAATTTCCTTGAAAAATATTTATGTATGTATGATATTTTAACATTAGACTTTCATATTTGAGATTGTAGACCTTCTGATATATTAATGTACTTTTAATCTAGAGTTGTGCTTCGCATGTAGCTAAATAAATAAGAACTTCTTCATCCACTCTCAAAATATCTCTAATATCTCACATACTCATATTAGGAAAGAATTCAGAACACATAATGAGGCAACAGACAGCTATGGAAGCGAGGTTTGCAATGAAATACCACTGCGCAAATAATCTAAAATATCTGGATATAAAATAGTGAAAAAAGGGAGAGACTACAGAATTGACCCAGAAACAGTAATAGAAGATAAATAAAATATAAATATTTGTTACACTTACACCAATTAGCCTAGCCCAAACTAAGCTCTGTAAGGCTTGTGCTATGGGATCTAGGGCAACGGATAGACATACATATATTATACATATATACATAATTTTTATTGAAATATATATCAACAACCATGACTAAGGTACAAATGCTGGCATTCATCACACTAACATCTGCCCCCACCGGGATTCGAACCCGGGACCTCAGAGATGGCGACACCTTAAAACCGGTGTACTATCCACTCGACTATGGAGGTCGTCAATCAATATATCCTGAGAAAATATAATAAGCAAGATTACAATTAAGACACAATAGCGACACCTTTTGAATTAGGTATTGATCTTGCTTCAGAGATATATACTAACGATATTTTAACCAAGAGATGTACAGGACTGATTGCCATTAGTATCTCATGTTAGAATCTAGTCTTGACATTTAATATGCCTTCAAATACCTGTCAAGATTTCAGTCTAAACCTTGTGAATCCTTATGGAAGCGTAACGTATCCTGAGATATTTAAACGGCACTATCAAATACAAACTAGTTGGTTTTTGAATCCAACAGGCAAATTGATGTAATAAGACAAACTCTTCTAATTTCAGGCCTATTTTATTTATAATAGTGATGCAACGGAAGTGTCTTAGCGGAATGAGAAACAGACACAGATGTCAAAAGTAAATTTTAGTAGAAACGGAAACGGATGCAGAAACGGAAGCGTAAATAATATGAAAAAAAAAACAACAAATATATTTTTTTATTAGGTATTAAATACACTAAATCTATACTTATTAGAATTCGAATCATTATGGACAGTTGTGAAAAATAATACAAGTAAAGATCAAACAACAATTATAATTGAATAGAATTTACAACAACTGACATATAACAAGAGTTGCTTAGCGACTTAGAGCATAGAGGATATTTATCCTCTTAACAACACTTCGTGTAATTAAGGAAACGAATAAATGTAAACAAACCAGTTTTAGGGTTATCACAACTCAATAAAAAAAAAACTCAATTATCTTGTCGTTATCTTGTATTTGTAAAATGTTTTTCATGACTGATCCATTATAATCTTTTTTTTTTAACTTTTTTACTAATGCTTCTGTGGCAATTATATAATTGATATTTATGTTATTAAGTAAACATTACTAGTTTAAATTATTACTACATTATTTAAATAAAATTATTATAATAATGTCTCATTTTATAAAGGAATTAATTACTGAACGGAATAACGGAACGTAGAAACACTATTTGGTCGTATTATGTTTGCAATCATCACAGCTCATATACGTCCCCACCGAGGGGCTCGAGCCTACTCTAACTACGTTAGGGCGATGTTTGCAATGGGCCGTCATAATTTGTGGTCATGACCTACCTGCTTTCTGGTAGGTATCACAAATTCGAAAGCAATAAAACTGTATTATTATGATAGAAAAAGGTTATTAATTTATGCCTGTCAGTGGTTGCTAGGCAACACTTTGTTGGTAAACATTTGTTCACTTATTTGGCTGAACCATAGATTAGAAATAGATATATTAGAAATCTACTATAGAAACCAATATTGCAACTTTGCAACTGAACATTTTATTAATATTCAACATTGTGGCAAGTCATATATAAAAATGAATCGCAAAATGTGTTGGTAAGCTCATAAATCAACAACGCCTGGACCAATTTGGCCAATTCTTTTTTGTTAATGTTCGTTGAAGTTCAAGGAGGGTTTTTACAATGAGGAAAATTCGAATAATTATCGGAAATACCCTAAAAACAGCCCTTTTCCCATGCAAACGTTTTCTAACTAAAACGTACAGTCGAATTGAGCTTTATTGTTATTGTATAAAGTTCATATTGCAAGCACTCACTGTTGTCTAAGCAATGAAGGTGTGTTCCTAACATCAAAGAGTCAATTTGCGCTTTATTAACGCTACATATAGTTGAAATTCAATCATATCTATCAAAACAGTGTGCGTGCGTGCGTTGGAGCACAGAATACATCGTTGGAGGATTTAATGTCACGTTCCAAAATTGAATAGCCACAAAATGTAATAGGTCATTTAGACTTTTTTTGCGATTTGGTTGGCTATGCGACATTATCTATAAAATAATTAGGAACAAAAAACTGCCACTGTACAAATCTTTTTGACAGGACGAAGTCTGTCGGGTCCGCTAGTCTATACTTCTATACTAATATTATAAAGAAGTAAAGTTTTTGTGTTTGTATATTTGTTAAATTGTAAAGGGTAATCTCGGGATCTACTGAACCGATTTTAAAAATTCTTTCACCAATAGAAAGCCACATTATTGCTGAGTGTCATAGGTTATATAAAAAACCGAAAAATAAAAAGGCTTTTATGTGGTAGCCCGAAAGTGAATCGGAGAAAAACCGGTCGAAGCGTATGTCGTAACTTTTATATTTAAATTACAAAAAGTATATTTTTTAACATTAGCATAGACAATTTAATTTTTTTTATTAATAAAATAATTCAAATCATTAAGTCATATCTATTAGTCATATATTACGAAAAATTATGAATCTATGAAAACAAGTAAACTCATCGTCATAAGTGTGAAGGCCAAAGCAGCGGACGGCGCGCGATGGCTTCGGGTTTCGTGCTCGCTTCGGGGATTATTAATATTATGCCCAACGAAGTGGGCACGGGTCAGCTAGTATTTTATAAAAAATAATTTGGCCGCTTTTGCACCTAACAATCTGTCCAGCGATTCGCACGCACCTCGCGCCGAGCATGCGTAACTCTCAGCTGCCGGTTGTAAACTTCCGTTCAAATCTCCGTTATAAAAGTTGCGGAAACAGAAGCAGAAACGGATGTTGAAAAGCGCGCGGAACTTCCGCACTGGCGGAAACAAAAACAGAGATCCGTTGCATCACTAATTTATACCTGCAATTGGTAAATTTTCATGAATAAACAAGTATGAACAATAATAATTTGAATTTAAAAATGCAAATTCCTAAATTAAACGATTAGAAATAAAAATAAAATTGCTTATAACTAACGTTGCTAAATATTTTGACTATAGTAAATATCAATGATACTATAGCCTTTACAGATATAATGTGAACTTGTTTAAACTTGTAAAGGAAGTTGAGTTCAGACTATTTATCTGAGCCCAGCTTCTCATTAGCGACTTTAAAATTCAGGGACAAAGAAAAGCCCTTGCTGGTTATCTTATTGGTACTTTCCAGTACAAGGTCTTCCGCCGTAGGCTTGTGAACGATTGGTGTAGTATCTTTGACGTGCATAAGTAATAGGCTATTTGACAATGCGAAAAATAAAGTGTCAATTACTGTTAACAGTATACATTAAGAGTTAAAAAATGATTATTTATTAACGTAAGTTGAAAATAAAGATTAATTTATTTTAAAATCCGTAAATAAAAATTGCATTTTTTAAACGTTTGTCACGTGACACAAAACGCTCCTGATTGGTCGAGTTTATCATGACGTCACTTGCTTGTAAACTTCGTTTGCCTACTTGTGTTGCGTCTAGTTGTGGTAGATTATCTCCGTTATATTAAGATTTTTTTATTATCCATTGTTTTTTTTTTGTTTATTTGCACTATTTTACAAGTACTTTCAACCATGGACAACGATTTTGTAAAAGCAGACAGCAGAAACCTGCCGCAAGTCGACGTAATCATGGTCGGATTATTTTTCAAAAATCATTCTGACTTTTATGCTTCGGAGCTAAAAAATGTAAAAACAGCAAAGTAAGTATAATTACACTTTACCGGTAACTTAAATTATATCATAAGAAAGTGAAATAATGAACAAAATAGGTTATAAATAATTAGGTTTGTTTGGCACAATTTTGTGAACATAAACGATAATTTGTTCACGTTTACGTCGGTTATTGAATGTCTTCACATTGTTTAACAAGTTCCATTCTTTGCCGTTTGACAAATGCAGATCGGGAAGTACCAGCATCACACATTCTTTTAATGCGATCTGGCTGGCAATGAAATTTAAAAGGCAGAACTTTATCTTTTAAAATTATTTTCTGACTGGAACCTATTTTGTACTGATAGTAATTTGCCATGTCATTTTCCATCTGTAACGAACAAACAAGTTTTAGTCGGGATCTTTTAGTGTACTGCTTATTGAAATCATAGGACTCTTTAGCTACAAATTTTAACAAATATTATGGAAAACAGCGGAAATATTCGAAGTGAGTTGCAAGAGACATTCTGTTAAAAACATTAAAAGTATTATAACCTCAAATCAATATCGAAAATATTAACATTCTGAATGTAATTAATTATTACAAAATATAAATATTATGTTTACTTCCATCGAAATGGTCTTCACAAAAGAAAATATTTGTACTATTCGCTATGTCATTATGATCCCTCCGAGAAAGTTGCAACCACTTTCGGCGCACTTCGATATTCTTCGGAACACTGTTTTTCCGGAGTTTTTAACGACGTATTTGTACATTTTGGAACTGCACACTCTGATTTACTTCTTATCAGTGATTTGTGTAACTCATTTTGTTACACAAATTACTGATAAAAAGTAAATCAAATCGCACTTTCGTTTTTTGTTTACAACAAACAAATATATATGCCAGTTGTCACAGATCAGAATACAGGCAAGTGACGTCACCGACCTCATTGCAGCGCCATATTGTCAAAGTAGCGTTTTGGCACACTATTTAAATATTGAATTTTTAATTCGATGTTTTTCAGCTAATATATACCAGAATTAAAAATAACAACTTTTACTGGGTTCCTTAGACTCTACTACATAATATAAAATGGATTTTAAAAACCTGTCAAATAGCCTATTGTAAAAATCCTATTTGAAGAATAAATGTTTTATTTGAAAAGAGAACAAAAATATTTTTCGAGTTTTAATTTAAGAGCCATATTACATCTCGAACGCGATTTTTGTGTAAAATTGACAATTTTGGCGTTCTTGATCTCAGAAACAAAGATACATTAAAATTTTTGACTTAATGAATAATGCAGCTTGAGAATTGCTTAACTTTTTAATAAAACGCAAAATTGTAGAGAAAGACTTTCATAAAATGCGCGAAGGCACTTTTTTGAGCTCCTGGATTGAACTACTGTTCTACATAAATGAAATTAAAAAATGATAATTTTATCTCTTGTATAGTCATATAGTTCGTAGTGGCCTCGGAATTTTGATATTTTATTGATTTGATATAGAAAAAAAATTTATTCTAAACGAAAATCTTCGAAAATCGCTTTAAGTTACCTGTGAATAACTTCTATCCACGATGGTATTTATTAATGAAATTTATACCAGAATAAATGTCACTTTATGAGGAATAAATATGTCATATTTTTTAACCATGAATTTATTATCTTATTTCAATAAAAACGATAAATATTACTGCAAAATTACTACAAAATGCGATGCACAGTTCATTCCATTCAAGCCGTAGAGCCATTAGGGCCAAGGCTAGGCTGAGTTTAGTCGGTAGGTCTGTGTGGTCGAGGCGCCTCGACAGCACCAGGAGTCCGACATAATCAACGCATCCCTGCTTGCCTGTTGCGTTGGTATCCATGAGGATTCTCAGCCTCCTCTCCTTGGGAAAAAAAAAAAAAACCCGTCCGAATTCATTCCTCAGAGTCGGACCTATGTCGAATTTCTTCGTGCCAATATCAATAGAACCCGAGTCATCGTGCCGTCAGCGTCAGTGTAAAGCGCGATTATCAGTTTTGATGACGTAACTAAAATTGTTTTTTAGCGACTTTTAAACTATTATTTATTTTGAATTTCATATTTTTTCTAAAGTTATTCTATTCTATATATTATTTTATTCTATTATTTCTAAAGGTTTTTCACACCAAAACCATTGGATCGATTTGATGGAAATTCGGCAAATACGTGATTCTGTTTTATGGTGATTTATACTCCTATATAAATTGTACCTAGTTTTATTCTAATCTAAGCTATATTTTTAATTTAAAACTAAAACCGTATTTTGCTAAATAACATACTAAGTAATAAAGTAAACATTATTTTTAACAATATCATCTGTCCTATTTATAATATCATCGTCATATAATGTGTTTCTTCATATACGATATATATATAGCAATAACAAATTATTTCATAAAAATATAAATATAAAAATTTTGGGAAAAGTATCAAAATCGCTTAGTCACAGTAACACAGTATTTTGGACGTGTGACCTTCAATGAGTTGTCGGGACGCTTCGTAATATCTAATCTCGCAGAATGGAGAATTGTAATAGGCTTCTTAACAAAACCATCTAGAGTTGGCTGGGAGAAATATATAAATTTTGTAAAGTATGCTCTTTTTTAAATTAATAAATAGTTATATAAAATATGCTATTTAACCAAATCAAATGTTTACTTCATACTTGCTGTGTCTAAATCTGACCGTGCTCTCACCTGGTTTATAATAATTACTATTATTCCTTATTTGTAGAACACAATCTTTTAATTTGGTTCTAATATCATTCTTCCAGATTTATATCTTCTTCCAAAAATTTAGATTTAATATCATGTTCCAGATCCAAACAAGAAAACTACAATCATGAAAACTGCAGTTACTGTATTGCAAGAAATGATGATCAAGTTAAAGCAAATACCAGATTATGAGTTCACAAATCAGGTATGTATGATGTAAGAGCCGGCTTCTGAAGTGTTCGTACACATGTTACACACTCAAATTTTTGTATCTGAATTTTCGTACCTTTAACTAAGGATAGATTTGCCAGTGTTTAGGCAATGGACATAATGAGACTCAGGTTATAGTCTGATATCGTCTATTATGGTCTCCATTATAATAACTCGCTTATTTAACTAAAACTAAGGCTTATATACTAATATGGTACGTGCGTATTTCTAGCTTACTCAGCACCCTTGAGATGATTATCTCAAGGAATGTTTAACCTCAATACGTGCACGTTCTCATGACCGGCACAGTACTCCCCCCTTTTTTAAAAAGAATAAAAAACAAAAGGTACACGTTAGGGGTAAACGAAAAAATATTCAACCTAAACTGAAAACTGACCTACATTATATATATTGCTGATCGTATAATAATGGTTGTTTCGCCTTGAAACGGAAATGCGCTGACATTTGTTTTGATGCGTTGGTAGGTTGATTATACGTTATTAACCTTGACACCCGCTGTGTGCTTGCTTATTTGACAACGTCTTAGAAAATTTATGTTAATCAGCATTTTTGAAGCGCGAACTACGGATTTGACTGTCCTTCCTGACTGACTTTGTGATGTAGTACGTGTTTGAATAGCTGTGGCTGTTTTCAAAATTTGGCACGTTCTTAACTTCGTTGTTGATGAGAAAATTCTTGTTTTAATCTCAGTCTGGCGTATTCCTTGGCTCGTTATATGATAACCTAAGGAATTTATTTCGCTCTTGAGGAATTTACATTTTTCAAGATTAGGAGTTATTCCATTCTCCTGTAACTGTTGATAATCTCAACATGGTCCCCATTCACTATTCTTTTTCTTGACCATGTTTAAGGTTAGCCCACGGGCTATTTGATAAGCGGCGATTAATGCCTAGCTCAATCATACTTTGAAATTCTCTTTTGGAGGTAATGGTCAATTTGATCAGGGTTGCAGGTGTTGTCAGCTCAGTTACCCTGTCAATAAGTTTTCGAAATAGCGGTATTTCGACTAATTAGCATATTCTCCAAAAAATCTGCTCCAATAATTAGTTGCGTCATATCGGCGATGACGAAATTCTATATAAAATACCTTCGTAGTCTCAAGTTTCTTATAAATATTTGCTCCCGTGTCAATCAAAAATCTCTTACCACTTTTTCAGTCGGTAGTGAGGCGTTTGGACGGGTGAATAGCACGGATATTTGTCATACTCGTAGTGTGCGTTCCATTTAGTTTCCCTTGAGTTAAATTTTTATTTCCAATCCCATGGCTTCATAATACTTTTTCTTGTCTAGTTTCCGTATTTATCTTGATAGAATTATAGAAACAGTAGTGTTTTCTTTCCCCATTGCTTGCTCTTGAACTTGACTTCGATAGGAAGTGCTGATGATTATAATGAAGTTGAATGATGTGTCGATAGTCTCTGCGATTGCGCTGAATTGCACTTAGTTCTAATTGCATTTTTGCTAACTGTGCTAATATGTATGTAGTTGCGTGCGCCTTAGTCGGTTTTGTTTATATTTTCGTTTACAGTTGATACCTTGGTATGTATGTTTTGAATTGTTGTAGTTTTGTCAGCGATCTGGCTTATCTTGTCGATATCCATGTTTTTGTGACAGATAAAACTGTGGTAACTGATGGTGATAAAAAAGGTTTGTCACCAATTTTTCCTTTTTCAAAAACTTGCATCTTACGTAAACGTTGTGATGACTTTTGATCGTGGAGGCAAGTGGTGGTGGTGGAGGTCACTAACTTATAGTTCTTCCTTAAATCAATTGTAGTGTAAGAGCCGTATTGTAGTTGAGAGCCCACTTTGCCATAGTTTTGTTTCCGCCAGGTCCGTTGGTAAAGAGTTGGGTTACCATTTTTCCATGTCTTCTATTCGTCGGTTTTTGTTGTTAACGTCGATTTGATCATGTTTTCTGTTTGTCGGGTCCATTGTTCCAGTCGGGTTCTGAAATGTCTTCTGTGCGTCGGGTCCTCTGGTCGGGTTTGCCATATCTTCTGTGCGTCGGGGTCCTTGTTGAAATATATGAGAATTGGAAGAAAACACAGCTCTTGATATTGACCTTTATTTTCAGACTAACTTGTCAAGTTGACAAGACAACGATAATACATTTATAACTAATGAACATAAATACTACGTGGAGTTCCTAACTCTACACCTCCACTCTTATCTATTAACATATTTGAGTAACCAAAACTACTGATTAATTAAATTAACAAAAGACATATGAACTCAAAATAAACTTTTAAACTTATTATAACGCAGAGGAAGGAAACATCAAAACTTGTAACGTGGTATATTCAACATCCGACACTGTCGGACAGGTCTGGGCTGGATTGGCTCAGAGGCAGTCGGCCCTGCAGGAGACTGACTCTGATCTGTGTTATTACTGACAAGCGTTTTAGGGACAGACGCCGCTGATTCCGGTGCACCAAGAACACTAACACCTGGTCTGTGCTTCTGATCTCTCAACTGATCAACATGCTTATGCCACTCCCTTCCCCTCGTATCAACAACCTTATAATCCGACACACCCATCTTTTCAACCACTCTTCCTGCCACCCATTTGTCACTGCCTCCATACTGGCGTAACCAGATCTCATCGCCTACTCGATATTCCCTACAACCCGACGGCCCCGCAAACTTTTGGTTTCCCTGAGCAGCTTTAACTCGAGAACCGACATCAGGCCTCAATGCATCCATTTTAGTGCGTACTCTACGCCCTAACATTAACGATGCAGGGGTTTCACCCGTTGAACAATGCTCTGTATTTCGGTAATTCAATAAAAAAGTGTTTAAGAAAATATTTATGTCAGAACCCGCTCTGATAGCCTTCTTAATAGCTCTTTTTACGGTTCGAACCGCATTCTCTGCCGCACCATTCGATGAAGGATGATACGGGGCAGAAAAAATATGTTCTACACCGTTCCACCACCCATAACTTCGAGCATATGCTTTGGATTTAACTATTCCCATATGACCCTCATGTAACAGTGAAAGAACCTTCTGTCTACAACCATCTGGTACCACGATTCTATGGCCCCACATCACACACCCCAATTCCTCATATAACTCCATTTTCCGATTGTAATACGGGCTCATAGAAACGATTTCACTAGTACAGGGCCAATCACTTCTAATAAAACTAAGAACTCTACTTAATAATGGATCTAAGCTAGTTTGCTTTTTAATTTCCTTATAATCAAGCAAAACTTCATTCTGTGCAAAATGAAGGTAAGTTTGCTCTGGTATTTCCAGCCGTTCATCGGGGCCATACCAGGGTAACAGCGACAACCCATCCGCTATATTATCCCCCGACTTCACGTATTCAATATTATATGTATAAGCCGACAGTTTAATCGCCCACCGTTGGAGCCTACTAGCAGCCATTATCGGAATTCCACTCTTTGGCCCAAAAATAGTTACCAGCGGCTTATGATCAGTACGCAACGTAAACATTCTACCATATAAATACTGATGAAGCCGCTCGCAACTGAACACAATAGCTAAAGCCTCCCGCTCTATTTGTGAATAGTGTTTCTCTGCCGATGTAAGCGAACGCGAGACATAAACCACTGGGCGTTCACAAAAAGCAGCAGAATTATCCGGCGCGGGAGCGCGCTGTGTCAGCACCCCACCTACGCCACGCGCGCTCGCGTCACACGTCAGGTACAACGGCTGCTTAGGATTATAGTGTGCTAACACCTCTGCACTCGTTAAGATTGCTTTAACCTTTCTAAACGCGCCCTCACATTCGCTACTCCACGACCAAACAACACCCTTTTTCAACAATTTATACATCGGAGCTAAAAGTGTGCTCAAATTCTTAATAAATTTAGCATAAAAATTTAACATACCTATAAACGAACGCAACTCAGTTATATTCGAAGGCCGCGAAATGTTAACTATAGCGTTAACTTTATCCTTGTCCACCTTAATACCGTCTTTCGAAATAATATAACCCAGGTACTTGATTTCATCAACCAAAAATACACACTTGCTCTTTTTAAGTTTCATGCCACTATCCCTAAATCGCTGAAGCACCCTCTCCAAGGTTTCCAAATTATCCGCCTCCGTAGCATTTCCAATGATGACGTCATCGAGGAACACCTCTACATTCGGTATATCTCTCAATAACTGTGACATAATTTTTTGGAAAATACCAGGACTCGAAGATAATCCAAACACCAATCTTTTATATTTAAACAACCCCCTATGCGTGTTAATCACCGTTAAATTGTCTGGATCTTCTAGTTCCACCTGGTTATAAGCCTGTGACAAATCTAGCTTAGAGAATACCTTTGCCCTATTCATACTCACAACAAGGTCATCGATACGAGGTAAGGGGTATCTATCTACAACAAGTACCGGATTCAAAGTCACCTTATAGTCAGCGCAGAGACGCAGACCCCCGTCTGCCTTGCGCACCGGTACCAACGGCGTCTCCCAATCTGCCGCATCCACCGGCTCTATGATGCCCGCTACTAACATGGCATCCAACTCCGCGTCCACACGCTCCCTCAAAGCGTAAGGAAGCGGCCTCGCCCGACAAAACACTGGCACTGCGCCTTCCCGCACCCGAAGTCGAGCCTTACTGCCCTTGAACCGGCCCAACCCCGCCGTGAACAGATCTTCAAACCTATGAATGACGTCATTCAACTGTTTATTTCCGTTAGACATATTATTAACCGTAAAAGGAGGTAAACTTATTTGCAGTTCCGCTAACCATTGCCTTCCCAACAACGATGTAGTTCCCCCCTCAATTACAAACAACTCAAGTTTCTTTTGTACATCGCCATACTTAACTAAAGGTTTAATAATGCCCAGCGGAAAAATCTTTGAACCATTATAAACTTTTAACGTAATATTAGATTTTTCAATGAAATGATTATTAAAGTACCTAGCATATGTTTCCTTACTGATACACGATACCAATGAACCGGTATCTATTAACATAATTGATGCAGCTCCTCTTCCAGCTCGGATGTACTCCCCTCTGAAATCTCTGCTTCTTCCTGCATATCCGCTGCTAGTTGATATTGGTTATGCCCTTGCCCCGATCGCGTCCTACACGTTATTTGTGAACACATTCTACGCAGATGCCCCACTTGTCGACATTTTCCACACACATACTTGCGATATCGACATTCCGTGCTCGTATGTTCGGTTGCGCCGCACACTGTACATACTGATTTTGAGTCTTCCCTGTCGCCCCGCGTTACATGGCCGCCCCGCCGCGTGCTCCGTGGTATCCGCCCGCGACCCGCTGTCGCACCTGCCAGGTGCAGTACTCCGCCTTCGCCAAGGCCGGGCGTCACCACCACCGCCGCGTCACGTTCCGCAGCCTCCATCGCGCATGCTATCTTAACCGCATTGGCATACAACAAATTTTCTTCCGCGAATAATCGTTGCCTGACTATTTCGCTTGCAAGGCCACATACCAATTGATCACGCAAATTTTCTTCCAATTGCTCCTTGAACTCGCAGTTTTTGGCGAGCTTTTTGAGATCCGATAAATAATTTAAAATAGTTTGACCGTGTTGCTGTCGCCTCAGCCGAAATCTAAAACGCTCTGCCATTACAGCTGGTTTTGGTTGGAGATGATCTTTCATTACCTGCACAACTTTTTCGTACCCCAAAGAACTCGGTGATGACGGGCTTGTCAAATTACTTAATAATTCATAAGCCTCGTCCCCCATAGCCGAAATCAGCGTCGGCAGCCACAGCTCCTTGTCGACCTTGTTGACCGTAAAATACATCTGCGCCCGCTCGACAAACAGCGTCCAATTGCCAGAACGCACATTGAATTCCGCGAGTTTCCCGATCGACATCTTACGCTTTTAAAACAGTTAATCCTCGTCGCCACTGAAATATATGAGAATTGGAAGAAAACACAGCTCTTGATATTGACCTTTATTTTCAGACTAACTTGTCAAGTTGACAAGACAACGATAATACATTTATAACTAATGAACATAAATACTACGTGGAGTTCCTAACTCTACACTTGTAGTCCGAGTCAACAATTTGCCATTGTTTACTTCGTGTCGCGTTTGTCGGGGTCACCAATTTGCCAGTGTTTAGGCAATGGACATAATGAGACTCAGGTTATAGTCTGATATCGTCTATTATGGTCTCCATTATAATAACTCACTTATTTAACTAAAACTAAGGCTTATATACTAATATGGTACGTGCGTATTTCTAGCTTACTCAGCACCCTTGAGATGATTATCTCAAGGAATGTTTAACCTCAATACGTGCACGTTCTCATGACCGGCACAATAGATAATATACGTTGATACGCGAAAAACTACTACGCTAAACTAGACGCTTTTGCTACCATCGTAGTAACATAATTCTTTGGAGTGCGCGAGTGCAACACCCCTAATCCTTGCGGCTACACTTACTTTCAAGTTCCGTATAATAATATCTTTTTATAGAAATTATAGATTTTTTTCATTTAAGTTTTTAATTAGAATACTTTCAGCTCAGTGTAAAATGCAGAACTATAAGTCATCTCCTCGATCAATCATCAAAAAATACGCATATTTTCGGGTTGTAGACATTTATTTTTTCTCAAAAAGAACAATTCACTGGTATGAGAAAAGTTACAAAGTAATAAAATAAAATAGACGATCTGCAGAAAACAAATCAATAATTATATAAATCTATTGTTCGTTTCACTCAGCTAGGTGGTGTCCGTTACCCTGGCGAGACTGGAAGTGACAGGCGCATACAGTTAACAATCTCAAAATTACAAACTATAGTAAAATGAATTTGTTTGGGTATATATATTGTATATATAGTACTCATTATATATACAAATATGTACATACATTCTTGTGAGTATGTACATATTTTTACAATGAATAATTGTTATTACTATTTTTTAATGAGTATGTAGTTAACTTATTCAATATGTATATTGTTTATTTTTTTACGCTTTTAGTAAACTAATTACTACAATGATTATATAAATAAGATTTTAGCAATTTTTTAAATGTTACCATGGATTGGGCCTTTTTTATATCCTCAGGTAATTTGTTATAAATTAAGACACCTTCGTTTAAAATACTCTTTTTGCTGTAATTTGTACGTGCTGTACGTATTTGTAGTTCTCTTTCGAGTGTAGGTTTTAATTTTGTTATCGGTATAGTTTTAATAAAATTTATTTTTATATGTACCTATATTCTTATTTAGTATTTTACGAACTAATAGGCATGTATAATAGTTATCTGTTTGAGAGATACTATTTTCGTAATATTGTTATAAATCTTGTCAAGCAATTTATTAACTATTATTATCATCTTACTATTTCATTTAAACGAAAAGTTTTTATTAAAAACTGTGTGCTTTTTAAAAATTCTATCCAAACGATGAACTTTTACCATTATGACGACATTAAAAGCTATCTAAAGATCAATTGGACTGAAATGTTGCTGTAAGTACAACGGTGGTTCTCGTGTTTCGAATTTTGTATGTAAATTTAGAAAGGAAAATATCGTGACGTAAAATATAAATATAAATATTTGTTACACTTACACCAATTAGCCTAGCCCAAAGTAAGCTCTGTAAGGCTTGTGCTATGGGATCTAGGGTAACGGATAGACATACATATATTATACATATATAAATAATTTTTATTGAAATATATATCAACAACCATGACTAAGGTACAAATGCTCGCATTCATCACACAAACATCTGCCCCCACCGGGATTCGAACCCGGGACCTCAGAGATGGCGACACCTTGAAACCGGTGTATTATCCACTCGACTATGGAGGTCGTCATCTACATCAAAATATCATCTACATACATATATGAAGTGGACCAAACTGGTACTGATTAACGTTGTTGAACAGCACTTACATAGTCGCCCTAACATAACTAGGTAGGATAGGCTCGTGTCCCGGGCTTGTGACGGATATGAGATGTCATGATGATTAAGAATAAAATATTACATTTCATACCAGTACTACAATATACAGTGTGTCCCTGGATAAAGTGCAATCCCAAAAGGGGGTAAAACTAGACCATGAATCATTGACTAAAAAAATTATTGTAGGTTTTATTGGTATTTTAAGATTTTCATGTTTCATTAAGGACTCTATGTACAAAAGTATTGATTTCTTCCAAAATAATGGGTCTATTTCTTTGAAATAAAAAAAAAAACAGTATGCCTAATACCTGGCGATGGCCATGAAATAATAAATAGTCCGCAAAAAAGTAACTATCTTGGGTAAAAAAATGTATTTTTAGGAAAAAAAAATTTTTTTAGACGTTTATTTTAAAAAACTTCAAATTACTAAAAAAATGTGCCCTATAACTATGTAATTTTATAGCTTACTTTTATTCTTTACCATTTTAGCTTCCAAATAAAAAAAAACACAATGTTCTAACTAAAAAAACACGCTATCTACGAACTTTTAAAGTGGAGCCTAATCGTGTTACCGTGCAGGTAGAGACCGTTTTTTCCATTGTTTCCGTGCTACTCTGTGCCCTACTCCACTGCCAAATGATGCTGCTTGACCGACTCTACCTTCATGCTTTAAAGATGCCCCTCCAGAACTAGCCCCTGCAGCCACAATTCCATTTGAATCAACACAAATAGCTCCTACTGTGTCTAATGGACTAAAGGACATCACCCATTTTGGGCTATTTTTTTTTTAGCCGGCCAACAAAAAATAACTAAATTTTATCATAGGCATAATTATAATAAACATTTTGTATTATGACAGTAAAGCTCGAAACCTATTGGTTAAGATGATAATCAGTCTCAAAGTATTTATTTTATTACCTACGGCTTGCATCCGTCTTGCGTGGTGAGCTCGTGATTTCCAGGTAAAACAAGCTCGCGTTCCGCAGGGGTCGGTGTTGGGACCGCTGCTATGGAACCTCGCATACGACGCGGTCCTTCGCACCAGCCTTCCTCGCGGCGTCAGTGTCGTCTGCTACGCTGACGACACTCTCGTCGTGACGACTGGGGCCGACTTCGGGCCGGTGCTCAGGCTTGCCGAGCTTGGGGTGGCATGTGTCGTGCGGGCGATCCGCCGGCTGGGCTTAGAAATAGCGCCTCACAAAACCGAGGCGCTATGGTTCCACGGCCTTCCGAGGCGCCGGGAACCACCCAGCTGCCGGATCCGGGTGGGTGACGCGGTGGTCCCGGTGGGGCCGTACATCAAGTACCTGGGCCTCACCCTGGACCGCCGCTGGAGCTTCGAGGAGCATTTCGTGCGGTTGGTCCCCCGAGCCAAAAGGGTGGCGGGCGCATTGCATTGCCTGCTGCCCAATCTCGGGGGACCGAGGGATGGAGTTCGCCGCCTGTACGAGGGCGTCGTGCGATCCGTGGCCATGTATGGGGCTCCCGTGTGGTCGCAAGACTGCGCGAGGTCCCCCCGCTGCAGAGCTCTGCTACGGAGCCTGCAGCGGATAATGGCCATACGGATCGTACGAGGCTACCGTACAATCTCGTTACGAGGCGGCGACGGTTCTGGGACGCTCCCCCCCATTCGACATCCTTGCCGACATGTACGCGGCGACGTATGCGTCGCGGCGTGTCGACCGGGGGAGCGGTGGGGGGAGCGCCCTGGAACCCGCGCACGAAGTGCCTAAGCGGGAGTGGGACCGACGGATTGTGGCGGCCTGGCGTGCGCAGCTCGAAATACGGAGCTGCGCGCGCCGGCGGGCCGTCGGTGCCGTACTCCCGAACCTCGAAGCTTGGCTCCACGGGAAGGAGGAGGTCACCTACCGATTGACTCAGATACTCACTGGGCACGGCTGCTTCGGTGAGTATCTATGTCGAATAGGACGGGAGGGATCGACACATTGTCACCACTGCGCATCCGACCTCGACTCGGCCTAGCACACGCTGGCGGAGTGCCCCGCGTGGGCCTCCGTGCGCCGAGTCTTGGTCGCAGAGATCGGGCGAGATCTGTTTCCGCCGGCATTGATTGCGGCAATGCTGGCGGACGAGGGAGGTTGGAGGGCTGTGGCCTCCTTCTGTGAAGCAGTGATGCTCCAGAAGGAGGCCGCCGAGCCGGGTCGGGAGATGGCCGATCCCGCTCGAAGAAGGCGGCGCCGGGCTCGGTAGCACAGCTGCGGCGCCGCGGCGGGTCGCCGGCGGGCGCGAGGAAGTCGCGACTGCTACGGCGACCCGGGATGGACCACGCCCCTTCCGTGGCCGGGGGGCGTCGTCGGTGGAGGAGACCGGGGGAGGCAGTAGCCTCCCCCGAGGAGGGTTCCCCTCTAGATAGGGGAGCGGAGGCTGGGGGTTCCCGGAAGGGCCTTGATGTTCCCGGGGGCTCCCTACATGCCTGAGGAAGGCCATCCCTGAGGTTTTTAGTGGGTAGGCCTTCCCCTTCTGGGGAGGAGAGCCCCACATAACCGCCGGCTCGCCAACAGCCGGGGTATGCAATTTAATGCATTTTCCTCAGGGAAACAAAAAAAAAAAAGGTAAAACAAGCTCGTGATTTCCAGGTAAAACAAATATTGAACAGTTATTGTTAATGGTGTGCGAGCGAGAAGACGTTACAAGTACATACATTTACCTGCCGAGTTGCATGTATGAGCAAGAGACATAAAAGGTACGCGAGCGAGAAGACGTTACAAGTACATTTACCTGCCGAGTTGCAAGTGTGAGCAAGATAGGGCTCTCGAAGGGCGACAGGCTATAAAACACTATTACTGTACATGTAACATTGGCCGAAGAACCATTGGCTGCTGCTCACACGTCGTGTGCATTGTGTGGGTGGTACATGGGGTTTGCCAGACACGAGCCAACGATACACATTGCTGCCGAAGATTTAGAAGATATTATTGTAAGGCCAGGAGAGTTGTAAATATTTACCTGGAACACCAACACCATTAACAATAATTTTTACCTGGAAATCACGAGCTCACCCCGCAAGCCGGGTGCAAGCCGTAGGTAATAAAATAAATACTTTGAGGCTGATTATCATCTCAACCAATAGGTTTCGAGCTTTACTGTCATAATACAAAATGTTTATTATAATTATGCTTATGATAAAATTTAGTTATTTTTTGTTGGCCGGCTAAAAAAAAAATAGCCCAAATTTGTATGAAGCCTGAATGATGTCCTTTGATGTTATTTTGCAGAGAATAGCGTTCGTTACGTTTGGACTGTTCCTGTTCTGTGGTGCTGTATCTAATGTCTACAACCCAATCAGTCTGGCCAAACATCTATGCATAAAACAAATATAAAATAAGGTTACAGTGCAAAGCGGTTACCGCAGCGTATACGCTACGCATTCATCCTCACTTTCATTCTTTGAAGTTGGCTAAACTTCTAACGCACGCAATGAAAATTATGGAGAAAATATATCGTGACCGTCTCAAAAGTAGCGCGCGGGGGACGGGGCCATCGCTTAAAATATTTTTAGGATTTGTTTGTTAACATGTAACGGTAATAGGAATTGGTTCGAGTTGGAGGTCGAGGAAATTTACCCATTTCCTGGTACTCTTTTGATGTTACCCAGAAGCTACGTATGTCGCCGAGGCTTTTGTCAGTATCATCACTTGCTGGCAGACAGGGCCGCAACATCTGGCCATGTTCGAGATCCGGTGCAGGGCGTTGGGTGCGGAAGTGACTGCTGTGGCGCGCTCTAAGAAGGAGGCCAAACAGGATGTGGCACGCCTTATGTTGCTGGAACTCGCCGCGCGCGGACATCCGGTGCCGCCACCCTTCAACGTGCCTGGTGAGTAGTGGTATACCGGGGATGGGTAAATATTTTTATCGTCGGACCACATTGCAAACAAAAATTTGACCTCGGGCCAAACAGTTTTTTTTTTCTAATTTTAAGTATAGTTTTTGCTAAGGATGTCAATTAATCAATTTTATAACCAACATTTTTCAATAATAATATTTATATGTCAAGTTATTTAAATAAAAAAACTGAAAATAAAATTTTTAAACATTAATATCAGATAATTATGAAACTTGTATAGTTTCATAATTATCTGATATTTATCGATTATCGTACAAAGGTGTTATTAAAAGTGTTAGTCTAATTTGGTACCAACCAGCTGTATTGTTGATTCTTTCCTAAGCAGCTAGTCCAGGCGACGGATCAAAGGGCGTCGGTACGAGTGGGGGAGGTGCCTCAGTGGCGGCGCATTCGCGCAGTTACGTGGCGTTGTTGACGGAACTGTGTGTTGAGTTCGGGCTGGCAGCACCCGTGTACGAGCTGGTGGGCGACGCGGGCCCGGCGCACCTCCGTCACTTCACCGTCTCGGTGGCGGTGGGCGCGGCAAGCCGCATCTCCACGTCCACTACCAAGAAGGCAGCGCGCCAGCTCGCTGCTGAGCAGCTTTACACATATCTGCGCGAGACCCTCGCAAATCACACCATCGATTTTGACGAGGTAATCCTAATCCTAATATTTTTATAATGAGTCATTTCTCAAAATTTTGCTCTAGACAAGATAGTTTTACAATTTTGTGGACAATGTAATGTACGGTCGCGGTCAAGTGTTTACCACCTCAAAGATCATAATCGCATGCACACAGGTAGGTGATAAGTTCTATAGTACGTAATAATGATCATAGATACGGTATCTTTTTTAATGATATGACAGCTGACAGTTAGCAGCTAATAGAGTAAGGTAAAGTCGCACAACCCTTATTGGGCGCGTGGCAAAAACCAGAACTAATGCTATTTCTTTTAAAAGTGTCAGTATTTTTGACATTTTCAAATGGAACAGCGCCCCCAGTCAATGTCATTAAGAGGCCTTCTGATCGTAGTCTACGGATACACCAGAAGATGAACTATCAATATTTGATATAGTAAAGAAATCTTTTAATCTAACAATCGCATCATGTCATCTTAGCGTGTTCCCGTTTACGTTCAAAGCTGCCGCTTTGGAGCCCTGGAATACGCTTAGACCATGATTCAGAATTTATGAAGCAACTGCCGTCTGACCTTTGCTACTCTATATTCAAACGACAGCCGTATGGAAGACACGTTTTTATCTACTGAGCTACCATACCATCCCTCAAGATTTTCGAATAATAATATAAAGAAACAATGATATATAAACTTTAAAAATCTTCATTTAATATATAGTACTAGCTGACCCGGCGAACTTCGTACCGCCTTAGCGTAGCTTTGATGCACTACTTTATTTTGTATAGTTGAAACGATGCTCTTTTAATATAGTCTATGGCTGTGAATGACGTTGACATTCGTATAAAAAAAAAATTGACATTCGTAACGCGCGTTTTTTAAAATATGCAAAATTAAATGTATACTTTTCAATATTTCTGAGAGATTTTCTTAATATTTTTTTCCGTAAGAACCATCCTTGGACTTCCACAAACATTTAAAAAAAAGAATTATCGAAATCGGTTCAGCCGTTCACACGTGATGCCGTGACAACGCGAAACGGGTTTCATTTTTATATATATAGACTAGTTTTTATATATATAGATAGATAACCTCTTATGACGGCACGTAGTCTATCTCCCATAGATGCAACAAGATGCGCGCAGAGATCGCTCCCTCTATTGTCGTCCCATACTCGAGCACAGTGTGATTTAAGAGCTTGAGGGTTTCTTTCATTTTGACAGTTCCAGCATTGAACCGTGACCATGAGTCCCCATAAATTTTCAATAGGATTTAAATCAGCAGAACGAGCAGGCCATTTAATGATACGAATGTTACGGTGCTGGTTGAACCACGCCATAGTAGCACGGGCCGTGTGTATCCGTGCATTATCTTTAACGTAATGGACTTGCGGGAATTCTGTTTCAGGATACACGACGCGAACAGTAGACAGCATGACTTCTTCCATAAGCGACACATAATTAATGGCAGTCGCCCTATTTTCTAAGGATGCCAGTTCTCCGACACCGTCGAGGCTCATCAAACCCTAAAAGTTCACTGTTATACGACCCGATTCATTTTGAGGCTCGATATGACCATTGTCATACCGAGTTCGATTATAGCGCCATAAAGATAATCTACCGATTTGGCTTGATTTAAATATTTTTTCATCGGTGAATATAGTATTCGACCAATCCAAATCGATGTATTGTCGCGCGAAGTTGAGCCGAGCTGTATGGTGGTGAGGTTGCAGCTCCACTTTAATAGCATGGTACCTGTAGTGTAGTCCAGCACTGTGCAAAGCTCGTCGGATTGTCCGAGCACTTACATCATATAAACTAGCAAAATAACTTGTTAGTGTGAAACCGTTCTCTTCATAACGACGAATCATTGCTGCTATTTGTTGCTTCTTTGTTGTATCCTCTTTATGTGTCTTTTTTTCATATTTACTTTAAAAAGGTAATATGTAACTTTGATATGGCATTTTTGACTTTAGTGCAAAAAGTGTGATATAGAATCAAATTTCAAAACTGGTAAGCACTTTTTGACCGCTACCGTAGATACATTATGACGTACAATATTCTAATAATGTATATATGAAAATATAATTGTGTGCGACAAAAGGAAAAGGCGCTGGCCCGCGCGCATGAGCGTGTGATGGAACGGCGCAGCGAACTGCTGCGAGACGAGGTACCGCGGCTCAATCTTGGCAGGAAGATCGCCGACTATCACCTGAGCCTGTATGACACCTCGTGTGAGTATTTAATGGGGTGGGTGCATTACCAACCAGGGTGGTTCACTAGCTCGGCTAAACAACAGCTTCGTCCATTTAATCTCGACATTTGTTTGCATTGTAGTTTTAGTGCAATAGAGTTGTATCCTACTAATGAATGTAAATGTTGTCTTGATATATAATTATAATAGTATACTTGATTATAATAGTTACTACCGAACTACCTAATTGTCTATATCTAATTTAGATATCACAATTTTGGTTTAATCTAATCCTTAAAAAAAAACAAAGTGTCATGGTGTATGTGAGGCCATCGTTGGGTTTTAATCAGCGCTATATAAAATTTAATTGAACTTTGCCACTGAGAGTACGGCATAATCGGGCAATTAGTTTTAGGGGGTAAAAAACCCAGCTAATAAAACTGCCGACACATCATTGTTGACTCATGTTCAAAGACTTCTCAAGAGTTATGACGAAACGTTTCGCGAGCAGGATTGACGACTTTCAGCCCCCCGAATAAACCGAATTTCGAAAAGGCTTTACAAGGAGAACAGGTTTGCTTTAATTACATTACACAAAGTAGAAATGGAACCAAATACAATTTTTATAACTCTCCATTGTATATGTTTGTATACTCGCAACACAATGGTAATGTACGATGAAACCTTATGTTTGTAACAGAAAAATATTTGGCCGTCCACGCACTGTTTGTACAAAAAAAGAACTAAGGACCAAAACCATATATTTGAAAAGTGACGCACATGGTCATTACCTAGCTATTAATTTGAAAAAGAGTAGGGTGATAAAATCAATATAAGTAGTTAAGCCATACACAAAGGGACGCAGAAAAAAATAATTTACTGCTATTAAGCTATACGCTCAAAAGAAGCTTCCCAATTATACAACTGAGTACATCGTGAACAATATCCGAATTCAGTTATAGTTTGGTGGGCTGTTGGCTACGAAGGAGTAACTGAGTTATATTATTGTAAAAGGTGTCAATAAGAAAGAGTAAGGGACAACATCATGTTCTAACACCATCAAGAATGTACCTTTCTGCAAGATTCGCCGCCGGGTCATAATGCGTGATCCACCCAAACTTATTTGAGAACGTACGTTCCGGGCTTCATCAGAGCAGAAGCCTAGCCATCATCTAGTAGCAATCTCAACCCAGTGGTTTCTGATTTATGGACAGTTTTAGTGAGTATGATATAAAACGCTATTATAATTTGAAGTCCCTAAACTACTTAATAGTTTAACGACTTCAAATTAATTGATCTTAATCAATAAGAATGAAAAAACTCCCATGGAAAGAGTGCACGCTTCTATTGATTATGTTGGACTATATTGGAGCAATATATTTTATATTTATAGATTTAATGTATTTAAAAAAAAATCTAAGCTTAGCAATACAAGTAACGCCATTTACTATAACGAAATGGAATATTAGAAATTCATACAGTGAGTTCGGGAAAGTTTGTACCCGTTGGTGATGACTTGTACAGAGTAATTGTTCAGTGTGCACAGATAACTATTAGGAATTTTAAAGTGATATATAAAAGTTTTATATTAAAAAGAATTCAACAACTTTTTAACATTAAACATTAAACGAGAAATATTCAGAATTAAATACATCATATTAAAGGAGAACGGCAAGCTTGTATGGGAGTTTCGTACACCCATTTTTTATCACGTACTGTAATGAAACACATGTCGAAATAATGATAATTTTCTGGAAAGCCACTAACAAAAAAGAAAACAATTATTAAGTTGTCATTCAATAGTTATAATGTTTTGAATACAAAAGTGGGGTTATGTTTATAGATTTTTGTTCTTTGTAACTGATTATTTTTAAGCCTTATATATCTTTTTCAAAACATCTTACTAAGAATGAATATGAGTTACAGAACACGTATCAAACAGCAACAAAAATATTAGACAATGGAATATGTAGATAATGCATCAAAATTATATTAGTTACTGTTCTGCATATCTAACTTATCAATAATAATAACGTATAATGATGTACTCAAAATCGAAGAGAAAGATAATTCTTAGATATCAGTCAAAGTATAGTTTAAAGCAAAGCTTTTTGCATTAAGAAAACACTGTGCTACCATTTGCATTACATAAATCTAAAGATTCTATATAATTCTATATTTTATATAATAAAATTCACAAAAAATCGATTTCATTTAATCGATTAATACATTTTTCTTCTATGTAGTACTGATAATCGTGTTGCGTTTTGTTTTCGTAATGCGTTTTGTTTCCGGTTTTGCGGTACTGATTTTAATTTGTATTATTTGATTTAAGACAAGTTGAAATTGTAATCTGATAAATACAAAATAGTGTCTTTTAAATGTAAAAGATATTGCATAAACATGGCCCTGGTACATGACAAAAAGCCGTAGAGCCCTTATGGCCAAGGCTCAGGCTGAGTTTATTCGGTAGGTCACGTGGCCGGACCGCTCTGGTCGCGTGGAGTCCGACATAACATCCGTGACACTTGCCGTTGCGGGGGTATCCTGGGTACGTTTCGTGCTCCTTGTGAGGATTCTCAGCCTTCCTCTCCTGAGGAAAAAAAAATATAGAGAAGTTAATGCGATTTGTAGCGGAAGAGACGCGGATGACGGCGCTGGGCTTGCTGGTGGCGCACGCGGACCCCGTGGAGGGCGTGCGCGTGGCGCTGGAGGCGCTGGGGCTGCGGCCGGGCGCGCAGCTGCTGCAGGCCGAGCCGCCGCTGCACGTCATCACGGCCGACTGCGAGCCGCCGCTGGCCTGGGCCGGCGTGAGCCCCGCCGAAGCGGCGTGTTTGGCCAAATCCTACATAATCCGCGCGCTGCGCGACCGCCCCGACCGCCCCGACCGCCCCGACCGCCCCGAGCGCTCCAACCCCGACCCCGACGATTTGGCAGGCCTATGCTCCGCAACGTCCAGCTAAATATCACATACATAGTTTATTTCAAAATTAGTGGAGCCTCGCATATTACTTGTCAGCAGTAAGCAAAACAGTTGGCCTTGTACACCCCGCAGGTATAATTCTTTTCTTCATGGCAAGAGTTAAAATGTTTCTTGCGGTGGTTTGTAAAATTGCCCACATTCGCTGTAATATTTGTCTTACGTGTACACGTGTACCCAATAAGAATAAGGACATATGTTGTGTATTCTATGTCAATTAAAGATCTCATTATTGCCAAATCGTTTTTATTACATCACATCAATAAGATACTTATTCAATAATCGCAATATATTTATATTCGGTTGAAACAAAATCCTTTGTGGGAGCTTGCAAGGCCTCCGCAACAATATGTGCAAAGTATGTAATGCAAACGGGCGCCATCTTTAGGGGCGCCAAAACCCAGCCAGTGTTAAAAATAAATCAAAAATGATTAAAAAAAAATTACATATAAATTAATCTATACTTTTATTAAATCTATCTGTATATAGAAAGGTCAATTCTGTACATGAAATATATTTCCAAAATTATTTCTTAATTTAATTATCTTATCCATACTAATGCCAAAAATGCAATCAGTAAAATTTTTGTCTATCTGTCGTGTATAACCGTTTTTTTTGTTTATTTGGTTCACAACTTCAAGCATACACAAAATTATCACTAATTATGACTACAAAACAAATAAACGCACGGTGTAATTTCTAATATTAGTGAACACGGCATGCACGAAGTTTTCTAGTAAAGACTACAACAGTATAAATGTTTATGTATCTAATTCATTCAATTCATGAGAGCTCTAAAAACGGCAAATTTTACTGAGGCTATAGAACATGTGAAAATGTCTACCTTTGATCGAATCTCATTGTAGTATGAGAAGTATCTGTAAATGGGGAGTGATGATCAATATAATTGATCATCACTCCCAATTATACAGATGTCTACAGTAGGACAAATTGTAACGTCTATACTATTAGAACATTCTGGAAATTTCTCGGAACTTACAATTATATGTAAAGTTTTAATCTTCTAACGACTATATTATTAGAATGAGTCTTTGTTGTAACTACAAATAAGAATGTCTCAACTTTACCTTGGAATAATATATTATTTTCAATTTAACTGTTTACAAATGCGTTTAACACTTATAAATCATCTTATATTATGTCGTATCACTAAATTGCACTGTTTTGGTTTATAACTTTCACTTTTAGCACTTTTATTGCACTGAACACTTGTAATTTACTTTTCTCTTTACTTTTTGCTGTATATTTGTTATAATTTCTTAATAATTTTTATTATTTTCAACAATTTCTCTTGGTTTGTTAGGAACATTCTAGAATTTGACAACGTATGACAACAGTCCGACGTGACGTCACATAATTCCAAATGTCTAAATTTAAATATATTTATTATTTTTCATGCCATGTTGGACCCCTTTTTATGAATTTTATGTCATAATTTTAAATTTTTGTATTTAGTTTCGAACACCATATCTGGCTATTATATAAGGCGGTCCAGGGTCTCTGGACGGACATTCTACTTCTACTTCTGAAGCTACAAACAACCTTCAATACTACCTTAAGCTCTCTGTGAAGATAAAAGTCTTCAAGTACTGTGAAAACTCGGCTGCATACTTCATCAAAAGAACCACGTACTATTGCTGCCACATCGAGTCTCCAACGTTCTCTGCCTGCCTGCTTGCTACTGCATCCCTGCCTGCTGCTGCATCCCTGCCTGTCGGCTGCGGAATACTGGCCAGCCTGCTGCGGCATACCTATCAGCCTGCTGCGGCATACCTATCAGCCTGCTGCAAGATACCTACCAGCCTGCCGTTGAATACCTGCCAGCTCGCCGCTGCACACCTGCCAGCTCGCCGCTGCACACCTGCCAACCTGTTGCTGTGTGTCTACCAGCCTGCTGCGGAATACCTGCCAGCCTGCCGCTGAATACCTGCCTGCCTGCTGCTGTATACTGCCAGCCTACCGATACTTGGTCTACCTAGATCCTAGTACCGCCTTCCTTTCTTTCCCCTTCTCTACCATCTTATTATTGTTATTTTGTATTTTTAATTTATTTTTTAAGTTTTGGCCGTGCTGTCTTAATAATTATTTTAATATATTAGTCTCTTGTTCTTATCTTTTTCTTAATATCCTTAACCTATTTTGCTCCGTAGTCTTCCGCTACGTGACAAAATGTCCTACAGAGTCGAAGATGGAAATTTCTACGGTTCTAACGTGAGATAAGATTCCTGTATAATCAATATGTCCATGAATAAGTTTAAATAAAAATATAATATCGAAAGCTTGGTGTCTAAAACTCAAAGACCCCATTTTATAAAAACTTAACCTACTATTATATGACTGCAAATATTTACATTTATTATTTGTATACGTCAGATGGTATAATTTAGCTCTATCGAGTATCACACCTAAGTGTCTCACTTTTATCCATTTCCTTCAGGGTGATATTTCTGATAAAGTATGAAGCATGGAGCGGGTTTCTTTTTCTTGTGAATATTATATGACAGCACTTATGAGAACACCATGTATCAATTGTCTGAAGTTCCGATTGTGAAAAGTCAACATCTGATTTATTACTAAAGGCCAAGTCATTTATAAAAATAATAATGGACCTAAATGAGATCCCTGAGGAATACCAGGTGGTATGTCTTTGCTTAGAGGTGAATAGCCATAAGTTCTCACAAGTTGAGTACGGATTCGAAGATATGACTCACACCACTGGTACAAAGATCCGTGTATACCCATCGCCAGGATCTTGTTTAATAACAGATTGTGATCAATTAAATCAAATGCCTTTGTGAAATCTGTGTATATAGCATGAACCTCGTAACCGTCGTCGATAGCATCAGATACATCACTAACCATGCTTATTAAGCTTGTAGCAGTAGATTTCTTAGGTAAGAAATAATGTTGCTCAGAATGGAGCTTTTGCTTTACATGTCTGTATATTTTCCTCTGTACTTACGACTAAAACTTATAACAATGTCGGAAGTATTGACACAGGTCTATAAATAGAAACAATACCGGCATCACCACTTTTGTGTATTGGTGTTACACGTGCCATCTTCCATTGACTTGGAATAAAAACATCCTCCAAAGATCTGTTAAACAGCTTTTTGTAAAGGGACTGCAAGGTTTACGGCACACATTTCCAGAAAGATATTATATAAACTCTTTATTGAACACAATTACAATAAAAATATTAGGTACAAATTTAAGTGGTAAAAGGCGGACTTATCTCAAGAGAGATTTCTTCCAGCCAACCCTAGATGGTTATGTGAATGAAAAAAAATTGCGTGGACACAGTAAATTGATTTTTACTACATACAATACATACATTATTAAAATAGATATAATTAATTAATTTGATACATCACACATAATTGGGCAAGTCGTCCAAGCTTGCACCCTTTCTTGGGTTTAATTTTGTTAGAGCTGTAGTAATCTCCGACCTAGTTAAAGTCAACGCACCCAACGAAGATGAGAAATCCTCATCAGACACGCTGTAATGGAAACATCCATTCAATTCTTCAGTTCTCAAAGTATACACTGACTGGAAATAATCAGAAAATATTTTACATACTCTTGACCACCTCTAGCAACCCTACCATCCATTTTGATTTCATTTGGTAGATAGTCACTGTTATGCTTTAACCCATTGACATATGTCTATATGTACTTAGGATTGTTACATACATACATACACTCACGCCTTTTTCCCACGGGGGTAGGCAGAGATTACGTCCTTCCACTTGCTACGGTCCTTACATATCCTTACAGGATTGTTACGCATAGCTTTAATTGCAGATTCTTTGAAAGTTCTAAAGCATTCCTTTAATAATTTATCATAACTGATGCGTAGAATCTGTACTGTCTCTTTATCTTGTGGATTACCATATAATTTGTATCTCTTGCTATACCTATACTTTTCCTGTGCTACCTGCGCTAGGCACATTTGATTAGACGGCTTGAACCAAGATGGATAGTTTTTTAAAAGGCGTATGTTCATATATTAAAGGCATAATAGTACTGTAGAAGCTTTGAACCATTTCATCGACATCCCTATCCCTATTCCATATATTGAACCATTCTAAACGCGCTAGTTTTTCGTTGATTGATGAAAAATTTGCTTTCTTAAAATCTGACTGTGGATCCCTAATTAGTTTCAAACTTTTTAAATTTTTAGGTAACTTAAAATTAATATCCAGTACGGGATGATGTGAGTCAATGTCAGTTAGAGGCTGGATACAGAAGCCAATACTTATCATTTCTGGACTATCAGTGAGTACAAGGTCTAGGATCCGGAATTTTTCATCATTTTGTATATGATTGCATTGACTTAAGTGTTAAACATAATTTCATCTATAAAGTTATTTACAATCGCATTATTACCTTCACATATTGGTGAACAACACATGAGTGCACTGTCATAGGTCCAGCCTATACCTGACATGTTGAAGTCCCCAATAATTATAACAGGAAGCCGCTTTATTTTGTTAGATATTATGTTTGTAACATTCTTAAAGAAAACGTTCATGTAGTCTTTGCTTACAGATGGCGGTACATAAACAGCACACACGATAAGATTTTGGCTGAAATAACCTATTCCAACTTTTATATTGAACCATATATCTTCACGATCCGATTCCCACGATTAGTTGCGTACCACATCTAACCGTTTATGTACCGCTATGCATACACCTCCACCATCCTTCTCATTAACGTATGACTGAGTAGTACTTCGATCTCTTCTAAATATGTTATACCTATTGTCTAGAAATTCATGGTCAAAAACTGACGCAGTCAGCCAGGTTTCTGTGAGTACCTACTATAATATCATATTCATTTTTAAAGCATTTAGGTAAAACATTTCCGTCTTCGTTCTCAAGTCCCATACATTTTTATAATATATTGATAATATTTTTGCTATGTTAATAATAAATCGCAAAATAATAAAAAACAATAGAAATGATAAAAAAGTAGCAACCAGAAATAATATAAACTTTAACAAATTAATATCTACGACAGGCAAGTTTACGTTACTACTACATCCGAAGCGTATCCTCGCTGACTCGTTTTTTCGTACAAAGATCTTGCCAGTTCTAACCCAAATAAATTGGTATTTCTTTTCTTTAACAACTTTTCTTGCAACGCACCTAGCGTGTAGATTCTTATTACTCGGTGACAAATGTTCAGTTATAGAAACAAAAATTACTCTATGGATTTTAACGAAACTTGGTACAATTATTTTTCATACTCCTGAGCTGATTATAGTATAATTTTCATCACGCTACAACCAATAGGAGCAAAGCGGTGAAGGACATTGGTTGTAAGTGGGCGAAACCATCAATTGCTACAAGATCAATTGGAAGTGCGTAATTTATTTAACTCAATATATAATACATATAACATATTTAAGTACAACATATATAGTAAAGGACTATTTTTAGATAGGAAACGAAAAGGAGAGACTATAGAGTTCGTAATTCTGGATAAATTTATACCAGCATCTGCCCTAGTGGAAACGTATCCGTAAGTGTAGATCACCCAGCCACAAAATCTGAATCACAATACACTCTTAAAACTTGTCATTACTGCGGGAATACTGTATACCAAAAGATATTGATCCTTAATCGAAATATATTTTTAATAATATTGAAATCATTCATATTAGGACTTTTCTGATGTCTGCTACAGTACGTGAAAGTAAAATTATTTTATTTACTAAAAACAATACAACCATCTAATTGTCTATAACAATGTACATCATTACCGTTTCAAGGCCTTCTTTTTCGCTAGATTCCTGTAGAACTTTTCTTTTTTTAATGGTTGCTTCTTTCTTCTTTTCAATTTCCAGTTTGTTAGGAGTATCGGTAGCAATCACAGATTTTCCCTTACGTCTTATTAGACGTGCACTTTTTCTGGCTCCAGCCTTTGGAAGCCCTCGAAAGTATCTATATCTTTCTCAATAGGACCATCGAGTGAGAATGAATGACATAAAATTTATAGGCTTTATATTTTCACAGTCAATAATTTCTAGTAACTTTTTATTAATGCTTCTTACACTTTTAAGAAATCTGTTACATAAAAAAATATTATTGAGTGACATGTGAAATGAGTATATGGGAAAAATTGATTTATTAATAGCAAGTACATTAGAAATTATGTTGTATTAAATGATATTGTATATCCTTTTTCTAAAATACGATAATTTTTAAATTGCGTTTACAGAAAAAGTTCAACAGAATTTTGTAGGACTCAGTCAAAACTTGTATAGAGTAAGGGTTTATGCATCGCAAATATATATATATATTATATATATATATATATTTAATATTTTTAATTGTCATTGATTACATATCATTAGAAGGTATATATTAAGGTGTGAATAGAGACTGGCGGCCTGGCGTGTGCAGCTCGAATTACGGATCTGCGCGCGCCAGCGCGGAGGCCGCCGAGCGGGGTCGGGAGATGGCCGATCCCGCTCGAAGAAGGCGGCGCCGGGCTCGGTAGCACAGCTGCGGCGCCCGCGGATACGGTGACCCGGAATGGACCACGCCCTTTCCGTGGCCGGGGGGCGTCGGCAGTAGAGGACATCGGCGGAGGTAGTGTAGCCTGCCCCGAGGAGGATCCTGTAGGTAGGGGAGCGGAGCCTGGGGGTTCCCGGAAGTCGCTTCGCGTTTCCGGGGGCTCCCTACATGCCTGAAGAAGGCCATCTCTGAGGTTTTTAGTGGGTAGACCTCCCCCTTCTGGGGAGGAGAGCCCCACATAACCGCCGGCTCGCCACTGCCGGGGTATGCAATTTAATGCATTTTTCTCAGGGGAACAAAAAAAAAAAAGGCCCATTACCTGATAGGTATTTTAGGCGCAGTTATTATTGTAATGAAACTATTTATTTACACTTTTATACTGTTTATTAATTAATAAATCAATTACGAAAATTGGAGATGCACATTCTTGTTTTCAGGAAGATGTCACACACAGAGAGTAAATCATAGACAGACACAGGCATGGCAGAGGCAGGCATGTGAATAGAGACACTCTAATAATTATAAAACATTTATTCTTTGTATCTAATTATGAAATATATATATTTTATTATTATTGCATTTATAGAGCAAATGTAAAGAAAATACATGTTAATTAACAATGGTGAGACATACATTTTTCAATTTTACCTCAAAATAAGTATGTATTGAAATTTTATTTTTATCTATTGGAAGTCCTTGAATTGTAGCTAAAAAGACATGTTACCAGCGGCCAAAAATTATCTCTTTAAAAAATATATTGCAAAAGAGCGTTTCTTTCTGTGCTGTATCAATATATATACCACAGACCAGCCCCGGTCAACTTGCTGTGTACCACTGAAAATACCTACGAGGGATAAATATTTTTGGTGGTGTGGCTGCCTAAAACTTATTAAAAGTTTTAGGTAGTTTTTTTTATTTACGCACAATGTTTTTAACTGAACATTAATAAATGAATTAAGTAAATGTTATTGATAATTAATTACCTAATAATATCTAGCTGAAAATTGTAACTAAAAGTAAACCAGCGATTTACCTATGTAAAAATTAATTTTATCAGTAATTTTTTTGTTTTGAGATTTGGCAACACCCAATCAACAGCGATATCATCAAGGTCAACAAAAAAAATGGCGGTTTTCTTTGCAATTTTTGTACAGTATCACCGGCATTTTTCTGTTTTGGATCGTGACATGTTAATTCATTCTAAATCGTCGAGTTGAGCTTCTGTTCCTCCGGTTGTGTATGTGTTACATTCGATTTCAACAGAATTTATTGTGTGCAATAAACATCGAGACTCTCTGTTTATTTGCAATTTTACAGACAGGACTGAATTAGTTTTATTAGTTTTTATTTGCTTACATAATGTCAGATAAAGAAAATAGGCGAAAATGTTTTAAATGCGGCTCTTCGTCTGCTGAACATGGTGTTAAGTTGTTTCGAGTTTTAAAACCTGGACCATGGAACCTAGAACGGTATGTACCCCGCATATCTACTCACTGTGTAATCTGCATGGTATTGATTGTCTTATTTCTATTATTGTACTAGTAATAAACCGAAAATGCATCGTATCATATTTTGATAATATATTACCTATGTACTATGCCTGTAAGTGAACCAATGTGTCAAGTATCATTAAACAAATTCGTCAACAATTATTTTAATTGAGTATACCAAGGGAGTTGCGGTCATATAGGAATTGGCAGCAGATATTGCATTTTCATGCCTGAAGTTAAATTTTGACAAGTGTCATCTTTGTGGATTTTGACCCTGCCTGAAAAAATGAGATCTTGATGGCTTATTATGCTATAATCCTCATATTTTCTTCACTGATAATCCTACATGAATCTATGTAAACAATCTTTACTAATATTATAAACTAGCTGTGCCCGCGACTTCATCCGCGTGGGATAGTAACTTTTGACTTGAAAGTCGGATATATAAAACCAAAACATAAAATCGTCTTTTAGATAAGGCAAAATCGACTAAAAACATAGAATCTTTAAGATCAGGCAAAACCAATTAACAATATATCATTGAACCCTGTCTAATATATATCGGATATATATTCTGATATTATCCATTGATAATTATCAATGGAATATGGAATATGAATGGTTTGAGGATATATAATTATATATCCTCAAACCCTGATTAGATTTTTAAAATATAAATTTTAATTGTGCATAGTTCGCATAAAATTAACTCAAAATAAAACCTTTAGTTAATAATGAGTTATAGAAGCTCTTATTTATAAAACAATAAACTTTAAACCATATTGTTACATTTGTTTCAGTTCCGACATCTGGGCCAAGTACATGTTCCCTGAAATTCAAGATATTTCATTAGAATTTAAAAACAAAATATATAATGAGCATAGAATGTTATGTGACAGGCATTTTAAAGATGAGGATTTCACCGATGGTAGCAAGAAAAAGTTACTAAGAACTGCAGTACCACGTGATGTATGTATTATTAATACAATATTGTCAATATTACATTGTATTTGCTCTAAAATTATTTAATATTTTAAATACTAGTGTTTCAGTTTAAAACATAAAAGGAAGCTCATTTTCTTTGTCTAATAAGTACACTATTTATTATTCTTTCATTTTTTTAGATGCAACACAATGTGGCAAATTTTGAAATTAATCAACCAGGGCCTTCTGATACAGTTCCATTAAGCAATATCACAAATATAAATGTTGATACTGTTCCATGTTGTGTAAGTATTTTCAACATAAAAATGTTAGAGATTCTCTAGGTAGGTTTCCCCAAAGGTTGGTCCTGTTCCTGTGCGAGCATGGAACTCTCGATTAGCGAAATTTGACAATAAAATCTACATTATCCTTTTCTTTCTTTTTTCTTTTTTCAATGTGATTGATATATCTGTGGGACAAGTCTCTGCTCATATGCACTGGAAACATTCAGCACCATACGTTGACCTTTACCATTTTTTTCATCCACCTTTTGGGAGACCTGCCGACATGTTATACAGTTTACTAATTTCTTAATTAGTTATCTTAATATCTCTTACAATTAACTTTTGCAGAATGAACCTAAGTTGGCTATCTCGGTGATGGAGCAACCAGGACCTTCAACAAATATGCAACTTATCAAATTACCAATTGTTCAAATACATGATCTCCCATACAATGATCATACATATTGTTCTACAGTAAGTAACAATAACCTGTGATTGAATATTGACCTGAAATGGTATTAGTAACTCTTAACGGTTTTTTAATATTTCAGAAATTCCCATCATTACCAATGGATCAACCAGGAAATTCAACAGGCAAAACAGAGAAGGAAAAAGTTCTCCAAAAGAAATGTAGAAAATATTGGCAAAAAATATATAGATTACAACAACGTGTAAAAGCCATGAAATCACAAAAAGTACTTAATATGTTGGCTGATGATGATACTGTTAATAAACTGGGCAAAAAAATTACACCAACATTTGCTCTACTTTTACAAGGGCAGATTAGAAATAATAATAGAAAAATAACAGGCAGACGGTGGTCTAAAGAGGAAAAAATAACAGCTTTGAGGTTGTATAGAAGGTCACCTACATGCTATCGTCTGTTGCGAAGACTTTTTATGTTACCAGCACCAAGCACATTAAAAAGTCTTTTAAATAGAATACCACTAGGTGTTGGTTGCAATGAGGCAGTATTTAAAGTTTTGAAAAAATATGTAAAATCTCTCAAATCAGGAGAAAACCAATTTATACTAATGTTCGATGAAATGTCATTAAAAAAACATTTGTATTATAATATCAAATCTGACAGCATCGAAGGCTATCAAGATCATGGAATGCAAGGCATATCAAGGCTGGTTGCGGGCTATGCATTGGTTTTTATGATTGGAGGAATCAGACAAAAAATTAAACAGCCTGTAGCACATTATTTTTCAAGTGGTTTTTCTACAGCAGATAGGCTAGCTGTTCTTTTAAAAGAGGTAATTTTTAGATAGTAAATTTTATGCATATGCTGTTATTGATTTCTTGTTATATGTTTTTACTAAAATTAATAATATTTTAGGTCTTGCACCATTGCTCTGAAGCTGGAGTGAATATTGCAGCAACTGTTTGCGACATGGATGGTGTTAACAGGAGAGCTCTATCAATTTTAGGAGCATCAGTACAACATCCATTTTTCATTTATGAAAATAAGGAAATTATTACAATTTATGACACTCCACATTTATTAAAATGCTTTCGCAATTTATTTATGAAATACAACATTGAATGTTCAACAAATATACGATCTGGTGACAGCACAGGCAAAGGTAAGATTTACTACTTATGTAGATATGAACAACACAAAATACTTTCTTACTCATGCATCGATGGGCATTACTGTTCAATCTTTAAAGTGTTAATGATCAATATATAATGATCTGGAAGTCCCCATCAAGTCATACTGAGATCACTCACTTTCGATCTTTTCTGTACCATGGTATAAGTCAGATTAAATCTAATCTAGAGTTTATAGGACATAATTTTATTTTTAATAATTGCCCTAGGGCCTATTAAATGAAGTAAATATATTGACGACCTCCGTAGCCGAGTTGGTAAGTACGCCGGATTCAAGGTGTCACCATCTCTGAGGTCTCGGGCTCGAATCCCGATGAGGGCAGATGTTAGTATGATGAATACAAGCAATGTGCCTTAGTCATGGTTGTTAATATATATTTATAACAAAAATATTTATATATGTATAATATATGTATGTCTATCCATATAGATCCCATGATACAAGCCTTACAGTGCTTCCTTTGGGCTAGGCTAATTGGCGTGATTGTAGGAAATATTTATTTATTTATATCACATTTACTACCAAGGGCGTCGCCAGCCGGTGACCTAGGGGGGGGCAAGTTTATTATGAAACATGAGAAAAGTATCGAATTGTCGAGAGCACATGAAACTTTTTACCTGTAGTATGAGCATTACATCTACGACTATTGTGATAACAATGGTACAGAGTCCAACGTGTAAAATTACTTAGAACTTTGGTTGCTTTACAGCAACTTTTTTGTCTCTAGGAGGGGGCAGCTGCCCCTCTTTGCCCCCCCCCTGGCGACACCCTTGTTTACTACTATACGATATTGTGTTAAATATTTCAAATTTTTCTGACAGGTGTTGCCATATTCAGCAATTTTATGAAAATGACAACATGAATCCTAACTTTGTGTTTGCTCCCTGTTTAAAGAAAGATCATTTGAATCCAAACACAAAACAGAAAATGAAAGTAAAATTAGTTGCCCAAGTGTTTAGCCATTCTGTTGCAGCAGGGATGTTTGCAAAGATTTCAGATGGTATGTATTACATATAGACTTTTTGTCATTTAATAAAATATATTATGCTCCGTTGGTTTGGAACATGTGGAAAGAATGTCAAACAAGAGAATGATGAAACAAATGTATGACGCGAAAGCGGAAGGATGTAGAAGCTGGGGTAGGCCTAGGATCAAATCTTGAAGGTAGGTGATGTCAGAAGCCAGAAAAACCGTGAGCATGTATGAAGAGTAAAGAATGCAAAAGAAGCGAAAGATGTGTGTAAGAACCGTGCCTTGTGGCGCTCTATTCTCTCTGCCTACCCCGCTCAGGATATGGCAGGTCAAGGTGTGTGTGTGCGTAATTTATATTAATATAAAATCCAACAACATATCAACCAACGCAATATGACAGAGTAACACATATCTCTTTGCACTGTCAAAATATAAAGGATAACAAGATGGCAGCTATAATCATTACCATGGGAAAGTTTATAAGTATCCTATGGGAAAATCGACTTCGCAGGCGAAGCCACTGGTAAAAAGCTAGTTATAGATGTAGAAAATATGTAGCATAAGTTATTATTTATAAATAGTTGTAAGATGACCTCTATAGCCGAGTGGATAGTACATCGATGTCAAGATATCGCCATCTTTGAAGTCCCGGGTTCGAGTCTCGGTGGGGGCAGATGTTTGTGAGATGAATGCGAGCATTTGTGCCTTAGTCATGGTTGTTAATATATTTCTATATATATATATATATATATATTTAATATTTTTAATTGTCATTGATTACATATCATAAGAAGGTATATATTAAGGTGTGAATAGAGACTGGCGGCCTGGCGTGTGCAGCTCGAATTACGGATCTGCGCGCGCCAGCGCGGAGGCCGCCGAGCGGGGTCGGGAGATGGCCGATCCCGCTCGAAGAAGGCGGCGCCGGGCTCGGTAGCACAGCTGCGGCGCCCGCGGATACGGTGACCCGGAATGGACCACGCCCTTTCCGTGGCCGGGGGGCGTCGGCAGTAGAGGACATCGGCGGAGGTAGTGTAGCCTGCCCCGAGGAGGATCCTGTAGGTAGGGGAGCGGAGCCTGGGGGTTCCCGGAAGTCGCTTCGCGTTTCCGGGGGCTCCCTACATGCCTGAAGAAGGCCATCTCTGAGGTTTTTAGTGGGTAGACCTCCCCCTTCTGGGGAGGAGAGCCCCACATAACCGCCGGCTCGCCACTGCCGGGGTATGCAATTTAATGCATTTTTCTCAGGGGAACAAAAAAAAAAAAGGCCCATTACCTGATAGGTATTTTAGGCGCAGTTATTATTGTAATGAAACTATTTATTTACACTTTTATACTGTTTATTAATTAATAAATCAATTACGAAAATTGGAGATGCACATTCTTGTTTTCAGGAAGATGTCACACACAGAGAGTAAATCATAGACAGACACAGGCATGGCAGAGGCAGGCATGTGAATAGAGACACTCTAATAATTATAAAACATTTATTCTTTGTATCTAATTATGAAATATATATATTTTATTATTATTGCATTTATAGAGCAAATGTAAAGAAAATACATGTTAATTAACAATGGTGAGACATACATTTTTCAATTTTACCTCAAAATAAGTATGTATTGAAATTTTATTTTTATCTATTGGAAGTCCTTGAATTGTAGCTAAAAAGACATGTTACCAGCGGCCAAAAATTATCTCTTTAAAAAATATATTGCAAAAGAGCGTTTCTTTCTGTGCTGTATCAATATATATACCACAGACCGCCCCGGTCAACTTGCTGTGTACCACTGACATACTCTTTGACCACTGAAAATACCTACGAGGGATAAATATTTTTGGTGGTGTGGCTGCCTAAAACTTATTAAAAGTTTTAGGTAGTTTTTTTTATTTACGCACAATGTTTTTAACTGAACATTAATAAATGAATTAAGTAAATGTTATTGATAATTAATTACCTAATAATATCTAGCTGAAAATTGTAACTAAAAGTAAACCAGCGATTTACCTATGTAAAAATTAATTTTATCAGTAATTTTTTTGTTTTGAGATTTGGCAACACCCAATCAACAGCGATATCATCAAGGTCAACAAAAAAAATGGCGGTTTTCTTTGCAATTTTTGTACAGTATCACCGGCATTTTTCTGTTTTGGATCGTGACATGTTAATTCATTCTAAATCGTCGAGTTGAGCTTCTGTTCCTCCGGTTGTGTATGTGTTACATTCGATTTCAACAGAATTTATTGTGTGCAATAAACATCGAGACTCTCTGTTTATTTGCAATTTTACAGACAGGACTGAATTAGTTTTATTAGTTTTTATTTGCTTACATAATGTCAGATAAAGAAAATAGGCGAAAATGTTTTAAATGCGGCTCTTCGTCTGCTGAACATGGTGTTAAGTTGTTTCGAGTTTTAAAACCTGGACCATGGAACCTAGAACGGTATGTACCCCGCATATCTACTCACTGTGTAATCTGCATGGTATTGATTGTCTTATTTCTATTATTGTACTAGTAATAAACCGAAAATGCATCGTATCATATTTTGATAATATATTACCTATGTACTATGCCTGTAAGTGAACCAATGTGTCAAGTATCATTAAACAAATTCGTCAACAATTATTTTAATTGAGTATACCAAGGGAGTTGCGGTCATATAGGAATTGGCAGCAGATATTGCATTTTCATGCCTGAAGTTAAATTTTGACAAGTGTCATCTTTGTGGATTTTGACCCTGCCTGAAAAAATGAGATCTTGATGGCTTATTATGCTATAATCCTCATATTTTCTTCACTGATAATCCTACATGAATCTATGTAAACAATCTTTACTAATATTATAAACTAGCTGTGCCCGCGACTTCATCCGCGTGGGATAGTAACTTTTGACTTGAAAGTCGGATATATAAAACCAAAACATAAAATCGTCTTTTAGATAAGGCAAAATCGACTAAAAACATAGAATCTTTAAGATCAGGCAAAACCAATTAACAATATATCATTGAACCCTGTCTAATATATATCGGATATATATTCTGATATTATCCATTGATAATTATCAATGGAATATGGAATATGAATGGTTTGAGGATATATAATTATATATCCTCAAACCCTGATTAGATTTTTAAAATATAAATTTTAATTGTGCATAGTTCGCATAAAATTAACTCAAAATAAAACCTTTAGTTAATAATGAGTTATAGAAGCTCTTATTTATAAAACAATAAACTTTAAACCATATTGTTACATTTGTTTCAGTTCCGACATCTGGGCCAAGTACATGTTCCCTGAAATTCAAGATATTTCATTAGAATTTAAAAACAAAATATATAATGAGCATAGAATGTTATGTGACAGGCATTTTAAAGATGAGGATTTCACCGATGGTAGCAAGAAAAAGTTACTAAGAACTGCAGTACCACGTGATGTATGTATTATTAATACAATATTGTCAATATTACATTGTATTTGCTCTAAAATTATTTAATATTTTAAATACTAGTGTTTCAGTTTAAAACATAAAAGGAAGCTCATTTTCTTTGTCTAATAAGTACACTATTTATTATTCTTTCATTTTTTTAGATGCAACACAATGTGGCAAATTTTGAAATTAATCAACCAGGGCCTTCTGATACAGTTCCATTAAGCAATATCACAAATATAAATGTTGATACTGTTCCATGTTGTGTAAGTATTTTCAACATAAAAATGTTAGAGATTCTCTAGGTAGGTTTCCCCAAAGGTTGGTCCTGTTCCTGTGCGAGCATGGAACTCTCGATTAGCGAAATTTGACAATAAAATCTACATTATCCTTTTCTTTCTTTTTTCTTTTTTCAATGTGATTGATATATCTGTGGGACAAGTCTCTGCTCATATGCACTGGAAACATTCAGCACCATACGTTGACCTTTACCATTTTTTTCATCCACCTTTTGGGAGACCTGCCGACATGTTATACAGTTTACTAATTTCTTAATTAGTTATCTTAATATCTCTTACAATTAACTTTTGCAGAATGAACCTAAGTTGGCTATCTCGGTGATGGAGCAACCAGGACCTTCAACAAATATGCAACTTATCAAATTACCAATTGTTCAAATACATGATCTCCCATACAATGATCATACATATTGTTCTACAGTAAGTAACAATAACCTGTGATTGAATATTGACCTGAAATGGTATTAGTAACTCTTAACGGTTTTTTAATATTTCAGAAATTCCCATCATTACCAATGGATCAACCAGGAAATTCAACAGGCAAAACAGAGAAGGAAAAAGTTCTCCAAAAGAAATGTAGAAAATATTGGCAAAAAATATATAGATTACAACAACGTGTAAAAGCCATGAAATCACAAAAAGTACTTAATATGTTGGCTGATGATGATACTGTTAATAAACTGGGCAAAAAAATTACACCAACATTTGCTCTACTTTTACAAGGGCAGATTAGAAATAATAATAGAAAAATAACAGGCAGACGGTGGTCTAAAGAGGAAAAAATAACAGCTTTGAGGTTGTATAGAAGGTCACCTACATGCTATCGTCTGTTGCGAAGACTTTTTATGTTACCAGCACCAAGCACATTAAAAAGTCTTTTAAATAGAATACCACTAGGTGTTGGTTGCAATGAGGCAGTATTTAAAGTTTTGAAAAAATATGTAAAATCTCTCAAATCAGGAGAAAACCAATTTATACTAATGTTCGATGAAATGTCATTAAAAAAACATTTGTATTATAATATCAAATCTGACAGCATCGAAGGCTATCAAGATCATGGAATGCAAGGCATATCAAGGCTGGTTGCGGGCTATGCATTGGTTTTTATGATTGGAGGAATCAGACAAAAAATTAAACAGCCTGTAGCACATTATTTTTCAAGTGGTTTTTCTACAGCAGATAGGCTAGCTGTTCTTTTAAAAGAGGTAATTTTTAGATAGTAAATTTTATGCATATGCTGTTATTGATTTCTTGTTATATGTTTTTACTAAAATTAATAATATTTTAGGTCTTGCACCATTGCTCTGAAGCTGGAGTGAATATTGCAGCAACTGTTTGCGACATGGATGGTGTTAACAGGAGAGCTCTATCAATTTTAGGAGCATCAGTACAACATCCATTTTTCATTTATGAAAATAAGGAAATTATTACAATTTATGACACTCCACATTTATTAAAATGCTTTCGCAATTTATTTATGAAATACAACATTGAATGTTCAACAAATATACGATCTGGTGACAGCACAGGCAAAGGTAAGATTTACTACTTATGTAGATATGAACAACACAAAATACTTTCTTACTCATGCATCGATGGGCATTACTGTTCAATCTTTAAAGTGTTAATGATCAATATATAATGATCTGGAAGTCCCCATCAAGTCATACTGAGATCACTCACTTTCGATCTTTTCTGTACCATGGTATAAGTCAGATTAAATCTAATCTAGAGTTTATAGGACATAATTTTATTTTTAATAATTGCCCTAGGGCCTATTAAATGAAGTAAATATATTGACGACCTCCGTAGCCGAGTTGGTAAGTACGCCGGATTCAAGGTGTCACCATCTCTGAGGTCTCGGGCTCGAATCCCGATGAGGGCAGATGTTAGTATGATGAATACAAGCAATGTGCCTTAGTCATGGTTGTTAATATATATTTATAACAAAAATATTTATATATGTATAATATATGTATGTCTATCCATATAGATCCCATGATACAAGCCTTACAGTGCTTCCTTTGGGCTAGGCTAATTGGCGTGATTGTAGGAAATATTTATTTATTTATATCACATTTACTACCAAGGGCGTCGCCAGCCGGTGACCTAGGGGGGGGCAAGTTTATTATGAAACATGAGAAAAGTATCGAATTGTCGAGAGCACATGAAACTTTTTACCTGTAGTATGAGCATTACATCTACGACTATTGTGATAACAATGGTACAGAGTCCAACGTGTAAAATTACTTAGAACTTTGGTTGCTTTACAGCAACTTTTTTGTCTCTAGGAGGGGGCAGCTGCCCCTCTTTGCCCCCCCCCTGGCGACACCCTTGTTTACTACTATACGATATTGTGTTAAATATTTCAAATTTTTCTGACAGGTGTTGCCATATTCAGCAATTTTATGAAAATGACAACATGAATCCTAACTTTGTGTTTGCTCCCTGTTTAAAGAAAGATCATTTGAATCCAAACACAAAACAGAAAATGAAAGTAAAATTAGTTGCCCAAGTGTTTAGCCATTCTGTTGCAGCAGGGATGTTTGCAAAGATTTCAGATGGTATGTATTACATATAGACTTTTTGTCATTTAATAAAATATATTATGCTCCGTTGGTTTGGAACATGTGGAAAGAATGTCAAACAAGAGAATGATGAAACAAATGTATGACGCGAAAGCGGAAGGATGTAGAAGCTGGGGTAGGCCTAGGATCAAATCTTGAAGGTAGGTGATGTCAGAAGCCAGAAAAACCGTGAGCATGTATGAAGAGTAAAGAATGCAAAAGAAGCGAAAGATGTGTGTAAGAACCGTGCCTTGTGGCGCTCTATTCTCTCTGCCTACCCCGCTCAGGATATGGCAGGTCAAGGTGTGTGTGTGCGTAATTTATATTAATATAAAATCCAACAACATATCAACCAACGCAATATGACAGAGTAACACATATCTCTTTGCACTGTCAAAATATAAAGGATAACAAGATGGCAGCTATAATCATTACCATGGGAAAGTTTATAAGTATCCTATGGGAAAATCGACTTCGCAGGCGAAGCCACTGGTAAAAAGCTAGTTATAGATGTAGAAAATATGTAGCATAAGTTATTATTTATAAATAGTTGTAAGATGACCTCTATAGCCGAGTGGATAGTACATCGATGTCAAGATATCGCCATCTTTGAAGTCCCGGGTTCGAGTCTCGGTGGGGGCAGATGTTTGTGAGATGAATGCGAGCATTTGTGCCTTAGTCATGGTTGTTAATATATTTCTATATATATATATATATATATATATATATATTATATATATATATATATATATATATGTATATATATGTATGGTATGTCTATCCGTTACCCTAGATCCCATAAGACAAGCCTTACAGTGCTTCCTTTGGGCTAGGCTAATTGGCGTGATTGTAGGAAATATTTATTTATTATAAATGGTTTTAACATTTAAATTAAATTTTACAGGCACTTTAACAGCTGAGGCTACCGTCACTGCAAATGTTGTAGCAAACATAGATAAATTATTTGATGCACTAAACAGTGATACATCAGATTTGAGAAGAGGCAAGCGTTATGCCACAAATTTGACAGCCACAAGCCCTCATATAAGTTTGTTTAAGGAAATGAAAATATTTTTCACAAATCTGAAATTTATTGACAACCCACGCAAACCACCATCACAGGACGGATGGATTTGGACCATAAATGCGGTAGAAAGATTGTGGCGAAATTTATCCCAACAACATAAAATTAAAAGTTTATGTACAAGAAGGTTACAACAAGATCCTCTCGAAAATCTATTCGGTTGCATTCGTGGAAATTGCGGTTCTAACACCAATCCAACCAGTGGCCAATTTGTAGCAGGGTTGAAAACAGCAATTTTAAGCAAATTGTCTCACGTGGGTACAACAGGCAACTGTGAGTCTGACAACAATGTCATAATTAATAACTTGTCTACATTGTTGTCTCACTCCAAACCTACGCACATGCACAATGAAGATAATGCAAATGTTAGTATTAATGATCCATCCATACTCTCGTTAGAAATTGATGAGCAAATCACTGAAAATTCGGGTGAAATTCAAGCATGTGCATATGTGTGTGGGTTTCTAATTAAATTATTACCTGTTAAGAATTGTGATAATTGCAAAACAATTTTTTTATCAGAAAATAATGTATATCATGCCTTTGTAGAAAATAAGGAATACAGTGATTTGAAAAATAGTTTGAACTATGTTTCAAAAGACATGATTATATGCGTAGAATTTTGTGCGTCTATTGTAAATAATTTTTTAAAAGATAATGCTCATATTAAAAGCTTAAAAAACATTGTGACCACGAATTTAAAATCTGTGGTAAATTTTGATTTTTTGAATGATTGTAATAGCCACAAAGAAGAAAATATTAATATTATGACTGAAAGTGTTTTTCAAATATGTGTTAAAAGGTTCTGCATATTGGAAAATAGAAAATTTACAGAAGAGGCATCAAATTCATCCCTAAAGCGTAAAATGAATATAATTTTACATAAATAGGTCTAGAAAAAGCCTAAAAAAAACAAAGTGTGCTATGATTTTATATTACCTAATATGTATTACTCTTGATTTATTATTGAAGTGTGATTTTAATGGTTTAACTGAACTCCCTTTTCCACTGTTTAACCAAATTAAAATCTATGATCGTTAAAAGCTGACCACTAACCAATAAAGAAGTCTAAGCTCATTGGAGCTTAAGGACACAAAATAACAAAATGTAACAATTAAAATATTAATGATTGTATCTAGAAGCATCATCAACAAAAGGCGCTGGATGCTAGCAGTGCAGGGCCGATCGGTGTGCAGATCTTGGCGAGGCATATGACCAACAGTGGGCGTCTATTTTTATATATAATATATTTCTATGCACTAACAAGATTTCTGAGAAATGGCTACTTATATAAAATGCGGTGATACACTTGACCAGAAGATGAGAATGTTGTCTTTTGAATACAAGTTAAATTAAAAGAAAGTTAATTACTTTACTAACTGCCGCACTCAGAGTCGACAATTAATTTTAATGCATCATTAAATGACGTGCTGTCTTTTCCTTTTACTTAGGATTAGAAAGAGATGATCAAACTTTAATGAAGGATTAAAATGTAAGTGACGTCTCATGAGTGCGGCGGTAAGACACACTGTATTTACTGTAAACATCTGTAACTTGTGCAGTTCAGTTATTTAATTTTATGTACTTGTCATTGACTTGTCATATAATTTTGCTTTTCTGTTTGTATTAAAATTTATGTAAAGAATTTATCTTGTGTGTAAACTTAAATTTATCTCTTAATGCTAAAACATTACATATATCATGTATTTACCTACAAAATAAATTATATTTTGCTGAAAATAATTAATGTGTATTTACTTAAATGTGTTGTATTATTTGTAGATATTAATCTAGCTAAAACATAATAATGCACATTAGTGCATTATTACGTTTCAGCTCACTAGCCAAGTTTCCTCTAAGTTCAACTTTACTATCTGCATCGTCTGCATGTATTATTGAATTATGTGCATATTGTTTAAAGAACAAAAAAACAATCAGTTTTTTAAAACTAAGTTTTTTCCTATGGCTAGATAGGAATTATTATTACTCTTAGATAATAATTATCTAACTCCCGATACAATTACATTTTCAAAATTATGCAATATCTTAAAAATATTGCAAAATTTTGAAAATGTAATAAAATATATGGCTGTATCTATATAGAAGCATCATCAAATTCAATTTGAAATTTCCCGCGTTTATATCAGGCGTTCGGATCACAGATTAGTATACATTTTTTAATCTGTATCTTGCGGGGGATAAATTAAAAAAAAGAAACGTCAGTCTCATTTTTATTGTATGAAGTTGTCGTTCTTCTCCGCTAGGAGTAATATTGTTCTGTGCCACAGACTAGTAAGTAACCAATACCAATACTTATCTGTGGTAACAAAGCTGGAAAGCGAACTATAAATATATGGCGTATTTCAGATAAATGATCTATTTAGTAATTACTTATTACCTTGTATAAGTTCGTAAAACTGTAATACGTTGATTAAATATTCCTGTGCATTAGTTGTTTATAAATTTCATTCTATAACACTTATGTCTACAATGGATGACGAAGTGAACGCTGATTTGCAGGTGTATATTTTGAGAGGTTATAGTAATTTTTGTCGGTGATTTCGTGTAACATCCATAAGCCTTACTTTTTCATAATATTTTCAGAAATGTTTATCTGATGGACCGATGGAAACAGATGAAGGTCCTTTGATTAATGAAAACTCTAATGGCCTTTCTCATTTGCTTACCGAAGGAGAGTTTAACAGCGTGGATGCCGTAGTGGTGGACGAATCATCAGCGTCAAATCAAGGTTTCCTCAATGCTGTCGAGTTGTCAGCCGGTAGCGTAGGAGACTATTTGAGCAATAATGCGGAAGGCTTCAACACAGATTCTTTTGATATCGGCGATAATGCTATAACTTTTCCAAGTGATTCCATGAATAATGTACTGTCCGACGGCGACTCAATGCAGAGCAACTCTGTTGATAAAATGGCCAGCGTAGATATTGTAGATACTGACGGTGATGTTACAGAAAATGAGAAGTCCAGGATGGAAACTGAGCTTGAACAAGAAATTGTCTGTGAAATATCCAATGATGTTATATCTGAACTACCACATGATGTGCATGATAATGATAGTGCAACTGGAGATATAAATTTGAATGAATCTACTGTTAATAACATTGTTGACAATGATACTAATATATTTGACAAGGAGGTAAATAGCAAATTAAGATGGTTGTGTGTAATAATTTTGTAGAAGCTGTGTCTTAATTTCACAAATGATTTATAATTTTTTAGGATGCAGTTATGATTTTCGATGAAGAAAGAGTGTCTAAATACAGACTAAACACAGACTCAGTATTGAAGGTATGTATATCACAATAGTTGTAAGTGTGAGATTTCTATGTTATTTAGAATCTATATGTCAGTAAAATACTGAGTAAACAACACAATCATATCCATTTATAAATGGCATTGAGGTCCTACAATTTCATACAACAGTTATATATAATGTTATAGTCCCACAGATGTACTATAACAAGTATCCAATGTGTTTATGTGTGTAACTCTGTTTCCCTTGTGAAAATAAATAGATATTTATGGTAGAGCCTCACAGTTGATAGTTTACTGACATAAAGATTAAATTTTAAAAATAAAATTAACAGTAGTGCTTTTTATTATTCCTATAAATCTATGACAGAATTATTTTTTGTTTCATTCAAAATTGTTGCAAAACTGAAGTTTATGTCCTTTTTCTTTTTTTTTTGAGGAGGGAAATGCGACCTTATGCACCATGATACCCCCCCCCCCCCCTCCGAGTTCTCTAGGCCCATACGGGGCACATGGGGTGCGCTTTCGCGATTCGACCGCCATTGCATGTTTATGTCCTATCAAGAAGTTTAATTTGCTCATTTTAGATACTACCAATTAAACTACTAATAAGGTCAAAAATTCCAGTACTGTATCTAGAAATTTTAAGAGATGCTTATTAATTGGCTTTAAAGCATATGTATGTAATATTGCTATAGGAACATTTGACAACAGAATCTCTTAGGTTCTAGTTTGATATATGATGTTCAACTATAGTTTTATCACAAATTAAATTCCTTAACTGTGTATATTATATAACTGTGTAAATTAGTATAACTGAATTTTAGATTACATTTTAAACATTATTAAACCATGTCCTGTATGAAAAACTATAGAGATAAAGAAAATGTTTAATATTTACTATCCTTTAAAATCAGCTACTACTACTACTGCTAATACTACTGTACATTATAACCACAATTTATTTATGTCCCTCTCCTGAGCACCATAATTTTTTTTTTATTTGGCATTGAAAAAGCAAAAATGAAGCCAAACCTGAAATTTGCTTGAATTTCCATATGTTCTTTGATTAAATGTCATCAAATCAACACTGACATAGGCTATATTTTTAAATGATTTTAATAATATGAGTGCATTTTAGTAGGTATGGTTTATTGGGGAAAGTTAAATATTCATGCATCATTCAGTTAATAGACATCAAAGATGGAGAATTCGAAAACTGATATTAAAATAAATAAATTATTTTTCCTACTTTTTCTCACAACTCATTCCAAGATAATTTGAGCAGTTCATTCTATTTGAATCTTTATATCTATTTTTACTAAGTACTTACATAGAATGTGTTTGGTCTACACCTTATTTCTTTTTATAATTTTAAAAATTACTATTCAATTTTCTCACATTTGAGGAAAAACGCAAGGTGATATTGAACTCTACTATTTTTATGGGCCTAGTTCTTTATAATACCAGTCAGCTAAATTGATAATGATGCTACTGCATAATACTTGCACAACTTACTGTTTACAATATCAGTACTGACACTGATATCGATAAAATTACTTTATTTTTTACACTTTCAAATAGTTTATAATTGTTGCATTATAAAAATTTTAAAGACATTAAACATTTTGAGGATTTTTTATACATTGAGAATTACACTCGGGCACTGCATATATAATTGTAATCTATAATATGTCAGATAAATATGATAAATCAAAAGTTAAATTTTCTTATATTTATTTTGAAATAAGTTAATGTTTGGCCGCTACAGGTATATTAATTAATTCACTACTAGAGTGCAAAAAATTGTTGACACCTTGAAAGAGAAAGGTTCTGGTAAGAAGCTTTATCAGCTAGGCGAATTGAGTCTATGCTAAATAGTATGCATTGCATAGGTTAGGAGGTAGGACAGGCTGTACAAATTTAAAAATGGATTTAAGTATTGCATACTTTATATATTTAAGTTAAAGATAATTTGTAATTGTAATAGACTGCACACATAGTAAGTTATAGCTAAGCTGTGCACAGTTGCTTGACCGAAATCTATCAGTTCTGCTCTACTAACATCCGACATCTTGCAACTTACACAAAATCTATGGTCCAGTTCCTGACATTTACCTACTACCAATAGATCTTTCCATCCCAAGGGGTCAATTCAGTGAACAATGTGCCTTGCCAACTACCACTTACTGTTTACATGTCGGCTGGCTTTTCATTAATATATATATATATATATATATATTTACATCCGAAGGTATTTTTATAAGCATTATCCTATACATTAAGGATATCTCCTCTCTTATCTTTTACAGTTTAGTTGACTGTTACCACTAAGATATAACGTGTCGGTAAATCAGAAATATATCCAACATTGTGAATTTCAAATATATTTTTAATATCTTCTCGGAATCTATTTACATCATGGCTCGTCAATATATTGGGATGTAATATACATATATCCACCCCAATTCAACTACTTTTTATAATAAAATTTAAGTTATATTGTTGCAATTCCATTTGATATCTATAATCTGATTATCAAGCATCACTGTCACTATATTACATACTGGTGCTAATTTGAATATAAATGTGACGAAATCCATACCATAAGGGCGAATCGTATGCTTCAGGATCTAACTATTCTTGCGAATCTAATACAATGTTAACGCAAATGTCTGTAAATATTCATTTAAATATGATACCGTGCTATTTGATAGCAATCAATCTTTAATAATAAAAAACTGTTAACAGGTGGTACAAGACAAGAGAACTGAAGTTATGACAGTTACTGAAAAGGCAGTTAAACAAGCTGTTGTGAAATCTGACAAAACATTTTTGGATGATAAAGAAGCTTCTAAAATATCTAAAAAAACACATTTGGAACTTGAACAAACAAATGAAATATTGGAAAAGATAACTTCAGAGCCTCAAGAAACTACAGAAGAAACACCTGATAAGGTAAAAACACCACAAGTATTTATTTTTTGTTATAATACTTTCATACAATTTTCATACATATTTCGTTTTATAGATATTTAAGTTTGCATAATCATAATATTATTATGAAGTACCTGAAAGTACTCTAACTCAATTTTTTTGTACCTTTAGTCTGGCGGAGCCGAAGAGACTGAAGTAGTGTCTGAAGATGAACTACCAACAGTACAAAAACCTAGTGTAAAGGATGCAGAAAATGTCTCTGATGATGAATTGCCTGGTCCGAAGCCCGCAGAGCTACCGGCAGACACAGAGGTAACTATAAATGTGAAAAATAAGTATCAGTAAAATAGAGTGGTGATTCATATCATACATCACCTGTTTCTCAACTATATAATAGTAACATTACAACTTCCATCTGCAAATAAAGTTTTAATAGGTGTTTTTCCACACTTAGCTTCACGTTTAAGTCATTGTGCATCTTGCTTTAGGTTTACTTCCCAGTCACTCAAATCATCTCAGATTCCCTAGAAAGCTTGCAGCTTATGTGGGCTTATATATGCTTCTGTTATGGATATTGAGAAGTGTAAAAATTTCCCCTATTTGATTGGTCTGTCTTCAGCAATCTATGAACGTGCTGTGGCGTGCGTGTGAATCTTAATAGTGAATTGTTGGTTTAGTGCAAACTGTACAGTTAAAGTCATAGATAGGTACTACAACTTTTTAGGTTTTGACCCTCTGAAGACAGGTGAGGGAATTGGTAAGCTTCTTAGATTCCTGAATGTATGTGGACATCTTACGTTTGTTTGTCTACTGTTAAGAAATCCAATTTACAAATCACGCAATTTACAGGTAGTGTCTGAAGATGAATTGCCTGCAAAAGAGAAAGAGTCAAAGGAGTCGCGTAAACGTAAAACTAACGAAGAAAGAGATGGTTATGACCCAGGATCTCCTACATCAGAAGGTGAATCATCTAGTAAGAAACAGGCTGTTGCAAAGGTAAATATGTCATGTTTATATATATATTTAACACTATTTTTAGAAACAACTAGCGGACCCGACAGACGTCGTCCTGTCAAAAAAACGTGGCTGTTATTTGCTTCTACTTATTTTATAGATAAGGAATATTTTCCAGAATTTTCTTTGCTATAAATCTCACGGAGCCCGCGACCTTTACAACAAATGCAAACCGTGGAAATCGGTTCGTGCGTTCTGGAGTTATAGCGTCAGGAAGGAAAACCTGATTTATTTTTATATTAGAAACAATAAACAAATAGAAGCTTAATGAAAAGCAAATTAAGAAGAAAACACTAAACATTGAAAACAGTAACAGTAATGAATAATGCATAATACAGATTTCTTTTCTCCTAGTTTATAACAACTTCGTGTCATACTCCTGTTTACATAGTAACAATTTTAACTTGAACAGCTACAATAGATTTTTTTTATTTAAATCAAAAGTATTTTTATTGCATAAACAAATTTAGTATTTGAAGTTGAAACAAATTTAATGATAACTTGATATAGGCGCACATACAATAAATAATGAAACCCTTCGAGAAAAACACCCAATAAATTTGGAATGGCTATCTCCTGCTTTCGAGTCGCCTCTTGCATGCCTCAGATCAGTGTCGATATCAGGCTTATTGCAAACAATAGTCCTATCCGTAATAACGTTGGTTTCAGGATATATTTTCTGTAGTTGTTTGTCATCATTACCTCCTCTGCACTTTCACAGACAAATCCCTTAGTTTTACCAATGAGGGTACCAAAATGTAACCAGTTCACCGAAGCAAGAAAGTCTACATCAAGGCTCTTTATGAACCAATAAAACCTTTTTTGACCTTCCATACTTCCTTGCGGTCTTTAAGGCTAAGCACCGATGGGCTACGCCAGTTCTCGACTGCCATAGAGAGAGGAGTAAATCACAAATCAATTGCCGCTACATAACAATCCACACTCGTCCTTATGGAAGTAATTATTAAGACTGCACACTTCACGGTTGTGGAGGAGTTGTAAATTCTTTGAATTTATAACTTTCTCCCGATGCGCAGGATATTTGTCACACCGAATTATTCCATTTATAGCGTTGCTATAAGTCTTGTGTGATTTTAAACAACGCTTATTAGTTCATGTTATTTCGGTGTTAACCATTTAAGATCGTCCATATACAGCACATGACTGTTGACTTGATCTTGTCCATGAAGTCGGCATCCTAGACCTTGAATCCGACAGTAAAACGATTCAGTGCCAAACAGAACCACAAGAGACTCCAATTGTCGCCTTGACAAATGCTTCACTTTATTTTAATCAAGTCTGCTAGACAAGGAGGATGATGCGCGGTTGATGAAATGCTGTGGTCCACTGTCTTATACAGTTTTAGTAACTGACAGGATATTAGAGTTCTATTAATTTATACCAATCTAAAATCCTCGCCAGCCAAAAATTCTGCATTGAATTATGATTCAATTCATAATTTATGAATGAGAATTTTGGAATTTTTAAATCCTTGCTATTGAGAGTGATCCGCTGTTCCATCTAACATGTTAGTTAACGGACATTTCTACACTCACAAACAACCATATCGACACAGCCTTACACTGTGTTTACTTACACCAATTTTACAAAAACTACGGTAAAAAATGTGATATTTTTGACATCAATGTCTCCTTTGCAAGTTTAAGCGTTAGATTTAATTTGGTGTCATTATTTGACATCCAAACATTTCTTTTTTTACATTAATAATGTCTCAACGTAAGTGTAGGACAAAAGGGACATTTAGCTTAGAGGATTGTGATTCGGGGAATATTATTGGGATAATTTTAATAAAATAAATAGCATAAAAGAATTTTTAAGTTTGCAACATTAAAAATTAAATAGCATTTCATTTGAAGCTCTTTTTTTAAATCTAAGCATGAGTTTGTGATACAGTGTGTGTCTATAATGTTTATGCTGATAATAATTCAAAACAGAATAACTTGATAGTAGGAAATAGCTTTGAACTTGTGTATCAGTATTGGATAATATTTATTGACTTAGTAGACTTCAAGTAAAGCGAGTATTGGCGGTAATCGAATAAATTAATATGACGAAAAGGACAAATTTGTTAAAACTATTGATATCATGAAACAATACAACTATATTTATATTTCGCAATTATAGAGAGTATTTTTTGATCTGCATCGTGAATCTCGAGCCTTTGCCGTACAAACTGTGGAAACAACTGTAGATCTCTTGTCCCTATCGCAATTTCTCGTTATCGTCTTGTTTATTCCTTCAAAAGGTTTATTCAAACTAGAAAATCATAAGATCTCTCCTCTTAAGAGTGCGATAACGACAACTGCGGCTCGGAGAGAAAATACCTACTAATAGGACACAAAATAAACTTCGTAGTCCCCTGTTTAAAACAATATTAACATTTTATTTTTCATAAATTATGAAAATAACCAAACCACAAAAAACAACAGTTGCCATAGATTTGTGGCAAAAAAAAAAGTAATTTTACTGTGTTTTTCCATTGAAAAAACAGGGGACTATGTTTGTGTTCTAAATATTCCACGTGGTTCCTTCTTATGTCAAAATAAAATAGTTACTTATAGATACATAACTTTGTTCTTTTTCTCAGTAGAGAGAATACATTGCCCCATAATTGGTGGTGCAAATGAACAACACCTGTCTTCTTGTCATCAATTTATATTTCCTAAAATATGCATCGAAAATTATCTGCAATTTTTGTAACTTTATCAGAATGGTGAAAGTAAACCTATACCAGCTGAAAAAAGATTATCTATTGATGAGAAACCAAAGAAGAAAACCTTACCTGAACTTGACAAATATTGGAAAGTTGTGAATGATGATCCTACAGATTTCACAGGCTGGACCTACCTGTTGCAATATGTTGACCAAGAGGTAAATATTACCTGATTTTTCACCACCTTCGTTGTTAATTATATAACTAATGAGCTTGTGATTTATTTAGTTACAAAGTTATAACTTTTCATAGAAACTATTATCTCTTTCATAAAAATATTCGATAGTAATTTAGTACAAAATATAAATTTTGGTACATGATACCGAAATTAAGCGGCAATTATATAAAATACTACACGACTATCATAGCGTGGCAACGCGAAGAAAGCAGTACATGTCTTGAGAGAATCAAGTAAACCATTGTGGCTCCATCATTTTAATCTTAATAAAAAAAACAGTAATCAACAAAACACCAGTAATTATATAAATAACAAAATGTTGACCGACCAGACCGGATCATGTTTTTGGTGGGAAAACGAGGCAATACGAACAATATACGAGATAGAAAGAGATAAATATAGATTGTCGACGTCACAGTCGTTTTTTAGTTGAGTGACCTTTCGTATCACTGCTAGTGGGTCTTACTTTATTACAAGTTTTAAAGAGAATGTTTTTAATTTTTTTATTTTATCAACTAATCTAAAAGGTGACATTTCTTAAATGATCCCATTATTTGCAATTAAATCTCAAGCGCAACTTTCGTGTGCCAGTTTAGCTATGATTTAGATCTTCATCTATTTTTCAACCAGACCATTCATTGTTACACTTTAATGATGAAACCAATTGCTAATCTTATTGCTTTATGAAGCAATGAGATCTGAACATATATGTGGATTGGCAAGGGCCAACTGAGCATATCTCGCAGTTTACATAGCTATGGTTAGTCAGAAAGATGTTAAGATATTGTTAATATTTGTCAGAGTGAAGTGGAAGCAGCTCGGGAAGCATATGATGCGTTTTTATCGCATTACCCGTACTGTTACGGGTACTGGCGAAAATACGCCGACTATGAGAAACGCAAAGGAAGTAAAAAGAAATGTTTAGAGGTAAGTACTTTCACATAATCTATTTATTAATTTATTATTTAAGTACCATGGTGAGTTGGTAAAGCTTGCTACATTTACACAAAATTTACAATATTTTTTTTTATATGATTGTGTCTTATGTACTCACTTGGATTTGAAATTGTTTTAGTCTTAACTGGTATTTTGCAATTATTTTTTTTCCCAACAGTGCGTCGAGGTCCACGATGTTCTTAACTCAAAGTCGGGCGTTGTTCACACTGGAGAATTGTATTACCCATCACAAAAACATATTTTTAGTGGTTCATTTTTTGTGCTGTATGTTTGATATTTTAATGCATATTATGACACTGTTTGATATTATTTGTACATGCATGATTTATTGTAATTCTTTATTCATGTATATTATTTAAGTGGGTGCGTTTTAAATAATGAACATACTTAAGGATATAGAGTAAACTAATCCATGATTGCATGGAGCGCAGCCAGTCTATTTAGGCAAAGATTGGCGTTAGGAACCGAAGACGGCGACGGGGCGTGGCGGCAACGGCGTCGATTACGAACAGGTGTAATATTCCCAGACAAACATTTTTTATCATATGATGTATAGTTACAAGTGAAACGTTGTGTTGCGCTTGTATAAGCAACCAACGTTTTGCTTTTTTTAATTATATTACATGAAACATTGAATGCTATTGTTTATTCCCTTGCTTCATGGTGTTGTCGTGGTTACGGCAATGCTTGAACTCTAGCAACACCTGCTGATGCCTTCACTGGATTTCAGGTTTTAGAAAGAGGGCTTAAAGCTATTCCATTGTCTGTGGACTTATGGATACATTACCTCAATCATATAAAAGCCACTAGAACTGAAGATCATATCTTTATCAGATCACAATATGAAAGGGCAATAGGTATGTAAATTTTTCATCTTATAAAATTTATTAAATACATTAATGTAGGCTATAATTAAAATATCGTTTCCGGTTTGTTTTGCAGAAGCATGTGGCTTGGAATTTAGATCAGATCGTTTGTGGGAATCGTATATAAAATGGGAAGCAGAAAATGGTTCAGCCCTTAATGTGACCAATATTTATGATCGTCTACTGGCAACACCTACTTTGGGATATACATCACACTTTGACAAGTTTGTATTTCTACTTTATATTAACCACTTTGCTTAGGTTTCTTTGTTTAGCGGTAACCATCCTTTGGCGGAAATAATCATTATTAATTTATTACTCTATAGGCAAGAGGCTCCCTACATGCCTGAGGAAGGTCATCCCTGAGGTTTTTAGTAGGTAGGCCTCCCCCTTCTGGGGAGGAGAGCCCAAATAACTGCCGGCTCGCCACAGCCGGGGTATGCAATTTAAAGCATTTTCCTCAGAGGAGCAAAAAAAAGGCAAGAGGCACTCTAAGATAGTCTATGAAATATATTGAGTTGTGACTATAATTGAGACTTCATACTTAGTCGTGCCATAAATATTGTTACAAGGAAAATTCGCATTTTATTCTATTAAATGTAAAATTTGTTACTTTAATGTGTGTTATGTTACAGTTGATATAGTAATATAAAATCATTAAAAATATACAAATCGTTTTCGGAATGATCTCCTTTGGCTGAAATTCAGTCATTAAAATGTTGAGGTCAGTAGAACAAATAAAATCAAGCACTCTTTCCATGGAAGAAGTCTTTTCTGCCAATCTAATAAATTTCTATTGGGACTCTAAGTTATCATAGCGTTTTCGGGAAGTCATACTCGCTAAAACTGTTCCTTTTTATTATGATTCTGCTGGATCATGGTAAGAAGGTATCAGTATCATGATAAAAATCAGTATGACCTTATCTGCTGATTAAGATTTTTTACATACTTGCTTTTTAATTACCCCAATTCACGCCAAAATGAAAAAAATACAAATATTCATACAATAATGATAGATTCCAAATTCTAATGTTTAGGTATAATGTGTTAATGAATACGTATATATTCTAGTAGATTCATAAAAAATGTGCAATCGATATTTCTTGGCTTTGTGACTTATTTGATGGTAAGACTAAAGGTTATAGCTAGCTAAAATTTGGTTTGACACATTACAACCATTTTAGTGCCAATTACTTTTGATAATTAATATTGCAAGACCTGCAATTTCCGAACTATTAGTGTAAGTGACGTCTAAAGGTGATGGTCAAAATTTGTATGGAAGGTGGGCCTGAGTAATGTGCAGCGACGAAACTTTACCAGAGAAGAGTATAAATTATTGTACATCATCTGGATAAAGATTAGATTTTAAATATCTCCCGTTTTTTTGTAATTAATAATTGAATTTTTTGAATACTAGCAAGTTGATGGAATCTTTTTTTATCTTTTTATTAATTTGCGCAAGACATGCTGTCAAAGTCGCATTGACAGCGGACGAGTGTCATCATTGGTCAAATACTATGTACATTCAGGGTGGTCAGTAACACAATATATCTAGAACTTGATGAATTTATAATTACTAAATTACACATCTTTTGTTAACTATATAACCATATTTCAATAAGATTTAAATAAATTATCATTTTATATACTTAATTAAAACATTTTAACTACGTTTTGGGGTGTGTTTACTTGAATATCTAGGTACTTTCAATCATCATTTACAGAAAAACGGGAGATTTAAAAAAAATATAATAAATTGTAAATTGATGAACATAAAATGAGCTATCGATTGATCTTACGTCTATCTTACGTCTCTGCACATGATTGAGGCCCACTTTTCGTCCATGACCTTTACGACGATATCCGTCAGCTTCCAAGAGCACGTGATGTCGGAGCCGGTGACCGGCGTGGTCGCTCAGTCGGAGCTGGTGCGGCTGCGCGGCGAGGTGCGCGACGCGGCCGGCTCGCAGCCGCAGCTTGACCTGCCGCCTGGCGAGGACGAGCCCGGCGACCACGTGGTGAGTTAACCAACTGTGGATCAATGTTGGAACTCTTCTGGGGGCGTACTCTTAAAAACGATATTCGATATATCGTGAACTTCGTCGTGTCGTATCCTACTCTTAGTTACTATCGTTTAAAGAATTCCACCGAACGAATCGATCGAACGAAGGCTATTAATTTTGACATAAGAAAGCCTCAAATGACAACGATGAATTGAATTTGACAGATGAACATTCGCAAAATTTACGTCAACTTTGCGAAAAGTAATACGATACGGTTTGAGGTGTCGTTGTAATCATCGTAAATTTGACGTTTTCATCGTTGTCATTTGAGGCTTTCTTATGTCAAAATTAATATCGTTCGTTCGATCGTCCGTTGAAATGTTTTAAACGATAGTAACTATACTCTGTCCATTATATTATTTTCTTTTTGACAGTTTAAGATATTTTGAAATCAGTGATGAACTCGCAAGTTACCGATTCGATTAAAACAGAATATCGATTTTATTTAAGAAGAACTTTTAATCGATTTAATGCAGCGATATTATTTTTATTATAAATATTAAATTCGTTTATCTGGTTTTTTCAAATACATGAAATAAATTGTCATATATTGTCTATGGGGTTGTCTAGGCAACGGGAGTTGTGAGGAGTGACTATGTAATAAATAATGTAAATAAATTTACTTGTTTAATTTTTATATTATATATTTGGCGAATTACCCAATTGGGGTAATTCGCCAAATATATAAAATTTTGCCTAATTTCCTTGGCATGTGTAAAACTTTATTTTTTCGTATATTTCTGATCCATTTAAGAAAGTTTTCCTTTTTCTCTCTTAAATGGATCAGAAATATATGAAAAAATAAAGTTTTACACATGCCAAGTAAATTAGGCAAAATTTTATATTTTTGGCGAATTACCTAGCTAGTTTGTTAAAAAAATGGTATGTATGTGATTTTCTAAGTATTCTTGATCATAATTCTTGATTTAAACTTGACGTAGATGTTATTAACTACATATGCGTTTTAATATTAAAATTCACATACCTATAAATAATGTAAGGTAGCTGTCGAGAAGGAAATAAAAAAATTTACAAATATTTGATTTGAAGACAATTTATCGATTTATCTGATTTCAAGAACTGCTTATTGTCTGTGGTAGTTTGTTATGCACAGAGCACTTCACTATGTGGGCGTTACCCGTCTAGAAAGTATATTATTACTGTAGTACTATAATTTGAAAATAGAAACAATATTTCATACGCGCGATCTGTCAAAAAGAAAATAACATAATGGACAGAGTATAAGAGTAGGATATGACACGATATTATAGAACATAATTTTTAAGAGTACACCTCCTGAGCACGTCATGGCACAGCCGTAGCTTGACCTGCCAACGGCCGAGCATGTAGTGAGTTAAGGAATATTTTATTATAGCCATCCTTTTGCAAGTAGGTACAAAAAACAAATTGTCATGACATACTTAGTACTAATGGTGAGTATTTGAACGACACAACCTAGTAGCCAGGATCCATCAATACGGCTTGCCCGTCAATACGGCGTTGTTGAGCATTAAACACCGTACTTGTACCGCACCCACAAGTACGCACCAGCGCCCAGTTCTTGAAAGTGGTCGTGCGTTGCTCTATTGGGATCGCTCTGTCATCACGGACAGAACTATTGCGTGCTTATTGCACCTGATATCTTGGTGGTTGCCCGCTCCCAACGCTGTGCAATGCTTGTCGATATTATCATCTCTCATGATGAGAATCTCTTAAAGCCGCGAAAGACAAAGCTAGTAAGTACCTTGACTTGGCATACGAGGTAAACGCCATGTGGGATGTTGATTCGACGATCATTGTTCCGATAGTTGTGTCTGTGAAAGGCTTGATAGCGAAGAGTCTCGATCAACATCTTAAGAGGCTCTCGCTTGACAGATGGATTAAGGGCCGGATATAAAAACAGTGATTCTAGACACGGCCCGTATTGTCCGGCGACTTCTCTGTCTGCAGTCCTAACCACCGGTTTGCTTGGACCTTTCCTCGCTGCCGGCGGGATAGTAGGTTTAAGGTTTTTATAGTGTTTATGTTTATTTTATATATCTATATTGCAAAAAACTTTAATTTAAGATTATCAATTAAATATACGGAAATAACAATACATGAATAATAATCGCTATTAAAATATTGGTTGATTTATGGATGTACTACACCCACATTCGTCGGATTAAACTCTTACAGAGAGTTCAGAGAACTTGTTAATGACCACACGTACTTTGGTGGTTAGAAATAAATATTATTCTTACATGTTATACCGGTCTTAATACACGTTACATTTGTATTCCATAGGCGTCTGAAGAAGAAGCGCAAGCGATCAAAGAACGCATCATCGCTGCGCGTAGAAAGATACACAAAGCGACCGGAGAGGAAGTGGCAGCTAGATGGACCTTTGAAGAGGGTGTAAGTAATTGCTTTGATAGTTGTGTAAAGGTTAATCTTTATACTTTCCCTGATACTCTCTATTTCATCCTTTTTGATATCATTAAAATATTGAAACAGCATCATGTCTAAATCATGTTAGAACAATGTATTTGAGTAACACAACAGCATTCTACTTACACTGACTCCTCATCAGTTTTAATTTTAAAGAAATAACATTCTCATATCTTATTCTTATCTTGAAAACTGATAAATCTATTATAATAAAGCTAATAAAGAGAATTACACATTTTAGTTCGTTATGTTTAGATCAAACGGCCATATTTCCACGTGAAACCACTGGAGCGATGCCAGTTGAAAAACTGGAAGTCGTACTTAGAGTGGGAGAAACAGCACGGGTCGTTTAAGCGTGCGCTGGTACTGCACGAGAGATGTTTGATCGCGTGCGCGCTTTACGAAGAATTTTGGATGCGTGTGAGTATTCCATTAAAATAAATACTAATTTATTTTAATTTGCATTGACTTGTTAAAACCGTTTTAATCATTTTAACTTCATTTGATAAGTGCATTTGAACTTCAATTCAAACTTTAATGCCTTCTTTTAGAATCTGATAGTCATGTTCTATGTACCTGTTCGGGACACATTTCTGCAGTCTTGTTATATTCAATAAGTTTGATAAGATAAAGAGTAGATTTAAAAAATAAATAAATTGAGAGCTCCCTTTTTCTAGTCGATTATAAAGGTGTTGAGCTACTACGAGGGTTATGCTGAAATAAATTATTATGAAAAAATTATTCTTTCTTTATTATTATACTTTTATATATCATACTTACTTTTTTCAGACATACATTTATCCATTTCGTTAAACCACTTTCAAATGTCAATGATCATTCTTCATATATCATAATATGTATTTATTTTACTATGTTTTGTTGTGTTCGGTATTTTTTTGCTAGCGTTTAATTTACTAATCATAAATTAACGCCGATCTACGCAGCTTTTCTCTTCTCTTTCTTTTCTCCCCCAAGGTTCTCTAGTTCCGGTTCCAAAAGTTGCCAGGCAAGTATGTCGTAGGAGACCCCAATATTACAGCCTCAACAGAGACCCTGGAGCAGCGGAGAGACTTTGGATCTCTCTGCGTCCTATATAGGCTCGTCAACGGGGAGTGCTCCGAGGAACTCTTTGCAATGGTGCCCACATCACCTTTTTACCATCGCACCACCCGCCACCGCAGCAAAGTCCATCCGTACTACCTGGAACCGATCTGCTCCAGTACAGCTCGGTTTCAGCGTTCATTTCTCCCGCGTACGTGCAAACTTTGGAATGAGCTCCCTGCTGCGGTGTTTCCTGAGCACTACGATATGGCCGTCTTCAAACGAGGCCTAAAAAGAGTATTTCTCTCCAGGTAGGCAGAGACTGAGCTGTGCCCCTGGCATTGCAGATGTTCATGAGCGATGGTTACCACTCACCATCAGGTGGGCCATCTGCTCGTCTGCCGCAAAGGCCATAAAAAAAAAAAAAAAAAAAAAAAATGTCACATGACCTTGCTGTCCCGTCGGCTGTAGTAAGCTATTGAAGCGATGACATTGTGCCTTTTTGTAAGACCTATTTTATGTGACTTGGTTTTGGATGCATTTGTCATTACAGACATTACACATTACTTTCGTTTGAAATAACTGCGGTTGCCGGGCGAGAACATTGACAAATCGAGATAGATATTAACATGTTTTCGGAAGTTGAATTTATTTATTTGGGACTGTTTGTTCCAAACATATATACTGATTAACAACAATACACTTGTTGTTAATCAGTATATATTGGAGCTTCTATCTCAAAAGTATGTGCTGCATGGTAATTTGACATAATTGTCTACTTGTCCATGCTCATTTTAATAACCACTTCTTGGGAAAGTACTAATAACTTTCAGCATTGTACCCAATTTTTCCATGTTTTGCCAGTTTAAACTCTTCGATCTTCTATATAACTTGCATGCATGTGCTCTATGGTATTGTAGCCTTTTCTGGCTGGGATCTGGCTTCTGTAGGTGGTTGAAAGTCGTCAAACCTACGCGCGTTCAAACATATTGTAAACGACTTGACTATCTGATGGTTTAACAGTTTTTTTTGCTGTTTTGTTCTCCTTATCGAAGAACTGTGCCATACTTTAGGCGTTTTGCCTTCGAGTTAGGTGGAATTGAAGTGCTTTCCGTACTCGTCGTTCACGCATTTTATGTAAAACGGTCATAATTCTAAGCATTTGCGATATCTAGCTTCTGTTGTATTTAAGCTGCTTGAGATACACAAAAATCTCAAAACTTGCGTTTGGAATATTTTCTGTGAAGTGTTGAGATTTTTTGATTTACAGAATGTTAAGACAAAACAATAATATTTAAAATTATTAATTTTCTGGTGCAGTTGATCAAATTCCTAGAGGAAAAGTGTGCGAGCGACCCCTCGCTAGTGAGCACAGAGCGTGAGGTGCTGGAGCGCGCGTGCACCGTGCACCACCTGGACAAGCCGGAGCTGCATCTTCATTGGGCGCACTTCGAGGAGGCGCATGGCAACACTGCGCGTGCGGCGGACATCCTCGACCGCCTCGAGAAGGCGTGCCCCGGCCTGCTGCAGATACAGTACAGGTAGCTGTGCATGGCAACACTGCGCGTGCGGCGGACATCCTCGACCGCCTCGAGAAGGCGTGCCCCGGCCTGCTGCAGATACAGTACAGGTAGCTGTGCATGGCAACACTGCGCGTGCGGCGGACATCCTCGACCGCCTCGAGAAGGCGTGCCCCGGCCAAATTACTCTCTATTTAGAATCAAGAAAATATTAGAAAATTGTTAATTGTTGTTCCATCAATTGTTATTGTCGGGTAGGTACGAACGTCTTACAAGCAAACACTCGTAGCAAATTTTAATTGCTCAAGTGTCACCTCTAGTGTGTTTTTGTGACCGAACCAAGCCACCAGGCACCTTCGACGTGGAAAGAGATTGACATCTTGTATTTATGGCTTTTAAAATTTTGTACCATGTAAAATTAGGTTCCAATTCAATTTCCTAAGATGCTCACAGCTTAAAAGTTTGAAACTAATAGAAAAAAACGTCAGAACGTAGTTAATATAGTTAAGTTCCAACCAAAGAAACTTAATCATCTTATGATGACTATTACAGGCGCGTGAACCTCGAGCGTCGTCGCGGCGACTATGACAAATGCGTCCAACTGTACGAGAGCTACCTCTCTGGTGCGAAGAACAAAGCGGTCGCGTCGGCGCTGGCGGTGAAATACGCACGGTTCCTGTTCCACGTGCGCCAGGACTCGGCCGCCGCGCGGAAGGTCCTGGACGACGCTATAACCAGGGACCCGCTCAACCAACGGCTTTACATGCAGCGCTTGGACTTGGCGGTGCATACGCCAGGGATCAAGTTCGAGGAGCTTGAAGGTTTGTAGTCCTAGTTAATTTTAATACATATATAGAGTAGTGACATAACTTATAGGTGTCGTCCTGAATTACTATAATTACATTTGAGTTAAGTATAACAGAAAAATGACATTAGCTCTTCCTGTTCATTTACATATACAGTGAGGTGCAACGTCTGTCACACCAGTCTGGCTGACGTTGCTATTTGTTTAAAATTATCCAATTCTCTTTACAGCTATAATTGCTGTTAACATCATATTTAGTCAGAATAGTTAGAAGATAGGCAGTAGCAAAATGTGTATTTTAATTCCGTCACTATGCGCATAAAAATCTATCGTGATATTTATTTTTTGTAAAGGCGAACTAATATTGCTAAATATAGTTATTCGCTGTTCGAGTGTGTTATTCGATGGGTTGCCGAGGTTCCGGAAGGAATTTATGTCGGGATATCGTGCATAGCCTTGGTATAACAGAATCTATTGGCATGCTATGATGTTATAAGGGCATCTTGACAACACCCTTCAAGGTAAAGTAAACATTATGTCCTCTTAAAATAATGGTAATACTAAGTACCTCGTATTGCTGTTACGTATTATTTTGAATACTGAGTCTTAAATTTTTACTTAGTTTAGGACAAAGGAGACGGCTAAACGACTGCCCTTAACATGTATAAATATATCACACTGCCTCGTAATTTTTATATATTCATTAATGAATTGTTACATGATTATTCTTTTCCTAGAACTTTCGTGAAAAAATAATTAAATAAAAAGTTTTAAAACCGTTTTCCTATTTTCCGGACTTGAATAGTGTTGACATTTAAATGAGATAATCAATTATTGTAGTTTCGGTCAATATACAAAATAATCGATATGTACGGACATAGCGGATTAAAATAATTCAATAAAAATCAATAAATAATAGAGAAGAATATTTTCTGTACAGAAATGTTTAATTAATTAACAACAAATAAGTATTTTATTCACACGATAATATCGGTTTCCTAATCGATGTTATTGTATTGAGAGTTTATTCTCACAGCACTTTAAAAATGTCAGATGTCAATATCAGATGTTATACGACTTTTGTTTGTTCGATTGTTCGTTGCGATATCACTTGATTTTTGATTTTAATACTGACCCTGCATTTCTAAATGGACCTATTGTGTATTGTGCCTACTTGCCGACTTCAAATGCGTAACAACCATGAATTAAAATCGACATTCGTCAATATACATATTAAATAATGGAGTTGTGTATTTTAATCACAATCAAGAATTAATGTCGACATTCTTCAATATATGTATAGGTATCCATCATTCACTACAATAGTAATATATTACCCAGTTATTTTTCCTGTACTAAAATGCCTACCTAAAGTTCATAGCAAATTCTCTAGTTGTAGTTTTGCGACCATAATATCGTAGGAGTTTCTATGATATGTTTTTCAAGATTGTAATAATATGGAAAGTTCATGGAACTTTTTTTATATCACATTAACTTTCAGGTACCCAGCATTAGATGCAACTACGTCCAGTATTTATACATTGCAAGGGCAATTGCCCATATTGTACTTAGCCATCTCCTTTAGTATTTCTGTCTGGCTTAGCGATGATTCGATCTCGACTCCTTATTTGTCTGAATGTTGATGGATTCTGACGGCTGGAAGTAAAGATTTTGTTCGGCGGGCAGAGCTGGCGATGTCGTACGAGCGGCAGGAGGGCGCGGAGGCGGAGGCGAGCGCGGCGCTGGCGTGGCGCCGCCGCGAGCTGGCCGAGGAGCTGGGCGACGCCGCGGCCGCGCGCGCCGCGCACCTGCACGCGCGGCACCTGGCGCGCCACCTGCGCAAGCGCGCGCGCAAGGACAAGCACGACCCGCCGCCGCCGCCCAGGTACCAGCCCAGCCACCTGCACACCACACGCACACCCATCCCCGCTACCCTCCCCCCGCTCCCTGGCGCTAGCGTGGCGCCGCCGCGAGCTGGCCGAGGAGCTGGCACCTGCACGCGCGGCACCTGGCGCGCCACCTGCGCAAGCGCGCGCGCAAGGACAAGCACGACCCGCCGCCGCCGCCCAGGTACCAGCCCAGCCACCTGCACACCACACGCACACCCATCCCCGCTACCCTCCCCCCGCTCCCTGGCGCTAGCGTGGCGCCGCCGCGAGCTGGCCGAGGAGCTGGCACCTGCACGCGCGGCACGACCCGCCGCCGCCGCCCAGTCAAAGCAAGAATACATGGGCGGTGTATCCCCTACTTTTGACGTGAAACGTCTTTAAAATCGCGCCGAAACATACGGGTACCAGGTTTAAAAAGTGGACCGTAACGAAAAGGTCTATATCATCGTACCTTAATAATTAAAAAAGTATTAGTCTTAGAAACAAAAATATGGTGTGAATATTTCACTTATATAGTCAGCTCGCTGTTGTGACATTGAGTTTTTTTATTAAAATTCTTAAAACACCGTCAATCTTGTTTTTAATTAAAGCGATTTCCTAACATAGACGTTTCACGTTAAAACCAACGGCCGTGTGCCCTGGCACAGCCCCACCCGATTTTTTTTTGTATACTATAAATCACTTTCACCATTACTTTCGCTATAAACTTAACAGATCTCTCAGACACGACACCTCTTAGATTCCCCAGAGTCACTATTGCCAGTCGATGTACATTCCAAAAAAGACCTGATCACAAAATAATCTTTGAAAATATTTATAATAGCTGCCTTATCATATTCAGAGGTTGAACAGGCTAAATGGAACATTTAGTTTAACATTCAAAAGTCTAAGTAGTGGCATACTTCAACTGGCCCATGTAAATGTAATTTTCGGTGTGGCATCGCGGAGTTGTTTAACAGCGTGATGTTCTTTGGAAAGCTCTTATTGGGTTTGGATACGTTAATGACTAGCACGAACCCTGACGGCCGTGTCAGGCAGTAAAGTTAAAAGTATACGAACTAGGGTTTCTCAATTCTCGTGTTTTTTTTAATTCTTGGAACGAGAATTCTCGACCACTATTTTTCGAGAATTCTCGCGTTGTCGAGATATATGGAAATTTTTAAAAGTATCTGTGTTTTAACAATAAACCTACGCTTTTTATGCAATATTCAACAACATTTATTATTAGTTTCAATTGACTTTAAATTAAGTAAGTATATAAATTTTTTATCAAACGAAATAAACTCTAGCGAGATCTATTGTCATTATTTCTACACACAATTTTAGGACTAAATAGTCTTCACCTTTGGGAAAAACAAATAAAATATCTTCTAATAACAATGCCATCATGTCACCACAATAAAATTTAGTACCTTACATTACATACTATATAATTTACTTTAGTCTCTGTCTGTACTATAAACCTTTCTATTAAAATGTATAATTGAAACAACAGTTTTTGAATTAGGTATAAAAATCAAACAATCAGACTAGCTTCATAATTACAATGTGTACGAGCTAGCTACGTACAACGCATTTTTCTATATCATCACATTTTTGTATTGACCTCAATTAGCTCTGCTGCACGAAATTATATTGCACATTTTCAGTTCGCATTAACCAACCATACCAGTCGCGCGTACTCAAACCACATTTATTTTAATTAATCAGTTAGTTTTAGTTTTTATATAATATACCAGTTACCACATCAATACCAATTTCATTTGTCGGAGCAACCCGAACACAATGAATAACAATAAGGTACAGGTAACTTATTTTAGTCCAACATTTCAATATTTGTTATATATAGACTTTTTTGTTATACCTAATAAATAATTAATAATCAGACTAATTATAATCACAATTTAAAGAGGAAACTGCTTTAAAAGCTAGCCATCTATGTATTTTTATTATTTAGGAAATAAGCTTTCAAAAATACGAGGGCATTTTCTGTTGACGTAGGCTTAACTGACAACAGCCTTGTACAAGTTTTCCAGATTTGGTGTTCTTTTGCTGGTTGATTCATATAGCTGAAACTCTTTTTTCGTGACGTGTGACCGCGTGACAGAGCCGCGCGCAAGAACAAGCGCGTTATTAAGTTTTAAAAATTGTTGACGTAATTTCTCGATTTCTCGACCACCTTTTTCTCGTCTCGAGGAAGGCAAAATTTCGATTCGAGAATTCTCGCAGAGAAACTCTAATACGAACACATTTTTAGTTTTTCATACATCAATGGATCCTATTTTCGATAGCTATTACTCGGCTTTCAGAGAGGGGACGTTCTAACGACCATTGAACAATTTCAGCTCGACAGCCGTAGAGACTAAGAAGAAGGAGCCCGCCACAGCGCCACCAGCGGCCAACACCAACAGCGGCTCGTACTACCAGGCGCCGGCCGCGCAGTCGTACGAGCAGTCGTACGCGCAGCCGTACCAGCCGCCCTGGTACCAGCAGCCGCCCGGCCCGTACCAGCACCACGCTCCCTGGCCGCAGTACCCCAACTACTACTAGCGCAGGGCCGCGGCCAGGGCCGCCAGCGCCGGGCACTCGATGCAGCAAAGGAACTTTTAACTCTCAATCTTCAGTGTTCGTATTTAATGTTAGTTTTTGCTGTTTCTATAATAAGAAAGTGGAAGTGAACTAAATTTCTTATAGTCGATAGTTTTACGAGAAAGAAATTTTCTATTTCTTTTTGTAATGAACGCAATGTATCTATCCAGATGCAGTATTGCTTGTAACACTGTAACGATAAGTAGTGCTTAGTTAGGTCATGGTGAATGCCCACTGTAGATGTTCATTTGTAGTTTCAGTTATGGTTCATATCTACGTCAAAATGTTATTTCGGAAAATTTTTATGACATTGACTGACACAGTTCGACATTTTAGGTAGTAGAGTACTTTCGTATTTTATTTTTTTATCATATGACAAAAAAAAATTCTTGAAAGTGAATTAATTGGTATTATTTGAACTTTGAACCTTGTTCATATGAATATTCGTACAAAATATTGATGCAGGCTTTATCTTTTATTACAATTTTCAAGCCAGGTTTTGAAAGTCGCTTCTGACTGCAATAAATAATGTTGGATGTATAATGTAATAACTATAAGAGGGATTTTGTAGTAAGTTGAACTCTATAATAGAAATATTAATTAGATTTAATGAAGCAATTGAATTTTAATTATACTTATAATTTACTGCAACACCAAGTACAAAGCATTATTACTGATATGACCTGAGTGCTTTTGTTTTGAATACTTCAATGAAACTCATGATTTGGTATGCAGTTCAAGCTGAATATATGTACATGTACAATCGACTACAAAGAGATAGTTACAGTAAAAATTAGTCATGTTTACACTCTAGTGTATAGTTTTTTGTAACTACCTGTATTTAATTTACTATTGACTTTGAAGATTAATCAATATATTAATATCAAAATCTGGGCAATGTCGATCATATTATTACTCAGTATATTTAATGCTGTAGTTGGCTGGCACAAAACTTCCAAGTGTTGAAAACAGGCTTTGTGTATGTTTTTAATCGTACATAATTATAACAGTAGTGTCAGGATGAGGTATTCTATGAGAATTGGATATACTAATTGCTCTATGTATACATGTATTTCGAATGAGAGTGATTCCTTCGTTAGCTATGAACAAGCTGTATTCGTTATAACAACATTGATTACGGCAGTCACTAGTACGTCGTGTTGCGACTTATTGTTCAAGAGAATAACTAAATATAGCTTTTCTATTTATAAAATTGTGCACGAGTTTTTTTAGATTGCGACATAGTTTTGACCCGAGGGAATGGAAGTGTTTGTGATGTATTAAATGTAAGGTATTTACTAAGTTGAATTGTCTAGACTATTAAACTATGAATAACTACTATATAATGTGCCTCCAATTTGTAACAAATGGTTTCGAAACATACTATAGCTTCCAAGAACTATAATAAACAATAAGAAATAATAAAAAAAAACACATTTAGTAAAGAAACTTGTATTAAATTTTATAATCTGAGAAATTACATAAATGAATGTATTTTGGGATAGAATTAATAATTAAAGTTGTATTATAAATATTCCGCATTTCATTTTAAACTCCGATCATTATTATTTCAATTAAACATCATTTTAGAATCGATTATTAATTATATTAATTCTAAACTTTTACCTAAAGAAAAAATCAAATTTCAGCAACAGATTTAATCAGACTGAACCTGAAACAATTATCTGTATTGACATAAAAATATTTTACTCTCGAGTAAAATGTAGTAAGAATATTATTTTTTCTGATAATTAACCCGAGGCAGGTGGGAATTAAAGGAAGTGAAATTGAGAACATAGGGAATGAATTTTAACTACATTCAAACAATAATGTAATCAACATGACAAGTGAAAGGTAAATTATTGAAATGACTGATAATCGTAAGCTGTTTAGGGTAGTCATATTCATTAAATAAATAGATCAACAGGATCTTTATGTTGAACAATTGATTTCGTCTTTAAAAATAATGAAACTACTATAAGATTTCACATTATATTACATAAAATAGCAATATGAAGTACTACATATACATATAAAAAAGTACAACATTATTTAATAAATTTCAGTTATTTTCGAAATATTGTCACGCCTATATTTCGATAAATGCTTTCATAAAAGTATTAAGCTTATGCTTAATTAACAGATAAATTTTGGTTTTACAATGTCCAGAAGGATAGCTTTATCTAAACATAACTAACATTTTTTCCTTAATATCTTATAAATATATCAAATACAACTAGGAAATACATTGACAAAACACCAATTTATATTCTCGAAAGATGAGTCAATTGATCACAACATGCACTTGTTTATTATACAATGAATAAAGCAAAATGCTTCGAAGTCCAAAACAGCCATCATACCAAGATGGCTTATATTAACCTTCATCATGAGCATGCTGCCTTGGCTGCTTTCACAGCTGCAAAAAGAAATAACCATGTGTTAGAAAAGGACAATGACAAAACAAGCGTATTGCTCATATCGTAAAAGAGAAAGTACCTTCGCGCTCCTTGCGACGCAACTTTTTACGGCGCCGGTCGATGGCGGCTAGCTCGGCCTTCACCGAATGATACACCTTGCGTAGGTCCGCTAGCCGCGTTTGCAAAATGTTAATTCGAGTCTGACAATCCCATGTAGGATCTGTAAATATGTTTGTCAACACCTTATTATCAGTGTCATTCTTAATCAATATACGTATTATAGAAAGCAACGGCTTTCTATAATTTAAAGATCCGTCGATTCGTTCGCGCCATATCGAATTTTCCTACTGCAAAGACTCCCCTGGTAAAGAATCTTTTTATTTTTTTATTGGGGGGGGAAATGTGACCCTATGCACAATGACACCGCGCTGGCAAGGCACGGCCGTGTGTGAGGCTCTTCGGTCATAGAGGACCGGCCTACCCACTAAAACCCCCCCGAGTTCTCTAGGCCCATGCAGGGCACATGGCGGGGTGCGCTTTCGCGATTCGACCGCCATCCCCTGGTAAAGATGCTATATTTTTTGGGATATATTGACAAATAAGCTGACTAAACTAACCAACGATAATGGTTATAGTCGCCTATAGTACATATGGTCCCTCTTTTTTTTTCGGGGGAAATGCTCCTTATGCACTGTGTGTGGGGCTCTCCGGTCTGAGAGACCGGCCTACCCACTAAAACCCCCCGGTGTCCTCAGAGCCCATACCGGGGCGCGTGGCGGGTTGCGCTTTCGCGATTCTACCGCCACACGCCATGGACTAGCTCGACCTAGTTAGTCGAGCCATCGCCAAGGGGGGGGATTATCCGATAACACTAGGACAATCCCCGGGTAGAGAGACACTTCAACGGCGTGCGCGGTAGCCAGCCGCGCACGCTGCCTTCACGGCAACATATGGTTCCCCTAAGACTCGCAGGACTTTGGTATAGTTCCTCTAGTGAAAATCCTATATCTTTCCATTGGATACACAGAACTATCCTCATAAATTGTGTACGCCTTGTTAGTAGGCACAATTAATACCTAATAGTAAGCACAATTAATCTACACATGTATATGTATGTGTACGTATATGTGTGGGTGTATGTGTGCATATATATGTGTGTGTGTGTTATTTTATTGACTATAAATTGTTTTTGTAATTATTTTAGTTATGTTGTATTTGTAGCAACATACCTACCACATTGTTGCGCCCAACAGGGTTCAAAATTGTCTGACCATCTTTTAAAATTTTGGAAACAATAAAGTATTGAGTATAGGCCCTTGAGTTACTGGTGAACAGACTTGACAATGTTCTATCAGTGACAAGTATTGGTTGTGGTGGCCGCCGGTGTGTGTGTAGGATTACTGACCGAGCTCCACGTAGAAGTTGTACTTGTGCGGGTGGTGGTGGTGGTCGTCGGTGTCGCGGCGGCGGCGGCGCGGCCGGCCGGCGCCGGGCCCGGAGCCGGAGCCGGAGCCGGACGGCACCGCAGCCACCGCGCCGGCAGAACTCTCCGAGGCTTTGCGCGATCTTACGCCTGCCAACATTATACCTATTTATGCAACAGTCTCCTTATATATATTACGAGCACCATTTTTTTGAAAGAAGAGGGTACAAGTTTTGTGAGGTTAATAACGCAAACAAGATTGATGGTAATTATTCAAACAAAGGGTATAAAACGCTAGAAAGAAGGAAACTGATGTATTCTAGGCGCAATATCATAATAGTATTTATATGTAGGTACAAAAAAAATACCCGTAGTGAAAATTCGCCACGCCTCAACTACGTGTAATAAGTGTATTTATAAATTGTAATAGTATAATTATTATTGAACAAAACGTTCTGTATATTTTAACTAGAGGGCAGCACTTTGTATGAAATTACTTTGTGTTCTTGCTGTATAATACCTCTTAAAGATAAAGTTCTCTTCTTTATTAAATCAGTGTCGTTCCTTTGATAAAAGACCCATAAATCCAGGTTAATTAATTAATCCATAAATTCAGGTTATAAAGTGTGCCTTTTAGGGCACACTTTATCGCAAAAGGGATTGATATAAAAGTAATTAGAAAATTAATACTCAAGATTTATGTATAAGTTATGGAGAAAGTAGTGATCTCAGTGGCTATTCAGTGCCAGTGTTATCAGATTCTGATTTTGAAGGCAATACTACTGGCTACATTTTCAAAATAAATGGAGGACCTATAACATGATTTTGCCAGAAACAAAAGACTACTGCTCTCACCACAACTGATGCAGAATTTGTAGCTGCTTGCAAAGGAGATATTGTGATTGCAGCAATTATTATGAAAGTTAGGTGAAATGTAAAATATGTTCCATTGTATGTTGATAACCAGAGTGCTATCAAGCTAATTAGCAATCCAAAGTATCATAAGAAAACACATAGATATAAAATTTAACTTTATAAGGGTTTATAAGTTGGGTGTAATTAAGCTAAACTGTATTCCTAGCAACAGTCAATTAGCAGATATGTTAACCAAAGTTTTGCCGAATCAAACTTTTATGTATTTCAGAGAACAGTTTTTGTTTTCTTTACATAACTTTGTTAACAAAATTTGAGCAAGTTTTTTTAATATTTTTTGTATATAGTTGAAATTTAGCGGGAATATTGAATAAAACCTTCTGTATTAAGAAAATTTAACTAGAGGGCACCAATTTGTATGAAATTTTTTGTTACTTTGTGTTCTTGCTACGTAATACTGTTTAAAGATAAAGTTCTATTGTTTATTAAATTAGTTTTGTTTCTTTGATAAAAGACCCATAATCCTTCAATTATTAACAGAATTTTAAATGAAAGTATAGTAAATGTTATCAGACTGTAGATTCCATTAGACATTTGGGACATATTGTGCTGTAGGTGAAATCTATATTTCATATTATTATTATCATCACGCAATACAAGTATGCATATATGTGACGTAAGGAATGCAATATAGCGTAGATGCTAAATTTGGATCCTGTATCTATATTTTCGCTTGCTTTAATAGCGTCATTGTATTTTATTTACGCAACAAAAAACTAGTGACAATCGTTTTGAAATACGCCCACTCACCGTGGGATTTGTCCACCTCCAGAAGTGGGTTGTTAGGGCGGACTTCCTCGTCCTCATCCTTGCGTTCCGACGGACTGTCCCGTTCTGATATACGGCGGTCTCTGCAACAAACATCAACAAACTTACAAATCGGAAATGATCAATTACCCGTCAAGTAGTCTTAATCTCTTCACATGGTCGCAAAGAGAACTTATGAGACGATATGAGACCGTGGACGTTACCTGTCACAAATCGCCAACTTCATGTGCCACATACAGATATTGAATATGTCTAATTGGCCCTTAATAAGGCTTGAATGTTGGGGTCTTTGGAGATTATTTTAGCTGTAATATAAGATCTAAACAACAAATATGTATGTAGACAAATTTAATCTTAAGGAATAAAGTCAGATTTATGTTATTAAAAATGACTCTTTGTTTCAAGGAGGAATGCGTAACACAATTCGTAAAATATTAATTAAGCCAATATATTTGTTATAATGTAAAATTATAGTTAAGTCAATCAATAGACAACACGTCAGGTCCCCCTTTTTATGAAATAAGGCTATTTGATTGTTTCGAATAGTCGGGAGTAGTCAAGGCATCAATTTGAAATACAGTTTAGACTTCCAAATATAGTTTTCTTTGTCTAAATATAACTTATAAAAGGTTATAATGCAAATTAAATATTATTTTAATTATAAAACAATGTAAAAACAGATTCGATTACTCTTGACATGTTTTTTAACAATGGCAGCGCTTGAAATGTTCAACTTGAGTTCGACAAAGCTATCCACTACAGTTCAAAAAAGAATTTTAGTTTTACGTTTATAATTTGCGTTTTTATTCGAATACATATCTCGATTACGTAACTTATTTTTATGTTTGTTTTTCTTCGAAAATTAAATACAGATTGTTTAGGATTTATGACATTCGGACCGTAAGAAAAGGAGGGCAATAAAAAAAAAGATTTTGACATTAGATTCGAGCTTGACTGTCACTACGCATTATATCTGGGTCGCATTTTTTCAGCATTATTAATTGAATATTTACGGAAATATATTACAGTGATTTATATACGGTTTCATCCCAATATCACTTACGAATAAACACAAACAGCGGGTGTTTAGTGTCTTGAAGACGGGATTGGATGAGAAAGTGGACGGCCACGCGTTCTCCCATTAACACTACAAGTATCGTAATATATGATATATATTTATAAACACATAAGCCTTGGTGCAAGAGCTGTCTGGTAAGTAAATTAAATTAGTAAAATAAATAAATATAGCAATTGCGGGTGTTATTGGAACACAGATTATTTTTAAACCCTTTATATTTACTGTCTGAAATTATTTCAGCTACATCGTGGTTCTGTGTTTGTTCAGCAAAATGTGCAGTGAGTAAGTGCGGTTACCTGTGCGGGGACATGTCGAGGCTGCTGTCGGGGGTGGTGGGCGGCGTGTTGTCGAGCAGCGCGTGCCGCCGCGGCCACGCGCCCGCGCCCGCGCCCGCGCTCGCGCCCGCACCCGCACCCGCGCTCGCCGGGCCCTCCGCGCTCGCTCCCGCGCCCGCGCCCGCTCCCGCGCCTGCTCCCGCGCCCGCGCCGACGCCTGCGCCGCTCCCGCCCCCGGCCCCGGCCCCGGCCCCGCGCGACGCCGACGAACCATCGCTCCGGCGTTCCTCTAAAAAATATCACTATAGTACTTCTTTGTAAGAAAGTTTAATGTTACTACTATAGTACATTACTGCAGCGGCCAGCGGCAGAGGCATTGATAGACGAACGGGTACATGTGGGCTGAGGCGAAGCCGAGCCACACATACGTAAGTCCATCAATGCCTAGTTGTGGCCAAGGCTTGTATAGTACTTTTCTCAAATAATGCGCGGAAATTAAAACTAAGTAGTACGAAGCAGAACTTTTATTTGAAAATACAGTTTTTTCATTATAAAACAGTTTTCTTTTTGTTTGCAAGCCAGTTCGATATATAAATAAAACTCTAATAAGTTGCCTCCTTGGTTTGCCATTTTTCGGAGCAACAAATCGCTCCTTTTTTAAAATACACGATAGATATAAATTTACATGTATATTTATTTGGCCGCTAAAACACGACAGATATGGATTTTCATACATTTGCCGGCCGCTGCTCGCGTGTATTAATACAGCAATTTCGATTTATCTCGAAGAAGGTTGTCAAAATAATGCTCAAATTTCCAAGCATGTTTGAGAAAAATACATATTTTTCTTATTGAGTATGAAATGGCGCCATTTTGAATCGCAGCTGAAGCGAGAGATTTTACTGAGCGAAGAATCCTGAACATAGTAACAAATACAAGTATACAATCCTGAGCCTCACTGCGCTAATTATTAGATCGTTATCTCTATATTTTTTCATTATACTTGATTATACCTTTAGTATCAGAAAAAGATTATCCCTCGTTAAAAAAGCTGTCGTCAGTTTGTATGCAATATTTGCAACTACTGCTTGCTAATAGACGATAGATGCTCGGCTGGAAGTTCAATGTAAAATCATAAGGTTAATCAAAATTCGAGTAGATAAATATGTTCTCAATCCGTCCGTTTAACTGTGTCATAATAAAACACAGCAATTCTCATTATTGACTTCAAAATATGCACTACACATACGATTGTTTACAGAGTTGACGTATTATATCTAGATACAACAATACATTAATTTAAATAAAAGGTTCTGCTAAAACTTCAATATCAATCTCTGCAATTATTAAAAAAAAATTATTGATTATTATTTCAAATAAGTATATTCTTTTTACATAGGTAGGTAAGTGCATCTATACCATAACTCTTATTATTTTTAATAATTTCGATATTGTATCAGTTTAAACGATAAAATTGTTCTTCTATGAACCCGAAAAGCATTCAAATCCCTGAAACTATTAATTTTTGGTTTGGATCATCACTCGAATTACAGGATAGTCAAAGTTAATTAATTAATTCAAAATAGTCCAATATAAAGATAGAATAAATATATTACGTATAGAACAGTTTTATTATATTTAATATGAATATAACATTAAAATGACATTAATGTTAAAAAAAATATGTTCATCGATGTGTGTGTGAACTTTTGCGTATAAACGTGAAGAGCTGAGACAAAGTTGAGCATAGTATTTAATATTTCACATAAAATATTTATTCTTATATTTGTAAATCATTTAATTAATCAAATAAAAAAACAGAAACATCCAGTCAATCGATAATACAAACAAACATTGTAGTCTGTCTACAAAGTCCTGAAAATAACGTTTTGGGAACTAACATTTTTGGAGCGGGCTGTTGGCGATGATAACGGAAACCTCTTTTAATTTGAGGGCTTCCTTGACAGTTTGTAGCTTAAATGCATTACGTTGTCCGCTGTAAAGTGTCGGTATAACTCACCCTTGGAATGTGAATGGTGCGGAGGCGCGCACGCAAACGGCATTTGCAGCCGCTGGCGCGGCGGCGCCGGCTCGCTGTCGGGTGCCGGCGAGCCGGGTATGGTCTCCTCGCACAGCAACAGCGATATGTTGCTGTCCTCCTCCGCCGCGGCGGCAGCCAGCCCGGCCATCGCGCCGCCGCCGCTGCCGCCGCCGGGCGCCGCCGCGCTGCCGCCGCCCGGGGCCGCTCCGCCCGCACCTATACGGCCGCTGCCCGCCACCACTACACTAGCACCTGTGCATGTATTTGCGCATTAGCTCTATCACTCACAGGTTTACACTAGAGGTGTAAAAGTAACGGAAAAACACGTACCCGTATGTATTCGTTACTATAACAATCAGTACTCGTTACTTTCGTATCGTTACTCGTTATTTCTAATGCTAGAGAAATGAAACGTAATCGACGTACAGTATGACGTCCCGGCGCACCGTACCATACGCAGTTTGGTATGTATACGTATTATTTCTACAAATTCAAATTACGAATGTTGCGATGCCTAGTACATATTCCTATAAGAATAAGTACTAGGCGCGGCATAACATATCGGCAAGAAACGTTTCAATACACGCGTCAATGGTACAGTGCGCGACTGAAACATTGTATGTTGCCATGATACGAAACATGCGAGTAACGAAATGTATTCATGAGTAACGTTTCGTTACTCGGTAACGAATACATACGGTTTGCTACAGCTTTAGTTTACACCAACGAAATAGACCAGTATCAAAATACTTATTGATAAATTAAAAATACTATCAAAAGACAAAAATTCTTCATTGAACATAGTCCTTTACACCCACTCATTGAGATGTCAATGAGTGGGTGTTAAGGACTAAATACATGATGATGTATTTGATGTCAATGAGTGGGCTCACCTCCACCATCTGCAGGTCTACTCTTGAAACCAAGTTGATATTATGATAAATACTAGTGATGTGCCGCGTCGTCCAAAAATCTAGATCCGCGTATACAGATCTGACTACGGATATTTGGTGTCAAGATCCGCAGATACGGTTCTTAACATTCTTACTTCTTACACAATCAGTGTTGGTGCGCGCGATCTTGAGTTGAAACATGTTTCGACTTGCACCGCGCGGCGGGTCTTTTTTTGTTTTGTTTTACTTTAATGTGACACTGTGCAGCAAGATAACGTTTGTGTTTGATATTGGTACATGATTTAAAAAAAATGTCTAAGTTTAGTACTGTAATATGGAATTATTTTGTGATAATAAATGATGAATATGCAAAGTGTAAAATTTGTGATGGAAAGTATTTTCGTAAGGGTAAAGGCTCAACTCAATCAAAAAATCATTTACAAAGAAAATATCCTCAAGTATATGAATTATTCTTTTAAAGAAGACTGCTAAATAGATTCGTAAAAGATCTGCCAAAAAATAACAAATACAGACACGGATACGAATCTTTCTTCTGCCTCGGATATCCGCGGATACGGATAGAGACATCCGGCACATTACTAATACATACGAGGTGTGTTCAAAAAGTAAGGTGACTTTTCAAATTTCGCGGGCAACGTACTTTCGATTATCGATTTTTTTGTTTTGTTATGTTGGCACACTCTTCCCGAACATCTGTACGAAGTTTCAAGTGTACAGCATTTTTTGTTTGGTTGTGAGAGGCGTAAAGGTGTTTTGCGTGCTCGGTGATTTCTTGCTATCGAAAAATATGGATCAAAGGATTTGTATCAAATTTTGTGTAAAAAATAAAATAAAGTGCTCCGAAACACTTAAAATGTTGACAGTAGCATACGGTGAAACTGTTCTGAGTAAAAAAAATGTTTACAAGTGGTACAAACTCTTCCAAGATGGCCGGGAAGATGCCAATGACGAGCCTCGCTCTGGACGCCCAAGCACATCAACAACTGATGAAAACGTTCAAGCAGTGAAGAAAATTGTTTTGGAAAATCGTCGAATCACTATCAGAGAAGTTGCTGAGGATGTTGGTATATCACTTGGCTCGTGCCATGAAATTTTTTCTAACGTTTTGGACATGAGACGTGTGTCAGCGAAGTTTGTTCCGAAATTGCTAAATTTTGACCAAAAGAACCGTCGCATGAGCATCGCTCAAGAACTGTTGAATGACGTCAACGACGACCCAGATTTACTCAAAAGGGTCATAACTGGTGACGAATCATGGGTATATGGTTATGACGTCGAAACCAAAGTCCAATCGTCCCAATGGAAGACCCCAGATGAGCCAAGAATGAATTGAATGAAATGAATGAATACTTTATTTGCATCATTTCACAACACACAAAAACAGACATAAAATAAAATAAATCAAACTTAATAACTAACAAATTGAACGAGGAAAGGATGGATTGCTAACTTCTGACGAGTTAAATACGTATACGTAGAACCAGCAACCAACTCACCTCAGTCCATGTTACTACATACTTATAACTAAATAATTATACAATACATGCGTGCTGCAGAGATACAAAAAGGCGATAGCTCAGCGACTGATTTTGCTTCAAGAGCAAAGCACTGGTATTCTGCTACAGCCCAGAGGATGAGGACAGGAAGAAAACTAAATGAAAATGTAAATTAAAAAGATAATATATAATACTACATCAACCACATCTATATCAACCGTGGATTAAACCATGAATAACAGCTGAATTGTTGAGTAAACAAGTGAACAAGTGATGCCTGTGTACCAAATAAATACATATATATAATAATGAAATTAATAATATAATATAGAGAACCCCAGTCATCAGATCAACACGCCCCACAAACGGTTGAAAAAAAGAAAGAAAAAAAAAAACGGTCGAGAATTAGATAATAAAATCCGCCACCGAGTAACCATTTGGTATACCCACACGTTGCTTTTCCAAAAGAAATAATTTAAATTGTTTTTAAATGTAGATTTAGAGGTAATTAGTCTCATTGGAGGGGGTATATTGTTCCAACACTTGGTAGCTAGATAGCGGAAACTACCGTTGAAAGACGTGGACCTGTGTGAATGAACTTCTAGTAGACATTTCCTGGTAGATCTGGTTCCATACCTGTTATGAAATGGTGTTATTTTTATTTTTGAAAAGAGGTATGTTGGAGTTTTTGAATTAATTATATCAAATAAAAGACTCGCCAGGTGTAGATGTCTTCTAGAAGTCATATTGAGCATCAAGGCTTTGTTTAGGTACGGTGAGATATGAGTCCTGGGAGGTATTTTATAGCAAAAACGGCAGCAGGCGTTTTGAACACGTTGAATAAGACGACGACTCCTTGATTGAAGTCGTGGCCCATATATTAGATCCCCGTAATTTAGCTTTGACAGAACCAGTGATTCGCATAGAAGGACTCGGACTCTTTCATCCAGCAAGTCACGGATTCCATATATGATCTTGAGTCTATAAAAACAAGAGGCAACTAAATTCCTTATATGAGAGTCATAATGCAACTGGCTATCAAAGACTACGCCCAAATTCCTTGCCTCAACGACTCTCTCAATAGCCTGACCACTTATTTTAACTTTCGGCTCACCACTTAAGCACATTGAGATTTGTTTCTTGGTCCCTAGCATCATGTATTTGGACTTACATGGGTTAAGAACAATCCATTATTTTCAGACCACACAGCAACCCCGTTAAGATCCTCATTTAATTTGTTTACAACTTCATCGAAATCATTTATATTCCCCGATAAATAGAGCTGTAAATCGTCAGCGTACAGATGATATTTACAATATTTGATATTTTTCACGATGTCAGCACTATATATAATAAAGAGTAGGGGTCCCAGTATGGATCCCTGTGGCACTCCACGTTGCAATCTCTGACGCGCCAGACACAGCAAGCAGACGCAAGACCGAAAAAAGCACGCCAAGTTCGATCAAATGTCAAAGTTTTGCTCACTGTTTTCTTCGATTACCATGGCGTGGTGCATCAGGAGTTCTTACCATATGGTCGTACGGTCAATAAACAGTATTATCTTGAAGTTATGCGCCGTTTGCGAAGAAGCAATGCGAAGAAAACGTCCAGAATTGTGGAAAAATAATTCATGGCTTTTGCATCACGATAATGCCCCTGCTCACTCATCTTTGCTTGTGAGAGATTTTTTGGCCAAAAACAACACCACAATCATGCCTCGGCCACCATATTCACCGGATTTGGCCCCATGTGACTTTTTCTTGTTTCCAAAACTAAAGAGACCTATGAAAGGACGGATTTGCTTCAATTTGCAACGATTGAAGAGATAAAGACTGTATCGCTGGAAGAACTCAAGGCTATACTGAAAAGTGCTTATGAGAAGTGCTTTGAGGATTGGAAAAACCGTTGGCACAAGTGTATTGTATCTGAGGGGGATTACTTTGAAGGGGACAACATAAATATTGATGAATAAATAAATATTTTTTCTTAAAAATACAAAGTCACCTTACTTTTTGAACACACCTCGTACGTTTATATTATAACCATGTTTCGTGTTCTTGCAACATTCCTTCTCGCACAGTCCACTAGCTGGGCGCCTCACAGCAAAAATGACTTGTCTTTGATTTCGAGATTGGTCATCGTTTCAAAAAATCTGTTAAACAGAGTATTCTGAGCTAACTCACTGTGTTTTCTTTCGTTCTTGCAGGCATCTTCTAGCATGAGCAGCGACTCGCCCGCGCTCCACTCGCCGGGCGACTTGCCGGCGTGCAGCGAGCGCGCGCCGGCGCCGCCCAGCGCTCCTGCGGGGCCACGCGACGTCTCTGAACTACCACTGCCCCATTCCTCGATCGATAGCTTGTCTATTATCAACCTAGAACGTTAACAAATAAAATCGGTTTCAAAACGTTGGTAGTGTTTTAAGTGGTAGGATAAGGCAGTGAATCACGTATAAGAGTTCTATATATATATGCATGGGTAATTTTAAAACCATTTTATACAATTTAAATATTTTTGTGACACAATGTCTTTTTTATGAGTATGTAAAACACGTTCTAAAGACTAAATACGTTCGTCTATGGGTACATGTATAATTTTTTTATAACAAGATTCTACATAGTGTAGCTGAATTGCCTCTTCATAAGTTTAAGGTACATGTTAAAAAGATGCAAATGAGTAAGGGCTATTATTACAAAGTCAGTATTACATTCTAAAGTGTAAATATTTGTTTTCCCATATAAATTGTAAACACATATATTTATTTACAATAAATTATGTACATTCGTACATTGTATGATAATGACATAATTTATTGTAAATGTTGTTATAATTTGTGATAAAGCTGATAAGTTTCTTGCGGCCATTCCTCTTAGCAGTTTAAAAAATACGGCTTGAACGGGTGGCAGGGAAAAAAATTTGGACGATTCAAAAGAGCTTTCTATAAAGTCATATTTGAATAAAGTTAATTTTGATTTCGATTTAATTTTATTTGCGTATTTGCCTGTGTAGATTCGTACGATTTTCATTTTATGATCGACAAGCCATCGATCTACGTAGGGTACAAAGAGTTTGTTTGTATTCTTAATTTAACTGACCTCAAAGCGTCCATAGTTAGGAGGAACAGATATAGAGGAGCTTATAGCCAACCATTGGTGTAGGCTTACCACCATATTTATCTGTTGAGTAATTCCAGCTATGAACGAAACTTGTTTACTAACATATTTGTAGATGGCGCGAATAAGCTGCAGTTATGTCTATCGTACTCCATTGACGTTTAAAGCCCACCATAGAAAATAATACAGTTAAAATCGATGAACTTACCTTCTATCAGAATCGTCGGAGTCGCTGGAATCACTCCTATCTTCGTGTGGGAATGGGGGCAGCGGTAAGCTCGCGGCCACCGTCGCCGCTGACTGATTGATCTGCGACGATAACCTTTGTATTGTGTCACTCAGTACCTTATTATTTTTCCCTGGATTACTCAAAGGCAAATCGCAGACACTTTTTCTTCGTTCTAAGATATTTAACGGACTTAGCAGTCTAGGAGGCGATGCCTCTTTAGGCTTCACTTTCTTTACAAACACTAAGTCACGTTTACTATCCAAAAGGTTCGACGGCTCACCAAATATAGAGTCACCGAGATCAGATAATCCAAACTTTTTCATGGGTTCTGTTGCTTTAGGCAAAACTTTTGCAGGCTCTATTTTATTTAATTTAAGTTCTGGAGCCACAGGTGACACTTTATCTTCGGGTTTTATTATTTTTACAACATCCTTTTTAGGTGTAATAGGATGGTTTTCTTTTTTGGCTGGAGGCTCATCAGGAGGTGGAGACATTGAAAGCCTCTTAGCACTACTTATAGCCTTCAAAAGCTTTTCGGCTATTTTTGGTCCTTCAGACTGTAGCAAGAAACCCGGAGGAGGTTCAGGTAGAACATCCATTCTAGCTGGACTATCTGGTTCTGATTTGTCTTCCTCGGTGTCAATAAGTGGACTGGAAGGTAGATCTAGTTTTGAGGTCAAAATTGATTCCGGATCAAATTGTTTCGGCTCCACTTTTTCGTTATTTGTATTAAGGATATTTTCCTTGGGTTCTATTGGATTAAGTGGGATGCAAAGAACTTTCGGTGTGACGATATCAACTGTGCTTACATTTTTAAATTCATCTTCTTTTTCATTGTTGAAATCAAGGTTTGATGTCGAAACGGTACAGATAACCGGCGGATCTATTTTCTTCAGCGGCGGTGACTTGGGTGGTGTTTTTAATTCAGGTTCTTTTATTTCCTCTTCCAATTTAGCAATTGGCTTGTCATCGCTATCTTCGTTATCTTCTTTGGGAACTTCTATCTGTTCTATTACAGTTTCTACTGCAGGTGGATCTGTAGTCTCCATTTTAATTTCTTGGTCTATTATTTTATTAACCATAATAACATTTTCAGGAGCTGGACTGGCTCCTCTGTCTTCTTCATCATCTTCTTTTGTAGGTGTCTCCTCAGATTCATCCTCGGAAGACTGTTCATCATCAGCGGGACTATCTGGTGAGTCATCTATTAATTCTCTTAATTTTGTAACCTTATTTTTCTTAGAGTATGTTTCTTGATTTTTAGCTGGCGTGAATCCTTCAAAAATAGGTCCCGAGCTGCCCTCTCCTGGGAACGAGTCATCGTCCAGTGAAAATAATCCATCCTTCGAGTCCTCTTCTGCACTGTTTTGTTCCGGCATATCACGAGATGCAACAAATTCGCGGAATGGTGACAGAGATGGGGACCTGAGAGTTGATGGCCTCAATCTGATCGGATCTTCTGATATTTCTTCACTCAATGACTTGGATAATGTAGATGTATACTTGCTTGGGGAAATATCATCAAAAATGCGATGTGTTCGTTTCTTTTTTTCATCGTGCAATTCTAATTCGAAAGGTTCCGGTTCTTTGAACTCATAAACATCCTCAGGTTGCTTCTCTGGTTGAGGAGGTTCAGGCGGGGGTGCAACTACTTGAGCAGGGGGTGCAGTATCTTTGTCTGTATCAGGTTTTGATTCCTCAGCCTCTTGCTTGACAGTATTCAATCCTTTAAGTTCTGACCTTATTTCGTTAAGGTCATAGTCACGGCCCTGATGGCTATTAGCAGAAGTAGGTCGCAGTTTTTTAGGTGGCGAGACATTTGTTGGCGTTGAAATGTTTCTAATTGGTCTCTTTCGTGGTTTGCTAGAACTGCTGCTATCGCTTGATTTTGCGTCCTTCGATCTTGATGGTGCTGTAGTAAAAAAAAACCAATAAATAGTAAAATAAAAGAAATGTCAAAAAATCACTTCAAATTCTTATTGTGTTGAAACTTACTTGTGCTTTTACTTTTCTCGTCAGGCTTTTTTGGTGGTCTCTTGATATCATCATCACTATCTGAATCACTATCAGAATCCGATCGAGCTGAAGATTCTGAAAAATAAAATATTACATGTAAATTGATCTAAGTTTGAATTTTAAAAGAAAGATAATTTTCAAAAAAATTTAATTAAACAAAATAAATTGTACCTACCTTCCGTCCTTTTTGCTCTGACACGCCTACTGCAGCTTGAATTCTGAAAGTTAACAATAACCTTTACTTTTTATTATAAGATAAAATCGAACTTTAGTCAATTCAATTATAGATGACTATCTGTTTTGGTTTAACATTTAAAACATACTTTAAAAAGTAAAGAAATATCTTTTGTTATTGAACAAAAGATACGTTTATTACATTGGTAAAGAGGACTACACAAAATTATTTACTATTTGAAAAATTATAGGGAATTAAGTTTTTACCTTGTGGCGAGTAAGGTATAAAATTATTGCAGTGATAAAATATTGAAATTACAAAAATATATTAAATGTTCATCCGAGGCTTATCCTAAATGAAAATCATAAAAATAAGTATAATTAAATAAATACTACTAGTTAGTGAAAGTAATATTTTTGAGACTATTGACTACTGCCACACTTCGTAACCAGTTTTGCAGTACACTTACGAATGTAAATATTATGTGTGTCTTAATAAAAAACTTATAGAGATATCTTGTCACCAAATTATGAATTAAGAATGTGTATTAGAATTACCTTTTTATTGCGAGCCTCATGTTGCGTAACGTTGAGGGCAATTCGTTGCGGTTTTATCCACTCATCATATCGATTGTTCCATCCTGTATAGTGAACGCGAAGTAGGCCCTCCGCCGATATCTCAATCACTTTCGCTTCATACGTCACCTAGTTAATAACACGATTATAAATTATCAGTATAATGTTAGACCTACATAGGTTGGTTAATGTATTTCAGGTAGAAACATATGATATTCTGACTTGTGCACACGAAAATCTAGACAATGGTTGCAAAGGTTGAAAATATTATCAGTGAGAGTCTGGCGATATTTAAAGCGCTCTCTTCACGTAAATTGTAATCTAGACTAACCCAGCACCATTAAGTGTTGAGCAATCTTTAGGAAAAGAACACAATAAGTATATTCTGAATAAGAGTATATTCGGTTTTAGACCCCAGGTTTTACTAAAACTGAAACAAAACACGTTGAAAATCCTCATGACTTTCCCAACGTTTTACATGTTCCTTCCACATGAGCTTTTTGTGTTTTCCCTGTTTGTGAAAGGTATGGTCGCAGTTTTATTTGGATTAATGCTAAGTCTTGTCTTCTTGCACCTATTCTCAACCTTCCGCAACACTGTAAACTATTATGATTATGTAGTCGGCGTAACTGTGCTCAGTGAATTTTTTTTTTTATTATGTTTGGGAAACTTACAGCTAGCATATAACAATATTTAAAATACAATACATATAAGAAGGCCAATTACAAGTTTCCACATATAGGAACAAAAAAAGTTTAAAAAAAGTACTAATTCGGTTCTCTATACAATACTATTCTATAACATATATAGTAATTAAATAGTCAGAATATAGTATTAAGTAATACTATATTCTGAGTTGAAAAATTTTCCTGCCATTATATTTTTAAGTTGCGAGACACTGGTATGAAACAAATCTAAATCGAGTTCTTTTGATACTTTATTAAAGATGATGATCGTTTGTTTAATTCAGCAATTAATGGGTCTACAACTAGGCACCAGAGTATGAGATAGTTCCCCTCCTTGTGGACATCTCTTGGTTGTTGCGACATGTTCAGATTTAAAACTGTAGTAAATTGAAAGGACAATAGTCAGGTGTGGGAAGATTTTCAAGAGATTAAAAGAGAGTAGAAATTTTAGTTGCCAAATCTAGTTTGATTGAAGGTCTCGAAAAATGTGAGTTTAAGTGATTCATACCCACAGAGCTAGAAGAAGCTACCGTGTGCTTGCCTACGTTTATTATCTGAAGAAAATTCCCTATAAATAGAAATATCTGTTTTTAAAGAATATCCATTTATTATAATAATAAAAGATTAATAGATTCGTACTACTACTGATAGTCTATAGTATCAGTCGATTGGTCGTTACACCCATGCTATATTTGTAATTATAAATAAGTGAATTTTAAATAAATCGTAGTACCTTTGACTCAGACTGCGTAGGACCATAATAAACCTTCAGTTTATCGCCAACTTGCGCTTTCACGTTGGCTCCCCCAGAACGTGGTGGTTCATTGGACGATGGCCTATACGATAGGTAAGATAAAGATTACTGAAATTTATACAAGTATTACAATGACTTACAAGCAAAATTGTAATAAATTAGATTGTTTTAATTAAAGAACATATTATGGCATTCCAAGCATATTTATGGCGATTCCCGTTAATAGTTGAAAAAAGTAACAAATAGACACATACAAAAATTATGGTTGTGTAGATTTGAAAGTTATTATAGTAGTATTATTATTATTCTAGAAAGTTTAGATCGAGAATTGACTGTGTCAATTATCTAAAGTAACTTACTCGGTGCTTTTCCTTTTCCGCGGCCGTTTGCTACTATTAGATGCGATGGTGTTGCCGCTGCTAGCTGAATTAGCGCTTTGACTACGGCGGCTGGGCATCTTTTTCGTAAGACCGCATCTATGTTTTTTTTTTCAAATGTAGCATGTTATTTTCGCAGAATCAACCGGGCAATAACAAACATAATTTCTAACCAAATTTTATGTAATCCGAAAATCAATTAATATTTGATATATGACGGCTTCAATTTTCTTTTTCTAAAAGATATAGTTCGAAGAATTCGTATGTGTAAAGAATATGCATCGCATGACAGCGTGAATCTTATCTGAGAGTAAGTGGCAGTGGTGTAGTGCGGCTTGTGTACATTGATATAAACAAAAATTTGTGTGACCAGACGTTCATGTTACCTATGGGTTCCGTGAGTATGAACATTGAAAAATTTTGATAAATGAAGTGTAGCAGGACAGCGTTAATTTACTTATTCTGATAACGGTATCAATTGGACATGGGGTGATGTACTAGAAATAGACAGCATAATACATAATCCTATGTTTACTTGCTTGAACGTGCATTAGTGTACTCCAAACAGGGAAGTAAGGACGTGGACATTAAAATTGCATCGGCTATTGCATTTGGCTTTACATATTGTTATTCCAAATTAAAAGCAACACAAAGAAGATAAAATTAATCAATAGAAACCTCAACACATATCAAATAGAATTGTTTAACAGACATGAGATTTCGAAGCATTATATATTATTATATCAATCAACTTACGTATTTTTGTTACAGAGAATTTATCTACGCTAATATTATAAAGAGGAAATAAAATCAATAAACTCAAAAAGTACTAAACCGATTTTAATAATTCTTTTTTCATTAGAAAGATACATTATCACTGAGGAACATAGGCTATATTTAGTACGAGATTACTATAGAAATCTTTTTTTTTGTGTGTCATTTGTATGATACTGAATTCATCCGTCATGAGTTTAGGCGGGACCGATGTGGGTGATATTTATTCTGTGTGCTCAAGTAGATTCGGAACTGGTTTATTTTCGAAATTTCAATTTAAATGTACGTAGAACACTTTTTGTTTTTTCTCGTTTGATTTTTCGTTTGAACACAAAGGTTTCACTGATTTGAGTGTATTTAGTAGTGAAGTGACGAGTACGGTTTGACTCGAGTCAGACTCGATTCCTGCTTTGGACTCGCCTACTCGAATACCAATTTACTCGAGTCAGGAAGAATCGGTTCCTACTCGCTAACTCGCTATTTATACGAGACCTACTGACTCGAGTCTAGTAGTTCGGTTAACTCGCTTGTACTCGCAAACTGTTTTTTTTAATGCTTTACTGGCCTGGATTCTAATCGCAAACTGTTTACATAAGCTCCTATGTTCTATGTCTTTGTTCAATGTTTATTATGTTTTAAGAAAAATTACAGTATTATTATTTTTGTGTCATTGTGCTTAACCTAACCACACGCTATTTGAAGCTAATTCCTTTCTATTTTTCCATTTTGTTCTAAAATCGGACTCTAGTTCTGGCCTGGACTATAATTTCCAGACTAGAATTTCTAGACTCGAGTCTAGGAATCGGACTCGAGTCTAAAAATATTCGAATACCAAACATAGAATTCGAGTACGGGCTCGAATCAGGGAGTCTAGTTCTGATTCGAATACCGTATAAACTGACTCGAATCAACTCGATCCACCAAAACAGCGACTCGGCACATCACTAGTATTTAGAACAATTAATAATTATTATTTATGTTAATTACCTTGAGGCTCGGCCAGAGCTATCGCTGTCAGTGGAGGCGTGTGGCCGACGTGACGCGCGGGATGTGCTCGCCATTGCACTCTCACCTATGCATAAAATATTATCTATAAGTACTAATATTATAAAAAGGAAGATTTGCATTTTTGTGTTTTCGACAAATTGACTAAAAGACTACAAATTGGCAACATTCACTGTGTAACTTGCAGATATGCACTTGTGAGACTTGCAGATTTGCTGCAAATCTCACAGAACGCACTTGTACTATAAGCGACTGTAACTATTTACCATTAGATTTACAACCTGATTTTCAGTATTAGGATATAAAAAAAATAAAACATGCAAAATAGATAATTTATTGGATGTTGTGAGATTGTGGTCAAATGCCACCTTCTGATATTTAGAATCAATATATCAATATAAATAGATATTTTGATACAAATCTCACTTCAACTTATATAATCTTTTTCACTTAAATCGAATATCGTGTATCCATATAAAATCCCCTTTAATAAGTGTAAGTAAATACACTCCTTTTTTCATTACTACCTTAGTCGGTTTTGTTTAACGAGTTTCAGCCTAAACTATAATAAAAGTATGACTTTTCACTCTATATACTCACTTTTTGAAGACAATGGTCTCCTCTTCGGTGTCCTTTTATCCCGTGACTCCATCTTGACAGGCAGAACGCTACGCGTCTTCGACTGCGAACGACGCTTAGACACGCTTTTATCATCTAATACACTAGGACCAGGACCCTTTTCTTTTTTAATTTCTTTATCTTTTTCCTTCTCCTTTTCTTTTTCCTTTTCCTTTTCTTTATCTTTCTCTTTTTCCTTTTCTTTCTCCATTACCTTATCTTTTTCTTTTATCTTTTCCTTATCTTTTTCTTTCACTTTTTCCTTGTCTTTTTCTTTAACCTTTTCCTTATCTTTTTCTTTCTCCTTCTCTTTATCTTTTTCTTTCTCCTTCTCCTTATCTTTTTCTTTATCCTTTTCTTTGTCTTTTTCTTTCTCTTTTTCTTTATCTTTTTCCTTGTCCTTTTCCTTCTCTTTATCCTTTTGTTTTTCAAGCCTATTGATAAACAAAAAAATGTTTTACTTAAATATGAAACATTATTATTATTTCCATATTAAATTACATAAAATAATTGCATAACGAATATTGTCTTGCAACCAAATATATACCTAAACCACAACTAATATATAGCACACTACGAAATTGGAAGTCCAATTCGTAGTATGCTTGCTTGCTTTGTATAGTTAAAAATAGCCTGACTCGTGTTAATACATAAGTCAGGCTATTTTTTACTCAAATTAGGCCAATACTTGAAAAAGGTACCAACCATTAAACAGAATTCTATCATACACAGGTCCTGTATACATATCGTCAATTTTATTCAAGAAAAATACGTGGTAGTACAAGAAATCACAATGGCTCGAAGTGCGAATGCTCTCACAAGAAGTCACACGACGCCTGACAGAAGATAAGAGCCTAAATTACATTATAAGATAAGCGACAGATCACATTATACATTTTCACTACAGTAATAATTATAGCACTCACTATGCACTTTATACAAAATCATTAATATGAAAGTTCTAGTCGCGACGCGTAGTTTGATTATCTAAACATTATATCTAAAATTGAAAACTATTTTCTTTCGATTAAATATATTATATTAAGAATAATTGTCTATCATTTTTTTTTATCACTTGGTGGCGATTAAACTCGGCGCGTAATAGATCGACGATGCTGATATAAAGAAGCCCTAGACTTAATAATCCAGAGACAGAGCATTTGTGATGTTTTTATCTAGCGCCCTGCTATATGGAAACATCACAATATATCTGTTGCATATCGTCATGGACTGGAAAAAGTGATGCATTACTTTTTATCTACTATCATGCTATTAATCCTCTATAAAAGAACCTATAACAATTAGCTTATTGCCAACATTAAAACACTCAATGATATTATGTTCATTATATCATCCAAACGCGTGATATTATGAATTAAAAAAAAAAAGAACATTCTCATGCAATGACATTTTCAACTCCAGATCGCAAAAATTTTGAAAAAAGAACAATAAATTAAGCATAAACATGCTTCGCAATTAGACATTTCTTGAATTTACATAGTTCTTACAACACTGTACAACACCCTATGGTATAAGAATCTTTTATAGAGGATTCATTATCATGATTGTAGATAGTCTTGTATGCAACTGTTATAATTAGGTATTAAAACACTCATGTGATACTACTACACATTCCCACATTCGTGTTTTAATACCCCTGATTATACAACAGTTGCATAAATAACTATTAAAGCACTGTTTAGCATATGTCAACTATAATATCCCACATCAAAGACATTGCCGAACATTATTATTCTAGCACCAGCCATTCCAATTTGCTTATTAAACATGTCTGTCAATTCGCCCGCCGATCTGCCACCCGTCTCGGCAAAAAACTATGGATTAAGGGAATATCCTCATAGATCTGTAAGACCTCATCATCAGTGCATACGAACACTTCTCGGCTATAAAACAACCGCGTCCCCAACTGTAAAAATTCCATTTAAGCCGTAGGGCCCTTATGGCCAAGGCTAGGCTGAGTTTAGTCGGTAGGTCACGTGACACGGCTTAAGCGGAGCATAGCAATCCGCAGCTTCAGTTCATGTCCCTAAAAATGTTTATGATTGACTCACTTGGGTAACACCGTCACTAAAGGTTGGTTGTCTCCGCTGTCTTCGTTGTCGCTGACGCGTGGTTTTTCCTTACTCTTCTCAGGCTTTTCTACTTTATCGTCCTTTTCACTTTTCTCGCTCTTTTCTGTCTCACTTTTATCAGAGTCCTTATCTTTACGCTGAAACAAAGTATACTTAATTAAAAAAAGTGGGAAACTCCATTAGAATCAATCTTCTTAATACTTATACATACATGTCAAAGAATGTCTTGGATGTTATATATGCTATTTGATTGCTGCTGTTGAATTGATGCTGTACGACAACGTACAGGCTACAAAAAACTAGAGGTTCGTTTGTGGGTAAATATATAAATTTTTATAAGAAGATTCCACATAGTAGCTGAATTGCCTTTTCTAAGTTCAAGGTACATGTTAAATAAACGCTAATGAGTAAGGGCTATTTACAAAGTCAATGATTATTTAAATGATGCCAATGCTTGGTGTTGATTGGAAGATATTACATTCTAAATTGTAAATATTTCTTTTATAATAAATTGTAAACACATATGTATATTGTATGATAACGACATAATTTATTGTAAATGTTGTTATTACTTTTGATAAAGCTGATAAGTTTCTTGCTCCCATTCTTCTTAACAGCTAAAAAATACGCCCTGAATGGGTGGTAGGGGAAAAAAATGGACGACTCAAAAGAGCTTTCTATAAAGTCATATTTGAATAAAGTTAATTTTGATTTAAAGTTGTATTGTTGTGAGTTTACAAGTGCAAATGTATACATTTCTTCATACAATACACAATATGAGTACTTTAAGTAGAGTAATCAATTAGTAAATCCGAATAATATTACAATTGCGAAAAATTTGGTATGGGGCTTTTAATTGTTAGGAAAATTAATAATATTTTTTTTATATCTATTACTAATAAAATAAAAAAAATGTTAATTTTCTTATACACTCATACAAATTAGGCGACTTTACTAAATTTTGATGTTACGATTGCCGTGGAGTTATTTATTACATATTTATTATGGAGAATTTTTAAACGATCCGCAACATGTCTCAAATATGTTTACAAAAATCTACAAAGTAATATGCTGTACACTGTTGCTTCTACAAAATACCTCAGCTAATAGTCAACTTTAAAAAAATATATATTGTCAATCCTATTGTAATACCTGAGTGGGTGTGCCGGTGGGAGTGGAAGATGCCGACGAGGAAGTGGGCGGTTGGCGGTCACGGTCTCGTATCAGCGACCTCCCGGCCGGTGGAGTCCTTGCGCCACGGGGGTGCGCTACTAGAGTCACACCTAGCTTGCGGTAAAAGTCTTCGAAGCTGTGCAGGAACCTATAATGGAGAAACAGGTGAATCGGGTACGAATCTACTAGGTTTAAATATTACATATATAACTATGATTATACTACATTACAGTTACACAGTTCAAGAATTAAATTGATAAGAAAGTAGAAAAATCTACGGTATTCATAATATCCAGTAGGAAAAAAAAGGATGCCAGCATGGGACTTTTGATAAACAACATTTGACAGTTAAGATTAACATACAAATTACATATGTTTTATTGTAATGTGTTCATTCTAGGTGGATCAATTTTATTACTTCATAGATCAAAATTAATTATAATATATAACTGAGCACTCTTAAAATAATTTATAAAAACTCATTCAAATGCATGAGCGGATGATAACACAATACATAAAGTCTATCTACGTAGCCAAATAAGTACAGAGCTGGCAGAATTATTGTTTGTGACATTGACAACAGACTACCAAACCAAAATAAGTAGAAAAATACTGAAGTTTTTCATTAAAAATCTTGTCTCTAACATTTTTAATTTCGAATTATGTTTTGTTGACAACACATTTTTAAAAGCTAATGTATATCGACACTTAAGCTTCACGCTAATAATGTCAATTTTTATAAACAAAATTTTATGAGGATTTTCTTAGCAAAAATAGCAAAAGAATTAACTTTATTTCGCAAAACTAAGGTAAGTAAAGTAAATTTTATAAAAATACTAAATTCTGAGGTCTGTCTTTATCAAACAAAGTTGTGTTAGATAACTCAAGAACAACAGAACCGGTATATATGATCGACCAATTATTGGAATCTTCTTTTTCTATGAATAACAAAATAACTGTTTAGATATTAATAAATGCTGGGGTGAGAAATTATGAAGAGAACGATCTTTCGTAGTTGGAAGCGTATCCTATTATAGTTATCAGCTGGCTGTACATTAGTTCGGGTACAAGTACAGGTCTACACTTTGGCTCAACACATGAGCCAAAGTGTAGACCCGTACTTGACGGTATTTTGGTCGTCCCTAACGTTTGTCGGCCAACCGAAGTGTTGCTTTTCCGTCCACACATTAAAGGATTTTAGCGCGCTTTACTAATTGTGTTCACACGTTGGCGTCTTATTCAATTGGTTTTTATTCAACAGCCAAGACTCTCGTGTTACGGGATAATGATATTTTGGTACATTTCCAAGTTACGGTGTGCTAGCGTAGAAAGCAAAGAGATTTTACAATTTATGCAAAGGTATATTTTATAACTTATGTGAGATGAATCGATATTCGTAATTCAAAGCATAATGTTGCGTATGCTTTATGCGTGCAAAAACAAAGAATCTAGTCTATTTTTCATGTATGATAAGTATGCAAAAGTTTGTGTAATGTGATGAGTATGTAAATCCTACTGGCTGAACTGATTTGAATGAAATTTTGAATTGCGAATCTTTCTACTCTATTGTTGGGTTATGCAATTGAATAAATAGTAATAAATTAAACACATTTAGGTAATAATTACATATACTGTACGAATAAATTGCCGAGGTTTTAAGAGATTCCACATCCATCTTCATGAAAGCTCCAAAGCATAATGTCAGTATTCTAATGCATATATTGGCTCAATGTATTGAGTCAAATCTTGGCCCAATGTGTACAGCTGGCATGAGTTCAATTGGTTAGCTAGTAACTAAATAGTAAATCAACAAAAATTTCTGAAATAAATGTCATAGAACTCGACTTGAATTGGCTGGAAATAAGTTCTACTGTAACCCCACTGAAATAAATGTGTAGTATTTCTAGTTACATTGTTGTTATATGATTACTTACTTTTTATATGCCTGCTTACATAAGTTTGTTATGCTAGTAGTTACAGGATGGAAACCCATTTTGTCTGCTATTGTCTTCCACTGATTTTGATTGGTCACTCTGTTGTAGCCACCAAGCTTATGAACCACCTACGACATAAAAAAAAATAAGACTTATGGTGCAACCTGTTATTTAAGTGGATAGATTCTCACAAGTGAAAATTCACATTATCTTGCATATTTTCTATTAGACATCTAATAGAAAAACCAGTGAAATTGCTCAATAATAAATGTCAGCTTTATTTATTTTTGAAATTACCCGAGTAGAGTTCTTTATTTTAACTGATTAATGATAAGAATTAATATAAATAAATACTCACCCTAAACAATCTATACAAATCAATGTCTCTGTTGGCGATAGTTGGGTTTCTATTCAACGGCGTGCCGCGATCGTCCATAAACTTGTATAGCTGTGCCACGAAATGATCTTTCTCCTCGCGGGGTTCATCATCGGAGCTCTAAATCAAAACAAACATATTATTAATACATGGCACTTATTACTACTACATAATTTTTTTGTTATATCAAAACTATATCTAATCTACGATAACGATCTGGATGTAGACCACTGATTGGGATCACTGATTTAACCGAAAGGCAGTAGTTGGACGTTTTTTACACAAGCACCAGCCGGTTTAAACTAATTTGCGTTCAGTCTTTGTACACAATGGACGAAGACGATATGCCAGTGTTGTGGTGATAATTAAGAAAAAACCTTAAAAGAAAACATTGAATGTATCCTATTCTACTAGAAAGATTTTCAGCGGGAACATTTGCAACAATTAATTACCTGTTATGACAAAGCTGTAAGATTATTACTGCCAACCTCGTAAGGTTTATGAGAGTAAATACTACAGCAAATAGTTTATGAGAGATGTTATATTTTTACAATCAACAATTTATTTTTCAAATAGGACTTTTACAATCACTTTTGCGTGTTAACGACGTTGTGCCATTGATTTACAAGTCTACAGCAGGAGACCTTGTACTGGAAGGAACCATTAAAATTTTATTTTTCTCCCTGTATTTTTACAGTCATCAATTAGAAGCAGTCCCTGGACGGAATTTAACGAAACTTGGTATAATTATTCTTCATACTCCTGGGCAGGTTATAGAATACTTTCCATTACTCTACAATCAATAGGAGCAGAGTGGTGAAGGGAAATTTTGGGAAAACGGGAGAAGTAACTCCATTTTTTTAGCTTCCGTCGCGTGTGTAGCCTTAATGGTTAAAGTCACATAAAAATCTTGTATGACGGAAATATTCTACATAAAATTGTCTATGAAACATCCCGCAACAGCATATGTCTATCTTTTATGGTTGACTCACAATAACACGAGTAACTCCTGATAGCTTAGCAGCTCGGAGCATACTGATTATATTTGTTTACTTTTACATTTATAATACTCTCACTCATCTCTAATTTTAAAAAGTTAACATTATTACCAAGTTTCCTTATCTATAAAATAAGTAGGAACAAAAAACTACCACTTTACAAATCTTTTTGACAGGACGTCGGGTCCGCTACTACATATTAAAACTTGTTTAATAGGTACAATTGTCACAAGTAATATTCTCAAATAAGTAATTCACAAACCTAAGACTAAAATTCTGCTTAGCGTCACAAAATGATAAAAATGACTGTTCCATATAATTACAGCTCATCCCACACTAAACAGGAAAGATACACATAAAAGTGTGACACCAGCATTTCTATCACAAATCTTACTCACATCATCAGATGTGTTCCGGGGCTCGTTGAAAAGTGTGTCACGATCCCAGTGAGGCGGCAGCACTCCATTGTTAAGATATTGATTCGCTGCGTCTACTCCAGCCCACTCAGAAGGTGCACTTCCTTTGCGAAACTCGCGCGCTTCTTTCTTTGGGACCGTGTAACTGGATTTGGCAGAAAAAACATTAAAATTATATAATTACAGCAGCTTCAGCTAATGTCATATTACTAATTTAATATAGTGGTTTGATGGTTTTTATGTCTATCAATTCGTCTTAATCTTACGAGTGTCACTGAAGAAATGACATTAATGACAAGTAAATACTACCTAGGAAGACATAGGGAAATTAAAAATTTACTTACTATCTTCCATCTTTGAAGGAGCGTACTAGGTAGTCTTCCTTGACTTTGATCTGAGCCGTGGGGGCTACCACGAGTGCAGGGAAGGCAGGCTGGTGCGGACGTCGTCTCTCAGCACCACCTGCTGCTTCAACCAAGACAACTCTGCCCACGTTGGGTTCCCTCTCTGCACTATTTTCCTTCATGCGACGTGTGCTAGGACCCTCACCTTCACTTTCATCAGACCTAAAGCCACCATCAAAAACTTTACACATGAAAACTGACTTTAGTATAACGTCAAACCATATGTAAACATTTTTTTGGAATATAATAATATAACATTCCATAAGATGTGACACATGAATGTGTCATATATAAAGCCATATAAATTTTCTATATGAAAAAATATTTTAGTGGGTATTGTAAAAATAAACATTTTATTATACATAATGTTGTAGGGATACTCAAAAAACTCACTGGACTCGTCCTCTTCGACCTCGTCTTCCTGCTATAACAGGAGTTGAGAAGTGTTCTGGGTGTGTCAGAGGTAGCTGATCCAAAGTTTCACTCTCATTAAAATGTCTCCCACTCTTTAGACATAATGCTGACCGCCTCAAAGTTGTGATATCGCCATCGTCAAACACTAAAAAAAATTTCAATAGAATATTGCAACAGTGGCTGAAATTTTGTAATTGCAAATTTGATAAAATAGAATTTTTATTGTATGCTACTTAGATTTTACAAGCTAGATATTTTATAATAAAAAATATATTATTTACTTTTTAAGGGGGGTTGAGTTGCTTGCAACTGTAGAATTACCACCATCCTAAACCACTCTACACCTTCCCTATATGGAGCTAATGGCGAGACATGGGTGGCAGTTTAGATGCCTAAGAGTTCTTATAGACGAACTGCAAGTTGTGAACTTCAGCCGTCGCCAACTGTCGACAGCAGCCGTCGTGGTATATGTGTGTATGTATACGTTTGCAGTTGTTGCGTTTTTTTCCGCCATTTTGTCAGTCGACAGCAAATAGACCAGGAGTGCGCAAGCGTAGCGCGTCCACAAAATGAACTCCGGAGACGAAATTGACGTCGAATTGTTGATTGTGTCAGAATCAAGAGACGGAAGACGCAGTGCTGGATTACTATTAGCGGAATCCCCGGCATAGTATAAACGATGCCTTCGAGAGGCATCGTTTATGATATTATCTTTTTGGATTTAATAGTACCTTGATTGAAAGGCGCAATAAAACGTGCGCGTTTGTGTATTGAAAATGTGGCGGCACTGTAATCTAGTAGCCTCTGGTTTGCAGCATCAATCGTATCTCGATAAGGTACACAAGGATTTTAAGTCCCTGTTTGATTAACCCCTTTACACTTTATTCTCGATACATTGTCACTGACATAACCTCGTAACTAAGAAGTATTGCTGGAACTACTGCGAAAGGCTCTTTATTCCCATATTTTTTAATGCTATATTACGAATAGGGTACTCTGTCCGAGGTACTAGGGAAAATAATACTTCATATATTCATGCTAAGCCTGTTAATTTGCAAAATGATACCAGACCATCAAGTCGGCTTTAGAAAATGCCATTGCACAATGAACCCACAGAGTATGTGACACTATAAGAAAGTCTTTAAAACAAAAAGTACACTGTGTGTCAGCATTTTTTAATAAAGAGCTGGCATTTGACAAAATCTAGCACAAAGACCTAATATGTCAGATCCAACAAAATATTTGTCAGAAGAGTTCTGTATTGGTTCACAACTAATAATTTGTCTTTAAATTCTAAGAAAACAAAATGTATCAAATTCTCTTTGCCCAATGTAATGCAGGTTGATACTAGTTTAAATATGAATGGTGATGTCATTGACTTGGTAAATAATACTAAATTCTTAGGCATTACGTTAGATTCACTACTACAGTGGGATCCACATATTGAAATTTTGGCAATCAAACTTAGTTCAGCGGCGTACGCAGTAAAAAAGATTAGACTTTTAACTAATGTTGAAACGGCAAGAATTGTTTATTTCAGCTACTTTCATAGTGTTATGTCCTATGGACTGCTGCTATGGGGATCAGCGGCCAACATTGAAAGTATTTTCCTTTTACAAAAAAGAGCGATTCGTGCTATTTACTGTTTACGGGCTAGAGAATCCCTAAAAGAATTGTTCAAAGAAATTAATATTTTAACTTTAGCTAGTCAATATATATATGATAATTTAGTTTTTGTATATAGAAACTATAATAAATTCAATAAAAACAGTGATCTACATAATGTGAATACTAGAAACAAAAATAAACTTGCCGTTCCAATGTTCAGACTCCATAAAACTAGCTGTTCGTTCTTGGGGAAATGTATATCTATGTTTAACAAGCTTCCGCAAAGTGTCATTGATTTGCCTTTATATAAATTTAAAATCCATATCAAAAATACACTCATGAGTAAAGGTTATTATAAAGTAAGTGACTATCTAAATGATCACAGTATTTGGGAATAGGGATACTATTCATAGAGCCATGTTTGGTAACAACATTATTTATAATATTGTATTATTTTATATGTGTATGTAAACATACTTACAGGTGGCCTTGAATATATTAACCAGTGCTGCAAACTCACGTGACATTCACCCCCAGAAAAGGAGACTCTCCCCTTATTTTGTATTGTACAGCAAATTGAAAAATTGTATAAAGTAGAAGTTTCATCAAACAATTCATATAACAAGCAATAATGGATGATAGGAACAAATTCAAGACTCTCTTTGGACAACAAACTGCATACATAGAAAGTCATTCTATGGGGCATATAAACTATTATAAGGCATTATATAGCTTGCAAAATTTGTGGGATGGCACATGCAACTCCAACATATGAATCTTTCCTTTGAAATCCTTGAAATGGAAATAGTTAGCAGTCAAATACACAACAAGCAATACATACAAGCAGCTAATCTAGCACAATAACAAACTCGCTCGCCAACCTATCATAGACCAGGATTTTAGACTACTGAAACAAGAGCTGGAAGACTGGCAATCTGAGCAACACAGAAGTAGATGTTTCCAATTGGTAGAATATATAATTAAAAACTATATTTGTGAATGTAGTGATTGGCATTTTTTTTTATGTATATAGTGATAACAATAATAAAAGGAAATGTGAATATAGAGTTTCTACTTTACCTACATAGTAAACAGAATTATCAAATTAATATGAAGTAACATACCAACAGTATATTGACTGCAGTCTTGTATTTTTGTAATGACAGCCTCCATAGCATCTTTTTTTGGATCTTGCTTTACCTCTATAGTGCTACCTACTCTGAGGATGCCTTTGATCATATCATCATTGACTGTGATGGTCCCACCACCTGTTTTTAAGGTTACCTAAAAATATTTAAATTAGTTTTATTATTTGCTATTTGTATTTATATATGTAAATATAAAATATGTAATACAAGTTACTATTTGAGATAATATGAGGAGATAAATATTTGATAAATTATTTACAGATAACAACAATTTGATGAAATTTATTTAACTTAAAATGAGATACACACCTTACATTTGATATTTCGTACAACTTTTTTAATTTTAGCTTCGCAAAAAGCCCCTTTGTACTTGGCACTTACATCAGTGCCAACTGACAAAAAAGGAGGATCATCTGCCTGCTAAATAAATGGCTATTATTAGAACATTTAATAGGCAAGTAAAATGTATTAAAGATAGACAGTACAACAATAACACTTACCATTTTTTAATTCTTTGCCAGTTCCTGAGAAACTCCTGTACAAATAATATCATTAATGTACAGGGTAACATAAAACAAAAAATACATTTCGTGCAAAGCAGCGTTACCAGCAAACAATAAATATCATATGTTAAATGAAGAACAAATTGACACTGTAAATGAAACAATTATTATATTGATGTAACATTAATTAATTTTAATGTGATGAAGGGTATCAATTCATATTGTTTGCATTATAACTAAAACAGTATTTGTAATAATATAATACAAATAGGTACTGGCCTTTGTAATATGTAGAAAAAGAAACTGAGAAAATGGCTATTGCGGGCAAGTTAATAATAGTAATGAATGGCACTAACCTTAAGAAATTCTGTGAGTTCAAATAAATTAGCATTTAGTTTGTAGATCTAACAAGCACAACGATCATATTCGGATAATACTTTGTCCAAACATTGCAAAAATCAACAAAACGAATCAATCCGTTACAATCGCATCACTAATGTCAGTAGTCAATGACACATAATTTTTTGTTTAATTTTATGACCTGGTAACATAGACCTTTAAGTCATTTTTTTTGTGATGCTTTACTGCCCATGGCCCCTAGACAAATGCCACTTATCGTTAGCGTTCATTAGTTGTGGAAAATAAAAAATGTATGGGAATGACATTAGCAAGTGATAAGTCACGTGACAATCTGCTGGTTTGGTAGACAAAATCCTTCTTGTCACAGTGCAAGCGCAGCAAGTGCACCAGCAAGAACCCAACGTTTTGTTATACTAATTGTAAGACAAGTGCCATCTTTTGCTAAAGAAACGCTAAGGAAACGCTAACGCAAATAGCGTCACCGACGACCCTACAGTTAGATTGGCGCAAAGTTACGGAGTATCTCTAATTAGTCTGTGGTGCCAACCGATAACCTTATAATTTATAGTAATTTATGTAATTTGTACTTGTATTTAAAAGAAATAGTAATTTTATTTGAGATGCATACCCTGCGATTATTGTGGACTGCTTCAAACGAAGAGGCCAGATGCAGACGGCAAATTAGAGTTGAAAAGCGCAAAAGAATTTTCAACATTACCAAAAAAGATTTTATTGTAAATTTTAGATTAGACAGAAGTAGTTTTTCCCGTTTATGTGCCGATCTAAAACGCTTCACAAATCTTAAAGGCTCAAAGGATTTCTTTCGAGACTAAGGTTTGTATGTTGAATTGTCCAATGTATAGACTTAGAATGTACTCGTAAAACAAATATTAATAATATATACAAACTACAGTAAACTAGTTTACCGAGACACAAGAAAAAGTATAACAGAAAGTGACGACAGTTAAATATAGCAAAATTTCTTTAAAAAAAAAATATCTCAATTATACTTGCTGATTAAATAAAATAGAATTTTTATTAAAAACATCTAGAGTACGCACAGTGATAGATCAGCCTAAATATGAAGTACCTAGATGTGTTAATGTCTACGGCGAAAAAACGTGCTGCCGAGTGTTCTGAACAACTTTTCAGATGAGGATCATACTCTTCAATAAAGTGTGTTACACACATCTATGCGCGCATGTAGTCAAGTATGGTTGACTAATTACATAGTTGAATAAATGCAATCACTTGAATAAACTCTATACTGGCTATTATAAAAAAAACACATCATATTTGAAAACTTATTTCAAAGCTATAATTTTCCGCAATTTGATCTTTAGATTATTAAATTTATTACAAAGATTAGCATTAGGTATTCATTTATATGTCACCAATAATATATTGATTATCCTAAAGGCCTCTACTTAAAATCTTAACTTAGCCAATTCTCTGGTGCTAATAGCAGCAGTACTCAAAGTAACCAAGACAGGAGATGCCATTGTCTAACATTCCCCTCTGCCAAAGCATAAGACTCGGAATCTTGTACGTTATATAAAACTAGTTGAGCTGCCTTATGGGCTGTCACACAACATTGTGCATGTCGCGGCGAACAGAGCTCCCACTAAAATGCCTATTTGTGCTGTTTTTTCGTGTAAAAAGAAGTCTAACACGTCAAGTATGCAAAAAGATGGTGTCACCTTTCATTTGCAAGTATTATTTTTAAGATTTATTGATTATTTAATTCATAATTTCATGTTTTACAATTCTGCAAATTCAAATTTAACGTCATATAGTCTCGTGAGGAGTGCGGTCTGACGTCATATAGTCTCGTGGGGAGTGCGTGAGCTAGGGTTGAACATTATCATATTTCAATTAATTATGACATTTGACATATAGAATTTGTATAGTTCATATAACAATTTTCTAATCTGGTAGGTATTAATTTAATCAGTAACAGCATCATTTGGTACTCTGCTGTTTTAAATTGCCGATGCCTTGTTACAATAATACACAATTTTACTATTTTTTGATACTTTAACAGTTCTATACATAACGATGTACTAGCAATTATACCATTTAAATTAAATATTTTTATAAGTATTTATATGGTGCATTATTTAAAACAATCAATAATGTAAAAATGAACTAAACTCAAACTTCCCTTCAAATCAAGTATAGATGATAAATCAAGTAGCACACTGCTGTTATTCTATCGAGACATACACTTTTTGTACAATACCAAATGGTGAAGGTGCCTTGATAGAATAACAGTTAAGTAACAAGTTTAGTTTCTATTAGCGGTTTCTATATATAGAAATCAAAAAGATGTATGAGGAGGACATTTGCAATAGTTTTTTTTATCTATCGCGAATTACTCAATCTGTCACTGTTAATCTCATTGTATGTTATTTTTGTTTATAAAAATAGCAGTAATAAAATAGTAACACTTACTTTGTGAGTGTAATTTTGTTAAAGGAAATATAAGAGCCATGCTTAAAAGGTAAGCATCTGTAAACTAGCGCCAACATCATCTCTAAAAACTTAAAATTAGTTAAAAAATATTATCTTTTTTAATCAGCAGCCCTAATTGATTTTCACACTTGAAATAGGGATGCAACTATATCGATATTTTGGTTTTACGAGTAAATAGGAATGAATGAATGAATGGAATAATTGACATTAATTAAAAATATTATGCTTAAATCTTATTGAATAATAAAATATAATTGACAAACAAAGTAAGTAAACAGAAAAATAAGTACGCTTTATTTAATATTGTTTAATAATGACGTCTCGGATTATAATACACTAAAAGGTGCAGTCGAAAAATTACCTAATGATGTAATATTAATTACATCAGTGACCGGAGCATGGGAGTTCACAAAATATTATAACCCAATATAAATCTGCAAAAAAAAATTACTCAAAATTATTGCTAACATATTAAGGATAAAAATCAAAAAAATTCGTTTAAGAGATATTGTTGATTGTTAAAGTATTTTTAAGATCCCTATCTGATATTTAGTTGTATTTAATACGATTAAACTAATTTAATTATTATAATAACATACATGGGAATAATAGAACTAACTGTCAATCCCGTGTCAAAAAACTCAATTATTTTTATAGTGTGTATCAAAACGTGTTTTTCAATAAAATATTTCTTTTAGAAAACGCATTTTTAATGTTATTATAACAATGTCGGTGTTGCAGTATCTAATTTTGATGTAAAAATACAATTTTTGTTGTATCCGCAACTTGGTGTCAATAAAACTTATTTTATTTTCCGGTTTAATAGGACTTCTGTAGCTTCTCATGCAACAAAATTCGTATTTTTACCTTAATATCCTACCAAATAACAAATATGCAGTTAAAAAGACACAAAAACTAGGTAAAATTATTAGATGTTATATTTTACTATAATAAACTACTGAGTATAAGTTTGCATTTTATTAACCTTCGATATCTGTCAATTTTATATTGACTACATACTAAATGTCGAAGCATGATATTTTAATTATGTTGAAACTAGCTTTCTGCCCGCGGCTTCGCCCGCGTGGATTTCGGGATTGGGTTATAGAGGGTTAAGGGTCATAGCTTTTGCCCACGGCTACATATACGCGGAAGTCGGTTTATGGTGCGAAGATTTATCGCGCTTCCCGGGACTATCCGTTTTTCCGAGATAAAAAATGCCGCAAAACTCCTCAAGAATCACTCTATCTATTGATGAAAACCGCATAAAAATCTGTGCAGTAGTTTTTGAGCGAAGCCTTTATTGCGCATCCCGTGGGATCTGTCGATTTTTCCGGGATAAAAAGTAGCCTATGTTACTCGGGGGAATGTAGCTTTCAAAGGTGAAAGAATTTTTGAAATCGGTCCAGTAGTTTAAGCGTGAAAGGTAACAAACAAACAAACAAACAAACAAATAAACAAACAAACAAACAAACACACTTTCGCATTTATAATATTAGTTGGGATATTAACGCCAAGTTAACATTCATTCATTGAACGAAAGCGATTTATCGATATCATTCTTTTGGGTGATGTCTCGTTACTTCCCACACTTCTACATTTTTGTGTTAACGTCATGAACGTCAACGTGAATAGAACGTCAACGTACTTTTTTAAGGTTTGTGTGCGTGAATTTCAAAATTGTGTGTCATGTGTCCATGTGTGCATTTGTAAAAACGTTAAAATTTTCTGTTTATGTGTGCTGGTTTAGAGTGTAGTAGTAACCTCGCCCCCCGCAAGATATGACAGAAAAATTTGTTCGAGAAATTTGACTGATGCCTACTCCAGTTCTATTTACTCTGAGCAGCAGTAGCACTTCGTTGTGAAGCCATAAGTCTGAAGTTGGTAACACAAGTCCAAGTACCACAAAAAAAATTGTTTCCTGACTCTAAAAACAAACAACAGCTGTGAAATACTTTTCACTGTTTTTTTTCTTCTCTCAGTTCCTGTGATTGGTTCCAAAGGTTAGGAAGGCCTCCCAACGCCCCCTGCAAGTCAGGTCTTCAGTAAAGACCTTAATACATTATCCTTACAATAAGACACTAAAATGTTGTTTATTTATAACTTCAATATTAACATTGTTACAAAGTTCGTACAATAACGGCGATACGAAAAGTTTTTTAAAAAAGACATGAAAAAAGAAATATTGTAAAATATTTAATTATACTGTTCCATATACTCTAGTAACAATGAAAATTGATCGCAGTTAGTACAAAGCCTGTTTTCCATCTGGAATAAAATAAAACAGTCAAAACTTAGTCCAACAGCACAGGCATTAGAATAATTTTAATATACCTATATATTACCTCTTAAATAACTGATTTACTCTACTACCTCTAAAATAATATCTCATTTAATTGATAAAATTCAAACAAAAAAATCATTAGAATTTGACATCACAAATTATTGTTTGACATCAGAAAAAACGCTATTCCATAGACAATTAACGTTCGTTTAGTGACGTTCTACACGGGTTCTTGAGGGATCTTGCTGAATTTGCGTTTGCAATGCTTTATGCACATTGTCTACCGTTTTAATCACGCTAACGTCGCGCTATCGCTGTGGCGTTAACGTTTGCGGAATAAATAGGGTGTGGTATTTGTCTAGGGGGGCTGGGCCCCTAGACAAATAGTATATTATAGATATTGTTAAAGTTTTTATAGAGCTTAGGAGCATAGTAATAGTAGCTTCTACATGCAAAAGTACTATTCACCCGTGAGATGTTATGAGCATACTACCAGCATTAGCTCGTCTAGTAAAGATTCAATATTAGTAATTAGTTATAGTTTATGTAATTCGATTTCGACTTGAGGATTAAATGCCATTTTTACCAACATTGGGAATATAATTTAAAAAATATATTTGTGCAAATTAAATAGGTAAGCTAATGGACGATTTTATCTTCGAGGTATCGATTATAAATGGATCTGTATCACCTGGACTATATTTTAAATTAGTTTAGCAGAATTTAGGGAATGAGTATGTATTTTGAGAGGCAGCAGAAGGGGAAGACGTTATTTTATTGCATGGGTTTATTTGTTGTATAGATATTAACGGGCGTTTGATATTATTATAGTACATAATGGTACAGAACCTTCTGTTTCAGGGTCAACAGCTGATGGGTTACCGCTCCATTCCGGGGTTCTTTTAGTCATAAGAAATAGTCAAATACGTAATTTATACAGCAGGAAAAATTTAAATCACATTGAGACAAACAAGCGCTTAACAACCACTATTTACATGGAATAGTGGTTGTTAAGAGGCATTAATATTTTAGTACAAGAAATGCGATAAGTCTGTCACCCAAAATGACAAAAATGAAACACAACATACTCTCATTTATTGAAATAATTGGCTGCAAGTTTCTCAATACATTGTCTGTCAAAAAAGAGCAAAATTTTTGACACAAATGAACATTGAACACGTCAAAAAACAATTTTTTGAAGCGATTGAAACGAAATTAAATGTTTTGGAGATGTATTTGTTGACGGATTTTAGAGTGTATAAGTTTTCTCCGAAAAACTAGCATAATTTTTGTGTGTCGGTGTACTAATAAAAATCAAAATGAAGGCAGTACTTGCAACTATAATCAGTCTAGCCCTTACAACTGTGGTTATTGGTAATGCTTACTATCAGAAAAAGCAGTTTTATCCATCAATAGTGTATTTAACTAATTCCAATCCCAGTATGGCTGTAAGTATACTACCATTAAAGTATCAGTCACATTTGTGCCTTTTCCAACGCATCCAAAATGATATCATTTTACTTTTCTAGGTAATGTATTTACAAGCTTTTATACTTGTATTATTAGTTGGCAAATTACTACGAAAAATATTTTTCGGTCAGCTACGACCAGCTGAATTTGAGGTAATATAATAAATCATTTATTGATTATTAGCCAATAACCTTTTGAAATATACATAAAAATAAATTATATGTCTGTTTTTATTGCAGCATCTAATCGAGCGATCTTGGTATGCAATAACTGAAACATGCTTAGCATTTACAGTGTTTAGAGATGACTTTAATCCTAAATTTATAGCATTGTTTACACTCTTGCTCTTCTTAAAAGCATTTCATTGGCTGGCAGAGGATAGAGTTGACTATGTAAGTGGAATTTTTCAAAATAATTTATAATTAAGCAATTAATTATAATACAATAACAATTTTTCCTAAAATTTTTAATTTCATCACAGCTCATATAAGTCTGGATAAAGAGCATGAGCCTACCTTATGTTAGGGTGAATAAATCTTGTTCTTCACTCTATGATTCCATAAGTGTTTCTTCTTCTTTAGTGTTCGTTTTCCTTTATCCATATTCAAATACTAACCTTCCTTGTTGTATGTGTTTTATCCTTATTGTCATCAAGGTTCTCTGATATACTCTTATTTTGTTCTTTACTGTTCAGTTCTATTTTTCCATATATATTTAAGATATTTAATTTACCAAGTTCTATATATATAGTTATAATTTACCAGTTCTAACTAATGTTATAAAAGCAAAAGTAATTCTGCCTGTCTGTTGTGGTTTCACACCAAAACTACTGAAATAAATTAACCTAGATTTGGTACAGTGATAGTCTAGAGCCCGAGAAAGGGGACAAAAATAAAGGCTAAGAAACCACTTATCTGATTTAAAAGAAATTTTATATAGGGATAGTTTGGGACCTGCAAAAAGCCATTGAGAATTTTTTATCATGGAAATATACATCATGTGTTATTATAATACGCAAATCTTTATAAGAAATGTGCAGGGATATAAATATAAGGAGTAGAGGCCATTTAAACAAAATTTAAAATAAGTGTGCAAGGGAACAACTGGGTCTAATCTCTACCTAAAAGTGCAGCTATTAGATGCTTATTAGTATTATAATTAGATTATGTGGTGAATAGAATACAGTGACTTCCCCACTACATGACAAACTCAACTACTCTTTTTCTCGGGAAATCTGATTATGGTGAAAACTGACTGATAGGACTCTTCACTAAAACCGCGAGGCTGCGTGCGCGTCTGGCTACCGCGCACGCCATGGTGATGTCTCTCTGTCTGGGGGACTGTCCAGGGGTTCTCGGACAATCCCTCCCTTGGCTCCCTCGATCAGACCTAGGTTGAGCCGGCCCCGGAGCACATGGCGGTAGAATCGCGAAAGCGCACCTCGCCATGTGTCCCGCATGGGCCTGGAGAACTCAGGGGGGTTTTAGTGGGTAGGCAGGTCCTGTCAGACCGGAGAGACCCACACACGGCCGCACCTAGTCAACGCAGTGTCACGGTGCAAAAGGTGCATTTCCCCTGATGGACTTGTCACTACTAAGGCTGAGGACCCATCAAAATTCTCTTAAAATAATTCTCCAGATGACACCTCAAAATCCTGCAGATCTGCAGCTAATAACAATTGGTTATAAAGTACTATTCACATTCAACTCACTTAATTCTTGATGTAACTTTTTTGCCTTATTCTCAACAGTTTAATATTCTGTTCAAATTCTATAAATTCATATATTATCTCTGTATTAAGATGTCTATATAATTTTTGCCTGATTTGCACACACATATTTTCCTACGGTTTTATAGGAACTAGTTACAATTAAATCTGTAAAGTACTGTATGCTTTTCATGTGATATATGAAATTGTGATATTAAATAGCAATATCAGAAACTTAGTAGCAAACAAACCTAATAGCCTAATATTTCTGTTAGTTTATTCTTGTTCTTTTATGAAATACTATTATATATTTTTCAGATGGAAAGGAGTCCAGTCATAGGTCTGTTGTTCCATGTGAGGATATTGACATTGCTGCTACTGCTCGCTCAGTGTGACCTGTATTTTATTCACCATGCATATCAATTTACTGCCACCAAAGGGCCTTCAGTCCAATTAGTATTTGGCTTTGAATACAGTATACTAATCATTATGATTGCCAACATACTGATTAAGGTTTGTGAAATGATATTTACTGTTGGTTTTTTATATTTTAATAAATCATATAACAATTATAGCCTATTAAGTAATTCATTATAAATAATGTTTTCTTTATGCACAGTATATATTACATGCTATTGATTCGAGATGGGAAACACCATGGGAAAGCAAAGCAGCCGTTTTGCTGTACACAGAGTTGGCAATCAATTTCTTGAAAGTGCTCCTTTATATTAGTTTTGTGGCAGTTATGGTCCGTATTTACACATTGCCCTTGTTCGCATTTCGGCCAATGTACGAAACTATGAGGTGAGTAACATATTTGACTTCTATTTTATTTCATTATTACACTGAAAATGTATATAATATTTGACTTTGCAATATTTTGGAAATTCCATACGTTATTTGACATTTCTGTTCTGTACAATTATAATTAGGAAAGAAGAGAAATGTAAGAATGTATAACTATGTTTCATCTTATTCTTATTAGGGTTTAATTTTTTTAGCAAACAACTTGCTGAAACATTTTTTTTATATCTCTTAAATGTCAAAGTTCTAAAGCTGTGGAAAGTGAGATCCAACACACAGTGAAGCCATTGTATACAATACATAAAAATATACAATTTTCAAATCTAAGAACTTTTTATTGTGTTTAGACTATTGTTTTATGATAAGATCTATATGGGCTACTGAATAGTTAAATGTCTATTAAAATAAAGAATGGAATATTTTTCATGTTCTTTATTATTTAAATACAATGAAAAGTTATGTTATACATAGATATTGATAAGATAATGTACATACAGCACTTTTATGTAAGCTTACATATTATGTTTATTCTTTAGGAGTTTTAAAAAAGCATACAATGATGTGGTGTTGTCAAGGCGTGCAATTCGCAATATGAATACTCTATATCCTGATGCTACAGCAGCTGAGCTAGCTGCCGCAGATAATGAATGTATAATTTGCCGAGAGGAAATGCATTCTGGTGAGTTATGGCCTCACCAGGTCACCCAATTGCTTGCTTATATTAAGAATCTTAATGAATTTGTATACAAGCTATATATAATAGCTATGCATTTAGGTCATGTAATATGATTATTTTAAAACAATAATTCTTTCTTTCACACTTTAAAATACTATTTAAGTATATTAAAAAATTAAATAATTTTCACATTCAACTTGTGTATTGATATTTCACAAATAATTGGTAATTATTCAAATATCAATGCAAACATTAATCACACAACAGTGTAGCCGCAACAAATTCTTTTCTTTTGCTCACAATGGTTATCGAAATATAGTAATCCGAATTGGTGTTACAAATTGTTAACCCACTGCAATATAACACTATAACAGTGTACACTAGACAGCAATTTCTATAGATATGATAAGTACTAATTTGAAGCACTACTATTGACAGATCAGAATCCTGAATACTCATAATTTTGCAATGCAAAAATCATTATCACTGAACATACGCAAAATAATGTGTTAGCGTAGTTTATGGTGTGTGCACTGGATAGATCATGCAAGCCATTATTTAAAGCTTTGAATATCTTACTATTTCCCTCCTTATATTTTTTGGAAATTGTAAAAGTTGTTAAACGGAACCCAAATATTTTTATAGTAGGTAAAGGTTTTTATCCACGGAATATTAAGGAATTGCTATAGATTTTTAAGTATATGCTTAAGTTGGGCGATTATATCAAGGAAAGTGAATAATAATAATAACATATTATACAAACTGGATAAATGTGATATTAGTTAATAGTTGTTTAGTTGTTTTTGGTAAACCTTGCGAAATGTTTGTATTTACTTTTATGTTATTACTTGCATGGTATTTGTTAATGATTAGAAAGCGTTTCATTGTCGAGTTTCTGTTGTGTTCAAAGGCAAATAAACATATTTTTTTTCAATGTCTACAGACATTTGTGTAAGTCAATATGATGCAATATTGAGGATGCTTGCAAGCCAACATTTAATAACCTGATCAAACTTACTTTGTTATATCATAATTATCGCACGTTTCGCTTGAACGAATTAGGTAATATTTATATTTGTAATAACGCCTGTTTTAGGGTTATACTATGCCAGATAATTATAGAAACACCCTGAAGCTTTTGTTTTATATACTGAAGAAATAATAATTATTTTATTAATTTGTACTAAATATATTCTATATTAAATTATACTTTTAAAACCTAAATAAAAATAATACAGTACTAAATATATAAATTAAAGGGGTTCTACTATGGTGGGGAAGACCTTATCCCTAATGCGTATAACTCGGATGCGTAGTTTTGCATGAAAGGCGAACTGCTGCGCGGTAATAAAGCCGAAAACGAAGCTTAGTTTTACAGCACAGTTAGTGGCACCCAGTAATATAGTTCTCTAGACCGAACTATGGTTGACCATATCAAAATTAAAATTTAATTCTTCAAATAGGATTTTTACAATCACATTTGCACGTCAAACTTGCTACGCCAATTGTTTTCAACTCTTCGGCGAGAGAAAGTACTGGAAAGAACCAGTAAGAGCCATTTTTTTTCTCCTTGTTTTTTTACAGAATCGTCAATGAGAAGCTGGCCTCAGATGAATAGTCTGAACCCAACTAACTTCCTTTACAATTTTAAACAAGTTCACATTATATCTGTAAAAGCTGAAGTTTTATTATTTATTTACTATGGTCAAAATATTTGTCAACGTAACTATTGAGTTATTGAAATTAAACCAGAGAGTATTTTCGACGAATGATTTTAATTTTAACTGTAAGAAAAATAACGGTAATTGGGTGTGGTAACGATATTTTGGTATCGTTACCAATATTAAAATGTTAACAAATAACGTTAAAAAGTATCGATACTTTTTTCGTTACTTGAGGCGCTGTTGCCAGCCCGTGCATGTAAAAAATGTAAAAAATCACGAAATACAGACGCGAGGATGCTTCACTGCTTAGAAAGGAAAAAGACTTAAAGAGACAAACAATATTTTTACCTCTTTCCTTCATTAAAGTAACGGTAACGCTTTGATAACGTTAAAAAGTAACGATACTTCAAGGTAACGTTATTAATTACCGAAAAAAAATCAATAACAACAAGTCCATTTACCGGTAAAAGTATCGTTATATGGAATAACGTTACCTCCGCTTTTAACGTTATCCATAGATCATGAAAGTAACGATACCAAATTTTTTAACGGTATTCAAAGCCCTGGCTTAGAGGATCTTAGAAGATTTAAGATGTAGTTTAGATTAAATTGTCACAACTGCAATAAAATTGTCAATTAACTCAGTACACACCATCCAGATTGCATCTGAAGCCATCATTAAACTTTACTTTTGTCAAATTTATTGAATATAAAAGATGTTTCGATATTATTTTACATTGATAATTTCGATCCCTGCTAAGTAGGTATCCATTGAATAATCGAGCGTTAAACTTTAATTATCTTGAAGGTCATAGAAACTTCTGTTGTGAATGTTTATCGTAATATGTTTTCGTTTTCATACGAATCACCGTTCGCCAGCGCGCGAGGTCGTGTTGTGTGACGTGTTTCTTTAAAACCATTGTTTTATGTAGCGTTATAATTTAGCAGTTTGTTTTTACATGTTCATGTGTGGCTTTCCTTAGTTGGTTACATTAAAGTATAGTTAGATAGCTAAATACCTAAGAAAATTATGTAAATAATGTAGATTTTATCACAATGATGCAATTATGATGACATAATTTTACCGTCAGTTTTAGATTTTTACAGTACATATTTGTGAAAAAAAGGAAATATTGTCATGATATAGTGTTTTCAATTTTACCCCAGTGTTAAAATTAGGTTAAATAAGGTAATTAATTTGAATTTTAAGTATATTATTATTTTTAATTTATGACAAATAAGTGTATAGTTTTTTTTTTGTTGTTTATTAGCTAATATTTTTAAGGTTATCGGCTAGTTTGGACCAAAGTTTTAAAAGGATTAGTGCCAATGCGACTCACGACGAAATATTTTCACTTTTTCTTATAAAGTTACCTGCTATTCGCAATCCAACTTTATAATACAAGCGACTTTCATACGTTGGTTATTCATACAATGTTGTTGTACCTATTACCGCAATACTGAAACGTTGCAATAATAAATTACAAAAAATTAATTATCTTCAATATGTGTATATTGGGCACGATTGGCCGTCGATTACATCGTATATTCTTCTTCATTATATAAGGATATTGTAGGTCGATTAATTAGTTTGATAGAAATGAACGAATTGCATGGTATGTCTGTGTCACATGCAATGTGCTTTATTGCAACGCATATGAGTAGTAAATTGAAATAATGATTACACTGGGTGATAGAACATTATATGTATACATTGCTGTTCTTTGGTGTCAAGCGTCAGCTACTACCTACGCCAATTTACTGTATTAAAACAGCTCAGTTCGCGGCCAGTTGTAGGTTTAGGTAGTGTTTTTGTGAAAAAATTATTAGCTACAAATTTTTCAATAAATTATGTATTGAATATTCTGTTTCTGATGTTGAAACTTGACACACAAAACTTTCCACATTTCATGAAGAAAACTAAGATTATTCCTGATCTCTATGTCAGTTAAGATAGACAGTGCATTTACTGGGTACTAAAACTTAACATATTATGTCACAAGTTTGCAACGTAGACTGTGGTTTTTGTGGGGGTTGCAGATTTGCTGCGAATTTCACAAAAACTTCATGTACTATAACTGTAACCACTCACCAGGTGGACAATCGGATTGTTTTTCAATATAGAGTATAAAAAATGAAATGCAATGCCCAGTGCAGACTGTACTTACCTTAATGAAGACTCAAAGTACTTACTTGGTCGACACTAGTGGTGCTTTTCCATCTTTAACGTAAGTTATCACTCGGTATTATCGTTATTTAGTTTTTCACGATTTTTATAGCGAGTAAATTATTAACGAGGGTTGTGATTATTGTCGATTGTAGCTGTGATGATTTTCAGAGTCCGAACAACGCGACTCCCGAAAAGGATTTAGTAATATAGACCACATATATACGCTACGGCAGGTTATATAGAAGAATAACCACATTCAACCTGCCTGTATTAGGCGTTTGTGAATTGTGATAAAGTTTTTGATTTACTTGAGACCACGACTGTGTTTCGCATCTGACATCTCTTCAGAGGTGCCATATAGTGGATATGCTTGCAAGCGTATATCAAAACTCCACGACGTCCACCCATTCCTGAAGACACGAAGTCTTCAGGAACAGTACTCGGGACTGATACGGCGCCTGAAATTGTTCACAGTTGCACTGGAGGATATGTAGAGTTTTTGGACTGGAGACGGCTTTAATATTAACGACGAGAACATAATGCAAATTGACTTAGTGGAGGACATCATAGTTATGTCTAATTCGCCAGGGTTACGTTTTTTGGGAAGTTGCGCGATATATTCTTGTGGACGCGTGTGACATCGTTGCACAAAAGTGTGTTCATGGGTCTAGATTTTGCATTGCATACGGGAATTGCAATTGTTGTGCAAGTGTTCGTACCTTAATGACATAAATAAAGCGTTATCATTTTTTAATGAATATTTGCGTGCTTGTTACCTGGTAGGTGCAAAGAAGCTGCCGTGCAACCATATCTTCCACGCGGCGTGCTTGCGGCTGTGGTTCCAGCGGCAACAAACGTGCCCCACGTGTCGGCTCAACGTGTTGCGCGCGCCCGCCCCGCCGCCCGAGGCGCCGCCCGCGCCGCCGCACGCGCCGCCCGCCGCCGCGCCCCCCGTGCCTCCCCCGCCATTCCCTAACATGCCGCCGCCTGGTAATTATGGTAGCATGCTTCATTTCATTTAGTTATTCACTTCTTGCAGGCCACCTGGAGACGTATTTTTGAATTATTAGACGTGAATTTGGAATTCGAATACGAATACAAATCGTGCGCGAAATTATTTTCTACTGCTTACAATTTTGTAGATTTTTGAATCACTCGAATTCAGTGTTGTCATTAAGAACAAATTCTTAATTAAATTCCGTTTCACGCTGAAAAATTCAAAACCACAACAACAAAAACAAAACACCCGGCGATGACTCTCACGTGAAACGGGTCACTGTCAAGGTCACGTCAGCGTTGGATATTCTACTAGTAGAAAACAATAACGAGTGGGTTGAACCACTCCTTGCACAACGCACGAAAGGAACATTCAGAAATAGTGAATTCGGTAATTCGTATACGAATCTCACGATTTCGAATGCGAATTGGTTTTCTATTGTTTCAAAAATACGTAATGTTGAGAGATTCTACGTATCGCAGTGTACACTCTACTCTTAGCCCTTTAAATTATTTTACTTATATAATATGTATGTAAAAAATATTACAAACTTTCTTCAAATTAAAAATCTAATTTCGTTTAATTGATAAACTGTGTTCCATGGAAAAGCGGTATCACACGATCAGTTTATCTTTTCGCGTCTCTCTCATAACGGAGTCAAATGTCTAACTGAAGTTTTTAAGTAAATAAACGTTGTTTTGAAATGATTGAGTATTGTGGGTTTCATGTGTTGACGTTTGCTCCTCCAGCTATGATGGCGTGGGGCATGCCGCCGCCGCCGCCGCCGCCGCGGCCCGCCAGCCTCGCCAGCCTCACGCCCGAGGAGTTGCAGCGGATGGAGGGCACGGAGCGCAGGAACATTGAGGCGCGATTGCAGGTAAGTGTAACTCGATATTTCGCTAATTTTAAAGTATGTAATAGGGTAGACGACTACAACTGATTATGGCCGTTTTTATACTATAATTATCTGATTTGAGCAATTTATTTATATCTCGTGAAAGTATGTCAGTATAGAAATTTCAGTTTAATTATTAATTTATATTGTTTTTAGTTTTCTAAAAAATGAGCAATTATTATTTACGTAATTCTAATGAAACGAACACATTTTTAACATTGTCACATTAAATGTAACATTTTTTTATATAGAAAGTATACCTATAAACGTTCAAATAACAAAGTTATTTTAAAATTTGTTTATACGTACGGTTTATTGACGTACGGTTGAATGGCGTTGTTCAGTCAAAAGGCTAGCTGTTTGATTGAACGGCTATTTTAACCAGTTGGCTACGACATATACATTTAATATCATCACGATAAATATTTGAAATAAATAGCAATTAGATTTGTAGTGTTACGGTTCAATTCGTAGTTGGTTAAAAATTTCCAGCTGATGCAGTTTTTATTACGTGCAAATCGGAAAGGTCAAGTTCCAAGAACATGCCTATCCATACCATCTTTTTCACCCATAGATGACACCCAAATAGTTTAACCTTTTTAATTTCGGATAGTTTCATTTATTTATGTTTGGTACGTTGACAGTTGCTCCGTGAAATCCAAGCCATGCTCGACGCGTCGGTGCTGCTGATGCAGCAGTACTCAGCGGTCGTGTCCAATCTGCCCCAGAACCAAGCCACTGTTGCCACGCAGACGGAAACACAGTGAGTTATTTCTGTTAATGTTTCAATCTAAAAACTATATTTTTACTGTGGCGATATTGTGCACATGCATATTTTACTCGTCCTACTTGTGAAAAGTCACTTCTTGTTGGCATAATAATTTCTTAAATACAATTAACTGCAACAAAAGGTGTACAGTTCAACATACAGTGACGGAAATTAATTTTCTTGCAAATATATATTTTTTACTTTTGAACAGTATTTTAATTTTATATTTTATGGCCAACTTCAATAATTGGATATATTCATACTTTGCATATTCAGTGGATTCAGAGTTTTAACAATTTTACCCGATTGTGAAAAACATGTTTTACCTGGTAGCAATAAAAAAAACAATAGGGTAGACGACTACAACTAATTATGGCCGTTTTTATACTATAATTATCTGATTTGAGCAATTTATATCTAATGAAAGTATGTCAATATAGTCATTTCAGTTTAATTATTAATTTATATTGTTTTTAGACTTCTAAAAAATGACCAATTATTATTTACGTAATTCTAATGAAACGAACACATTTCTAACATTGTCACATTAAATGTAACATTTTTTTATATAGAAAGTATACCTATAAGCGTTCAAATAACAAAGTTATTTTAAAATTTGTTTATACGCTCATACAAATTAGGCGAGTTTACTTAGTTATGACGTCACGATTGCAGTGCTTTTAGTGTGGAGCGTTTTTGAGCGACCCGCGACAGCGCCGCAAACATGGCGATGTATCTTCAAAAGTAATAGGTGCAGGTGTACTGTTGGTTCTACAATATTTCTCACTTAAAAGAGTACTCTTATTGTATATTGAATATAAAAAATTGTCGTCTACTCAATTCTTATAAAGTTTTGTAAATCAAAAGGAATGTGGTATTGTGCTTCTGTCTATATAAAAAATTGTCACAGGCATTATTATGCATTACATTTTCGTACACTTTCGACAAAATACGTATTACTGTAATTAGTTGACAACTATTTAAATCTGTTATTTCACGTTTTTTTCAAATAACAGTTTTACAGTAGAATATTTCATTTATATTTTTATTAGAAATGTCATTTCAGTTATAAATTTTCCAGATGCAGATTATCAATTACAGTTATTTGTCATTTCACTTGTAAACATCTGATCCGCTTTTTGATATTTTTTTATTTTGGACAATTCCTATTTAGTCTGTTAAGTGACGTGAAGTGAAGGTGAATTGAGTGTGTGATCATACATTTTTCTATCATAGTCAAATCTTTACTTGATTATGATTTGACTTATTTCCTTCTAGTCCTTACTAGAAGGAAATATTTACTTTATATTCTTATTGTTTTGTGTTGCGTTTTGTGTTTTTTCTTTCTTCTCAATTTTAATTAAGATTTATCTTTAATAATAATAATAAATTTCTTAATTTAATTACACATTCGGTATTTATAATTTGTCAAAAGCTTTGTCATCTCTTTACAACATTTTCTACGTTATTCTTGGTTTTTTTGTAGCAGATAAGAATTTTTGCTTGTGGATGAAAGAAACTGGGCTGCTGATTCGAGTTATTTTTTTTTATTTAACTAACACACCTGCTCTAGCCGCTCAGGAAAAATCTTTTTTTTCTGTAGTAGCATTCTCTAATCAATGGAGTTTCCCCGATTACCTAATGCAATCATATTCGAAATTATTTTTTCACAAGGTATATAATATTTTGTTGTTTGAACAACTTTTCGTTTGTATTTATTGCATTAATGCAGAAGCGAGCAAACAAAATCTATGTTGCGTATAAGTAATTTACCTTTATAGCTATTTTTTTATAAAACAAGCTAGCGAAGTCGGTGGTCGGTTATTTTCTGGCTTTAAAATTGTATCGGTATTGTCCGCCTTAGTGAGCCTGGTAGTTTTCAGAAAATACTTATATAATATCTTACACTAGCTAAATTGAAGACTTAATGTTGTTATAAAAGTAAAGTGAATAAAATGGCATATGTGTATTTAGCACACAATTTTTATATTAAGCTTACTGCTTAATATAAAAATTTACAGTATTAATGTTTAACGTTGTTACGCGTAAAATCACTAATTTAAGAAGAAATATGGTTATGAATATATCTTAATCTTGTCTAGTATTTTTAAAAATCTACAGGAATCTTTTGGAAGGGTAACTTTTTAACACGATTTATCACATCTATACAAGATATCGGCAAACTAAAAGACTACTACCACTAACCAGCACTAAAAGTACTCTATTAATAAACATTAAAAAAAATTGTGGATATATTGAAAATCGTATTTTACTGCTCCCATAATATTTATGATATAGTTGTAGTTCTTATCAACATTTGGGAAGTGTTATAAAAATAACTACTAAATCACTTAAATAGATAATAAAAGCAGTATACAATAATTTTAATCGTTAACATTATAAGACAATATATTTTTTTCAATAATATTGTAAAAGTCTGATAAATTATAGAAGCTGCAAAATATGGTTTTTAGATATATCCACAATATACAAAAAGTTATTAAAGATGGTTTACGGCACTTTTATTTGCAGTAATCAGTTTCCCAATTTCTTGTATAGTGTAGGACAATGAGACTGGGTACACTTCACGTTTCTGCTCTGTGTCTACTATCTATGCTTTAATTATAATGTGTTTGTAGAGTTGGCTGGAAGGCTCTTTTAGGAGGAGGAGATAAGTTCGCCCTTTGTATGCCTGAAATTACCTATGTAATGTTTTGCATTATGTACACATAGCAAAACTTTAGTGATGTGCCGAGTCGCTTCGCTTTGGTGGATCGAGTCGATTCGAGTCAGTTTATACGGTATTTGAATCAAGACTCGATTCCCTGATTCGAGCCCAGTACTCGAATTCTATGTTTGGTATTCGAATATTTCTAGACTCTAGTCTGATTCTTAGACTCGAGTCTAGAAATTCGAGTCTGGAAATTCTAGTCCAGTCCAGAAAGAACTAGAGACCGATTTTAGAACAAATTCGAAACAAAAAGTTGCAGGTTCAAACTTGTTTGTAATATTAGACCCGCGCCACTGCATTGCTTATGTAAACAGTATGCGCGTACAAGCGAGTTAACCAAACTCGAATGCTAGTCGAGTCAGTAGGACTCGTGTAAATAGAATCGAGTTAGCGAGTACGAACTGATTCTTCCTGACTCGAGTACCGGAATCGAGTCCAGCGTACTCGAATCAAAATAAATTGGTGTTCGAGTAGGCGAGTCCAAAGCAGGAATCGATTCTGACTCGAGTCAAACCGTACTCGGCACATCGCTACAAAATATGCTTAGACACTATATTCACGTCGTGTCCACTCCAAAGTGGCTACAACTTAACGTGTTTTGAATGTACATTATAAGTTGATTATAACAATCTGTCAGGCAACCAGAAAAGTCAACGAGTGAGTCCGCTAAAGTAAAAGTGGAGCCAGATGTAGTGCCAACGACGTCGAACTACGAGGCTGTGCCTTCGACCAGTGGTGTGAAAAAGGAGCCACGTGAAGAGGATGCTTCACGGTTAGTTGCTATCTATCGCATGGTCTCATCACTAATATAATCTGTTAGCCCTGATTTAAACGTCATGCTCTATCATTAGTGTAAAAAAAATTGATAGGTGTCAAAACTAGGGTTTGCAATCCGGAAAAACGGATCCGGTAATCCGGCGGATTCAGCATCATTTAATGGTTACCGGATCCGGTACCAATATACCGGATCCGAAGACTGGTTCGGGTGCTAGCAGTTAGTAATCATGATGGTATCTGTCATAATCTTGTTTGTTAGTATTCTCAAATACTTTAATAATGATTTTGATCTCATTTCAGTTAATTACGTAAGGTTAATTGTATCTATTAGATATTATAGTTAATTGATAATTAATATTGTTACTTATAAATTGATCTATCTGTGAAAGTGAAATCTAGAAAGACTGAGCTACTCGTTACGTCGTAAAATTATTACTAGTTACCTACACTACTAAATTTTAATTGTTTTCTTTTTGTATTTTTGTCTTTGTCTATGGTGGTCTCTGCCTACCCCATTGGGAACAAGGCGTGACATATATGTATGTATATTTGTCTTAACATTGGCTAGGAAATAAAGTCCATTGTATATATTTATTTTTTATAAACTACCTACATATAAGTGCAGTGACACTTAATTCATTTATTTTGTACTAAAAAGCGAAATTCACCTTAATTTAATCAATCCGGCCGGTCGTTTCCGGTCGGACCGAAAATGACGCCGGATTGCAATCACTAGTCAAAACCAACATCTGTTATGATTCTTATAAAACAATTGATCAGTCGGAGCTTAAGTAACTAATTTCCGTCCAATCTGAGCAACTTTGGCTTACCTCTGTTGGTGTTTTGTTTTTCTCCGTTATAAAAATAGTTTGCCTTAATGATTTTTGGATTAAAAGTGATAGTACTTTCGTAATCAGTTTTACACAAACTCGAAATTATTGTATGGAGTTAGCAATGTCTTAATACGTATACTTTGTATCTTACAAACTGTTCAATAAATACATACTTAAAATATGTTTCGTTTCAGAGACAAGACTGATGCTGATGCGGAGGAACTAAGAAGACGACGATTACAGAAATTCACACTGGACAAATGAGCACAAGTTGAGACTTCTTACCTTACTGTTATTTAATGTACAAAGTGATTCGGTTACGCATTGTGTATTCTAATCAAATTAATGTATTTATGTTTTTGTAAATATAATGCGATATGCACATAAATACATTACATGATGTTATTACTTTGAATTCCACAATTTGACATGTTTGTTTTGAAATGACTCGTTGATTTTGTATATATATTCAATCATCACTCCTCCTAATACACTATTATATGAATCTTAATCCCTGCATTCAAAAAATAAAGACTTATTTCTTATTTTCTTAAGACTTTACTACTGCGTATATTATAACGGTTTTGCGACTTATGTAATCACCTATTTTATTTATTACTCGAAAAATAATTGTACTTATTTCTATTACTAAAACTAATCAAAAGCTAGTTATGTTCACATGAATGGACGGGTCTGCAAATACCATGATATGTGGTGTAAGGAAAGAAGGCAATACACTCTGAGTAAAATAATTGTTAACTTTTAAATGTCTACTAGTTCTAGGTCGTATATTGTATGAATAAATATTTTTTTTACAACCTAATACTTTAGACATCACTATTTACTATAGATGAATAGTGTCGTATTTTGATTATTTAATTCATTCCAAAGTCTTAAATAAAAGTGATTAATTTGAAATACATTATTTTAATATTTCATACTTATATAATATTCCTACGAATTATAGAATGCATTAATATATCCATATACTTGAGGATTATAGTTTTCCAATACAGGTATCCCATTAAGGTATTTACTGGAATCATACAAATTCATGTCATTTTTGCAATACCATACATTTTTGACACCATCAGTTCCATCAACATTTAAGGTGTTCAATTCTAAGACACCAAAATGGTACTTATTTCCTTCTGTTTGAATACAGTTCATATATATCGGCTCAGGTAAATCTTTGACATCCTCCTGTAGAAGCAAGTAAAAGATAGATTAAAAAAAATCAAAGTTTTTATACTTGTGTCTTATAAATTATATAGGTAATAGGAACTTGATAGTCAAGAGTTAGGTTGTTAATTGTGGCTAATCTGTTACTAAACAAGATTAATTCGTCAAATGTTATTAGAATATTAACGCAAAATGCGCTAATCGTATCGTTCACGCTCCCAATTCACAAGCGGAATTAAGCCATTAAGTCTGAGGAGAATCTGTGTATTTAACTGCTTGTAAAATGTTCTTTCGCTTGGTCTGATTGCGAAATGAGCTTCCTGCCGAGGTTTTCTTCACGAAGGAAGTAAATAAATCTTTAATAAGTTGGCAAAGCGTTATGCCCCTGGTGTTGTAGGCGTTCATAGGTTACGGTAACTGCTTACTATCAAGTAAACCTTTTTGCCAACACAGTGGTATAAAAAAACTGGTTAATTTATTAACATGTGATCAAAATTGTATGTTTTATACTGTTATGATAGTGCACAACTTAAAACCTGTCGATTTAGGTTCTGGTAGTCACCAAGCCGAGAAAAACATTCAGAATATGTATTTCACGGCGTAGTTCTGTGCGTCATGTATCTTTTTGGTAAAAAGTAGGCACTACGGGTTAACGAACTTCAGGAAGAAGAATGAAGTCGTTAATATTTTTTGAAGTTAAATAAATGTTTACTCAGTTAACGATTGTTGAGTTACTCCTCAGTGAACTATCATTTCTGATATTATTTATTAATAGCCATAGGAAGAAAAGGACTGGCAATACATCTGATTTCATCTAAAGAGTAACAACAATGGAACTACAAAAACTTCTTTCAAGCATTTTATGCCATGACTCCTGCAATAGATTGAAACAATGACAGTTTTTTTATGCTTAAAGCAGAAATTTAATAGGTTTTAGTGTTGAATTTATTCATATTTTTCACAAATCATTGTGATTTATAGAAAAATTAAATAATTGTTACAGTACTATTGGTACACACAAAAAAAAAGTAAAATCGTATGATATCTAAAAAAGACTACAAAATGTTAATAAACACAATTTTATGTGGCAAAAATTATTTAGGAAGCCATTAAATTGCCGAGTGTTTAAACCACTCTACTATAAAAATGCAGAAAATTCACTTCTTGTTGTTGTTTCTATAGATATATACATATTAAAAGTTGATAATAAGTTTAATTATTTGTGCAGTAATCTACATAATCATTTTATATTATATACATTCGTATGAGATACTTACTCCATATAACTGTTTAGCAAAAGAAGCAGCCACAGTAAATGCATGTGTAAGCGATCGTCCAAGTATTTGACCTGCAGTAACTGGTGTTTCATAAAGATTATGCACTTCAGGTCTATTAAAATGGAGCCATGTTGTCTGTGGGTGTCTCTTCACTACACTTTTCTTGATTGCTGTAAATATAAATGCAATGCAAAACTACTATTTCTATTCTGTATGTAATCTCATATGGGCTTGTAAATAAAACTTTGCCACTAGATCTTCAGGTTAGATGTGGTAAGAGTTTCACATATAAATTCAAATACAAATTGAGATTGAGCAGTACAGCTAGCTTTATCTTTCTACTTCACCACTAATCTACGAGACGGTTTACAAGAAATTGGTTTACCAGTGATTAAACATTTCAACAAGGTTCATACAAGTAGGTAACCAATTCATATGTCAAGTAGCAATAGGTGTAAGTCATTTTTATCTATCTTTATATGATAACAAAATTGTTTTTTTTTTTAATTTTTTTGTTATTTAGTTTATATATATGTTTTTGTTTATATTTATGGTTATTTTGAATATGGTTTGGTAGTGTGGGCGTGCATTCAATTTTAATTGAAATGCCAGCGATGCTGCGGCCACTGGAAGAATAAGATTTAGTAGAGACCATGAGGAATATTTTGCTGGTGGAATACTCTACACCTTAGGTGTTTCTGTGGGATGGATCAATCAAGTACGCAGTCTTTGTGCAGTCATTGTCAGCATGGTAGGATTTTCTTGATTATGTGTTATGACTATGTTTTGACATTGTTGCCTTTATTATTTTCAATTTGGATTGGTTTAGTTGTTGTTAGTAATTAAATTGGATATATATTTTAATTTAATTTTATTTGTCTTAATCTTAAATTTCCAATAAAACAAGGTATTAGGTATATTTTGATTCATATACAGGATTACTGGTAAGTCGACCCACATCCGTTGTGAGGTGATAGTTTTGGTCAAAACAAACAATTTTCAGCCAATATTGCCTTATTCAAAAGTTACCCATTTTCAAAATATTTGATATTTTAGGTTTTTTTTACTAAAGGTCAAGGATGCTTAGGTTATGGCTATTTTTTTTTATTTCCAGCCTTTAGGCTAGAATTTTTTATTGATTTTGTATTAAAAACATTCAGAATAAACTATTAATAAAATAAAACTATCAAAGTTTTACAAAACAACAGTTGGTACGACCCCAGAACTCTCTTAAAAAAATTACTAGTAGCTATTCCTGCAAGTTGTACTAAAAACATCACTGTTTATCAAGCTACACAAATAGGTACAATAGTTAGGTAAAATGCTTATAATTCATAGAAAAAATGGTGACAAACAGATAAGCGGGAGGTGATTACGTTGCGCTTAACACAATAGGATTCCCTTTGCTATTGCCGCCGCACTAATATAAAAACTTATATTTCTAAATTGTAAAACATACTTACGATATTTACTAGAGTCATCGTAGAAATGTTCAGTTTCAAGTGTGATGGTGTGTTTTATAGGATACAAATCAGGTATTTCTATAAAAGGAATATCCTTTTCAGTATTATATTTAACAGGTTTATCACTGGTGACTAGAATATGAGACATTTCTTGGAACTGGATCAACTCATTTTCTTTATTGAATGTGGTATGACAATCTACATTATTGACAACATATTTTGACTGTGTAACTTCTGCGTCACTGCTCTTTTCCACAATTTGCAGTAGTTTGTTTGTAAGTATTAGGCTAAAAAAATATTGCGGTTTAACTGAAATTATTCTTTTATCCTTGTTAATATATTAAAGTAATATTTCAAAAACTTACTTTCTTCTATTGTCTGTAATTCCCAATACTCTTGTAAAATTATATGCAGGTCTTTCAGGGTCTTTAATTTTAGGTAACAACTTTTGCTCACAATCAAAAATGTTTGCAGATAATATAGCTTTCTTTACATTTTCATGAATAGTCTTTGGTACTTGTATTTCAGCAAGTTCCTCTATTTTTTGTGGAAGTTTATCTTCAGCTATTATTGTTTTAGTCAATACTTGTGCCTGAGAAATTCCTTCTAATAATACATTTGTCTTCTTCAGAGTATAACATGGTATTTCTTTATAATTTGGGTGGTTTTCATCTAATGGTAGAGGTATTTCATACGGACCAATAATATTAACTCTGAAATAAATTGGTAAATAATTCAGTTATTGGTTAAAAAATAAGATTTTAGATAATAGCAAGAAAATACAAAGTAGTGAGCGCGTACTTTTCGTGGATTTTTGTTTCTTTCACAAATTCTAAAGCATCTTCTACTGGAATACCCTTAGCTTTCATGTATTCTTCAGCACCCGTATCAATTGGCACTCGTCTGCCTTGTATCAACCAGTGTTTCTTAAACATAAAACCGATATGTTGCCTATGTAAAATTTGTGTAAGCTTCATTGCAAATTCTTAATAAGGTGAAATAATCAAACAAAAAATAATAAAAACTTAACCTGAAACTTAAGCACTTTTTTTTTTTAATCTTCGCTCGTTACGAGCAGGCAAAGAGAAACTTAATTGTTGTCAATTTCGTTCATAGGGACAGGCGAAGGTACTAAGCCATACTGCCAAATCTAATATAGAGAAACTTAAGTACCTAAGACTTGCTCATGTCAAATTCAAAAACATCTTTCAAATCATATAACCGAGAATAATTCATACAGCCATTGCCTTACTATGAATTCACTCAATTGTATGCGTCCTCACATTAGTAAGTGATATTCATGAAATTATTATGTGGTTATTGACGTAAGCGTACAGAATACGTCCATTCTGATATTCTAATATGACAAATCAACTAAACTATAAAATCCATTCCACGATTTTAGAAATGTTATAATAATGATATATAGCAATTTGGTTAATTAATTTACATTTCTCGTTTTAATAACAGTTATTAAAACAATATTAAGAAAATTGATAACAATATACTAATATAGTTATGAATAAACAAAAATCTACTGTACAGAGTACGTACAAAATCCAATCAAAAAGTCCGCTGTCAATAGGCATTAAACTCAAAACACTAGCGGTGTTGCCTATTTGTATTGCAACACTGATGTGTTGTGCGAAATAGAGAGTATGATGTCAATCAGGCAATTTAATATTTTTTTTTCTGGTTCCCAGGACCCCAAAGTACTTCTAATTATAGTACAGCGTGGTTGCAGATGATGTGGACGCTATTAGCCGATGGATATAAACACTTATTAAAATGAGAACAGACTTTTATTTACAACATAAAGGAAAGATACTATAAAAATAATTTCGAATTCTTTGATAAAACAAATCATAACAACTTAGTTGCTATGCAACTTTTTATATGACAACCAAAGACTTGCTTGGTTTCAGCCTCCATCAACACTTCTGCCTTTAAGACTCTCTGCGACTTCAGCTGGCGGCGCAAGAGTGTAGAAAGTCTCATTGTCGACCGAATTGACACCATATTTTCCAATAAAAGTTCCAGGCCCAGGTCTAAATTTTGTAAAGTCCCGTATGGACCATTGTGCGTGAGTACAAGGTGGAGGTTGCTCATTCCAGCCATCCCACTTCCCTCCAGAAGCAGATTAAGTTCCCCATGTTGTTCAGGATTTCCTCGATTGTTTTAGGTGATCCCACGGTTTCTTTCCGGATTTGGGCGACGCCTGTGCACTCCAGTAGCACATGTGCAATCGTTTCCTCCGTCTTCATGCATGCCCTGCACAGAGGGCTATCGGTTATACTTAGAGTGTGTAAGTGTTTGTTAAGCGAGCAGTGACCCATAATGGTTCCTACTACTGTTCTTAGGTTCTTTTTGTTCAATCGCAATAAACACTTTGTTAGTCTACTGCTCAGGTTTGGCATAGCCTCTTTGGATTGCCTACAGCCAGGCGCTGAGGTCCACCAGCTTACGGCTTGCCTATTTGTGTGTTCTTGTAACCAGCCACGTAACTGGCTGAAGGGGATAGGCATAAGTGGTTCTGGTCCGAACTCCACCATGTCGGACCCCCTTCTTGCCAGTTCGTCCGCTGCATCATTGCCTCTTGATCCACTGTGACCCTTTATCCATTGTAGGGTTATTTTATTGTGATTGAGTACTGCCAGGCTTTTGGAACGTATCTGTATACTATGCACGCCTGATAGATTCTTAACAGCCATGGCGTTATTGAATCTAGGCCCCATTGAAGTAGAGCTGGGAATATATCATCCAGCCCCGCAGATTTGTAGGGCTTAAAGGTTTTAATCTCCCATTTTATGCGGTCCTCTGTTATTATTATGTCGATTGCAGCTGACCAGTCTTGGTCAGTTGGTGTCCATGTTTGCTCGTTTTACCATATTCTTTTCGCGGAAATTGCGCAGTTTGGGAAGTGGGTTTCTAGGAGTAGCTTGGTGGTTTCACTATCAGTTTGAGTAAAAGTGTTGTCTGGTCGTTTCAGCGTGCCCAGGACGCGGTCACAGTCGGTTGACAGTATTTTCCTCACCCTAGCAGCTTCGTTATTGGATTCAATGGCCTCACAAAAGTGTTGCCATGTTTGTTTACGTGCTTTCCTAACCTAGTACCAATTACAGAAAAGTTAAGAAGTAACGGTCTACTGTGGTATGAGCATGCGATAAGAAGAATGATGTAAAATAGAGAAGAACGGAAGACGAAGACATGTTGCGCCGACTCCACTTAATAGTGGAATAAGCGCAGGATGATGCATCTAAGTACAAGATCTTCTTGTGTTCTCTGATATTAAAATTATTTTATATATTTTGTCTATGATATTGAAAAAGTTTAGCCAAGCTTCACCGATAGCCCACGTTAGGAGTTGAATTTCGAACCAAACCGTAAGCAAGATTGGCGATGACAGTAATTTTTCTTTTGGAGGGGCACGTAAATTAGCGATTACGAATGTCAGTTACACATGTAGGTACTTTCGAATCTATGTCGAATTTTGTACTCGTAACATCTTCTTTTGATACTGAAGATTTTAAGACTGTAGAAATGCTGATGGGCGGTATACTACCCAGTCCACAGACTACTATAGCATTTGGCCATCTTTGAGATAATGATGAGCAGGTTCGTCTATCGAGTGATGATGAGAATGTGAGTGTATCTGAGCGTATAGTTGGTGTACCTACTCGACTTTTGAATTCGTCAATCCTGCCACTGCTAACCCTAAACCCAAGGTTGTCTGAAAGCTCCCTGATTGCGCCGATCTCAACATTAAGTTAGTTTAATTGAGTATTATTATGATTCGTCATTATCGTCGATTAGAGCTACCAAGCTGTCCACGAATCAGCAACACTTACAATTGTACTCGAAGCGGATACCTCCAGATGCAGCGAACAGTCTAATGTAGGATAAGCCTACAGGCAGCGACATTACCCCATCGCTCTGCTCCAGTCCTTGGTTATTCGAGTTACGTTTACGCTCATCACTCTTTATACGGATACAATATGGATTGCCCATTTTGCTTGCCAAATACCGAATTCAGGAGCATATGCTATTATAGCCTATGAACTTCGATGAAATTATATGAAATCTGAATAAGCCCAGGTTTAGTCGGTGTCCCGAAAGACTGTAATTCTAAATAAAAAATAGTGGATAAAATATACTAATCTTTAATTTCTTAGTTCTTAGTTAGCAACACTTTAACATTTTTACTCTCTATAATAAGAGCCGTACATGTTTTTATGTACCGTACCGTCGAGTATTTTTACACAAATTATTATTATTTTTTTTTTTAATGCAGTGATGACTTCCTCCCGCCTTATGTTAAGCGATGAAAGAGGCCTAAATGAGATGACAGATAGGATAGTGACTTTACTCCACTCTCCTACCTGCCCTATCCCTGCCGGCCCAAAAGATGCTTTTTCACGCCTCTTTTGAAGGAACCCATGTTATTGGATGTAGGAAACACATACGCAGGCAGTGAATTCCAAGTGCGGGAAGTAAGGCAGAAGAAGGAATCTTGGAAAAACACATTGGTACATGGCAGGTGAGAATCATTCGATTCTTAGACCAGTGCCGAGACCACAGCGCCGCTGACACTCCCAATGTGACAAATTGACTATAATTTAATGAAAAATAAATCTTTGTTATGTCACCCATATGTTAATATGGGTATGTGTGAAAAAGAGGTAATGCACTGTTAAAGTCACGATACCAAGTGATTTCACTGCCTTGTCTTTTAAAATGCATCAATAAAACACTGTTGAATTGCGACAAAAGTAGGCAAGCATCGAGCACGTGTAGGTAAGATAACAGCAAACTACTCCGATAGTGACTCTTTGTAAAATCAGTAATAGATAGAAAATAAATGAGGTATATCATGATTAATTTGCATTGACTCGAATATTCTTTCTCTATCCAGCTATAGGGATAAAAATAAACAACGATTGATTTCGTAAATATATATATTTAAATTTATATCTTCCATCAATACATACAACGACACATAAACATATGAAAATGTGGCCGTAAAATAGGTCTCACTTTAAAATGGCATGCGTTTTTCTGTACATCACGGGACTTGCACGATGAGTTTTGTAGTTCTCTCGCGTTTGCTTTAACATTTCAAAGATAATTTACAAGACCTACACTTGGTTAGCACAGGGAAGACATTATTTCAGTAGGTTTCTTGGATATTTTTAGAAAACAGCACCGCGAATGTATCGTATATACTAAATGGAATCCACCGACCGATTGCACATCACAAAATCAGTATGATATTGATGGAGAAATACTTTTACAAAATAAATCTTATCGAAATATCTTCGGTGTACGCTAGGATCTATAAAAATTGAAAATAATACAACTAATTAATTTCATAACTAGTAAGACATACAATCCCTTACCACGAGATCAGCGACAAGTGACGTCACCCGATGTTGCTTGCTATGCAACATTCGTTAATCTGTATTGAAAAGTGTGCACACTTTGTATAAGGAGGTTATTTGGGCGTACTCGAAATAGTTCTTGTAAAACATAGAAGGAAACAAAATCTAATGAAAGTTAATTAAAAAGTTCCCTTTGGTAATTCAGAGTAGGTGTCATTACCAATTAGTGGTGGGTCGTTTAAGATTAATAAACAATCTTTGGACATTTGGGCGTCAGATATTTATAAATCGTTTAATGTCTGTCATCATTCTAACTATGCATAATTTAATCGCATATTGCAACAATTTGCGAATCAAACATACAACACTTACAAATTATTATAATATAATACCTAATTATCTTTATAATGTAACAAAATTAACTTATATTTACAGTTATCATTAAAAATAAAGCAGAAATTTCCTATTTTAGCACTAAAATTCCAGTTTCTACAATGACTTTTTTAATTTCAGAAGTTCGATACCAAAACGAGCTGTACCACTTGAGTACATGACTAATTCATTGTCAAATTAATATCATTAAGAGTAGCTGACGAAGTGCCTGCTTAATTGTGGCGTTAAGGTGATAGAACAAGGTCGAAACGCAACGGTAAAACTGTACAATACCAGTTGAGAATTTAAGGCACCATTGGTTACATCGGTACTTAGAAAATAATAATTATTAATTATGAAGTAAAACATTCTGTATGCGATTGTATTGTAGTGCAGCCATATCTACACTTTATTTGTGATTCTATGACATTCGTTATACACTCGTATAACAGTGTATATGAAATGGAACCTTGACTTCGAGGTTAGTTGCTACCTAGTTGTATTACATTTCAACTGGTGGTTGTGTATGAGATCAAAACCGACATTAGTTGGTGAAGTTAAAATAACAAATGTAAATGTTTAAGAGCGATTAGTAACATTGTGAAAAAAGGTACTATAATCTATAGATTATCAAGATACAGTCAATGCAATTGATAATTAAATCTTTCGGCCTGGTGTGGTAAATCTGTTATTTCGTTTCATCTTCAAATAAAAAGAGACGAAAATACAGATTAACTAATCCACAGACTATGTAAATAAAACTTAATTAATATGGGTCCAAGTTTTGGATTGTTTTGGTTGATAATTATGAGAATTCGGTAATCTGAATCTGTTGTAATTTATTAGGCTATTTTACAAAAATAGGGCGGATATGAAGATAAGACTGCAGTTAGAATCTATTAAATATCGGCGGCGTTGCAAGGCGCGCAGGCTGCCTCAGTCATCATCTTTCTTCTCCATTTTGGGTTCGTACATCGCGTGAAGCTGTTCTGGTGATATTCTGGGGGCAAACAATTTTAACATTAGTTTACAGTGGATAAGGTTGTAATTTTACTGATATCTATATGTTTGATTTAATATGATTTTATTTGCTTTTGGACAATTTAAACTGAATTCAAAGAAGAGAATCACCGGTCTGGGCGGGAGTAGAACTTGCTATATGTAATAAAAAAATGCCATAATTTAATGATACCGATCGCACGGTTCACTTATAAGAATTATTTTACTGAATATCATAAAACGCATCTAAATACGCTGACGACCATGATATTTAAAATTTATTAAATATATTGATTCGATAGATTTAACTCAGGATTTTGCAGTTAGTGGATTTCAAATACTATGTATAGAATTGATATATGCATCACCACTTTTACTTCTCAAATTTTTGTAAATGTGATATATAAAATAACTAAATAAAATATAATATCTAGGTGTTGGACGTTACTAACACTTAAAGCCTAAACTCGCGATGCAGTTGAATCTGTACTCACGTAGCGGTAGAAATTGTACTCATACAGCAGCAGAAATTGTTCTCAAACAGCAGTAAAAATTGTATTCACATAGCAGTTGAAAAAATACTTACTTAGAGGTAGAAATTATACCCATACTATAGTTGAAATTGTTTTAACATAGTGGTAAAAATCGTAGTCACCTAACAGTAGAATTAGTACTCATTTAGCAATAGCAATTTTTCTGATGTAGCAATAGAAAGGTACTTGCGTACAAGCGGCACTAGCAGAATTAGTTGTGGCACAGAGTGATAATGGTAGCAGAAGTTGAACTCACCCAAGTAAGCTTTGCAGATCGCAGACAAAGCGGTACACGTAACGCTTGCCGGCGGTCTTGTGGATAATATTCTTGTCATAGTAATAGCGCAGTCCGCGCGACAGCTTTTCATAGTTCATCTTGGGCTTGTTCTTACGAATGCCCCATCGCCTCGCCACCTAGGACATAGTCAGTGAGAAAATAATAAAAATGTTTACTAGTTTTTGGCATAATTAATTATTGTAGTTCTAATATGGATCTAGATAGTTACTGACAAAACACTATTGCTTTGTTGTTTATTAATAAACAAAAAAACAACACTGTTGTGTGAATTGTATAAATAGTACTCGTTCCCGTTTATTGTTGTAGCTAAAAAATAGTAGGTTAAATTTTAGTATTCGAGCGGGGTCGGGAGATGCCGTGTTTATTAAATTGCATAAATTATACACGGTTTCGAAGTTGACAGGTCTGGCCAGGGTTGGCGTAATAGAAATTAACGAAAAAATAAAACGAACATTTGACGATCAAACGTTTATTCGTAAAACATGTCAATATTAATGTTGCGACCTAGAAAAAATTAATAAATAAAATTGCCTATTTAATGGTAACTATTAAAATTTTCAACAAATGGTTTGTGTACTTATATCTAGATGACTAGCAATTGTTTTAAGTGCTATCAAACTATTTGATACGATGCGGGAACGAGTTGACTGCGGTTTTGAGTCGATTTGGCTGCTTGTTTACACTTGTGTTACGTCTTATTTCTATGATATATCTGTGATTGTTTATAAATTTTTATTTTACAGGCAAGTATGACTGCTAATTAATATATTTATCATACTAATTTCAACATATGCGATACACATTTTCCAAACTAGTCGTGGTCACGCAGTTCCCGCATCTTGCATCTATTTAATTTCACTATATTTAAGCATAAGTGCTCGAAGGAGGCGGCGCCGGGCTCGGTAGCACAGCTGCGGCGCCGCCGCGGATTGCCGGCGCGCGAGGAAATCGCGCCCGCGGAAACGGCGACCCGGGAGGGACCACGCCCCTTCCGTGGCCGGGGGGCGTCGTCGGTGGTGGTGATCGGGGGAGGTATTGTAACCTCCCCCGAGGAGGGCTCCCCTGTATCGGCGGGGGAGCGGAGGCTGGGGGTTCCCGGAAGTAGCTTGGTGTTCCCGGGGGCTCCCTACATGCCTGAGGAAGGCCAGCCCTGAGGTTTTTAGTGGGTAGGCCTCCCCCTTCTGGGGAGGAGAGCCCCACATAACCGCCGGCTTGCCACAGCCGGGGTATGCAACTTAATGCATTTTCCTCAGGGAAAAAAAAAATAGTATAATCTATTTCTGGTAATAATAAATAAATAAAATAACAAAATAGATTATAAAATTAGGACATGAATTATATTTATCACTTTTTTCGACTATTGCTATATATATTTTGTCATTTTTAATATCTGCCATGTCACTTTCCTACTAGAGCTTTACGGTTATTAAAAAAGTAATATGAATTAAAATTATTATGCGTCATATAAATCTTTACTTAATGCGTATTCGAGACATTCATTCCTCTCGCTGTGAATGTATTTGAGCGTAGAAAGTTATAGATCCTTTATAAAAGTCGAATTCGTATTCAAACAATCTCACCTCATCTGGGTCCGTGAGTTTGAATTCCCAACCGTCGCCGGTCCAGGAGATGAACCCCTGGCAGCTCTTGTCCGTTAGAAGCTCGAGCAGGAACTGCCACAGCTGGATGGGGCCTGATCCTGTAAACATGCCAGAAAGTTGCTTTACGACATACAATACATCCTTAACAATAACCATTCTCGTATCTAAGATATCGTAGGAATAGAGAAATACTAACATTCGCTAATCAAGTTCGATGTTCTTCCGAGGATAGTAAATAGATACCCAGTTCCGCAATAGTTGAACAATCATGATGAAGCTGCCTTTTAGATCTAGCATCATAGTTATTATTATGAGGTAAGATATGGTTACATGTAATTTTCGTGTATTTAAACAAATATATATACTAGGTGTAAGAAACCCCCCCGCTGCAGAGCTCTGCTACGGAGCCTGAAGCGGATAATGGCCATACGTATCGTACGAGGCTACCGTACAATCTCGTATGAGGCGGCGACGGTTCTGGGACGCTCCCCCCCATTCGACATCCTGGCCGACATGTACGCGGCGACGTATGCGTCGCGGCGTGTCGACCGGGGGAGTGCCTAAGCGGGAGTGGCACCGACGGACGACCCGGGAGGGACGACCCGGGAGGGACCACGCTCCTTCCGTGGTCGGGGGGTGTCGTCGGTGGCGGAGATCGGGGGAGGTATTGTAGCCTCCCCCGAGGAGGGCTCCCCTGTGAGAGCCCCACACAACCAGCGGCTCGCCGCAACCGGGGTATGCCATTTAATACCTTTTCCTCAGGGGGAACAAAAAAAAAAGAATTAGAAACTGACTAGCCCTGGCAAAAATACATTCGCTTTATGTACAGTTTTAGGTGGTACGTACCAGTAAAGCAAGGTCCGGATGCGGGGTACGCCAGCTTGTCCTGGGGGATGAGCGTGTGCTGTTCGCTAGGCCACTCGGCCCACTCAGCCGCGCACGCGCCACCGTACTCGGGCGCGTAGCTCTCGCCGTAGCCTTCGCCGCCGTACCTGCCGCCCGCACCTAACGAAAATCTCTCCTTTATTACCTACGCAGCTGAACATTTACTATTTTTATTAGAAATTGCTACATATGCCGTTATCACTATCATAGGTACGTTATTAGAGATGCTTGACTAGGCCAGTCTGAACGCTTTCATCACAATTTAAGAAGGAAATAGAGCTTTGTTTACTTTACTATTATTTTGTATTCTAATAATAAATATGCCAAAAATGTTTATGCGAAGGAAGAGTGTAGGTAGATACTCCATCAAGAAAATTGAATCGCTGCTTGTATTTAATAAATATATTTACAAATAATTAGATTTTCGTTAATAGTATGCTGACAGGACAGGTAATACTAATAAATATACCGCCATGCCTGTTGAATTAAGAAATTAAAAAATTAATATTGGTGTGCTGCGTAATGAAATATAAACCATCATTATTTAATTCGAAGAACTACATTTAAATAAATACTTAATAAATAATAGACGATCCGTGTTGAAACGATGTAAATACTGAGCGACGAGACAATAATTAAAAGACTGCACTGTGTTAAATTAATGAAGGTGTTGAGTTTCAGTAGCAACTCGTTATGTGAATCTTTCATCTGCTTGGCTTTGAAGCGGGTCAAGTTACCGCGGCACGGGCCGGCTGTCGCTAATTGGTACCGCTTAATTGCTGCTATTTTCGGAGATTATAGTTTTATCTGGTGTGGATTGTGGTCAAGTGATATATTAAGGGCTGCCGATAAGCATTAAAGTGGTCAGAGGGAGACGTGTCCTAAGATGTTGAGTAAAATCGTTCGTGCCAAATAGTTACCCTTATTTTATAAAATAAAATTATAGTTAAAAAGGAAAAAAAAACTACAGTTTGTGAAATTTCTCATTGTATTCAAAATGAAAACTAATAGACACCTATCAGCTATGACTTATAATGACTGGTAGTACCAATAAATAACTAATTCAGAATAAATTATGCTACTAGACTATAGTTTAGCTGTAAAGTTACAGCAGTGACAATAAAAGCTAAAGGATGTCAATCTAATGTTAGATGTTATGTGACCACTAAATTTATCGAATAAATCGTATTGTAAAATTAATAAACAGACTTGGTTCTATGATAATATTTATATTAATTTATTATCTTTATTGTCCACACCCTCCTTGTCTTTACATTCACATCCTTTCATTGAAAGTTAAAGCATAACGAAAAAGCATCCGATTGGATTAAGTAAATCTGGGATATGTCAAAATAAGAAATCGGTTATCTGATCTTTCTTATAATATGGTATTTAAAATTAAAACTTTAAATATGAGTTAACACGAATTTCGATTTCTCACCTCTGGGGTATGGCTTCGAGTAGGCGTGAGGCTGGTATTTAGGTTCGTGCGGCAGCAGTGGTTGGGCGTGCGAGTGCGCGTGGTGGTAGTAGTCCTCTAAGTACGGTTGCGCGGGCGCGGGCGGCGCTGGCGGGTACTCGGGCGCGTAGTACTCGTCCAGCGGGGACGCCGCAGCCGGCGCCGGCGCCGCCGCAGCGCCTGTCTCCGTGTAGTAAGGTGCGGCGTCGCGCGGCCCGCCTGTTGTGTAGCCGCCTGGAAATACACAACTTCCTATTAGCCAATACTGATGTTACTTTCACAGAAGGATAGGTAGGGTTCGCAGTTCTCCAGAACACACAAACTTTCAAACCTGTTTTCAATGCGTAAATAAAATTACCATTTTATTTACAACAAAAGACAAAAGACTGGAAGGTTAACGCACGCACAGCGGAAATGCAAATGTTGAGATTTTTAGAGGGTTGGATGTGCGGCGTGATAAGGGCGAACAATATTAGATATCAACATGACACAGGAAGCTTGAAAATGGTCCGTCCCGTTGGATTAAACAATGGATCTTATATTGTCATAGAAGCGGTACAAAATACAGAATGAGTACACGTAGAACTGATGTTCAAGATTAGTAAAACGCGGGTAAACATGACTTAGAGACAATATTAAAAATTAAATTATTGACGACGAGACAATAATTAAAAAACTGCAGTGTTAAATTAATAAAGGTGTTGAGTTTCAGTAGCAACTCGCTATGTGAATCTTGCATCTGCTTGGCTTTGAAGCGGGTAAATAAAACTTACGGGTTTTCATTGAAGTGATTTGGTAAAGACTACATGCTCGGGATAGCGATATGAGATAGAAGCGAATGAATGGATTGGATGAACAACGAATGTATGGATATAGTATACAATTCAGTAATCAAGTTAGAATGAGTGAGAGAATTCATTTGATTTGCAAAACTTATAATAATAAATTGTCTATTTTTCAATATTTGTCAATACCCAATAGCCTCTATGGTGTTGAACTACTTTAGAGTTGTTAAGCAAGATATTTATAGAATCTCTCTTTTTATTCACCTAAAAACAACGTGTCGAGCGTCCGTCTAATTGTACTCGTAGTTAATTGTATCAATTATCACCATTCCATTACAGGCTACGCTTAAGCTTACAATTACAGCAGCATTATGTAGAAAAAAGTTACTATAATTATTATATGAAGGAGCCAATTGTGAGACTAATGCCTAGTCGAGCTTCTAATGACGTCATCAGTCATCACGTTTGAAAATGTTGAAACACAGCTAAGTGAAGAGTGTTGTTAATTAGTAGTTCACATGCTATTGGCTTGGCATAATTTCAATGTCAGACAAGAGTGGTTAAAAAATCAGGACACAAAGTCCGAGCGGTTGGCAAGGGGGAAGGGGGGCGCGCAGCCACCGAAGCGTTGCGGACGCGGTTCACGGCGCGCCCTTTGTTCTGCGCGTGCGCGGGCCCCGCACACGCAGACCTGGCACCTAACTAAACTGTTACTGGTCGCTATTGTCTGATATTTTAAATTCGAAATTATGCGATCGCAAAAAATATTCAACATTTGAGGTTTCATTTGGATCCATCAGCCACTTATGTCTCCACTACAGGGTCGCGAGTTTTGAGATCACCTTAATTAAGTTACGGTGTTTAAGTTTTAGTCTACCATGCTGATCATGGTCGGGATGGTCGACTTTGAGTATCTTCGCAGGTGTAAGTGGGTTACCTCACGATGTTTTTCGTCGCTGTAGGAGCGTCGCGTAAATTACATGAGACCTACTAATTCGAAGATTGTATCGAGACCACAGCGCTCCGCATTTCCTCTATTTGGACAAGTCAAAGTATGGTTTTTTGTGAAAGAAATCTATTATCCGGCGGCAGCTCACAGTTGTGATGATACTTTTATAATGCGACAAGTGATTCCAGTATTGATGTGCTTTCCTTTCGATAATAATGACCTTGAAAATAGAGGTCTGGAATTCTTCCGCAATATGTGATCTATAAAGATCATCGGAGAAAAATATTCAGACTGAATTTAAAACGGATTTACAGGTTGGAATGCATTACTTATTTGATTTACTGAAGTCGTATCTGTGCATGGACAATCGAATAAGATATATTGGTCTTTCAATGTATTTTTAGTCGGATGATTCTAGATCCAGGAGACCTGATTTGACCAGACTGCACCGCACTAACGTAATTAGGTACCTGACAGCTTGATAATACTGGAGTCGCGATACATAGCATGGCTTACAGGTTATATTAGGTTACCGTGGGAGAGCCATGCTTCGGCACGAATTGGGCCGGCTCGACCGAAGTGATACCACGGCCTCACAGAAAACCGGCGTAAAATAGCGCTTGCGCTGTGTTTCGCCGAGTGAGTGAGGGTACCGGAGGCCCAACCCCCCCTTCCCCCCTTATTCCCTTTTAAAAGGCCGGCAACGCATCTGTGACTCCTCTGGTGTTGCGGGTGTTAATGGGCAACGGTTATCGCTTACCATCAGGTGATCCGTTTGCTCGTTTGCTGCCCTATGCTATAAAAATCTATAAAAAAAAAATAGGTGTGTGATCAATAAGATACACAGTGATGTGGTGCGCTTACGCCACGACATGCGTGCGCGCACCACGGGGTCAGTAATCGCCAGCCATTGTCTGGTACCGCGCGGCGTCACCGCTCGGATCACTCGTACCTATACACTGTTAGAACATTTGTGGCCAACACTATTAGAATGGCTGACTTAACTTAAGCAGGTTCGTTTACGTAGATACTTGAAGCTGATGATAACTCATGTAAAATTTAATTAGATAAGCTAAGGAATTTGAAAAGAAATGTTTTTAGCTAAATTCCGAAAATTGGTCAAATACGACTACTTCGAGGTATTGGATCATGTTTTTGTAATTTTTGAAGCTATTGTAATATTTTGAAGTCAAAAGGAGCTGCTTTGTCTCTGTAGCCTCTTCTAATTGGAAGGTTAAAAAAAATATACTGTCAAATAAAAAATATATTTTTATTGTGTATGTTATGGTAAATGTGATTTTTTTTTTATGTGATGGGGCAAACGAGCAGACGGATCACCCGATGGTAAGAAATTACCGCCGCCCATGAACGCCCGCAACACCAGAGGAGTCACAAGCGCGTTGCCGGCCTTTTAAATGGGAGTACGCTCTTTCCTTCTGGAATAAGCATTATCCTTACATAATTACTAGTAATTATACATTACTGATGCACTAGGTTAATGAGGTGAACTACTGATAAATGTGGATAACATTTACCGGTATTAATGTATGTATCACGCAACGGCGACAAATGTTAACATAAGCTTAGGATTGGAGTATTTGTAGTTAAATTGTGATATTTGGATTAATTATAAACTGTCAATTGCATCTGTATTTGCTGGAAACATGTAAGTACATATGGAAAATATTATTCACTTTTGTTTTAGAGCATAAAAAATAAAAACCTAATGTCGTAACATTAATTCATTGCCACCGCGATGCGCTTTAAAAGAAGAACTTAATTACTTTTGTGTTTTTCATTTTACTGATTGTGATTTGATAAAACAGTGTTTATGAAATTGTGATCAATAAATATTATGTAATCATTTAAGAGTCGCCATGTTTATGCAAAAGACAAATGCTTGATGCATTAAACGAGTGCTTTGAAAAAATTGACCCTGCAGTTAGTATTATTATTATTTTATTAACCCTTTTTCACATACAAGGTTCATGTATTCTGGACTATAGCTTTATAGAATTGACAGCTATTGATTTGAAACATATATTTCCTGATAGAAAAGAGTAGCGAGATCTAGTTTTGCATTACTTTCAGATTAGTGAAACTAAAAGTATTGCAAAACTATATCACGCGAAGCGAGAATCCGTGGGTTTTCCCGTGTATTCAACATGGGACAACAGCGTCAGAGTAGAGAATATCAGACAGACATTAACTACATCAATGCATTGCAAAGATGTGCGGATTGCATCAGAAAACGAAGATAAGACTTCTATAAAACCTTCATGTTTAAATACTTATAAGATATTTATGTATTGTTTACGATACAGTGAGTCAACAATAATATTGTAAAAGACGATCTAGCACAGTCACCATTTTTTAATTAAGTTCGTCAGAAGCTAAAGTTTGTTCGCATTGTTGTTAACCGACAAAAAACTACAGCACAAATAGCAGCCAACAAAAAAATAACCACTAAGAAATGTTACCAAAAATCCAACAAAGCGAGTAAACAAATCACTGTTGCTGTCAACTCGACAAATAGAAGTATTTTAATGAAGCAAGAAATGGCTAATTACCATTCCACACAGTTCTAAAACAAGAGCAATAAATTGTAAGGACAAAGTAAGAGCTCCGCCGGGAGTCAGCCCTGTGACCTACGGGCAATGAGCAGACACACACAACTTGCTTTTAAAATATCTTGAAATAGCTGATTGTTTACTGAGGTACGAAACTACATATATTAGATCTTTTTGTTTTATGTTATATTCTAGGGATGGGAACTACTCTAATCGGGCTTAAATACAAATATGTGGCAATGTTCCAAAACTTAATTTGTGCGTTTTAAGTATTTATTTGTGTTACCTACATACATTAAACACTTTTTGAAAACAAATAAAATGTTATTTCATATCTATATGGAATGTGTCATACAGGGGTTTAAAAAGTTTTTGCGTTCGGTCAGTCCGAGTTTAGTCAGTTCATGTATGTCATCTTAAAGGTGTAAAGAAAACTCGACAAAAATCGATGAGATAAACAGAAAATCAGGGAGTTTAAGGACAGTAATCCTTAAGAAAATTAATATACTTAGTTTTCATTTAACTACGTCAGGACGATTATACACAAACTATTAGTGTTATAAAGAGTTTGGATCTGTGCTGTTAACTTGGCGCTGAGACGCAAGCGAAGGCGTAGGGCGGTGCGGGGGGCGGGTCGAGCCAATCGGGCGCGGCCACGCCTCGCGCCCAGGTCGAAAGGTCGCCCGTCACGATGTCCATTGGCGCAGAACGCCCTGCAGCATCGCTTCTGCTGACGCACTATATAGCATCACATCTCAACTATTGTCAGTTGAAACTAACTTAGACCTACGGTAACGGTTATAGATTTGGATGTATACAGTGAACGCAATAAGTTGCATGTATGGAAAAACTAAACGCCGCTAATCGCCATTGCCAAACCAAGGGCCTTGTCAGCGAATTGTTAAGGTCCGAGTTTGTGGTATTTATTGTATCTTGGATCTTATTTATTATAATCCTTAACTCGACTCTTTAATATAGGTATTGTAATTGTAATAGTCAATGTCAAGATCATGTGCTCCAGTAGGTTGGTACCTACAGTAGTCACATGAACTTGACATTGACAGTACTTTGGTATGTACTGTAGTCATATGACAAACTAAAATGTCCCTTTTTGAAACCGATTTTACTTCGGTTAACAGGCAATATTAATTCTCGACAACATTGCTCTCTGTTACTCGTCATAACAAAACAAAATTAATACCAAAATTTTGAAAACGCAAGTTTTTTGTCTATTTTTCATTTTAACATTTACGTTAGAGATATGATCATCCATTAATTATTTTTAATTTGACAGAATGTTAGACTTTGCCGGTAAAGTCACTCGACTTTGAGAATGACTACATATTAAAGTTAATAGTGTGTTTGCCTTTATAATCATATATACAATGTTGCTCACTACATGTTTATTCATCATAGCGCGCAAAAAAGGTAGCACGTGCTTCATGCAAGTATTATTCGAACAATCGCTTATTAACTGTAATTTAATATCACGCTTTTTCCCGTGTAGGTTCAAGTATTTTTTTCGTGAAGGTTGAATTGGTAAAACACTTTTCATTCGCTATCCCTCTATTCAGTCATAATTTTTGAGTGATATACATATGTATAGATTTGAAGCAATTTTATTATGGAGGCATTTATTGCATAAATATGGAAATAGTATTATAAATTTTGATATATTTCCAGAAATTACATAATTTATTTAGTAGAAATGACAATATCTTACATACATCGAACATTGTTTTCAAATCAAAAAAAGTAATTTATTCTTGGACAAATATATTTAACATCACGGTTTGTGCAATTTTGAACAAAAGCACATAAATATTTAAAAGGATTTTTATTGAAACCAAAACATTCTTGTTGATATTATTTGAACTATGTATTTGCAATAATAAGGTTTGCATAGTCAGTTTCAGTGTGGTCGGTCTAATTTCGAGTTCCTATAATGTCACTTACATTGTCAATTACCGATCAAACGTTTTAATATGTACCAGAAAAAATATTAGGCAGCATTTAATCCAACGCTCATCCCCGTATCATTGTAGAGTCCGTTATTAACAATAACTTTAATGATTCAAATTTTACTTCAATGATTGAAACACAAAGTTATTATAAGTAGTCTATTTAGAACTCTAAATGTATAAAATAATAAATATCTATTAATAATATTATTTTATATAAAAGGAAATTGTGTTTTACTATCTAATTGAATGTAACAATTACTCAAAATGCGAAAATTATTAGGTATCCATTCAAGATCGTAATCTATGTGTATTTTTGAGAAATAAATAGTCAATTTTCGTTTTTAACTGTCGAGTTTTTAATCATTACTAATCGCACGTCACTGGATACTTGAAATGCGATCTTGCTCGTATTAAAAATGAACACTGGATACATGTTTTTTTATTTCTTGATGGTTTTTAATAAAACTCGATACATAATTTCTGTTTATACATAAATTGTTCAGACATTGGAATTTACATGGAGAGAATGGGGCGCATGTAAATAATTGAATTATTAACATATAAGAAATATTGTGATTTAAATTAAGGAAGCCTAAGCTCAACGGTAAGGTTGCAAAATGGTATTACAATACTTGGTAATAGTTTAGCAGCACATGCGCCAGTAACCTTAGACCTCGCAGCAGCTGCGGCGCGACTGGTCGAGTTGGACTTTTTATTTTTTTATCAACATGAAATTTGAGATCCGCGAAAAGTTGCGTCGCTACGAAACTTTTTTTTAACAAGCACGCGTTAAGCTTGCCATATGGTGTCTTCGAGATGAACTCCGGTTCTGCTCACATTGTTCGTTACATGCATATAACACTATTTTGTGTTTTTATAGATAGAATTTATAAATATTTTATAACATATTTAATTGGAAGAGTGTGTGATCTAGTGATATTATATTGTAGTGTATGGAGAAGTGCAAAGCGGTCTTCGTACGCTTTTAACATAAAAAATTGTGTTAGTAAGACAATTCAGAATAAACATTATTCGAGTTGATTCGTAGAGGCGTCAATTAATAGCTACAAAATTACACCCTACTTGTAAACAGTTAATTGTTTAATTGATCAAATCTGTGGAAGCTCAATCATTCCGTTTCTCTTAAGTTTGACTCTGTTTACCGAAATTACATTACTTGAGGTTGATTCTGTTTACCGAAATTAAATTATGATAATCTTTTCATTGTATTCCAGATGAGTATATAAACGATCTTTGCTTTTGACAGTTAATTGCGCCAATTCCCATTTGAGAACGGAAGTCGAAATATGAATTTTTAAAATTAGAAGCAATGGCGGGCGCAGGTGAGCGCTGGTGACAGCCGATGTCGTGCGCTCGCGCTGCGCTGTTTAGACTTAAATACTCTGGCCTCATTAATTTATTTAGAAAGATGATTGATTTAATTTTCTTTCTTATAACTGTTGTATAAAACATTTTATAATTACCAGATTAATATTGATTGATATTAATAGTTGTTATTTATGAGATTATTGTTATTTCTATTGTTTTTCGCGATTCTACCTATCCGCGAAACAACCATAATTTATTCTATAGAAGTCAGTTTATCATATACTGTTAACTCTTTTTTTTTACTGTTAACTCCTAGTGTTTATCTACATAATTTGGGTAGTCGGTGTGCAATTAGAACTTTAACAATTTTTTTTATTTATCTGCTGTTTGTTTTTTGATACATAGAAAGTAAAATCTAAAAAATAGAATGTAAAACATGTATGACAAATTTATATAATTGTCTGTCATATTGTAGAAACACAAGTGACTGTTCATAAAAAAATACAAGAATACAGGAAACGGTTGTCGCTGTTGTTCGCCGCTGACATTTAAATTAAATTCAAAATTGGGACAGCTTTTGGCGGGAAGTGTAAAATTTTTTAATGTCGTGTTTCATGCGTCATTTCAACATAGCTTTTGTTTTATTTTTATGTTATAATTAATTTAATATGTGTTATTTTCTTTAAAGATATTCGCTAAATTCTGAAGGCTTTGCTATTTTAATGATATGTCGGCTGATGAACAGACTATTAAAAAATTGGTGAATTTAATTACAAACTCATCGTGATCTAATTTCAGATTAATTTGACAAACTAAAGTATGTAAATTTGCAAACTACATCTAATCGGAGCGATATTTTACATATTATTTTAGTACTTGAATACTAGTGTTTATAGTATTACTAGTTATTAACGTAACGTCAAGAAAGAATACCGGTAGTGTGATCATGGAACTCTCTATATATAAACAAATTTTGCCAGCTGAGATTGATTTACTCGACAATAAATTTGACAGATATTCTTAGGAAGTGACGATAATAAATAAATAATAAATAAATAAATATTTGTTACACTTAGACCAATTAGCCTAGCCCAAACTAAGCTCTGTAAGGCTTGTGCTATGGGATCTAGGGTAACGGATAGACATACATATATTATACATATATAAATAATTTTTTATTGAAATATATATCAACAACCATGACTAAGGTACAAATGCTGGCATTCATCACACAAACATCTGCCCCCACCGGGATTCGCACCCGGGACCTCAGAGATGGCGACACCTTGAAACCGGTGTATTATCCACTCGACTATGGAGGTCGTCACACGAGTGGATAATGTATGGATGGATGGATTCGATCGATATGTTTCGATGAAAAAGTCTATGCTCGCACACCAATTATTTAATCCTATTTTACAAATTTCTTTCATTTAACAGTTATTACGATTATGTTGCACTGCTTAACTTCAACTAAACCAAATATGATATTAAGGTTTAAAAATTTGACAATTTCATATAGCTAATATTATTAATTTTAGAATTAGCAATAGTTATAATATTTAATTACAACTTGTTAATCATTCATGGAAAATTTTGTTGTAAATATTAAAACATAATTTTTGATATTCATTAAAGAGGAAGTTGTTAAAACTTACTAATGTCAAACAAATTTTAGCAAAACATTATAGGCAACGACGTCTCAATTATACTCAATATTATTTAAAGACAATAATATCCGGCCGAATATTGTGATAGGATCCATTTATAATCATAACCAGACCGTCGCAACAGATGTTTGATGCAGATTTTGTTATTATTAATACATATAGAAATTCTATTTTTTTTACAATGCCACTGCCTGCGTCAATATCGCTGAACCAGAATAGCCAATCAATTGAATAGGTACAAATTCGATAAATGTGATTATTTTCTATAAAATAATAATAATAGCACAGAATATTTGATTACAACATTACAACACTATGAAGTACAGATTATTTGATTACAATGGTTAACCGCCTTTAGTATATGTGGTGCTTGCTATATTCATAGCATATCTGCAGTCCGCGCAGGACAGAAACTGTATATTCACGATACCTCGTAACATCGCTGCTCATAACCCTGCAAATAACTTTTCGAACTGAACTACAGCGAGTATTGTGTTCGTAACATTGTTACCCAAGCTAACGAACCTGGTATAGTCTTAGCCATAGCCTCTTGCTGATAATAGATCTGCGTACTTTTTATGTTAATTAAATGAGCGTTAATGAATTATACAGATTTGAGGGTTATTATAGAATCATACAAATGCTAATTATACTTTATGAGCGTATTTATTACCGTTCTACGTAGGTGTAAGATGCTGAAATAGATATACATAAAATATTGATGTTATCAATCAGATTATGTTGATACATTTATTTAGCACATCTGAATAGTCATTTACTGATATATCGTTATAGAGATAGGGTATAGATGAAATATGAGAGCCTGAAATATTAGAAAATAACAACAGCTCTACATTGTTGACAAGCAACTCTGATAGAAAAACAGTATTTTGCATATGTTAAATTGAGGGGATCCTTTTGTAATAACAGGGTCATTATTATGAAAACATTATGTATTCAGATTTTGTAATGCTGTTGATTTTATAAATAAATAATTATATTCTTGAGGTTAAACTGGTCGTAGATCGATTTTGATATCTCTGTGTACGAGTATATCAATGAGATAAAAGCGTAACCACATCTATGCTAAGACGCGATTTTTATAAGTTAGTTAATATTTGTTTGTCAATACTCTGAGATAATTCAACGCTACGAGTACTAACTATCATTTGTTACTCTGATTCTCTTATTTACTCTCATTTGTTACTCTGATCTGATTTTGGTAGATATTTAAGATATATTGAAACTATAGAAGACATGTTCATGTTACACACCAAAACGCTTTTATTAACTTCAAATGTAAGTTGCTTTATAAATAAATATTATAGTCGAATTTAACCATGTTCCCATTGTCATGTTGATACCAAACTTTGCATACATATATAGGTCTGATGGTATTGCTGTAATATAATCATGGCGGTAATAGACCATCGAAGCCGGGATAGGTCCAAGTCCAGTTGACTGATGTATACTTAAATGAGTCTGCTTTAATAAATGTTGTTAAGATTTTGAGTAAATTGTGACATTGAAAAAAAATTGGAGCTGCAAGAACCTGATTCCGACCGGATCATCTGATCTGATCTGATCATTTCAGTTTTATCAACAGAAATCCGCCGATTTTTTCCACCTCTGTCCAACTGGCAGTGGCAAAATAAGTGCGATGATATTTATTGTTGTTAAAAAGACGTAACAAAAATTCCAAAAGTGACGTAACAAAATCTAGTGGTCTACGTCAGCGTGCGCGGCTGGCAGGTGCGCGACCACCTGCGCACGCGTCGCGCTCGTTGCAACCGCGATCATGTGGGGCGGCCACCACCGCACAGAGCTCGGGAAGCCAACAAAACAATGCACCACTGTTACATTAAAGCATTCTAAGCGGATTTAAAGGAAATATCAAATTATTATAGCGGCAGTTCTGAGGGTTCCTAAGTTCGGCATTAAACATTTAAAGAATAAGTAGTTTATTTTTGTCTACTTGGATTTGAATATGCAGTATTTTACTTTTATTTCCCAAGTCTTATTAAAATATGTTCATGCTAAACTGAAAACAGCCACACTGACTTTCTTAAATTCAGTAACAAACAACATACACAAATAAATATTTTAAAAAATAATTCAAGTTTATATATAATATAAATTATCAAATTTTATGTAGTATTCAGTTAAGCATATACAGTATCAACAGATTAGCTAGGTGGGATTTTTCCCTATAAAGTAAATAACTGGCAAGCTTATAGTTTTAAGTGGGCCTTGTTTTTTCATGTTAGTTTCTTTACTTATTAATTAAATATAACCTAAGTTCAATAAATGGACATATTTGTTATGCCCTATTTGATGGCATTGAACAAATAATTTATAAAAAGGAAAAGTTTTTGACTGTGGAAAATTAAATAAGTTTATTAGAAACAGAACACGCTCATGACATAACGTTATGGAGAACAGGAGGGGCATAAATCTAGAGACAGGATGTAGCGGCGCTACGTAGCGGAAGCGGCGCGGGCGCATCAATGGCGGTGCTGCACAGACGTGACGTCATCGTATACGACATGTCAACGACACGTATTTAGTGACGTGCGTTTGTAATATAATTTCAGGATTTTTGTATGTGATATAAAAAAAATAGTACATGACTAAAAACTATCTTAGACAAACGTTCTAAGCACAATTCGACAGCGCGAATGCGCTTAAACAGCGCATTATCAACAATGATATTCAAAAATCTCAAAAATGATAAAGTCCAAAGCCGCCAAAAATACTCAAATTTAGTGGATATATTTCAATATTTAACCCCAGATATTAAATAACACGTATGATATATTTAAAAATCGGTGAAAATCGGTGTTAAATAGGACTGCCGATAGTGATTTCAAGGTTTCTCTTAAAAATACCGTTATTCTAATTCAAGCAGAGAGCAATTTTTATGCACAATTGCAATCATTCTTTTAACATTTAAGTCGTTCTTTACTTGGTATGTTAGTACTGTTAGGGAAATGAAGATATGAGGAAATAAATACAAAATTATTTTTTTTGCAAATTAGTAGAGCGATAACTTTGGGAGATTTTTCGTTGGGTTTTTCTGTTGTAGAGTAGGTTACAGGTTAAGTAACTATACTTATCGCTCATCCAGAAAATCATGGTAACTCTTGATACCTTTCCGAGTATCAGTACCAGGGTTTCATACATGACAGAAAAGTTACTGGGTGAAGTGAATGAACTCGGTAAAGTAACTTTGCACTTTATAATACAAGTGGGCAACGTGCACTGTTTTTTTTTTCTAGGAGTTGCAGATTTGTTTTGATCTCACAAGAAAATAGGCGCCTGTAGCCACGTATTATCAAGTAGGCAGTATGTTTATTTGCTAAGATAGTTGTATTTCATCTTAGCCACAAGTAATTTGTGTCTTAGAAGTCGGTACCGACATGAAGCATGGCATGCCATAAGCGAGAGAGTAAATGATGCGGTCTAGAACTAATGAGCCAGATAATCACCTGAGACCGATACAGTTAACGAGCTTTATCTGGGTTCTTCCCTGGACTTAGCTTTTTGAAAACAGTTATGGATGTTTGCGTGTCTGCTTACTAGTGACTGGTCGAACTAGTCTTAATTAGTTGGTAATCAGTATCGTTATAATCATATAATTAACCTTTGTCTGATATTACCTCACTCTACTTTTAGATATAAAACTCTCCTTGACTGTTGAAATAATCGAGAGTCTGAAACTACCCCAAAACTGGGATTTCATCTAGTGTTACGTCTTATCCGAAACGAATATTTGTTGGTCATCTAAAATATTAGTCCCGTGCGAGAATCGAACCCCTGATCCGTAGCGTAGAAGCCGGGCACTCGACAGGTGCGTGAAACGTGTCGCCAAGTTCAATGTTTAGTATTACAGAATTCGTATTTAAAATATTCTTGGTTGGTAATACTTTCGCATTGTCAATATTTAGTATACTAGTGATAGATTTCATTAGTGCTATATTATCATCCACTAGGATTTACCTGCATTTAGTATCAATGTAAAACAATTTTATGGTCTAAAATTGTTTAAATTTTTATTCTGTTATGGCTCACTCAATATATTATGCGACCAATTACGGACCAATAAAATACCTATTGCAGATCGTTAGTGCGCACATGCCGGCTAACATCTGCGTTAGGCGACACCTGTCTCTAACGTTTGTTTGCCAAACGCACAGGTTAATTAAAGGTTAAACAGAGAACATGTGGGTTTATTTTGCCGGCCAGTAATTGCCAGACGAATATATTAAGGAATAATAATATGACAATTTTTTTTATTATATTGTAACCAATAAAATATTTAATAAATGATATCTGTAAATAAAAAAAGGAAACTTAAAATAGTATTAGTCAACTATTTTAGTTTTGAATTGTTTATAAACAGCAGTCCACATACAAGCATAACTTTAAAAGCAGGAAAAATACTAGTTGATACGTGTCTTAATATTGTACAAAGTTCAATTAATAATGTTGTCAACGTAGTTCATGTACGAGTACATGGGGAAGAACACAGTACAAGGTAAACAAATATTGTTTTTAGTAACCTAAAATTATATGTGTCGATTTCTAGATTTTTAAATATAAATCTAAAACTACGCTTATATAAAATCAAAATTTCGTAAATTTTGAAGCTTCCCTTAAATATTATATTATTTCGTTTTAAAAAATGATCTGTCAAATTTTAACCATGACAAAAAGTTCAAATAATTTTTCTTAAATACATATGAAAAAAACTTGGAATTATACGATATTTTACTATAAAATTTAAGAATTATCCTCTAATGGTCATTAGGAATTTTAAAATGAAGCGAAACTATCGTCTGGTAGGTAATCATAACTAGTATAATATGAAACAGATCTATGAAAATTATTGTTAAATAATGTATTCAATAAGTTCAGAGAATAGATATTACTGGTTTAAGAATATCTTGTCGGTAGAGTTATGTAAATAGTACGTCTGCATGGCAAAATTTGTTTCCCTTCAGTTTCTAACCTTTGTCAAAAATACGATAAGAGCTAAGTGGACGTAACATAAGAGTAGCCGATCAGTCAACATTTGTAGTTTGTTTTCGAGTTCATTCGTGCTTGTGATTGCGATCACGTCAGAATCGAGATTTGCGAGTGCCACAAAAGGAAGGAAGCGATTACCGGGGGTCGGCGACCCGCACCGTTACCTATTGCCACCGCAGGCACCACTGACAGTTCCTATATCCCTATTCAACACTGACGACTAGACACTGTTCGATATCGATTATATCCGATTCGATTGCATGAATATTTATGCTATCGATACGTGCCTCGTGTTGGAATTCTCAATCAGAGGTCATTATTTTTTTGTGAGCGACAACTTCATGAAGGAGGCAGATCTTATATATTTTGAAACATTAGTAATTACAATAAGAGTTGAAATATAACAACACAGTAAAATAAAACAGAACCTGTTTGGCAAAAAATCTCTCTGTCGACATAAGAAGCCGTAAAGAATAATCGAAACGAGAAAATAAGCATACAGTACAAATACGAATCTGTTATATATTTACTAAGTACATAATCGACAATAAACGAAAGACATTTGTCAACCAAGTAGATACTACTATAACGACGAAGACTAAACAAGAACGAAGTTGAAAATATATCTATATATCAATTTATTTATTGATACCTTTCCGGTAACAGCCTCCACTGCAAACAAATATATAGTATACAGACTGACGGAGCTACTTTTAAGATTACTTTGGAGTTTATTTAATATAGTTCCAAGCTCTCGAAACCTTAATAGATATTAAAGTTTTGAGAAATTTAAAATTCAATCTTCAATATTCCTAAAAATATTAGATTTTAATATTTTTGAAACAATGAAAATTCTTTCCTATTCAAGAATTATTTGTAAGTTTATGCTAATTTAATTATGCACAATATAAGTTTATGTAATAATAAAGCAGTGGTTATATGCACGTCACGCGGCGGAAGCGAGCGAGGTGCGCCCGCGCCGGATCCAATATGGCGACGGCGAAAGTGCTTCCGGCCGAGCTTGAGTCTGAATGGGCCGCAGCTTATTAATACAAGTGCTTTTTAATTCATGCGCCGCGTCACTCTGCCGGTATCTCACTTGCTTTTCTCTGCGATTCTTATTGAGTAATATTTTGTAGAGTATCTTGCTAATATTTAGTGACAATCAATATTGGTTGTGGGTAGTCTATATGTATATAATTGTTAGTTTGTGCAGAAAAAAAGATGAAGAAAAATGCATAAGTGTTAGAATGAGTATAGTGAGTATTATTATATTTACACTATGGTGTTAGAGTATAATAATGTAATTTTTATATATTTGATACATTTGTTCAAGTAAAGGTCTAATACTTGAACAAATGTAATTGAACGAATGTTGAAAATAGTGTTTTAAGTATTTTCTGTTCGGTATATCGAGACCAAAAGATGGATGAGAATAAATTTTACTAAATTATAAACCATTATAAATCTTGTCATATGTATACACAGATGTAGGTATTATACGCAACAAATATAAATAAGCATGGACACTATGTGTTTTGTCTGAAATAAAGAATTCAAACTGTATGATTATAGGTAAATTTAAGATTTTTTTTATACTTATATTTGCCTACATATAAGCTTACCGGTAGGTAAGATATATGAAGTGTCGCATAACGTCTCCAATGATGGGTCGAACGTGATCCGATTTTGTTCATACTGTAATTTGTTGGTATTCGTCACTGATTGTTCAAAGTTTAATCTTGCGACACTTGCGAGCGTTTGTTCATAGTTGAGCCTAGTGTCCCTCTGCTCGCTGTCAGTATTTGTGTAAGATTTATTCACTTTCACATAGTCCGCGAAGTTGAGCTTTGTGGCCGCGGACATCGGGATGTCAAGGGGCGCCGCGCACGGCGGCACGGCAGCTTCCAGTGGTGCCTCCACCAGCAGCATGGCGGACCGAGCGCCGGCCCCGCACTAGACTACTTCACTTAACACCTCATTCCACAATACTATGTTTTCAATTAAAGCTCGCAAAATTCGGAAAACAATTCTAATATTCAACTTGTAACTCAATTATAATAATTGTTAATAAATCATAGAAATCAATGAGACTTTAAGAATTTCGAAAACATTATTCTTTAAGAATAATTCGCGTCTACGATATGTTTGTAAGCTCGAAATGTAGCGAGCGTAGCACCAACGCAACACGAGCCTAACCACAGACTGAGCGAGCTTTCGGGCGGCTAGAGGGCGGCGTGGAAAACACGAACGAACGTGACCGACGGCGGCCGACGGGAGCCGACAATACGCGGCCCGCGCTGCGACCTGTCGCACCACCTGCCACGCTGCCAACTGTTGCGCGACCGTTGATTTTTTGCTAAGCCCCACGTGATGGTATCATGAAAATTAGCACGGGTACCCGCTGAATAAAGGTACCTACGCAACATCTAGGTTAGACTCAAAACATTACATTAAATACAAATTAAACAGATTTTTTTGAATATAATATATGAGTCATGTGTGAAAATCACAAGAGTCAACAATAGGTAAGTCACTTGGAAGTTCAACACACATGAAAAGAAAAATACATTAAATTAGTGTTGTGTGATTTCCAGCTGGAGCCAAAACATAAATATATATAAGTTTTATTTTATTTGTGACGAATACTAAGTTTGAACGGGGTTTAAAGTTAGGTAAATTTTTGGCCATATTCCCAAATCAGAAATGGTTCATAAACCGAATCGAATAGGTATATATTAATAAATACGTATAATACGATTGTACACTAATTACAACGTGTTGTTGCTGGTAGGAGTAATTAATTACTTATACGTATTTCCCGTTTCTTATCAGCTAAAGGAAAATAATGTGCCAGTTAACATACGGTTTCGCAAGGAATGCTGAGTGGAAGTTAAGTGTTTAGGGTTTTTAGCAATTTCCTCTTTTGGACAACAACGGTCTAATAATAGGTGTTGGGTGATTGGTAAGGTAATTTATGACGTTTTTTACTTAGTTTGGGAAGTAATACTATTTACGAGTACATTCCCCAATACACAAAGACCTTATTTTAATCACAGTTTCCAACTATTAGCACATTATAATTCTATATACTTTCTGCAAAAAGGTTAAACAAAAAAGTTACTCGAATTCACCTAGAAACAAGAACACAATTGATTGATGATTCTAATTACATAGTAAGCAAAGAGGAAAAAAAGACTCATAATTATGTGTTTTCCAGCTTAAAAGCATTGTACAGTTGGTGGGTCACCTACACAATTTTGTATAATGGAAGATATTCGAGCTACTATGAGTTATTTGTATTAGTATGAGCTGTGATGATGATAATGAAGCATTATTAATAGACCAAAGCACGCAAGCTTTGGTTAAATAGCTTATGAATATATTTATTAAAACTGAGAGAATAAATTTCAAATGTAACGCTTATTTTTTAGATCAGATGTTTACATTCTGTGTTTATATTATATCTATAATATATTACATTGACAAATTCCCGATACTTAGTATCGGGAATTTGTCAATAAAACAAAAAATACAAATTATTCATCTAAATTTATTTTATCGCCTTCAAAGTAGGCCCCATCGCTTGCAATACAACATCTCCACCGCTTCACCCAGTCTTCCATACATTTTTCATAGGCTATTTGCGGTATGGCCTTTAGCTCATTCAGCGAGTTTTCTTTTATGGCTTCTATCGACTCAAAACGTTTTCCTCGAAGTGGTAATTTTGACTTGGGAAACAAAAGAAACTCTGACGGAGCCATATCAGGTGCTTGGTCGAGAACTTTTGTTAAAATTTTCGCTAAAAACTCTTTCACTATAATGGCTGTGTGTGATGGGGCATTATCATGGTGCAGCATCCAAGAGTTGTGTCGCTACAAATCTGGACGTTTTGGGCGGATACTCTCACGCAAACGCTTCATAACGCCTAAATAATATTCTTTATTCACTGTTTCTTTCTCTGGAAGGAATTCAGAGGGAACCACACCACGGTAAGAACAAAACTGTCAGCATCACATTGATTTTGGAGCGACTTTGCAGCGGTTTTTTGGGTTTCGGCTCGTTTTTGAGACGCAATTCTGAAGACTGTTGGCTTGTTTGCATATCATACTCATAAACCCATGTCTCGTCGCCAGTTATTATACGTTTCATAATGGTGGGATCCGTAGAAGCTCGGGAAACCATGTCTTCAGTGACATGCTTTCGCTGCACTTTTTGAACAAAATTGAGCTCTTTTGGAACTAGTCGAGCGGCGACACGTTTCATGCCTAAAATCTGAATGAGAATATTGTGAACGGACTTAAAAGATATGTTCACCTCACTAGCCAACTCTCTCAGACTCATACGTCCATTTTCGAGCACTAGCTTCTTGATTCTGTCGATGTTTTCTTTGGTCGTAGCAGTTGAATCTCTACTAGAACGAGGCAAGTCTACTACTACTTCTCGGCCTTCTTTAAAAGCCTTATACCATTCATAAGCCCTTGTTTTCGATATACACGATTCGCCGTAGGTATTTCGCAACATTTTTAGTGATTCTCTACATGAAATATCATTCGAAACATAAAATTCAAAATTCACAACATCGCCGAGGACTCAAAACTATGACCAACAAAAAGTGTAGTTTAAAATAAATTAAATGACAGCTCCCGCTCAAATTTTGCGCGCTAAATCAGTGCTACCAACATGCAGTAAAAAAATTAGAACGACCTCTCTTATGTGGGTCTTTTTATTGACATATTTCCGATACTTTTTACACAGAGTAGTATACTTTTTGGTTGTAACTTAGAGAAAACTTATAGTATTAATTAGTTTAATTTCTTTTTAGTGTAAAGTATTATTAATAATAAGTTAACAACCAAGTACAAATAAAAAACATAGTAAGGAACATAAAACTTATATCACAAATAATATAATGAATTTTTGACACAATAAAAATAGTGATTCAATAGACAAAACTCAATGCCCAAATTACGGGCAAGTACCAACTTGTCTTTGTCGTGTAATGATGGCGACTGAATGCTGATTATAATTATTAGTTTGCTTATGCTTATCGCGCTTCGCTATTGTTTGTGACAATGTCGTAAAAACTACGCTTGAAGATAAATTGTTAACTAATTATGATGAGTTGTGTATTTTTATCTTAACAGAATAGAGGTAAACCATTATTGGAATATTTTTATCGAGAGATAGCATAAAACGAGAAAAAGACAAATTATAGAATTCAAATTATGTAGTTTTAGAGAAGCATGTAATATTCTTTGTTAGATGTTGTTGATATATAACAGTAATGATTTTGGCTGACTTTACTTTACCTGATGGTAAGGATAGATGGAAGCGAGCTTCTTTAACAATTAATGATTGGCTGTCTCATATATCTCACTATAATTAGTCGAAGCACAATAATGCTGTGAACAATGTTATTATGGTACATTACGTGGTGTTAATGACTATTAGTCTAGTAGGTGCTGGTTGTGGAGTTGCTTGGTATAATGCAATATCATAGAAAAAATTATTTGCTATTTTATTATTACTATATCATCATTATTAGCCCAGAGATGACCACTGCTTGATATATGACATACCAAAGAAGCTCTATTCATATCTATGTATTGAGCGAGAGCGCTAATTGCTGACAACACAGCACATCTGTCATGTGTGGCACTTTCACGCTATCTTCACCAAATCGTCGGTAAAGATGAGTACTCAAAAGTATTTTGTGGACTTAACATGCGACTTTTATAGTAATGTGGGTGTTCTTTTTTCGTCCCTAAGGCAAGTATACGTTTACAACCCACATTGTCAGATGTTTTGCTGTAGGCTCTGTTTTGCAATTAAGTAAATAAACGAACGTCAAAGTTAGTCGTTATACAGACAAGTATTTTTAATAATATTGTATACCAAGTCACCATAGGCACACGGTACGACGTACAAGGTAATTACAATAATAATAGTGACGCATGCGCGACCTTGGCGTTGATTCCCATTGTTTGATAGTGACAGCGAAACTTGATTTAGTAGCCTTTGAATTTAAACCACTCAATCATTTGATGTGATAATTGACAAAAATGTGACAGAAGCTTTAATTCAAGATTCAGAGTTGAAGCTTTTATTTGATAACCTTTTTGTAACAGAACATTAAACTTATTCAAAATCCATTGACAGTACTTGGAGATCTGATTTATAGTTAACTTAAATTCTGTAAAGTTTTCCGCGAAAACATTTGCTGACTTGACAATTGATGTTTTCAAATGCTTCGAATTGTGGCGTGGCAGGATGTTGACAATAGCTAAATCATTACTGAGACAGATGCGTTGACATATCTTTTTCTACTTTGTGCAAGACAAGATTCGGTAGGAGGGCACGAGCTGGAGGGCGTAGTCGTACCGAAATCGGGTCAAGTTACCACAGGGTGGGTCACAAAAGAAGCAGTTAGAAGGGGCCGGTACAACATAATAGGTACCTGAGCACGTGTGTTACCGGATATGAAGGACCATTGTCTACCGGAGGAAGCGATTTCGACGCGTCGGAAGATGTGACGCCGATTTTTTTATGTATGCTGATGAAGTCAAGATCTAAAATAGGAATTGACTCATTTCGATAACTGATTTTCGTCCGAAGGAAAATGGTCATTAAATGAAAAATTTATATTAATTTTTATAGTTATTATATACATAATAACTATTTATTTCCACAACATTACTATACATACAAACATGTTATCATACGGTAAGTATAATTTTGTGGAAATGTTTCTTATGCCCATTATTTAATTTCCTTAATGAACGTCAATAAGGAAATTAAATAAACGATACGTGGCAAGTATAAAAAATAGCAATTCGAAACAGTTTTATATTGAATATTAGTTAATTCGATAATTACCATAACATATATAGGAAAAAACATATTAATAGTTAAACACACTAAACATATCAGATCCGTTACGATCAGATTCGTTTACAAATACAATATCCGCGATTTAGCATAACGATAGCGTTGTAATAAAGACATATTATCTGCATTAATAACTTCTTTCAATGTTTTACAATATGGCAACAAGGTTTATTATCACCATGAAACACTTTCGATAGCAAGCAGTCGCGAGCAGTGGAACGCAATTAGCTAGCGGGTACGTGCTGTGGGAAATAGAAGTGGAGATGAGGTTCTAATGCTTGAATAAATTCGCCGAGGAAATAAATAGACGCGGGATATTGTCTGCGGGAACAATCTCCCCGAACAAATGAAGTTTACGTATTCTGAAAGTATGTTGTGCTAGTTTGCATCTGTTGACATTAGCCACTATATGTACACGATTTTTGAAGAAAATTCATCAAGCATTGTTTTGACATACTACAAATTGTATTGATGAATTATACAAAAGCCATTGTCCAAAATGAAAACATTTTTTTCGTAAGTATCCTCGATTTCCACACAAATAATTGTATATGTTTCATTACATCGCGACATGAGAATTTCAGAAAGCAAACTTACATTGTTATATTAATTATTGTCAATTAAATGTTATCCATTTAACTTCAACAGTAATTGTGTCTCTGTGATAATGATAAACAAAAAGTAGTCAAATCTATTATTATAAACCGTGTCAAACAAATGTGGATGGATGGAACACGAAAGTTTGGTAGGTGCAGAATTCTCATATCGATGAAGTTATGGCCTTCTGCCGTTAGCTCTATGTCTATCAAGTGCTCTTCATCTACTGTCGACCGATCTCTAAAGAAAGGTCTCCGGTCTCTAAGCAATGCAGCGACGTTGTTATTTTTTTCGGTCTCAATCTAAAAACTGATAAATATAATTAAAACGAGGACAGTCACACAAAACGATTTGTTAAAATATTGGAAAATGGACTGGAAATTCTGAAACATTTTTTTTACATTTTTAATAATAATAATTTGATAAATGATCCAGTTTCCAAACATATCTTAAAACGTGGTAAGGGATGTTTTCGTTAGTTAATCTCGTGAAACGGATATCAAATATACTGCAATGTTGTATCACAAAAACAAATCTTATTTAAAATTTTAATTCCAGGCCGCACATAGTTCTAGCGGAGGCTTAAAAGGCCGAGTTAGTCATTTTCCCCACGTAATATCGATCGCAGAAACGAATAGCGAATCGCAATCTTTAAATAAGCCGAAGCCATCGATATTCAGTGAGCAGACCCCGTCACTTCGATCCAAACTGAGTTTAAAAATATAATTTACCAAGGAATTCCCTGCTTTGAATTACATTAAGTGTAAACAATAAAGCTAGGGAGCGTATCGGCAGGACCGGCAGGCGACGGAAGTGTCAGATAAACAATCTTTTTTAGATAAAAACATTGAAAACAATCCATAAATCTGTACAACAGCTCAGACACCTCATCCACTGTCAAAGCTTCTTATAAATAACGCACATTACAACAGAACGCGATGGTGGGTGCCTAAAGGAATTTTTTCGTTACACTTTTAACCTTTGCACTAATTAAATGGCGGTGCATCCGGCCGCGGCCATAAAACGAAATCATTGAATTTGAAATTCAATGTCCTAGTAACATCGAGGATTGAACACAAATATTATGTTTCCTGCATTTTACGGAATATATTGATATTTGTTAGTTGTTGTTTTTTGAAAACAATTTCAATATTTTTTTTAAACGAACAGTACTCTGTTACTGCAGCTCGCACTACAGCTATGTACTCATAGCTGTAGTGCGAGCTGCGTAAAATTGGAGCGCGCTCGGAACGTCACTTCCGGTGCCAATAATTTATTTCCCTCGGCCTCGGTCGTGTGATGAGACGGTGCACGATACGACATTTGTCCGCGTTTAAATTTGGAACAATTTCTGAGAACTTTATGAAATTGATACAAATATTTTTTTATTATTTATTCACAAATAAGATCAAATAGCTTTAGTAAACTTTTTAGTATTCAATAATTCGTGTTATTACCATCCTCAAAAAGTAACCCGATTGCTACCTTGTACAGTAGATACAGATTTATTTACTTCGACAGTTTTATTGTTGTAGATTTTGTAATAACAATATATGACGTCAAATATTTTATATCAGCGCAATAAATAATAATCATTAAAAATGTTACCCAACCCTTGTCATCAGCTTTTTTTAGATTCAATATGCAGAAACAAGTATATATAAATATTATTATCCCTCTTCAATAAAAATATATTATCACAAAACACGCAGGATGCAAAAGCTACTAAATAATATTTGTGGGATTAGTGTTCCATTAGGTAAATACTAACTATTGAAAAATTTATGGCGTAATACGACATTTCAAGAAAGTCAGAGTCAATGTATACATAGAGACAAATTATATTTACAAAAATATATTATATGAAAGAACTTTTATTTTAATGTATTACAAATAATTGTGGGTAGTTTGTTCTGCGGAAGTCAAAAAAATTGAACAGGTTTCGTTAGAGTATAGTAGGATTATCTCAAATCCAAGGAGTGCGTGAGGATATGATGGTCATGAAATCTTGAAAGCTATGTCTGAAGATATTTCTCAGGCAATACATGCTTCTATGATTCAATACACAGTTGTCATCTGAGACTTCAATACCAGGCAAGGCAAATGAAGTGAAGGTGAGCTAAAAGTAGGGCAATTTGGAGTTGGTACCTGGTACAACTGCGGTCAAATGCTAGCCGATTAAATAGAGAGAGAGAGAGAGACCGTGTGATGAACTCTTTCATAAAAAAAAATGGCTAAATCGAACATGGACCTGGAATACTTCGGATAATACGACAATAAATGAGATTAATGTCATGCCGACTAAGCCAAAGTGTTCGCAAGAGTGAATAAATCCGACACTTCATCCAAGACACCCCGGACGTCATCGTTTATCAGAGATCCAAGAATAATAAGATGCTGGCTACAATACCATAGACTATATGTACACATTCGCTGCAGAAGGTTATACCGAAAAGTTTAACCTACTACAATGCTTATCGTTTGTGAAGTACACGTAACCCTTCGATTCGGTCTATACTTGGGCTGTGCTTCGATCTGCTTGAGAATTCGATCGAGAGGTGGCACATAGTCTAAAGATACAAGTGCAATCACTATACGAAAACGCCACAATGTCAATCTGTCCTCAAAACCGGAACTCAACACCGATATCACCGAAACTATTTACAGCTGCACTATAGGATGAGCTTTTGCTTTTGAACTAGAGCGGACTAGACTAACACCAAGACGAATATCATGTCAAATTCTCATATCCGGTTCTAATTAGACTATACTCTGGAAGTGTTTAGTCGGACAAATAGTACAACGTCCAGAAAGAGGTCAATAGATGAGTCCAGCTCGGCTGGTCAACGTTAGATAAGGTAGACTGCATATTGTCGGCCTATTATTCAAATATAAGGTTATAATATATTCGCCAAAATACTGAAGAATGTATACAGAAGTTTCTCATTCGTTTTACGCAGAGAAAGAATAGTCAAAATTATATAGTTTATTTATTTGTATTATTTTACTATAAGTTGCACAGGACTTGTGCGAGTACTTGACTCCTGCGCGGATCACTTTATTATGTACAGATGTTAAGAATTTAAAGAAATATTATTAAGTGAAGTAATAGGAATGGTTAATAATCACATTGTATTTTGACTGTTTATAATAGCAAAATTTATGATTTCCCAAGTATCAAGAATATGGGGAATTCTTTATCGGTGAGGGTTATTTTATTGTATAACTCACGTTTAAATAGGAAAGTTTTTTTTAAATCTAAGAGATATTTGGTTAAGTTAATTTAGATTTCGTCATTTACAAACAAACTAAACAGTATTAAAATAAGTAATCTTTAGTTTACGTACTTAGTACCCCAGGGGCTGTGAAGGCCGGCGCCCACGCTGTCCGCCACCCCCGCCTGTTTATCTCGATAGCTTATCGTTCGTGTCATTGACATGTGTCAAATTCGGCTAAATTATTTTAGTAGTTATCTTTTTTTAATATGTAGTTTTCTAAAGCTTCATTCTACAATGTGTCCGAGCATGGATCTTTACGTCAAATGAAAAGAATAGTATTTTAATAAAAAATATGCTATTAATTTCTCTTCGATCAATCTATTTTTTGCTGGAATTAAATATTCAATGATATTTTATGCATTACATTAAATATAACGAGTAAAATATTAAGCAAAAGTAAAATATTTTGAAGAATAAAAATAGACATAACGTACACCTTTATAACCATTTCAAAAAGATGATTCTTATTCAATAGTTGAGAACAATGAAAAAGTAACCCGACCGAATATTTTTTAGGCATCAGGTGTTTCCAATAAAAATTTTGCACGTAGGTATATCACTATTATCTACAAGCGTGTGAATTGGCGAAGGAGTTTCGCGCTCTCCCAGAGAATTCCCGACAAGTGTCGGGTTGCAGGGAAGGCGCCGACAAAGCCCGCCGGCGGCACCTTTGAAGTGCCGAATTCAATTAATTGCCTTATTTGCGGCTCTTTCTACGCTCATTGTAGGAATCCCTTGCAAAAACAAATATTTGCAGAGACTTCATTATCTGTTATTAGGTAGAGTTTTAATTGAGCTGAGCTTTAATCTCGTTGATTGCCAACGTGAATTTGTTGATGCTGATACAGACTCTATTAAACTTCGACCGGTTTTGTCTCCCAAGATCGAAAGGTATTATTTCAATTTGTTGCATCGAAGTGTGCAATGCGTGTGATGCGTTTAAAGTATTTGTTTTTATATTGCAAAAATTTAACATTTGAAAATATATCTAAAATTTACTAACTCATCCTGTTAACTTCATGTAGCAGTTATAAGACTTTATACTATAGTAACGCGAACGTTATGTAGTAGACACAAAATTTTGTAATATATATACATTGTTACGTTTTATTTCAACAATTACAATATATTTAAGTTATTCAGTCATAATTATAGATACACTTATCTACAAGCGTATGATATGCGAATGGTTAGATTTAAAAAAATATGTTTACAGCATTATAATAAAAAATGTGGGTTTGAATGTCATTGATAACATTTATCAGCCAGTCCCGGTTGTAGAATTCCTCGAATATTGTACAGAAAACGTCATTTGTAAATAGGGTTTATATTATGACAGGGTTGATATAAGTTCTAAGAATTTTTTGCGGAGTTGGAATGTGTTTAGTTGTCTTACCATTGTAAACGAAATAGATGGATATACTTTAAAAAAATCTATAATGAATAATCTGTTAATATACAGTCTATATAAGTTAACAGCTGCTAACAGTTGATTGTATGTGATTCAAACTAGACAGTCAAAGTGCAACCACTTCTTTTTTTTTTAGACTATATCTTATATTGATGCAGCAACATGTCATATCATTCCAAGTGATAGGTTATTTTTCAGATTAAAAAATTCTAATCTAAAACCACCGCTATATCGTTGAATCGTTACAAATGAACATATGTAATATTTGTTGTAAATACCAGTTACCTCGTAAAGAACGATAGCGGTTTTGTAAATGTAGACGCACAAAAACATGACCCAATCATGTGGTGTCTCAGCTCGCTTTGAAACTGCTTTTCATACGCTGACAGCGTATAAACAGTTTTAATGTGCTATGAAATATTATCAATACATTTGATGCCCGATATTAAAAACAGCACTAAACCTCTGATAAGGGCAGTGTTTGAATATTAAAAGGATGAAGATTTATCGATTGACCCTTGTGCATTGTTTAAATACAATACATGCCTGATAAACGAATCAGATTTACTATTTTAAGAACACCTGAAAAATATTTATTCGAAGCCGTATTGTGTCGCGAGAGCCCTTATTAAGGGTTTATTGAAGGACAAGGGCCCCTTGGGTCTGCGAGCACCCTACAAAATGTGAAAATCAAAAACCCCTTGCTCTTTTACTTCAACTTGGCTTGGGGTTGAATTTACTTACCTGCCGTTACTTGTCCAACAGGATTGAGTAGTATTCATTGGAGCTGAATGGGTGTAGTTATTTAATGTCGTATTATTTACTGAACTTAATATTGAATAACCGAACTACTTTGCGAAAACTATTTTGTATATATCCGTTGTTACTCTGTATCTCAAATGTATACCTGTTTAACTAAAATATATTTGTTTTTTTTTCTTAACACACTTGGAATGCCATAATTATTGTCAATGTTATAAAATTTCTTGAAGATTATAATGTAATAATTTTTAATTTTTAAAGAAATTTATATTTTAAGTACATAGAAAATATTTTCATTATTAAGTATGTACTATCAAATATGTTTTTTCCTTTCTATCTCTCCGGTATCCAACTGATCAAATTTTCTAAGTTCGATATTTTAAAAGGTTGCGCACGTGCGCAGGAGTGTGTATCGGGTTGCACCGGAAGCTCGCCAGTTGAAACACAATGCACCGGATGTGGCCGCTCACAACGACGTATCTTTTTTTTTCTCTCTATCGATATCATAGAAAGCTCAATATTTTCCTTGTCGACACTTCAATCCGATTGACAGCCAAATTTAAATTTGATTAGAGATCTATTCCTCTCCTATTGTGAAGTTTAACGGTTTTAATAGCGGATATAGTGATTAATTTGCTGGTGGTGTATACCAGCATACTACAGATGTTAAATTAGTGGGTTTTATATGCTATACATATGTAAAAAGTACAAAATTAAACTAGACATTTTTGAACAAAAATATAGCGATCTTCTGTTCAATGATAGCCTTGGGGCTAAGAACGTACATAGACAATATACGAATTAAATTGTCACGAAATTTGTACAAAGATATTAAACAAAACTTTGCAAATTATTGAGGCTTCGTATCGAAAGAATAGTATTGTGTACTATTTGAGTTTGATATTAACACATTACAGAAAAAAGCAAATCACGTGTGACGCGACCGTGAATATTTCAGAACATATGTTTCGTTCGTTTCGTAACGCTTGTTCCGAGCGGTACGTCCGGCAATTGGCATGCGCAACGCGAGGATGTGCGCCTTGCGACAGCGCGGATGCCGTGTTGCGGCACAACCAGCTTATTAATACGAGTGCACTTGCAAAATATTGAATATATACGGTGTTTTTGTGCGTTAACCTTGCATCGGCGGCCCACTTGCATTCGTTCGCAACGCTCGAGTTGATGCGAGGACGACAGAATTTCGCCCGTAAACACCGATGCTAACGATATGGTCGACTATTACGCTCCCACTGATAATAATGTACGCCTGTGTAATGCATGCATGCATACATGTCACTAGCTTTAATGGTTTTAATTACTGTACTCATGGCACTTCTTCGAAACTAGACTCGAGGGACATTAGACATCTCTACCGATACTTTTCCTACCATTTTTGAAAGTATATAGATAACAATGTACTATAGGAAAACAAATTACATTATTATGTATGTATCTATTTTAAACAATATAATTAAAATAAAAGTTTCTTTTGTAAAACAAGTCATCTTACGAAAATACTGCTTCCAGTCCTAACTAAACTAATATAGAATTGCTGTCAATATAAGTATTTACTTATTGGTATTAAAAGTCATTACTTGCTCGAATCTATCGATCTGTCAAATGTTGACACCGATAGTACCATTCTAATAAGTTTGTATTTAACAGGGGTATTGAATAGTGTAATAATTGAATCAATTGACTTTATATCATAAATTAAACAATGACAACAACACAGAAATAAGGAGATTATTAAAAATATAAGCACTTAAACAATACCATAAAACAACGGAGAAAATAAATTTATAACTAAAAAAAATATCAATGTGGAAATATCTATTTAATAAAATAAATATCTAAATATATATTTTAATCCTACAATAACTAGTTGGCTAGCAGCACCATTTTCTCTTCATTCCTCTGTCACAACTATGTTTAAGTAAAGTTTTAATTTTCTATCGGACACAAAATATAGAATTTTTTGTAAATGTGTGAATATATGGCAGGTGTATAATATAGTAATTGCGCCCTTGATTTATTAACGATTGAATAGATGAAAATTTTGAACCAAATCTATTTTTATTAATTTTCCTTATATATTTTTTTCTTATTCCGGAAATGAATGACACTTGATGTCCATACTCGTATGTAGAAACTATGTACATGCAGTGACATTGCAATGGCATTTTAAATGCTTTGACTAAATAATCACAAAGAATTCAATTTATTTTAAATGGGTTATCTTTAAATGGATCTAATGAATATTTATTGATACGGTAATCTTGCTTGTGTCATACGAGATGTTGTTTTCTTGTTTAAAAACATATTGAACAAACCTTTCATAGCCTTAATTTGTTTACCGCCGGGAATCTCACATATACTAAAGGCGACTGCAACCACTTACCTTAGGGTGGGCAGTCTGCTTGTTAGTCAATATATCACAAAAAAAGATTCCTCTTTCTATTTTTATGGACGTATTATATTACATATTCTTCTGCGGAGTGCCCGGATAGTAACAATACGATCCATATGGACTCATAAAACTTGGCGATATATGGATTTGCACACACCTGCATTTCACATTCACAGGAACACAGAGGTGTAACTCTGGTTTATCTTTTGGGGAAAACTGGCGTCATTATATACATATATTGTCGGTAAGCCAATAATATAATAATTGAATAAACTAAATTTTTATGAAAGTCGTAAAAGCCAATTTCAAATGCATCTTATTTACTAATAAATGTAAATAAATATTTGTCAATAGTGAACTCTCCATAATAATAGCTACATACCGCGCCAAAGTAGAAGAGGCTCCAGTTCAGTGGAGTCACTGCTGCGTGAGCTCGGGAACATAAACATACTTTATCCAAAATCCCAAACACCCATATTGGGTCACATTCACACTGAACACTTAACCCAATTTATGTTATACTATTACCTAAATGAAAGAAAACAACAAAATTGCTGTCTATAAGGTGGTGAACTGCTTATTCTATTAACGAACACAGTAAAGATATAGGATCGTTGTGCACGTGGGCAGGTAATCCTAGACTGGCTGCGAAATTTCAGTTACGCGCCGAGCGCTATGCATAGGGAGGGGCGGTCTTCGAAGAACGTCGGCAGCTCTCATTCACCTTGATCAACGATTTTACGGTAAGTTTATATTCAGTTTTTCGTCGTGAAACATTGCTACAATTACCTGCATAAATGGTTTATTTTGTCAGTTGGCATGTTAATTATCGTATATGTAAAAGAAATTATTGGCAAATTCTTGGTTCGTCGATCAGTTTGACAATGAAATTACCTTTGAAGTAGATTTTTTCAATCAGGAATGTTTGCTATTTATACAGATTTTTGTAAGCATCGTCAAATGTAATATACATATATTCATTTGTTACCGATGAAAAAATTGTATGTATATAGAAAAAAATATATTCACAATTAATATATGATGCTTGTTTTTTTAATAGTAGTATTTCTTCAATTAAATGTATCAATAAATACATGAATAATTACAAATATTTGTGTATAAATTACGTTAAGGTGACTAAACAGGTTTATGTATTCAAAATTAATAATAGTTGGGCCGATATATTTCACAAGAAACATATTATCAAGATGCCGAATCGTAGCCCAAGGTCGAGTACATCTTCAAGGCTCCTGAAAGAGAGCGGAAAATCGGCGCCAAGGTCGCCACAGAGTTGCGAAACACTCGCCTGAGTGGAAAGCCTGTGGCGTATGTAGCCTTGCAAAAAGTCTTGATGAAAATTTTACGGCCGTTAGAAATACTCGTTGTGTCATGTGAGCTGTGAGCATGTGACAGTGTTTTATAATTAGTTAGATTTTTTGCACAAAAAAGAATTTATATTATAATAGGTTTAGGTGTAGGACTAGTAATAGGTTTCAATTTAGCTCCTCACAAATTGATATTGCAGATTACAGTATTATTACGTATATTGTAATAATACTGTAATCTGCGGGGAGACCGGGGGAGGTAGTAAGCCTCCCCCGAGGAGGGCTCCCCTGTGTCGACGGGGGAGCGGAGGCTGGGGGTTCCCGGAAGGAGCTTGATGTTCCCGGGGGCTCCCTACATGCCTGAGGAAGGCCATCCCTGAGGTTTTTAGTGGGTAGGCCTCCCCCTTATGGGGAGGAGAGCCCCACATAACCGCCGGCTCGCCACAGCCGGGGTATGCAATTTAATGCATTTTCCTCAGGGGAACAAAAAAAAAAAAAGGTATTAAAATATGCACAGGTTGAAATAAAACGTTTCAGCTTATGCGGTAAGGTTTTTGATGTTATGGTATGATAACATTAAAACAAATTATTCCCAAACAACATGAATTTCAAATAAGATTCATATAAACATTATTCATATGAGATGAATGACTTAAAAATAACCGCGAAAAGTGAAATTCATGCACATAAACTAGCTGAAGCACTAAATTTATAACAAGCCACAGGTGTTACTATAAATCTAGAGTATATAGGAGGAATGGGCAGAGGTGTAAATGATCGTATAAGCATCCGTGTGGGACCACCCGTGCTAACGACGAGGACTTATCTCCACAATTTATTATTTCAGCGGCCAGCCGAAGTCAAAACATCCAGTTGAGATGATTTAGGACGCAATAAACGCGGTTTTATATCAAATGGAAATAAGCTTTTACCGGTGATCTTGCGCAGACAAGCAGTGATTGTAAAATTTCATTATTTACGACGGTTTCCAATAAGCAAAAAAGTACAAGATTTATGTTAAGTCACAATTTCACAGCTCAAACTAATATAAGAGATATAAAAGTACTTCTGGCAATTAATGAGTATTCTTTTTGTTTTTATTTTCATCTCCTGATGTTAAGTGATGATAAGGCCGAAGATGGTAGCAAGCACAGAACACAGAAAGAGATTAGAACGGCTATGTAGGCGTGGCACGCGAGCCACAGTTATGATCAAATGATCATGACTGTGGCCAATAATGCGAACGCGTTGCTTAGTCAGTCACGAGTGATCACGGAGAGTGTTTTACGAAGTGCTGCGCGTTTATTAATGAAAATGCCTACTTGTGCTGTAATTACCTGCAAAGCAAGAAGTCAGGTCTCAAGTGTAGCTAAAGATGGAATATCTTTTCATCGGTAAATAGCAAATTTGATCGTAATAACTAACGTTTTACAAAAAAATTATCAAAGCTTGATCGTAACGATAAGACACATAATATTTTTCTAAAAAATATACATTGCCGGCTATGTACGCGCATGCGTCTAATTACATTACTCAGAGCGCGTAATGTAGTACACTGAATTCGGTAGCGACGCATTTGAATAACAGCAATAAACGTAGTAAAAGGCCATAGTGCTGTGCTTACCAAAAAACGTACGCATTATGTTTTATCGATAAATATATTTTTTTAATATTCTGGTAGGAATAAATGATTGTGTGTTAAACTCGAACATTTGTTGGAAGATTGTTCAAGTATTTATTTAAGTTTTAATTAAATTTAAATTATACTTTTATTAAACGAATTAATCGGTGTGTGCGACCGTGGAAATATTATTAATATGTCCAAATACATGTATAATTAATATCATCATCACAGCTCACATACGTCCCCACCGAGGGGCTCGAGCCTACCCTACCTACGATAGGGTGATTAGGCCTTCGCTGGAGCTTCAAGGAGCACTTCGTGCGGTTGGTCCCCCGAGCCAAAAGGGTGGCGGGCGCGTTGCGTCGCCTGCTGCCCAATCTCGGGGCACCAAGGGACGGAGTTCGCCGCCTGTACGAGGGCGTCGTGCGATCCGTGGCCATGTATGGGGCCCCCGTGTGGTCGCGAGACTGCGCGAGGTCCCCCCGCCGCAGAGCTCTGCTACGGAGCCTGCAGCGGATAATGGCCATACGGATCGTACGAGGCTACCGTACCATCTCGTACGAGGCGGCGACGGTTCTCGGACGCTCCCCCCCATTCGACATCCTGGCCGACATGTACGCGGCGACGTATGCGTCGCGGCTTAGGAAATAAATAAAGTATATAGAATAGGTTCCCATAGCAGGAAGAAAACATATAGTATGTAATAATAATACATATATTGATTAAAAACCCTTAGACAGAGATAGTAGCGTAAGCAATAAAAGAGATTGAGATTGAGTATAAGATTTTAGGGAAAATACGTTAAATATATAAAAACTATTATTGAATTTGGGCATACTATATGTAAATGTATTAAATGAATGATATTACAGATAGCTAGGGCATAATAAATTATAAAATTGTGAAAAGATAGCCACTGCAAAATCGCAAAATGTATGAACATGTCGGAAAAATGTCCTATCGCACACATATAAAAGTGCCTGTATATGTTTGTTATGGAAACAAGATTTACAGAAATATAGTTTACTTTGCTTCCAACCTACATCTATTTCACTTAATAAGTTTGTTTCATCATTATAGTATAGGTATATACAATTAAATTAATTATTAAATTTTAAATACCTACATGAATGTAATATTTCGTTTTCAGTATTGAAAATATTTGTAATATTAAATTTGCTATCGACATTTTATATCGATAATTTTTCATTTTTGTCAATCACTAAGGTAATAATATCGTTTTTAGACGGAATTATTTGAATCTGGTGAGTGCAGTGCTGTGATTGGTTCAGTTCGTTATCGCTCGATGCGTACTTCTCCTGATTGGTTATGCGTGACTTTACAGACGCAGCGCTGGCTTCTTAAACTGGCGACAGCGGCTCCCGTACAAACGATGCATGTTCGCCATTCTAACCTCTTTCTGTGTTCTGTGGTAGCAAGCTACACTTGGACTCCTTTAGCAACTGAAGTACTGACTATTCTTATTTATCCTACCATTATCTCAAAATAGAGTCAGCAATAGGTTCTTTACTATTTGTATCACCCTTTATTGTTATATTCATAAGCAAAACATTTCTTGTGACGTGTTTTTATTCTCTCCTCGTGAGATACACCACGATAAATTCATATACCTTTTTTATTAATAATAATTCTTACAGAATTTGCTATGTTGAGCGAAAGACGTTTGCCTATTAAACTATATTAAGAATGTGTTGGTTTGTTTTCTATGTATCCGTAGCAATGCTAAGTTTGTTATTGTAGTGAAGATACATAACTGATCTTGTAGTGGAAGTCCGCCAGGAGAAGCTATTAAAATAAATATGAGAAACGGTTTTGCTTTTAATTTGATATAAATGCATATGGTGTAATGAATCTCACTTTTCAATATACAATGTTGTGTTTACTTACATATACATATTCAATTTTTATTAAAATTATTGATACTATATTTAATTTATTTGTTACAGTTTAAACTTTGTGACTTCGGTTGTTTTGTCTCTGAACAAATATATTTCTTTCTTTCTTTGAAACGGTGAACGAAATTCTTAATTATATGACCATTAACAGTAATTTGTTATCTTAAGACTTTTTATACAACCATTACTCTTTCCAGTGTTTTTGTAGATTGTTTTTTTTTTGTTTGAAAATATTGTGTGAAGTTTAAATGTGGGTATAAAAATTATTTCTGTAATTATTTCACGGCTTGTGCTCACAATACTTATTAGTAATAGCGTGAAGCGGCAGAAGTTATGGGTAATATCGACTGAGTGCGTAATTGGCGGTTATCGCGAGCAGGCGATTAACGAGCCGGTTTTACCGCTACCCGATAGTGTGTCGACGGCCTTATCTTTATGGGATAGTGATACCGCACTTTAAACTGAGATCGGCGTTAAGACTGTATAAAGTTTAGAAACATCTCTGAGATAGTCATTTATTCTACCATCAAAACTTGTTTAAAGGGTTCTTGTTACTGCCTATTTTCTTATTGATAGTTGTGATTGCTAATTATTAATTCTGGCGAAAAAAAAATGAAAAAACACTTTAAAGTCCAATTTTATCATGTGAACTGCGCAGTTGGGCAAAAAAAGATTCTGTTCAAAATAGATTTAGATATTAAAATTACCGTGCACGTGTTTCTATAAAGATTTGATGTAAACAATTTCATCTATATTAAAAAAGAAATAATGTTTGTTTTACTGTTTAATGCATAATAATGTTCAATGAACGCTGCGCGTGTTCTCGTAGAAATGCCGTAGCTGATGTTACGAAATACTGCGGCGCGTGCTACGAATTCACGGATATCACTACATAAAAAGGATTATACGTACGAACTGCTTAAGAATAATGTATTACCACATCTTTTCTTCCTGTCGTAAGGACCCACTAAAAGAGTTTACTGCAAATATACATGTGCGAAGTAAGTGCCAATAGGTTTGAGATAGTCATATTTATGCCAGTGTAACAACACCACACCTTATTTTGCCCGTACTTTAAAGAGAAGATGAATTATATTTTGATCGTTTGGGTGTTATTTTACCAGAGATCAATATTTATAACTTGGAGAGCCTCGCACATTTCTGGAAACTACCATCAGGTATAATACATAATAAGCATAAAATCAAATATCATATTAAATAGTATATTATATAATTTTATGTTGCAATAAGAAGATCTGTATACTCTGTTCATATCACGTGACTCCTACATTGCAGTAATTTCGATTCACTGATGCGGAATCACGTGGCAGCCGTAACTTGCCTAGAAATTTACCTATATTAATTTAATCATATACATGACAAATATCTTGATGTTTGGGTTCCTTAAGTTTGGTGGTAGGTCGTCTAAGCTCGCTTAGATGGGTACCATCATTTTCCTTATGTTTGTCGTCATAATGATACGGATTATGGTAAGTTGGCTTTACCTTCGACCGTATCGTCACTTACTGTATAATATAAGACAATATAATTTTATTCCATATATAATAAAATAAATCTTTTAGTTGAGAAATATTGTAGAAACAACAGTGTATCTGCGTTTATTACTTTTAAAGATACAGCAATATCCAACTACCAAAAATTACCAAACAATTTGTTATTTGTACGTGTATAGGTATACTTAACTAAAACTCACATTAATGTATTTAAAAAACATACTTTAATGTGAGAATACTTAAGTTCGTTACATAAGAATTACGTTAAAAAATTGTTAAATTTTTTGGATGTTCAATAATTTGTCGATATTTCTATTGTTAAATACTTGTATGAGACCAAATTAATTATGTGATATAAGCAGTCATATTTAGTTGCAGTCATCTAGCCGTTTGTAAAACTTTATAAGTTACTCACCGGTATTGTTGTTGTTGTTGTAGTGGTGGCCGGGCGGCGGGAGGTACTCCGGCAGCTCGGGCAGGCAGATGTTGCTCTCGTACATGTTCGGAGGTACGTTGGCGAGCAGCGACCGCTCCTTCTCCACGTCTGTTGAGCAAACGTAACTGAAAACCGTACCTCGATTTATCGGTTGATTTTCGTTTCTAAATCAGCATGTACATTATACGGCGTTAGTACATTATATTTAGGTCATATGGCTGAGAGTTTTAGTTACTAGATATTCAGGACAAATTAGACATACGGATAACAGTTATAAATGTGATTTTAAACGGAAAAGAGAAAGCTTTCATTCTATTCGAGAGATCTCCTGCTGAACGCCAAGTCCACAGAGGATTTACAACTGGATTTATCCTGTGCTGCGCGTATCCAATTATTTACAAAGCAGAATGAAATCCAAGCAAGCCTCTCTTTATAGAATACCATCTGTTCGTTATCAGGTGTAATTGCCAAACGAACATTTGGATATAAGTAAATAACATTTCTTGTGATTCCATGCTTTGTACACAGAAAGAAAATATAATTCAATCCAAAACGCAAATATGTCTTGGAGAATATATTTGGAATGTAAATATAAATATCTCAATACAAAATATATCTCTTCAATTATGGTCCTACTGAATCATAAAAAAAGAACTAATAATTCTCCTATAAAGTTTGTAGTATTATTGGGACAAGAATATGGATTTATAATTTAGAAACCAGAATCTTAATTCAAAATACTGCAGGTTTTGTTATCAGTTTTAGAGTCTAGGAACTAAGTACTCAAACCAAAAAAAAACAAAATTTATCAAAGATTTTGCATATTTTAATCAAGAACTAAAAATTCTTATTTTTAGAATATAAAATAATGTTTACTTTAAGAATGTTGCATATTTGATTTGAAGTTTATTTTTATTTCTTTCTTCGTTTAAATTCGGCATGTTTAAATTGTGTTAGAAAGTTCTTAATCACCAATAACTACACATATTTTATCCTTAGATTGTTTCATTCTTCGTCTAAGAACGACAGATCAGAAATATGTTCATCCAAGAAACAGGAATTATTCTGAAAAATAACATAGACATTAATCATTCTTGGAAAACCGAATGGTATTACCATTATACAAAAATCTGTTTGTAAGGAAGAAAATATAGGCGCCTTCAGAGCTATAGCGGGTAGAGCCATAAGGCATACTCAGACCAAATAAAAAACTAAAGACTTAACACTTCCAACAAAATCATGAAGCCGGTTGTGTAAACACCACCAGTACCACACAGTAAAAAAAATACCCGAATATTTAGTCACAGTATTAGCAGGATTATTAGATGAGTATATCATAGATTTAGTACAATAGATAGGCAATGTGAAAGAGACAAATTATCGTTTCCCGTATAATGAGATGAGCGAGAGAGAGCGAGATGGGAATATGGCAGCCTTCAAGTACCTACACACAAGCGACTTGACGTTTGCGTAGGTAAAAATAATCAAACACATTTTTTGAATACCGTGTTTTGAAAGCAACGAGTTACGTGTGCAGTACCAGGATACACATCCAAAAAAGATAACACACGGAAATATACGTTTCAAGTGTAAATATAACATATAATTTTTGTTGATTTAAGTAGTTATTTTCATCAATATCTAAAAAATATATATAAATCAGGAATAAAAAATACATAAATAATATAACAATCTATGTTATACTAAATCTATGGAGTATATAGACAAGTTAGCGTTTATTTTAAAACGTGTATAGGTATTACGCTTTCAAGGGGTGGTATGGTAATATGTTTATTTCGACAAGATATGTAGAAGATATTAAACAAGTTTTAGGATAAGATAAGAACAAAATTCTTTATTATTCAACAAATAAAAACCACCGACTCACTGCCTTCCCTCCTTCACTTTCCTTACCTAAGTAGTTTTATGCCTCTTTACACTTTTATTATCTTTAATATCATCAACATCAAAACAAATATAAATAAATGAATGAATGTGCAACGGCATACGGTTCGTATCACATTAATTACTTACCTAATAAACATGGAATATTGTAGCGCGTACTAGTGGTAAACTATTTGCTGGTTAAATAGTGCCTTGATCTATTGCGTGATATGTTAGAAAGAGACAAATATGAAACTAATTGTGTAAAAGGCTGTTAAAAGATATCGTTCCTACAATGCGTTCAGCACTACAGAGCTAAATTACAGCCTAAAACTAAAGGTTAGCCTTGACTCATTGTAACTGGAACTACACTTCCGAGGATTTGAATGCGCTCCTATATACAATTACAATATTGCTATTAGAAACTTAATTTAAAAAGTACAAGTCCGGAAAGTAAGTATATGATTTCTTCAAGCGTCCCGGTTTTTTTATTTTTGGTGTGGTGACGTCTCTACGTATTGGAAATGATAATTCCGCACGTGAACCAAACTACATTTTTGATAAAAAAAGAGAAAAATCATTTTAAGTATTGCACAAGGAATATTTGATATTAGCAGTTTGAACAATTGTTGAGAATGATATAAAACGGCTGTGTGTGCGTAAAAAATGATACACACGGCCGTGTCTCAGTATTACCTATAATTAATTAAAAATAATAAATAAATGGTGAAAATAATACTTACGGGTTACAAGCAAATTGGTTTTTATTCCGTGCCACGATTTGAGCACTTCCAACCTGTGCCTATACGGTTTGTAATATCTTTGCCACTAATGATATGTTGTACAAATATACTTGTTGTCTGTAAAATTATAATAGAGTTTGAGGAACACACGGTTAATTATCTAATATCACTAGGTAGGTAGTAGGCAGTTATGTAATTACTTAGTCTTAATAATCGATAACTGTGTTACAAAATACCACAATAAGTTTACATTTACCGTGATTTTTTAAAGCAATAACGTGCAATAATGTGTCAACATTATGAAAAATATTGTTTTATTTAAGTTTGATGTCTATAAATTTTTCTCGTATGGAATTGTCTGATTTGGGAGAAAGTCAAATAATCATTATGGCAACATTCTTTTTGAACGCTATGAGGATTTTGTGGACTCAACCGACTTTCTTTCTTTCTGAAACAGCAGCTCTAGAGTACTGTTCTGTGCACAACAGGATTTATCAATTTGTGAATTTAATTTTTCAACTGTTCTATTTATTTGTTACTCACCCACCCACCTAGGTTTATTTGTACACTGAAGCTAGTTTACAGATTTAAGGATAATTTTATACCTACATAATTATGGAACTAGAAAATTTGCTTGCGTCGTGGGATTCAAGACATTATTAAGAACTTCACGGGTGAGTTTATTTATTGTTATTATCAAATAATTATTTATGTGCGGTCACAGGCTAATGGAGAAAGCTATGCCAGTGTTGTCGTTGTCGTATCAGAAATGATTTGCAAACTATGCCACAGAAGGCTTGATAGTGAAAACTCATGTACCTAAGTATGTATAGTGTTGTTAAACAATTTCTGTTTATTAATAAAGAAAACGATTGAGCCCTAAGGACGATGAAGAGAGAAAACAGATCAAAGGATTAATCCTTCTATCAAAGCTGTTTATGCAATATTGCTAACGCAATTCATTTTTCGCATTCTAAGCAGATTTTTTGTATGTAGGCAATCCAAAACATAGTAAAATGATCTCAAACATAAAATATTTTAATATTATTATCCTTCCAATGTTACAATTTAATCTATATATATACTGTATATATAGAATGCTAAAACGGAATTGCATTTGCAAATGCAGCCTTTTTAGGTCTTCAGTGCTGCTAAACTTTTAGCACATAGTACCTATGCTGTGCCGGAAAGAAGCTCTGGGACAAAGTTAACAGGATGTTAATCATAACACATAAGCTTTTGTTTTATGCTGTTGATAGCGGAAATTCGAAATAGTATTTAGTTTCTTTATTCAATTATAGTAATGAAGGCTGGTCCACGAGACCTATTTTATAATAAGTTTAAGAATTTAATATGTGACGATGTTTTCATGGTGCTGAATAAAGTTATTCTCTCTTTCTTTTTCATTTTAATCTTTTTCACATATTATATTTTATAAAAAAAAATTAAAACTATATAATAACAAAAGTAGGTAACTCATAGAAAAGTTTAGTAAATTAAAGTAATTCTCTCGCAGGCCATTCAAAACGAATATTACGACGACCTCCGTAGCCGAGTGGCTAGTACACCGGTTTCAAGGTGTCGCCATCTCTGAGATCCCGGGTTCGATTCCCGGGGGTGACAGTTGTTTGTGTGATGAACTCGAGCATTTGTGCCTTAGTCATGGGTGTTAATATTTATTTCTATTTAAAAAAATATTTATCTATGTATAATTAAATGTCTGTCCGTTACCCTAGATCCCATATCATAAGCCTAGGGTTTAGTTTGAGCTAGGCTAATTGGTGTGAGTGTAGGAAATATTTATTTATTTATTACGAATTTACCACCACTATCTATTGATAGTGCAAACTCTTAAATGGTTTAGTATAAACATGGTTCTATACTATTGTATTAAACCATGGAAAAAAATAAAAAGCAGTTATGGATACTAGATAACGAATAAACATATTTAATAATAGATGTATACATTTAGAATAAATATATACATCCATAACCCGACAACAAATATTATTATTGTTCTTCACACAAATATTTGCAGCGACTAATTCAAACCCAGGACTTGTTATTTCGTAACCAATGTCGTTGAATATATTCCTATGGATATTATTGCTTTTTCTTGACTACAAATAGAACACTAGTAGGAGATAAGTGAATAGTATGTTTGTTGTGATTTAGTTTGTGCTTTTCCACAAAAATAGATAATTGTATTTATATCCCGTAGACCATGTGCAAACTGCTGAAAGGTTTTGTTGCTGTCTAGGTCCATTGTTGATACTTTGGTTTGACCCGTAACCTTATTCTTACTGACATAAAGTTTATTGATTTTTTCAGAATGCTGGAGATATTGAACACGTAATAAGTAAACACAAAGAAAAAGCTGCGTCCCGCCACCAGACTGTCCAGCCATTTATACTTCTACAAGGAAAATTGCAAGATTTTTCAGCTCTCTATATTGTGATTGAAGATAAAAAATATCAGCTGCAAAGTGCAACTTGTGCAAAGGCATTTGATTTACATCAAAATCGATATTTACATTATTTGTTGCCTTTGAAATAATACATATTACAGAAGACGACCGTGCTACGATTGTATATGATTCCAATTATTGTTATTTTAAAGTGTTTTTGTCATTATCATTGTCATTTCATAAATAAAATAATTTTTATACTATTTATGTATTTTATTAACAGTAGTTTAGAGGTTTTCTTCCAAGTTACCTATTCTTTTACATAAAGAATGCATTCTCTTGAATCAGGACTATGAGCCTCTTATTTCGAAATTTAAGCATATCATTTTAAGTCAGCATTCTTTTACATAAAAATAGAATAATTCTTGAATTAAAAAATTATTGTATAACAAAAAGAAACATTAATATTTACAGTAAACGAGTAACATTTGAACCAATGTCTCAAAATATTTAGTATAAGAAATATGTAGACCCTCGATTTTATTTCAATGTTCCGTAACTTTAGGAGCGAGTCACAGAATTATTTGATTCAAGAAATGTTGTTTCAAGCACCTGAGAATTAACAATATTTATTCAAGATTTGTACATTCTGTATCTAAGAAAGAAAGAATTTTGAATCTAATAGGATACTTTATTTCTTACGTGATAAATTTTCTGTTCAAATCAAGAGCGCCTATTTCTTGAGATAACTTCGAAGAATTTTAAAAAGAAGAAACAAAGTATTTGTTCTGGGAGTTCAGATTCTTGATAGTTCAAAACATTTTGTATCTTATTAGAAGTAATTTATTTTTTCCTTATATAGGAAACTGGAAATATCTTGCGTTAAATAAGTTTATTTGATTGAAGATTTATTTTCTTTCTGTGTAATTTAACTATAAATATGTGAGTCCCCTATGCATTTCACAATTACCTTTTTGTAAAATCTCGAGGTGCTCCCATAGTATATCACCCATGAAGGCGGGTGCGCGTGCTACGAACTCTTCGCGGCCCATGGCGCAGATGTCCTTGCCTTGCGCGCGTGCGAACTGCTGCAGCGCCACGCCCTCTAGCGAGAACTCGCGCGCTGCCCAGCGCAGCCACGCGGTGACCGCTGCCTCGCTCCATTGTCGGGGATCTGAAAAGGTATGTAAGGGTTAACAAGATATATTAACATTAAGTGTTTAACTACTTGAAGAATTGATTATCAAAGATAATCAGGATATAAATATAGTAAGGTTTACAGGATAATACCGGCACAAAAACATTGTGATTTTTTACTTGTGGGAACTAAGTTAATACACGTGGTGTACTTATCAGAGCAGAGGACTGATATGCACCCTGCGTATCAGAAATGCGCGTATTGCCATAATTGTGGGAAATGCCAAAATCCTCCCTTTTTTTAAGAAGGCGTATACTCTATAATAGAAAAGGGTTAATCTATTATCGATCCCTAATTACAGAAGCAGTAATAATTAGTGTGATCCACGAAACAAGCGCAGAGCCGCGGCCGGACGGTGCAACAACAATTAGGCGGGCACCGAAGCGCGGCGTTTCGCCAGCGGAACTTGCCTCACCAGCCCGCAGGATGCGCGCCGACCTTCGCGCCTAGCCTACGCCTGCGCCTCTTTCTACCGTGCATGGGTTTCTATTTTTATCGTTGCACCCTTTAATATTTTAATAAAGGAACTGGCAACATAACACTAATATTTGAACTCCAAAGAGTTCAAAGATGAAGCACGCGTTGAATCCACAATATGAGGGGTATAAACATCAAACTTTGTATGGCCTGTTGTCATCAATACATAGCCCCTTACATAAATAAAACTTGATACTAAAAGAAAGTATGTTAAAGTAACAAAAATAATTTTTAAGATTTTCTAATAGTGACCATACAGAATGCGAGAGATATATTCAGCACAAGCAAAACAATATTGAACGATACATAAAGAGGCAAAAAATATAATATTTGTAGAAACAAATCAGTAATAAACATACATTGATTCGTAGTTATTTGTTAATTATTGATGTGCACTATAGTATTTTATAGCTTTGTTAGAAAAATACTATCGTTATAAAATACCATATTTCTTTGAGTCAGGTTATGAGTGCTCAACGGTGAGGATATTAATTTTTCTGAGTGCGTAGGATATATAAAAATATTATATAATCCTAAATGAATATGAAGCTCAAACATTGTTAGTATTTAGGTAATTAATTAATGATTTTATAGAAGCATTTTTTCATTAGAGTATTTTGTGAAGATATAAGAGCATTTTCTATACAATTGGAAAATATCTCTTTTCTATGGTAAAATCCGATATTCGTATAGCGAATGGGTAAAACGCGGGCGGAAACGGGGCAACGGTTTAATAAACAATCAAAAATATTGTTTATTAAACTACTATTGCCAGTAGATAAACGGCTTAAAAAAAGAAACTCGTAAATAGTACTCATTAATGTTTTCTTTTACGCCATACCTAGAAATGCAGTCAATCAGCACATTCCATTGACGTGCCAGGCACATGATTACAACTTTAACTTGTGAAGATTAGATATAATGGAGTGTCCACAAAAACTTCCACTGCGTTGACTAGGGAAAATTTTTAAAGGAAATCGCAAGAAAATCTGTTACTGAGGTTTTTAAATGTCTACTTTTGAGCAGCAGCAGCACCGATAGACGGGCTTAGCGATAGTCGCTTATAGCTAGTATTGCTGGAAATAGCCTATAAAGATCTAATAGCTCTTTATTAATATCTATATTCATTTTTAGTTTAAAAATATAACAATGTTCTAAAAACTAGCGGTGGACGATTATGATTGATTGGAATAATCGAATTCTGTTGTAATAATAATTTTCATAATCGGTCCCTACTTTCTAATTTCAGCTGCTTTTTTCTTATCGAATAGCGTTACAAATTTGTGTAACTAATTCTAGGGAGTCGAGAATAGTTCTCTCGTTTTTGAGTAGAATAGGGGCAGATGTATATATTTATTAATTCTGATGATGGCTGTGTGACGTGGTACTTTGTTGCATCATGGCACGGAGTTATTTCATATTATTCACTTTTTGGGTCGAAATTAATAGCAACTAATCTGTTTATTATCAAGACATCTCTTAATAGAATGACTTCAATAGTATTTCTCTTAGTCTCCACCAACACTAGAGTCCATAAAATTGAATATGTACAGTTATTTAAAAGTTTATTTGTTCGTCCCATAGAGTAACTTATACATATAGAGAGTTCGTCCTTCTTCTGTTGGTACCTATTGTTAATGAACTAGCACATGTTTACAAAAATTGTTACAGCTACTTTTTAATAATTTGTTATTTATTTAAATTACTTATAAGTGTTTAATTAATTAATTTTTAGAAATTATTAAAATTATATATTTAATTTGCAGTGATTTAAAATAAATGAAAAAAATAACATTTAAGAACCGATCTTGTTCTCGAGATGCAATTGTTACTACGATTATAAATCCTTTCGTGTTCTTAGAAGATAAGAATATAAATAAATTGTTAAAATTGTCAAATGTTTAAGTTCGTTGGAAAATTAGGTAAATAGGAAACCGTGAGCGCCGGGGAAGCCAGCGCTACCGATCGATACAAACAAAGTTACCCGGCGAGATGCTACAAATTGCGGCTAGCCGTGCAGCCGGAATCTAACTTTTTCCCGTACAGCGAGAGCTAGCTAATAATAAATAATTAGTTTAATTATGGCTTTTAGTCGGTGGCCGCTCGGTACCCGGCGCCTAATGGTATGCCTTAGCTGGGACCCTGCTGGTTTTGCGTCCATTTAAAAACCACGCTGTGGAGGTATAACTCACTTTTCTAAGTTATTGAACTTGAAAGCAAAGCAGCACCAGGCGATTTATAATCTTATTTGCAAATACACTAAAACTACAGATTCTTTATAAAAATATACGTATTCGATTTTCTTAATAGTTTGTTCAGTTAGTTTAAAACCGTGATAATTAGTTTTGTACTACATTCTACAGGAAAAATAATTTTAAAAAACTTGTTGATAATTTGGCATGGCGTTGTCTAATTAAAAATTAAATTAAGTTGTAGGTTTTGTCGCATTAATCTTGTTGTCAGTACATTGAACTTTTTTACATTATATTTTGACCCTATTATCCAATTTTTGAACTAAACAACTTATTTCATGCAAAAAACAATTTCGAAAATAGCTGTAATAAGTTAAGTCTTTGTATAATATTTTTTGTACCTGTAATTTAGTGAATACAAATGTTGTTGCCTCAAGTTATACGCATAACGTTTCCATTCTTGGTTGAAAAATAAATAAAGAAATATAATAAATGTCGAAGGAAATGTTGAAAAATTGTAATTTAAAACGACAATCATGGCAAATAATTAATATTGCTCCTGAGTCTTTTCTATAATTGCGAGTACCGCAAGCAACATGCCACGTCATACTGGCGGAATCGCACAAATTTAATTTCCGTTATTATCAGCAGGGGTTGAACGTTTGATAATCTTACTCAGTGTTATCGTAAAATTATTATTGCATATCAATGGATAAGTTGTAATGGAGATAAAAAGACAAGAAACGGAAACGTATAAATGAACTTTACTTAAGTTCGAGATGTAATAATATCGTAGTCACAATTCAATTTAATTTATGCATCTAACGGATATATTTATTTATTACTGGACTAGGTCCTGTAAGGGGTTTATTTGCTTGTTTTTACCACATATTTGCGCTGATTTTATATCGCGTGAAATTCGCAAACGTATTCGACAAATTATTTTTAGGACACTTGCTAAATATTAGCACCTAATAATTTAATGGAAAATCAATTATTCTCATTACATTCTGGCCAGCAGATTATCTAGCCAGTATCAAAAGTGCTGATTGAAAAATGTAAAGAACAAACTCTGGTTCATTTCCACTTCATTGCTGAAAAGAATATATTTAAGTGTACCTAATTGATTTACTACGAGTATTTATTGAGAAATGCTACAATTTTCGGCAATTTTTTAAAAGTAAATATCCCTGTTCTATAAGAGAAATAAAAAAGACATAAATGAAGCGAATATCATCCTCTTGTTTAGTTTTGTTCAGTATATATAAACTCCAATAATGTTCAAGTTTCAGTAGCTTCCTCGGTCAGCTATCAGCATTATTATTGCGTTGAACAATTGTTTGTTCGCTGCGTAAACTATATGAGGACAAGGATCACGCTAATTAACATTAATTAGGCTATATGACGATGTATATTTGTGCTCTACAGTTAGATATATTACGAATAGTTTTAATTTTCCAATTCCATATAAGTATACCTTTATTGTATTCTTTTAGATGTAGAAAAATATGAAAAGCTCTAAAAAAATTAAAAAATCAAAGCGAGGGGACGAAATCGAACAACCCGCATTTAGCCACAATGGTTCATTTGTTCATATGCACATGCTTTTGATATGAACAGGTAGTTTGAATTGAAGAGGAACATTAGGTTCAAGTAAGTTGTACATATATTTTAAATTATATTTGATCATAGAACAGATTTGGTTATCACTATGCGCGTACGCAGCGGAAGCGCGAATAGACGCCGCGTAGACGCACGCACTTCCGGCACGGGGCGCGGACGACGACCCGCCACCTGTGCGCCCCGACCCTGCCGCCATCTAACAGTGCTACCCGAAACTAAAGCCTATGATTATAATGTCATCTTCCATAATGCTACGGCGTTCAAAGAAAACCATATGTTAAAAATACAAACAAAATAGCTTTTACGAATTCGAAGGTGTTATTACTTTTTGTGGGCATTGCACACACACGTATGAAGTGTCATTTTTGTGTTATAGGATTGTCGGTGGCGCAGAGATTTCGGCACAGGTCTAGTTTTCTTATTGCCGGGGTGGTCATCTGTCATATATAAATGTGTTTTTCGAATTCCAAACATATATATTTATTTTATTTCTTCTACGGTGAAGGAACGTGAAGCAATCTTTATACCCATACACCTAGACCTCACACAAATTCAGACAAATTCAAAGGTGTTTGTGAAATCGACCAATCCGCATTGGGCCAATGTGGTTAACTATGGTCTAATAACAGTAAAATAGAGCAGGCCCGTACCCTCGGTGGGACGGATATGAGCTGTAATGATGATGGCTTTATTATGGTTGAAAATATAATAACGTTCTGCCGTGATGTGACGCGATACAAACCTAGAGTATACTACAAGAATTCTTTTAGCTCAGTAAAATATTATTTCTCATAATTAACTATCGTGTTTAGAAAAGAGCTAAGCAAGCTAAGAAAATAATTAATTTAATAAGAGATAGGTAGAATTGGATAAAATCCGCTAACAGACTAATTAAAAAACTTTGACATACGTCTCTGCCATCCTGCATTGCCACCAACAAAGCTAAAGCATAGAGGTGTACTGTCTGCGACGCCACTTCTCATTAGCATATTATGTTAATTTCTGTGCGTACACTGAGTCGCTAACAGTTTTTGCTTGTACCCCGCTTGCATGAAATGATGTTTGTCGAACGTAATGACAGTTTAAAGTAGAGGTAGAGCGTTGTTTCATGTTCAATTTTTCCAGTTGAACCCCTTAGCAAGGTTTGAAACGTTTACACCCTGTAGGTACAAGTATAAGTGGTCCTGTTTCCGGCGGAAGTTAACAGAAGTAAATTTTTAAGATTTAATAACTATTTTGCACTTTAATCCTAAAAAAAACTATTAACATTTTTCAGCAATTTATTCATAATGATAATTATATTTTTATTTTTAATTGGTATTTCTGTGGTATCAAAGAAAATGTTATTTTTGATTGATCGAATAACTCTGACTGGTTGTAAATATTTCCGTTACTATTAGTAAAATCGAACAACTGACGGATATATAAAAATATTACCTAGAAAATACAAATAGCACCAAAAAAAACAAATAATACAATATAACCAAAAATTTGCCATTCATTACTCCCAAGCATTTGATATGACATAGGAAAAAGTATTTTTATAAGTGAATGTTTGATGGAAACGAACAAGTATATGAAATCAATAAAGCTTTGTGAAATTTTCAAAAATGCGAATAATTTATTAACAATTCGTGTTTAAGCATTCTACTTATTAATTCAGTGAGTAGTAATCGTGTAATATTCGGCCACCGCGTGATATGACACCGACAGCCTGACCGCAGCCCAACCGCACATGATACTCCATTCAATGAATGTACTCCAATTAAATTAGATGTAAATGTACGCGATTACTTTAACGGATGTCATAAAAATGTCTAATTATAATAATGATATTAAATTATAAGTCGACTTTTAAATGACCACGATACAGATAAAATCTTTGTGTGCTGAATTGACCTTAAAATATTTGAATGATTTAAACGTTTCACAATTCAATAATTGTGATGTCATATATAATGTAGTCCTATTTCGTTACCTCAAATTGACAGTAGTGACTTATTGCTTTCCACCGATTAAAGTTTTCATGCAGAAATATTGTGAATGTACGAATGCATTGGACCCGTAGAGTAGAACTTTAATATTAGACGGAATTGAATATAATAGTTGCTCATTATCGTTGCCAGATGTGGTGCAGACCATCAAATACACAGTTTAATCTTTTCTATACTAAAGCTTTACCTTAGTGAAATGTATTATTTTCATTAGTCGGAAGGAACAAAGTCTTTATGAATCGATATTCATAGAGTCGATAACCTAAATAAATGGAAGGATGAATAATCATAAATATCTTCAATCGTACTTTTCCTTCAGTTCTTTGGCGGTCTGATTGAAGTGCACATATTTCAGGTTTTATTGCCTTTCTTCCTGGTCGTAAAGCAACTTGGCGGTTTTAGGGTTACGTCTGTGAATTAAAACAGTTTACGTGACTGTAAAATAGTTGAATGCTTTAATGATATTGTGTAGTTCTATTGTGAACCGTTTATAAAAAAATCACGTGCTTCTATATTATTTTATCTATCTAATACTGTAAGCTAAAGATAAAATAATAAAAATTATTTTCAATGTCGTCATTATATTACCAGCAGGGCATGTGTTTCAATGACGAAGTGGACAGTGGTAATAAGCACGCCCTATGCATAGGAATGAGACTTTCAATAATTGACTAATGCCTAATTCACTAATCTTGTCATATCTTATAGGAGAATAAAGTAGCATGGTGTCTCAGTATTTCCATTTAAGATAAGAAGTGATAGTATATGGTTTTATTCTAACCCAAAATATTGTTACTGAAATCAGCCGTTAAGTGTTCATCACAATTCTGCTTAACATCTAATAAATACTTGTTTTATAAAATTACAGAGGTGTTATAAAAATATTACAAAGCTTTGCAAAGAAGTGTAAGAGTTTTACTATATTATAGCTACTGCTGAGGATTTTTCTGCGGAAAGGTCAAAGAATCTTTGGGGGCAGGTCTAGAACGTATGGTTGGTGGATTTTTGACGAATTATTTGTGGTGTTAATTAAGTTAATTTAACAAAATTTCTACAAACCTTTTGGCACGCCGAGGCGCAGCTGTTCCTTCTCCCAGGAAGCGAAGGTAGCCTTTAGCGCCTCGGCCATCTTCTTGTTGGTGCCAGGCGTAAGCGGTGGCACCTGCGACGGTATGTCTGGAACAAAGCACAATCATAAATTAGAAGGTTAATATTATCACGAACAGCTCATATGTGTATACCCAAAATATGAAGTTTTTTCAAATCGCTGTTTAGGTCTTAGCCAGCCAAACTAATATACCGATTGGTCGTCTACATATTGTATACATTTCTGAGTATAATCAAAGTATTGAGTAATTTACTTAATAATTTAATACTAATATAATAATGATATTTACGCGAAGTTGATTATTATTGTTCGACTATTGTGATAATTAACAGATACGCGAATGCGCTCATCTTTTAGGATTAAAAGATGACCTTTCTTTATCTGTGCCCACGCAGCCTCTCTCTCTCTCTCTCTGGTAAATCAATTTCGCTCAAATTCTAACGAGGAGTACGACTAAACATTCCGTTGAAATTAAATATGAAAACAAAGTAGCATATTTCTATAGAATCTCCACACAGAATAAAAAGCAAAAAGAAAAAAAATAATAATATAATGATGGTGCCAATGGCGAATATGTTAAGGCGCTTACTTTAACTCCATTCAAATAATTTCCATGTACTGTACAGTAACATGAATAAAACAGAGCGAAAGTAGAGTACAGTTCTATAATTTATATATACATAGTTGAGCATATTATTTAAACATTCTGAAAGACAGAATATGTATGTGTTTATATAAATAGTTATTGAAGAAAGATCTCTCCGTAATTTAACGTTACGTTCTAAAAAGGTGTGAGTAAGAAAAATAATTATTAAACGTTTTACTAATAGATGTGCAATGTTGTGTAGAAAGGAATAATTATATTACAAAGTAGTAAAGCATCTGCTGTAAATGAGCAGATTTCCTAGCAAATCCTGCCTTAATGCTGCTCATTGTTGATGCAAAAACTTCTATATAATTTACCTAGTACAAAAACTATTAAAGCAGCTATACAAATAATTTGTATTGAAAATGTTTAAAGTTTCCGATACTTAGTCTAGACAATATTACTAAGTCATCCGCGATCATTATCTATTGAATTAATTACTCTATCTACGGTATTTATACTGGGTACCGGTGAACAAATTAATAGCGGACTTTTTGATTCTTGATGGGAGCGAATAAAATAAATCGGAGATAAACAAGCAGCCGATGCCTGCGTGTGTGAGGATGTGTGCGATGTAGGCTTCATTCATAAGTGGTTCTGGTTTGCGGTGCGCGTGTGGGTGCGAGCACACCTGCCGACCAGTTCTGAGATGCGGAGATTTGTGCGCGCTCCCACGGTCGCTGCCCGCTCTGATCTGCTCTAGGTCTCGTCTTGATATAATTTGAATTTTTCTCTGTATATTCCTATAGTTTTTAAGACACTGTGATTACCTTTTAAGCACCTAATTAAAAAAGTGCCCCGCTAATCTGTCAATTAAACGCTATTAATATGTATATGTATTTATGAATGAATTCGTGTGCGGATTATGACTTTATTATATAGAGCTAGTTCATTATACGAAAAGCTGTCAGCTGTCATGTCTTGGTATTAGTAATTTGTATTGCATTATAGGTTGGAGTAATGTTTCACTAGTTTGTGGTCGAGTGTAAAAGTTAAATCACAGTATACACTTAGAAACGAATCATTTCTTTTATGATAAATAGGATGTGTATTTTATTTAATTGAATGAAAATAACAACGTCACAAGTAAGGAAATCATAGACCTTAGTTTCTATAAGACTATCGGAACATTATAACCGTCGACGACTTCCGCGGCCGAATAGTTAGTATGCCGGCTATAAGGACTTGTCATCTCCGAGGTTCTGGGTCCGAGTTCCGGTGGGTGTAGATATTTATATGATAAATACGAGCTGCATATGTATTAATTATATATCTATGTCTATCCGTAATACTAGATCCCATAACATAAGCCTTAGAAAGCTTATTTTGGGATAGGTTAATGGGTTTGAGGTGAGCTAAATATTTTTTTTTTTACACTCATACCAATTAACTTAACCCAAAGTTAGCTGTGGAACTTCAGTCATGGCACCCAGCGGATACATATCAATAGTATTCGCCGTTGGTCGTTCTTGAGAAGCTTTATAATCGAATTCGAAACGTTTCATGTTATCTTTTCTTTGCACCTTTGTTTTACGTATAGCTTTTGATGTTCTTGGTTTGATATGTGCAAGGTGCAGGTTGCATCGCATCGTACCACCATCTCTGGCCTGGGGCAATCCCGCAGTTGTGATTCGCGGATGTTATACGATCGAATTGCACATGTGACGTGATTTACCCGTACTGCACAGCAATCGGCGCAGCTGCACTTGACTCACGACGCGATAGAATGAACGCAGAGGATCGTATTGTTATTTACTCGTACATTAATATATGGTATCATACGTGAATCATTTGCGCTACAGCAAAAAGTTGCAGATATTTTGTTACATTGTGCGAGTGTAATGAGCCAGGTGTAAAAGGTCTCGTGTTCAAAGGTGACATAAGATTTATGGTATAGTATAAATAAAGCGAACACATTTTACACAATTTCAAGATTAATCTTTCTATGTTCACAGTTTAGGTACTCACGAAATGAATATACTGTTTTTGTTTTATTCCTTGTTTTGTTTGACTCGGTACTCTTGAATTGTGAGATTCGATAGAATTTTATATATACATTAATTTGATGCCTCCACGGCGAAGGAAAGCACCTGCAAAATATTTAAGGGAATATGTGAAATCGACTAATCCGCACTATGGTTGACAAAAGCATAATCATATAGGGTTAGCGAAGATACATCATGATATAGGTTTCAGTAACTCCTACACTTTTGGATCTAGATAATTTTAGGTCTTGTAACGGTTATTCTAAAATTTGTGTTGTAATATCATAATTTTATACTATTATGTTAAATTGACAGTCATGGAGCTCATATTCTTGATCGGATATTATGAAAAGAGTGGCTTCAGTACGACGTTTATGACAGACTAGCTTTCCGCCCGCGGCTTCGCCCGCGTTATATTCGAATTTCCCACAGGAAGGATATGTTTTAACAATACTGCCATACAACCTTTCACCCCCTCCTTTCAACCCTTTACAACCTTTTTTGCATGAAAAAGTAGCCTATGTCCTTTCTCAGGCTCCAGACTATCTGTGTACCAAATTTCATTTAAATCGTTCAGTAGTTTTAACAATATTTCCATACAACCAATAATCCCTCCTTTCAACCTTTTACAACCCTTTACAACTTTTTTGCATGAAAAAGTAGCCTATGTCCTTTCTCAGGCTCCAGACTATCTGTGTACCAAATTTCATTTAAATCGGTTCAGTAGTTTTGGTGTGAAAGCGGAACAGACAGACAGACAGACAGAGTTACTTTCGCATTTATAATATTAGTATGTATGTATGTATAGTATGGCACAAAACAATGAGCTTTTCCACAAATACTATTTTCACAGTACTTTTGATTAAAATTTCACCGTCTTCAATTTTCACAGATGACACTCCAGTTTTATTTATTTGAGTTCATTAAAATGACGATAACTTTTTTTTTAATGAACCGATTTTGATGAAACAAAGTTTAGATATTATTCTGAGTTAAAACAAAGCAAATAGTGAAAGTTTCAAGCAAATCGGTTCAGTACTTTCGGAGATAAACGTGAACATACATACAGACAGACAGACAAAAAATTCCAAAAAAAATTTTTTGATTTCTAATAATCTATTTAAGGGCCCCTCTATCCATTTCAGTCAAAAATACTAAATGTACAGACAAAATATTTTTACTGTCTTATTATATGTATAGATAAGAATAATATACCTAACAACAGACCAGCATTTCAGTAGATTTAATTCCGCAGAGAAATAGAAAAGAGACTAGCTAAATGTTTTAACGTGAAACAATTTTCTTAATTTCTATTTATTAGTCCAGAAATATTTTCTAACAGCCGGTTTTATTACTCGAGATAACAAATACGAAACAAAAACGGCACAGCACAATGCAAATGCTGCCGTCATTGTTCCTTAGCAATAATAATTAGTGTTTTATCTATTCACAGTCCTTAATTATTTTCGTTTAAATGTACATTTACTGTTGTACAATAGACATAAAGATTCAACCATTAACCGCTTGTGCTTTAGTATTATTGATAAAAGTTTAAAAGAATTGGTTACGTTAAAACGGCTTTGTTGTCTGCATTAAGACGTTAAGGTGATACTTAAAGGATCCATTGTGAGATAATCGCTTATAAATAACACAACGTGGTGACTGTCCACACACCTGCAGGATGGAGCTAGCTATATCTAGAAATGTCGATTGTTAATCTGATAGGAATCTTTGGACCAGCAACACATTTGCAAGACCACGCTGGCAGCATTATACATTGAACACTTATTGACTTTCTTGAATCAGCACTTTAAATGCTCCGTTAAATTGTTATCGTTTAAGTAATGATATTTTTTTTTTCATAAACATTAATGGGAGAAACGTCAAAATTTACATGTTAATATCGAGACAGCTCTTTCGCCTTATGTTGTGCAAATGTAAAGTTTGATCTGGTGCTGACTAGACCGTTTATATCAGAAACTGTTTGTTAAGTAGTATTTTGAATTTATTTTTTTATATATATAGACCTAATATGTTTGTGTAATCAGCAAAATATTTTCAGCGGCAGTATATTGTTTTTAGGACAAAAGGTTATTTAAGTAATAGAAATATACAGAATACTGTTAATTTCGTTAGTTTAATCTGTAGTAATAAAATGTAATGACACAGAGGAGAGATTTGTATTTTTGTATATAACGTAAAACCCAATTTTTACTATCCCGATGGAACTAGCACCCAGGGAAGATATATAAGATTTGATATGACGAGAAAATCAGATAACACACCGCGAGCGGAAAGCTAGACTAGTATTAAAATAAACAATAGTTGTCATGTTTTAAGGGTTTCGTATGCTGTACCAAAAACCGGAACCCTAATAAGACTGTTTAACTAACTAACTAACTTAACTTCTTGATCTGTCTGTCAGTTTGTCAAGACCATTTGTCTCAGGAAGGCTTGGAGTTAGAAAGTGGAAATTAATATCAAACACTCAGCTCTCTAATACTTTGCGTTAGTAAAAAAATCAAACTTCCAAGTTAAAACAATTAAAATTAGGGGTTTATGCCTCCCGTTGACCTAGAGTTTTAATTGGCAATTTAATTTGGCATGCGGTAATATGATGAACGATGATAATAAAGGATATCATGTAGTATAGGAATAAATCCATGTACCGAAAATTCGTAGATGCAACCCTACATTTTTTGTGATTGAAATTATAATGTTAATTGCTGTTACTTAAAAGTTCGTACGGGACACTGGGTGTGCGAGGGCAACTCAGTCGTATTTTTTGTTGTTGTTGTGTTTAGTATTGGCGAAGGTAGAGAAGGAGCATACTGAAATTTGTTTGCAAGCAGGGCTTAATATTAAAACTACATACATTCCATTCGCAAGCTCCATTCATCTTTTCAACCTATCTGAGTCGTATTTAACGAGATAACGGAATGTAATTGCTTCTTTATTAACGTTGACATTATGATTTCGGAACGTGAATTCCCACTGATAAAAACTATGCAGCACTACAGAGGGACTTCCGTTTCCGTAATTAAAGTAATTTATCCTGAGTGATTTCGGTTAATTATCCTGCGAGTGAGCTTTAGCCATCCGTTGGATATGGACACCGAATGAGCTTGAATGAAATAATTCGACACAAAAATTTTGTTTTTATGCAGTACGTATAGTTAATTTTCCGTTGTAACGGACTCGCAAATGTTTTCGTAAGCGTTTATGTGACTTTGTACGTATAATTGCACACTTAAACAGCACTAGTACATACACATACTGGACAATGTATGATACAGAGATATACAATTGTCTTTCAAAACGAACTATTTGTTGGGTATTTCATGATTGCGAATCCCAGGTGTGAGCTACGAGTATATATACTAAAAAAAGGTTCAATTACCTTTTACTATTACTGTAAGTAGATTATTTCAAACAGTAATCTAGTTATATACACAAATCAAACATGTTAGGCATCGTGAAAGGTTGAATTGCTTTAAATAATCATCCATTTGTTGGATTCGTCTCCATCGAGAACAACAGAATAATTATTTTATGTTAGAGAAAACTGGAAAAAAGTAATCTATTTATTTATTATATATTATGTTATTGGAATATCGCCATCTTCTGCAGTTGATTGCAGTTGAGATTACAATATATTATAAATTGAAAATTTACATGTGATTAGAAGCATAAATACAAAGAACAAGAATAAATAAAACAAAACCGATTTCTAAACTATATGTACAAACTTTAATTTAAATAAATATATACGTATTACTTCAAAACTAGAGTGATTAACTAGGGACAATTAATAAAATTATTGATACTTATATGTGTATTTTATATTTACAAACTGTTGTAATTGGAGCTTTGAAGTAATTATTTTTTTGGATTATTAGGTACTTTTTAGTTTAAGTTTGTACCGTCAGCAGCTCGTAAGAGATAACAGGGGTGGTTTCAATATTAAATCTGAATTGCAGCCGTGTGCATTTAAGTCAGTTTTGTAGTTATTTTTATAATTTTATTTACTTTATTTTTTGTTGATTTTCATAGAAACCAACCTGCATTAATTTCAACAAAAAATATATGAGGTCTGTAGTATGAATGAAATCATCAAAATTAAATTATAATTGTTTCGTAACAAATATAAATATACATATTATAGTCGATTATAAATAATTTGAACATATTAGTCGTTCTACCTTGAGATTGATATTGATCATACAAAAATGTATGACGTTAATAGTTATTGATAGCAAACTCATGGTAACCGCATAAGGTATAATTTGACTAATTATTTGTTATTATACTATTAATTAATGAGGTGAAAGTTTTTTTAATTTGGAAAAAAATCTCCATTAACTGGGTACTGCAATATAAATGGATATTAGTTGCGTACGTTCAGCACGTCAAGCTTTCATTTACACTACGAAAACGACCACGAATAATAGCTGTCTCGAAGTCGACATGTAAAGTGCGTTGCAGTGTGCACGTGTGATTTGTACATAAACAAGATTATTTATCTAACAGATAATTAAAATTTTTGTTTACCAAAATTGGATATTTAACATACATAAATATGCTACATATTTACTCGAGAATCGTGCTAATACAGATATAGTGCTCGTCATAGTTCTATTAGAAGATTCAGTTCTACAATTAAAGTTTAGGAGTTAATTATTGGTTGGTGTGAGCTATTGAATCAATCTTGTGAGGTTGAGGCGACCTCGCGTTTCGACTGCGCGCCGGCGCGCATCTCCGGCGTTTGTCGACTTATCTCCGCCATTCAGCATTCACCACACTCTTTATTAAACAATCCAACACCTCATTTACTAAGAGGTCCACATTGTGAGCGATCGTGTTTAGTCATAAAAAAATGTAATGCAATTTAAAATGTTTCTTTTAATTGTAACTATTGTTGACTGGTCATCGTTGTAGGCAAATACAAAAGTTCCGGGTTCAAATTATTTGATAAAAACATAATAAAATGCAGATTTTTTGTCTTTTGAATTACGTATATTTCACTTACCGTCAGAACGTCAAGAATTTTCTATCATCGATATATAAAAAGTAGGGGTGGATAAATAGATAATTACAAACTAAGAAAGAAAGGTTAGCTCAATATTACTTGTATATATTTAGAACGAGTTGCAACGACAATGCAACGAAAAGTCAGACAGCACAAAGAACGCTCGAGCTTGGGGTGGAAGTAACAGGTGGGCGACCGTTCGCAAGACCGTCACTTGTTGCTTTTAGCTTTCGATATAACGATATGTACTTATAACTCATAGACGTATATTGTCTGGTCTGTAGGATATGCTCATTGCATAACACTGAAATTTTGATTTAATCAATCATTAGAACCTAAGTTAAAAAGATGAACATTATATTGTTTTAAGTTAAGATTTTCGATACTATAAAACATTATAATAAATTCTGAATAGATTCATCGTATCAATTGATTAGTTTTTAAATTTAAAAAACAAGTAAATTACACAGAATTTTCAAAGCATGTAATGTACTTATATACATGTAATGGCTACATAAATAATTAGATATGTTTATTTTATTTCTATTATAGTTATATAAATTAACATCATGATCAAATTTTCTTTTCTCTTATTAGTATTCTTCTAACACTGTTTCCGTACGATTATATCATTTAATATAAATATTTTATTTATAGGTTTTAATGTTATTATTAATTTTAGTACTAACACCTACATAAACAAAAAAAAAGTAACATGTCCGATCTAGTTCATGACGCTTGGATATCCAGAGCTCGTCACAATAGAAGCCAGAACAAAAGCTCGCCATTTTTACTCGGCCATTGTTCGCTTGAACTTGGAACACGTCGCGTGACGTGCGCGTGCGCCTGTTTCGCATTCAAATCATTCTCTTTAATGCCTTATAATTACTTCAAATATGTGTTTATGATATGCTTTCCAGAAAAAAAACAGTATTACCTTATTCAAATTGCAATTTTACAGAAAAAAGTGAACAATTTTTTTCTTATTGTTTAATTCAGTGATTAGTCTGTTTGCCATTTAGATATGTAATATGGGTCATGTGAGATTAAAACATTTAATTTATTTTATACCTCGGTGCGCTGGTGACGAGCAAACTTATTTATTCACTTATAATTTTCTCTCAGCTCCTGCAGTGATTTTACATCGAATTCCACTTTCTAATGTATAAAATAAAACAGAGCTTGTTTTAAGTTGAGCGATTATCATTTTATTGTTCCTTGTATAATTTGACGAATAAGATAAAATGTTGATTACCTAAACCAGGCATAACTAACGTTTATGAATCGAAGTTGAAATTTGTTGAGCATAGACGCTTTCCAGATTAATACTATTGATAATTGTTTAATTTATATGCATTTCATCTATACAAACTCTGTTATATGTAAAACATTTATATTGCCAGTAACAATCGCCGCATCGCTGCCAATACACAATAATTAGTGTGACTACATCATTAATGTGAGTTTGGCGCTTCTGTTTGCCGCAATGATGGACGTCATTATGTAATCATTCCATTTTGACTCAATTGGGCAGAGGACCTCCTACGGACCACCACTTCTAACATTCGACCGCGAGATCTAAAGTGTTATTAAATTATTTAACCGTTTAAATGTTAGGGGAACAAGAAAAAATCTACGCCATTATGTTTCTTAATTGTAATGTGTGTTTTTGAGATGCCATTTTCGTATTCTAATCTCGTACCCAGTAAGTATACAATATTGTACAAATATTTGTCAGTATCTACCGAACATGAAGCTTGCGTAATGAAAGGAAACACAAACTAATATAACAAGAAATGTATTATATTGACTGGACAGAAAGTGACTGGAATTCACATTATAAATGTAAATAATAATTTAAAATTTGCCATAACATTTTATCCAATACCATTAAATCTGTTGTTGTAAACGTTTCATAAGTTGATGTAAATAAAATACGAGAGTCGACTAGTGGTCAAGGTTGTTTATAAAAAAATAAATAAGTAGATAAACCAAATTCTAACGTTCGAATTTCACCTAGAACTAATATGCTTAAATGTAACTTACCGTGTGAAAAGTAATCATTTTACGAGTGCTTAAAAATTGACTGTTTCGCCCTCCGTAACTCATGCGTGGAAGAGGGTCCTTTCATAACGCGGTAAAATGTTATTTTTAAATGCTCCCTCGATAATTCAAGCGGAAAATGAGTCAAATGGAACGCTTTGCATAATCATACTCAGTGTTCATTTGTTATGCTTCTTTTAAGTCTTCTTGTCCTAGTTTTAATAATGAAGTCCGGAACGGTCACTTCCTTATTTAAGATACTTATGAGAGTGTCAGCAGTTTTAAAGGTGATTCTTCGATTAGGTTGATTTAAAAGTTTGCATGTCAAGGTTCTCTCTTGAAAATGAAACAATAGTCGGCGTTATCTTTCAGTGATCAGTTTGACGAATGTAGGCGAGAGACCTTTGCTCAATGACAGAGGCGGCGCGGGCGCATCATCTCATTGAGCGCGCACCGGATGGACCAATCAGCGACGTGAATGGACGCCCCCGCGCGCCGTGCGTTACAGCTCCCGTACTAGATGCCACTGTTTCTTTGTTGTATCGTAAATTGTTATAACCTTTTACAGCTTACGGAATGTGTTGAGTCGTAAATCCGTTGTTTGTCTCATTGATACGGCTATTGTTCGCCTGAGAAAGTTCAGCTACTGTAAGACACATCAAAATTCTCTGAATGTTCTAGCGACACACGTTGGTATCAACAGCATTATTTAGAATTATAATCGAGTTGTTAATGAACTGACTTTGTCGTCCTTGACACTTTGACCCGTGATCACAATACTGAGGATTACTTGCTTATAGAAGAGAAACAGTCTGGAATTATACAATTCTACGTATTTTATTTCTGTTTAATACCTAACATCGTTTCCAGTCTACAGGAATACCCTTAATCTCATTCGTTCTAATAAGATTTTTCTGTTAGGCTTCTTGCATCTAATAAAGAATCTAGTAAGATTTGTTGGTGTGCTACCTCTACATAGAATGCAGTATATTTATACGCTGAGAATTTTTAGCAATACTAAATAGAAAATAACATTATTATGATTCAATACAATTCAGTACTGGACATACGCATACTATACCCAGTTTTGAGTGTCTAGAAATGAATACTAGCTATTTTACGGTATCATCACGTTAGCTATGGACAGGGTTCCACTTTTGCCCAAAAAGATAGGTTTTTTACAAATGGTGACCAATGACCTGCAACTGTTCTTGTGGTGAGAATAGATCTTGGTGGTACGTATTCATGTACACTTACCATGTGCGCCTACTTGATTACAGACTGCTATTATATTTCCAATGTACCTACCCACCTATTAGCAAGCTCTATGGCGTACTGGATGCTCTGCTGCTTTACGGACGAAATAGGAATGCCGAAGACTATGCAGTCGTGTCGTTACATACTATCGAACAAAAAAACTAAGAACTTCTCTGTGATGAGATTTAGTTGCATCGAAACTTGATGCTGTGGCAACTGTGATGTGCGAATTTTAGATAATTTTTACAATCATTGCGTCATTTTCATCACAGGTCATATCCGTCTCACCCAACACGTAGGGTGCCACGAGTCTACCCCAACTATGTTGGGGTGGTTAGGCTTTAGTTAACCAGGTTGACCTAGTGGGGATTACATAAACCTTTCTTCACATACACCTTTAAGTATCTTCATGAACGTTACCTCACAATGTTTTCATTCACCGTTGGGGCGTCAGAAAAATGTGCATAAGAAAATTGGAAAATGTAAAACAGTGGTATAAAACAGGACTACGACATTTTCAGATTCGTCCACAGTGTCACTGACGTTCTTCATTAATAATATATTGACGTCAAAACAAATTTTAATTGATAGAATTAGTGATTTATTTAACTTTTTTTTTTATGCATATATCATCAGTACCTAGTGGTTAAAAACGATTCTATATTTTCGAAAATCGGAAATACTTCTATTTTTCATCTGTATTGGATGTAAATAAGTAGCGGTATCTGAAAGCATAATGTCCGGTAAGTGCATCTTTTGTAAACATTGTTCCCAAGTTATGAGCACGTCAAGGTCTTACTTTCAAGATCACCGGAGCATCGCGAAGTGCTAGTAATTATGGTAAGCTTATGTTGCAACGGTACGCCCTAGCCACACGCAACGTTTCGACACCATGAACGTCGGAGACGAATGTAACTACGGGAATATCTTAATTTTAAATGGCTTATACATATTTTATTTCTGTACATTAAATATAGATAGATGTTTAAGATTAAGTTTGCTGAAAGGAGTGTATCGGTCGTTACTGTTATATAGGTACGAGTAATATAATTTATTGAAGCATGAATAAATTTATTTTTACGTTTGCATTATATTAGCAAGGTTGCGGCATAGCGCTGAATGCGAGCAGTGTAGGACTGATTCGTTAGAAGGTCGTTGGGAGAGGTTGTTATAAGTCGGTGAGTGATAAATGATGATTCGCTTCACATAATTTGTATTGTGAAAATATTTAAATCATTTAATTAAATAGGAATAATCAAATTATTCATATAATACTTCACTGATTTATGGATTTGCAAAGGAACTTATATTACATATAACTTATAAATCAAGTAATGCAGGTAGTTTAATAAGTATTATACATATTTCAATGGTACACACAGTAGACTTAAGTGTTGATTTTGCGACAGCGCTTATGTTGCTCCCAATAGCGCCGGTTTTTTTAATGTAATGTATGTGTTAAAGCTTTGAGGTGTTGCTTGCTAACTACATTAACTAGAAATAACTATTAAAAAAAAACAAATTATGATAGTATTAATTTGTAAAAATTTGTTTATTTAATTTGCAACTTCAGTACTGACTACATTGATTCATCAAGTAGTAAGTAATATAGTAAATAGTAGCTCTATCTGTCTGTACGTTTTCACATCAAAATGCTAAATCAATTTTGATAAATTGTGATCTGGAAATAGTTTGAGACCCGGGAAAAGAAGTAGCACAATTTTACTACGGTAAAATACCATTTCTCCTGTGGTGAATCTGCTATCAAAACAGCTGAATCGAGTCTAATATATTAGGGATAGTTGAAATCCCGAGGAAGGACAAAAATCCAAATATTATCATGAAAAAATATATCTTTCATACAGAATTAAAAAAATTATTTCATAAATTAACAATAAATGTTAGGCAATATGCATTAGTTGAAGATATTAATCTATAACAATATGAATAACACACAATTATAACACATATTGTTATAATTGTTGTTATATTGATTACGTATGTTTTGAATGAATTCCAAGGATTCATATGATAACAGCATCTACTTTTATTGCCTTTTCGCAGTGATATTTCATCAGACGATGACGATTGAAGCGTGTAATCTGATTGTATATGTGTACGTAGGACGATACCTAATAATTTCATAAAATGTACGTTTCCATATTTTGTTGCGGTCACGGAGTGTTCACATCGGGTACAAGAGCACGCGAAACCGAGAGCGTTGCGTCACGCCGAGGATGATACATCGCCTTTTTTACAATTGACCGATTTTTCGAAGGTTTACATAGGCGCAAAATTCAAAATTTTACTCTTTCATAGACTGACATTTTATCAAAATATTGTTTTGCAAAATATCATTTTTATATTACTTTTCCAGAATGTGATATTTTTTAATAGAAAATGTATATCAAATATTAACTATGATATTCCGGCAAAAAGAGCTATTGCTAAGTTTCCTAAAAAAAGAAATTTAGTGACAGGAAAGTATTTCTAAATATTTTAAGAAATTAATATTTTTTGAAAGCAGTTAATATTTTTCAGTGGTGTACCAGAACAATGATCTACTTTTAAATGCTAAACTTTACAAAATGAGAGACGGAATCGATTTAGCTGCAGGGTAGACATCATAGACAGTCGATTGTTTGTATCTTATTATTGTCTGGTTTCGACCAGTGATATGTTATATATAAAATCATTTGGGATATTTCCGGGAAATTGAGAATATAAAGAAAGCACTTATTGTCAAATTTAAAGATAATAATTTTATTTTTATTATAGCCAATTGAATTTACGTATTTGTGACTTTGCATTTTATTTATAAATGATAAATAAATGTAAAATTGTGAAAAACACAAAATAATCCACTTGGAGGACTTGAATCCGTTTCCGAAACAAACGATGTTGACTCCGTAACCATTCGCTGAGCACTATCTGCTCCATTTATCAGATGTCTTCATAAGTCTAAGCATAGCCAGTCTTTTTGTATCTACTCATTCATTAAGTTTAATAAAAAATATATAAACCACGACCACCACATTAATAACAGCAGTATCAAGGAAGAGATAAAACAAAATATTTGCAACTCACCTTTCGGCTTACTGAAAGCTTTCATCATGACTTTGATTCCCATGCCTGCGACGGCCGCCGACGCCAGTAGCTGTGTATTGCCCGCCACAAGTCAAACGTGCGCCAATAGGCCTAACACTCCGACACTACCCACATTTATATTTACAAATAAAAGTGTTCTAATAATTTAAAAACAAAAATTAAATATCACAATGTATATCGTTCTCTTTCAATTGTTACTTGAGCAAACACTCTTCGCTATTTTTCATTTTGTTAATGTCTATGTCACGTCACGGTGGCGTTTTTTGATGATTTTGTATCAATGCTCATTGCTTCTAAAATCACTGGTTTACCTGTGAAATGGAATATTGAGAGCGTGAATTTTGCATTTGAGCCCATCTATTTATGTGGGAAGATCATAATTAAGCTGAATGGTATTGGTGTATGTTACTGATAATAACGAAATAAACAGGTAAGACATTAATAGAAAACTTGAGCATTTTAGCTCTATAAAATCGCGTAAACTATTCCATTATTCAAACCACCCTGTTACAGCCGAAGCATTCACACAGGTGCGCGGCGATAGTACGCGGTACTTCCGGTCCTGTTCCCCATTTACCCTGGTTCCCACCCCCGCCCCGGGCCGGCTCGCGAACCCCGAGCGACGTTCTCACACGGCCTACTAGCCCATGTCGGGCAATTTCGCTAACTTTCGTTGTTAGTGCTGGAGTGCACTTGGCCTATTATTTTAGACGGCGCATGTCATTAGTTCGTGGTAAAATATAACCGACACAGTTTTATGCAAATACCATCTTTAAGTTTAAAATTGGGATGTAATTACATCATACATTGGCAAACTAGTCTGGGGCAATTATACAGATTTGAATTCATTACGAATCTTATAGCAACTACAAGATTATCAATATACAGTTTTAATATATTTTAAGACTAGTATAAAATGAAAAATGAAATCGAATACTAAATACACTTTTTAATTCAAAATCACATCAAGTACCTGAGTTAACACGTAAATGAATAATATAAGGTGTAACTAATGTTTCTATTTCCAAGTACTGTTAAAGGCACCTGTTGAGCGTACTCTAATCAACCCCACATCTAAGCGATTGTTCGAATAATTACTCTAATTATTGTATGCGTGACCACAGGTTTGATGGTTTTAAAATTGTTTTCATTAACCATATGCCCTCGTAAATACACGATACATACATTGTTGGTTTATTTATTATTCAAAGCATTCCCATTATACCCTTACGTTAATAGATTGAAAGCCCATATACTCGTAAATGATGTTTACATACTTAATATTCAAACTCTTAGTTATAAGTAAAATGTTTTAATAATAACATTGCATCACAAATTGATGGAATTGATGCTAACAACCGATGGTGCAGGGGTTAAGTGGTAAACAGCTTAATTTTTAATAATCGTTTTGTGTTCGAAGGGTTAAATACTGCTTTTCCGAGTGGGGTTACGTACTATCTATTGTTGATCAGTTAAAACCTCTTTAAATACTTTCTACTTAACAATAATTTCTGTAATAAGTTCCCACGTCTCTTTCTGTAAAAGATTTACGATAACATAAATGAGAAACAATAATATAATACGTTCGTGTATTTTTGCGTTACGAAGTCTTTCGAATTCGATGTCTTCACTTATTGTGGAAAAATGAATTAGACTAGTAATAAATATTTTCATTCTAACAGTACTAATTACGTTGTCGTCAATTTCAACTAATTAATTTACATTCCCTATCTATCTAGGGAACAGCGAAAGGGAGGGGAGGATCTTTTGCTCAGTATTGGGACACTATAGACCAGTAAAAAACGTTCGAAAATAATAGCTGTGCTCAGTTAATATGTGTGCTAGTAATGTAAATATAAATGAAGTCATTATTACATGATTTGCATTTTCCAATGATTTTTTAAGTGACGAAATTATGTGTGTTATAAATATGTCTTTTGACAGCTAGAGTGAGTATATTATTTACGTCCAGTCAATCTAACTTACTTAGCAGCAATGGGGGCACGAATTGCTTCTAATAAAAATCGCATTTGGACTCACTCCACGACCAAATGATAGCCTTACAGTTTCATAAATATAAATATCCTATGTACGTGTCGACAATTGATTATAATTACTTTACATAATGGAGTAATATACTAATTATCATGAATGATATGAATGCATTATTTGTATAATTAACAGAACCCAGTACATATATAACATTCAAAATATTTTGGGTAGAGTTTAGATTAAAGCCTTTAAATATTGTTTCAATATAATTACATTATGAAATATATAAATTATATGTAATTATAGCTTATATTAGAATTATTTAGGACTTAAAGGCTATTTTGCAAATATAAAGTACAGGTGTGAAATGTGATATGCTTATTTTTGGTGTGGTATTGGTATTACGCTGATGATCGATTTCGTTTTCAAGTATTTATATTGACTATCTCACAATGCGGTATTTATTATATTATTATTTTAACATTTTATTATTATTACTTTGAATATTCTTAATTTTACATAGATTAAGTTTGATACAGAACACTTTATTATCCAGTCATGTCAACCCAGACAACATTCCAAGAAGCATGGGAATGGATCAAATAAGTTAAGTGTATCACAGCCTATTGTGTCATTATTGGTTTATTGAATAAATCGAGCTGACCCAGCCAATATTGGAGGACAAAAGCCGAATACAGCACGACTGTGTAGTTTTGATTGTACATACGTCGTTGACCTCATTGAGCAGTATTTTCATGAAAGAAATGTACAATGTGCTTTTTAAATCAATTTTGATTTAAAAATCTTTTTCTAATAATTTGTTGTTGATATTTATTACAAAATTAAAAAAAGATTTCGAATTAGTCATTATTTGAGTATATTTGAGTTATCCACTGGTGAGTCAAACACTTATACAACATATGAGTGCATGAGAAATCATCAAAACTGGTAGTAAACTGTGTTATAAAGACAAAATAAGTATTTAAACAGTGAATGCAAATGAGAATGAAGAGAATGATTTAAAAAAAACCCATCGGAATAAAAAAAAGTTTAAAAAGCAACGTGCCTATCTCGCTGTAAAGTATCAATTACTCTATCTATGACCCTTGGGTCGGGTTAATCGTGTGGTGGCGGCACAGATTGTCGGGTCCTGGGTCAACTAACTCGATTGTCGCACCCAATTTGCCCCCGTACATTAGCTATTATCAATCTGTAATGTCTCAAATCTATTCCTCACTGGTTTATGTACTAATTTTGTATGACATTATAATTAGAACTTTATTAGAAATGTTTTTTGAAAGTAACATAAAAATAAATACATAGTTACAATAACAATTAAACAGTATAATATCTATGAG